>JANCRC010000015.1:8312500-8912500 GCA_024362995.1 Heteromeles arbutifolia
TAGCTACTTTCTGCATGACTTGTGTACTTACATGATATGATGAGCATAGACTATTTGTTATTCTTATTGCTTTTACTGTTCGATAACTGTATCCTTCTATTACTACATTCATTGGGTATTATACAGTATACTTATGATTAGTTATTTTGGAAAGCTATACTTGTTTTACTGTCATGCCTCAAACAGGCACGTAACAGTGTCACGCTCTATTAGTAATGCAATATTATAGTGTTTAAATACAACACTATAGCACTACATTCCCAATAGAACGTAAGGCTATTTGAGGGCAAATAAAATGATTTATTTTTAAGTAGTCGGAAGCAAAAATCATTTTGGTAAAACGAAGAATAAAAGGGTAACATAATTTGGATTAAATTTTTTCATAGGAAAAGAACTTCACAATCTACAACAAAACCAAAGAGTTAAAGGTAATTATCATACTAAACCAACTCTTTAGTAAATTTTGAAAAATACAAAACGTTGAGTTTGGCTACAAAGGATCCCTTCAAGACGGTAAGGGAAACAAGTAGATGGTACAAATAAAAGTCAATGAACGTTTGAGAGGTTGACAAATAA
Organism: Heteromeles arbutifolia; assembly: GCA_024362995.1. Classification (NCBI taxonomy): domain Eukaryota; kingdom Viridiplantae; phylum Streptophyta; class Magnoliopsida; order Rosales; family Rosaceae; genus Heteromeles; species Heteromeles arbutifolia. The sequence goes on from JANCRC010000015.1 coordinate 8,313,077, forward strand.
CAAACAACGTTAGTCCCGACTTTAGTCCAGATCGTCTATTAGTAGGTGCACCGGTCCTGTAATAAAGTAGGGGGTGAGCATCACAAACATTTATCGCTCCCCCTCAGGGAATCCGCCTCAGCTAGGTTTGAAAATACTATATGACACTATATATATTATAGGAAAATGATGCACAACAAAAGCTTTGTTTAGTTTTGAAAATAGATTGTTAGGACGTCCACAACCTTTTCAGAAATACCTTCTCAATAAATAACGTAAACATATTTTTTTTTCCAAATATTTTTCTTCTTCCATAATAAATTATTGGAATCTTACATTTACAGCAAGAGGTTACGACTTTACAAAGCGACAGCTTTACAAAACTTAACTTTTTAGGCCCACCCATCTTTATTTTTTGCCCCTCCAGGACATAGAGTCTAAAGATCTTGTGGATGAGGAATATTGGCTTTAGCTGACCAGTACTTCTATTAATGTGGGTAGTCGACCATTCTGTGATAATATCCATCCATTTAGAGATGAATATTTTCTACTTTTTTTGCACTTATGCTCTGACACTGATGTTTTGTAATAAAGGTTTCGACCCACAGTTATGCACTCTTATTTTTCTTCATTCAAGTTTTAATTTATACGTACTTTTACATCAACTACACCTTCTAGTTAGTCACCTTCTAGACACTTTTTACAAAATCTCTGTCTAACGCTGCCTATGCGCTGTCTAGGTGCTAGGTTGTTGGCCACCGGCTCGATTAATCCCTAGAAAATTTAAAAATTAAGAAAGGGCGCCTAGACCTACTTAAGCGTCTGCCTACACTACTTAGGCGCATGTCTAGCCCGCCTACACTACTTAGGCGCATGTCTAGCCCGCCCAGACCCACCTAACTCGCAATTCTCACTTAGGCAGAAAATAGATAACTTTCATTTTACATTTTATTCTTTTTCAATAAATTGTAAATGACTTGTTGAATACTTAGAGGAACACACATTATATGCTTGTTCCCCATGTTTTAATTATATTTTAATACTTTATAATTTATACTTCATTATATTTTGCAATTTATATATCTTAATGCAATTTATGTATTTTTTTAAATATAAGCAAGTACTTATTTATATAATATATAATATGTTAAATTAAATCCGCCTAGGTCCCGCCTTGCTGCCTAGGTGCTAGACCGAATCCACCGCCCGACTAGCGATTAGCGTCATTTAGAACCTTACTTTCAAGCGTTGGCTAGCACATCTTGATTCAGATGTACACGTGGACATTCTGGATTCAGGTGTGTCATTATTTGTTTAGAAACTTAAGCGAGTAGGCCAACAAAGTCTCCTGGCATGGTTAGCAGTTTTTCTTTTAATTGTGCCAAAGGCTTTCAATGCATATTAACCTACTAGCCTTCTTGCACGAGCTCATGCGTGTGCAAAAAGCATTTTTTGAATTAAAACATACTACGCGCGACTTACACGCTTTAAATGTATTTATATGCGTAAATTGACAAAAGGAATGTCAAATATTTGAAGTAAATGAATAATCTTAGATCATACTAGAAGAAACCCCTCATAAACCAATTAAAGCAGCTGAATTCACATAATAAAATCAATCTCCATAGAATTTACATTAAGAATAGAGAAAATAATATTTAATAAACAATTGATTGAATCACATTATTGCTAGCCCATTGTGAGGCTAAGCCCACCCCCTCCTCCTTAGTGTAGATAATGTCGTTTGTTAAAAATAAAAATAAAAAACATTCATTTGAGAACTAATTTAATCACATTATTATCCGCGTGCGAAATACCTTTTTATAACCAGCATTACATGCCTCTTAAGATGTTTTGAACGTGTTTAAAAATAGAGAAAATAATATTTAATAAACAATTGATTGAATCACATTATTGCTAACTCATTGTGAGGCTAAGCCCACCCCTCCCTCTTAGTGTAGATAATATCGTTTGCTAAAAAAACAAAATCATTTGACAACTAATTTAATCACATTACTATCCACGTGTGAAACACCTTTTTTATAACTGGCATTACACGCGTCTTTATATGTTTTGAACGTGTTTAAAAATAGAGAAATTGAATCACATTATTATTAGCCTATTGTGAGGTATTAATTAAAAAAAAAGCACAAAAAAATTAATTATTAAAAAAACACTGTTACAATAACGAAAATGCCCCTGCCTTACATTATTTTGGGATGCCTTTGAAGTTTTTTGTCTTGGGGGCATTTTTGTCTAAATATTTTTGTTGAAGCTTGGTGACACCAAAAACACTATTCACCTTTTGTGTTCCCTTTATATGTAGACTAGCCTTCATGCACACGTTCATGCGCTTGTAGAAAGCATTTTTTGAATCACGGCATGTTACGCGTGGCTTACACGTTTTAAATGTATTTATATACGTAAATTAACCAAAGGAAAGTCACATATTTGAAGTAAATGAATAATCATAGATCATGCTAGAAGAAACCCCTCATAAACCAATTCAAGCAGCTGAATTCCTACAATAAAATCAGTCTCTATAGAATTTACATTAAGAGTCGAGAAAATAATATTTAATAAACAATTGATTGAATTGTATTATTGCTAACCCATTGTAAGGCTAAGCTCACCCACCCTGCCTTAGTGTAGATAATATTGTTTGTTAAAAAAAAATCATTTGACAATTAATTTAATCACACTAATAACCGTGTGTGAAAGACCGTTTTTATAACAGGCATTATGTGACAGCCCGTCCTGAAAAATATTTCTCAATGATGTGAAAGGACAAAATTGCCCTTAGATATTTTTGTTTGGTTGTGGTTGTGGTTTTGGTGAGGTGTTAATGTGAGGACCAAACACACACCCAAAACCTTATCTCTCTTCTCTCCCGTGCTTTCTCTCTCTCAGACACACTCTCTCATTCTCTCTCGTACGGACAAACCTTGAACGAACCTTTCACGCACGAATTGACGTCAAGAAGGTAAGATTCGAACTCCTTGCAAGTTTTTGAGTTCATATATACCATTTTTGAGACTTGAAACCTTCAAAAACCCGAGAAACCCTAACCCCAGATTTTGTGCACTGTTCATGCACACATAAATGTGAAGGTTTCAGAGCATTCGAAGCTTGTAGTGAGCTTTAGATCGTCTTGACGAAGCTCGGAGAAGAAAAATGGAGTGATTTGGACGTCGGGAAGTTGAGTTTCAAGGTTGGCCGGTTTTCGTGGAATTTCTCTGGCTAGATCCCGTGATTTTTAGACCTTCAAATTGGTAAGGTTGTGTTCTACATGTTTGGAGCTTCATTTTGGTGAAAATTTCATGGAATTTGGTGTTGAAATGGTTAAGATATTAAGGTTTTTCGAATTTCCAGTTTCCAGCGACAGCAACGGTGGCTGGATGTTTGTCAGGGAAGAAAAGCGAATATTCCGTCAAGTTAACGGAATATTCCTAACGGAAGTTAACGGCGCCAAGTTAGTTTTAACGGAATATGCTTGCTTTTAGACGAAATATTCCCTAACGCCGTTACTGTTACCATCAGTGTGCCAGGCACGTGGCCGCGCGTGGGGGTGCATCCGGCCGTGCCTTGGCCGACGCGTGGCAGCGCTTGAGTGGTCATAAAATTATTTTAAAAATATGGGGATGATCTTGAGGTTGAGTAGGTCACTGTGGTATATTCATATACCCAATTTGAGCAATATATGAGACGTTATTACCATGTTTGGTTTATGTGCTTTTAATTGACGTTTATATAGTCATTTCTCATATAGGCGAGACCTATCCGGAGGACGAGCGTAGCCAGGCTAGACGTGGGGGCTACGGCCGACATACCAGTGAGTGGGCTTTTGTTTTCCGTAAATACCTATATAATGAGTATTTTTTTCCCAAAAATATGTTTTAAGCAATTTCATGAAATGAATTGTCATGCCAATATGTTTATGCTATATGTATGCATTGTGATATATATTTATATACACATATTGGGATTCGATGCCAGCAGCGCTCAGGTAAGTTCAGGTAAGCTATGCGTTACTTTATGATGATTGTTGAGATGCATTGTTAGCTCATAAACCTTCACCCCGGTGTTAGTGCTCCCACCAGAGTTAGGGCCTAGCCTTCTCGTGATCATTCACCTCCCGCACCACACGCTCATCTTGGATCCAAGTTAGGTGCACAGCCTGTCGTATAGACCACTTTTAGTGGGTTCGACTTGTAGGTGACCCGCGATCATTCGCACAGCCTTCACGTGATCGTAGAACTTGAGCGTAATTATTTGTTATACACCCAGCTTGTTGTATAGACCACTATAGGTGGGTTCGACTTGTGTGCAGGCATGATCTATGAGCTAAAGTACAGTTGATGAGATAATTGCAGTTATCATCGCTTTTAGATTACTTACCCGGATAATTGATAATGTGGCATGGCATATTCAAGTGTTGAATGTGTATTTTGATGATGAATTATGTTGAGATTTAGTATATGTATATACTATTTTCTGGGAAAATTATACAGGTTTTACGGCGAGGGGTTAGAAGTTTGATAATGAAATGGTTTTGGAAAAGCTTTGTTTTTGCCCACTCACGCTTTTGTTTTGCGCCCTTCCAGGTATTAGGTAGCATTTGTGGGTGGCTCACAAGTTTTCCAGCGGAAGTTCTGACAGACCATCACTCATGTAGAACTACCTTCGGGTGTTATTTAATTAGTAATTCCTATGCTTGACTACACTTAGACTATTAGTGCTCTGATTATGTGTTCACACTTATTCTCACGCTAGTATTTGCCTTAGCTAGTGTTTCGGTTTTTATTCCTTTGAAATTTCTATGTTATATTGCTTCCGCACTGTGCACATGGTTACGTCACTCTCACGTGACGGCCATCACGTTCGATTTAAGGTCGAGGTGTGTCACATTACACGCCTCTTAAGATGTTTCAAACGTGTTTTAAAATAGAGAAATTGAATCACATTATTGCTAGCATATTGTGAGGTACTAATGGAAAAAAAAACAGCACAAAAAAACTAATTAAAATGACGAAAGCATTTTTTGAATCACGGTGTGCTACGCCTGACTTACACGTTTTAAATGTATTCATATGCGTAAATTGACAAAAGGAAAGTCAAATATTTGAAGTAAATGAATAATCTTAGGTCATGCTAGAAGAAACCCCTCATAAAACAATTAAAGCAGCTGAATTCACATAATAAAATCGGTCTCTGTAGAATTTACATGAAGAATAGAGAAAATAATATTTAATAATCAATGGATTGAATCACATTATTATTAGCTCATTGTGAGGCTAAGCCCACCCCCTCCCCCTTAGTGTAGATAATATTGTTTGTTAAAAAAAACAACTATTTGACAACTAATTTAATCACATTATTATCCACATGCGAAATACTTTTTTTATAACCGTCATTACACGCTTCTTAAGATATTTTGAAAGTGTTTAAAAATAGAGAAAATAATATTTAATAAATAACTGATTGAGTCACATTATTGTTAGCCTATTGTGAGGCTAAGCCCACCCCTCACCCTTAGTGTAGATAATATCGTTTGTTAAAAAAAAAAAAAAAAAAAACAATCATTTGACAACTAATTTAATGTAATTTAATCACATTATTATCCGCATGCGAAAGACCTTTTTTATAACTAACATTACACGCCTTTAAGATGTTTTGAACGTGTTTAAAAATAGAAAAAAATAATATTTAATAAACAAATAATTGAATCACATTATTGTTAGCCGTTTGTGAGGCTAAGCCCATCTCTTCCCCCTTAGTGTAGATAATGTCGTTTGTTAAAAAACAAAAATCATTTGACAACTAATTTAATCACATTATTATCCGCATGCGAAAGACATTTTTTATAAACGGCATTACACACCTCTTAAGATGTTTTGAAAGTGTTTAAAATAGAGAAAATAATATTTAATAAACAACTGATTGAATCACATTATTGCTAGCTCATTGTGAGGCTAAGCCACCCCCCCTTAATGTAGGTAATATCGTTTGTTAAAATAATTAAAAAAATCAATTGACAACTAATTTAATCACATTATTATCGGCGTGCAAAGAATTTGTTTTATAACCAACATTACACGCCTCTTAAGATATTTTGAACGTGTTTAAAAATAGAGAAATTGAATCACATTATTGCTAACCTATTGTGAGGTACTAATTAAAAAAATAATTAATTATTAAAAAAATAATGTTAAAATGACAAAAATGCACTTGCCTTATTTGATGCATTATTTTGGAATGCCTTTGAAGTTTTTTGTGTTCGAGGCATTTTTGTCTAAATATTTTTGTTAAAGTTTTTTGACACCAAAATTGACACACCCCGACCCGAAAGTGGGGCGTGCTGGCCGTCACGTGAAGTGACGTAACCATGTGCACAGTGCAGAAGCAAGATTAATCAGAAAGATACGAACAATTTAAAACCATACCACCAGCAACCCAAATCAAGATAATGTGCTAGTGTGAGAATTAAGATGGTTTACACAACCAGATCATAAATGGTCTACATGCAGTCAAGCAGAAAGTACTAAATAGAGATAACACCCGAAGCTGGTTCTACATAAGTGAAGTCTATCAGAACGTTCGATGAGCTCCTCATATGCCACCAACGAACACTACCTAATACCTGGAGGGGCGAAAAACAGAAAGCGTGAGTGGGCAAAAACAAATCTTTTCAAAACCTTTCTTTTCTCAAAAATTATAACCCCTTTCCGTAAAACCTGTATAATTTCCTAGAAATAAAGTATATACTCATATATAATTCTCAAAATCCTGCTGGAAAATATGTAAGTATGAATGTATGTATGCCATGCCAAAGTATCACAACTGAATGCCAAATCATAACTCTGTGAATGTGATTGAATACTAGATAATCAACTCAGCCCTCGGCTGTATATAACTCATAACAATCTCATCATATCATATAGCTCATAATCAACTCAATCATATCGTATATCCTGCACACACATCAATACCACCTCTCGTGGTCTGCACAACATCTCTGTATAGAGAATAGTATGCTCTAGTCCTACAATCACGTGAAGACTGTGCGAATGATTCGCGGGTCACCTACGAGTCGAACCCACCTATAATGGTCTATTCAACAGGACTGTGCACCTAACTTGGATCCAAGGCGAGCATATGGTGCGGGAGGTGAACATCACGTGAAAGACTATGCCCCTAACTCTGGGCGGGAGCACTAATATCAAGGTGCAAGTTTATGAGCTCTAATCACATCCATCACATCACATCATTCATTCTCATCATAACCAGTATACAAACTTACCTGTCACTTACCTGTGCGTTCGCAGCACCATCATTATGATATGCAATCACTAATGCATAAATAAAATAAATAGATACTTTGCATGGCATTTCAAATCATGTAATTCTTTAAATTCATTTTCTGGGAAAAGCAAGTATATAGGTATATACGGAAAACAAAAGCCCACTCACTGATAAGTAGCCGGGTTGTAACCCCCATGCCGAGCCTGGCTACGTTCGTCCTCCGGATAAGTCTCGCCTATATGAGAAATAACTGTATAAACGTTAATTAACGCTCATAATCGAAACCTTTGAAATAACTTCTCATATATTGCTCAATTTGGGTATATGAATATACCACAATGATCTACACAACCTCACGAACATCCCCATATTTTTAGAAAAATTTTCCAACCACCCATGCGCCGCCACGCGCCGGCAAGGGCATGGCCTTACGCGCCCCCACGAGCGGCTACGTGACCTGCACACTGACGGCGTCAGTTAACGCCGTCAGGAATATTCCATTAAAACCCAACGGAATCCGTCCAAACTAACTGATGGCATTAGCATATTCCGTCAAAACTGACGGAATATTCTTTGTCTTCTCCGGCGAGTCGCCATTCGCCGGTCGCCGGTTTCTGGAAAAACTTCCAACTATGGTTTCTTCTTCATTTTTGCACCATTTTCTACGTACCTTATACCAAAATGACGATCTCACAAAGATGAACACAACCACACCTGACTCGACCCCCAACTCGCCGGGGATTTGCCGAAAAAAGCCTCGAAAATTTCGGCCAAAATTGAAACTCTCTGATCTCGCGATTCCGAGCTTCATAAAGACCTCAATAAGCTTCCTATAAGCTTCAAATTCCCTAAAAAACAATATTTCACGTGTGCATGAATAATGCATAAATCGGAGGTTAGGTTTCACGGGGTTTTCGAAGGTTTCAGGTTCTAAAACTTGTACCAATGGATTCCTGAGATCACAAGGAACACAAATATACTTACCTTAGTCTTGATCTGCAAGGTTTGCAAGGGTTGTGGGAGCCGTCTGTACAAAAGAGAAGGAGAGAGAGAGAGAGATACGGGAGAGAGGAGAGAGAATGAGTGGTGTGTGTGTGGTTAAACCTCAACCACCAATCACAAACTAAGGAGACTTAGTTCCTAATTGGGTCCAACTATTTAGGACACTAAATAATTGGCCCAATCTCATAAATCAAAATACCAACACACACCCCACGTTCAAGGGCATAAACGTCATTTCACACCTTCGAAAATAATTTTCCGGGACAAGCTGTTATCAAAATTATTATTCACCTTTTCCATTGGCTTTATATATAGATTACTATTTGGTACTTGCAAAATCTAGTGACAGATGCTTGTATATTCCGAAACAATAAAAACTAAATAAAATAGACTACCAGTGGCGGTCATCTTTGTATTTTACAAAGTCTCACTTTTTTTTTTACCATTTCTTTTCTTTTCTTTTTATTAAATTAATCAAGGCTTATTTATTGATGCCCCTAAAATTGTCTTTTTGTCTCTTGTTTTTTTATGTTACTTTATTCCCTAAAACTAGTTTCTCTCATATTTTCATAAACTATCAAAATCGAGTCATTTCATCTTATTTTCATCAATTTTGTATCATGAATGTTAAATGAAAGGACAATTTAGACATTTCATATCATGCTGGTATTTGTTTTTTGTTTTTTAACAAAGGTACGATATTCATTAAGCTAATTAGAATTCGTACAAACTGAGGATAATGTGCGAAATGGACCTTTATAAAAACCTTGCAGGGGATTTCAACTCAGTCGAAGGAAAAGAGTGTCTCGCACAACAGTAAACCTAACATCAAATGAACAATCAAACTTACAAGCCTTCCTCAAACAGAATGTCATGAATTAAATCCAGAGGTTCCTCAAACCACACAATCTCCTGGTATAAGTGAGCCCTAACCGAGCAAGTCGATGTGCCACCGAATTTCCTTCCCGTTGTACATGACTAACCATCAATTTCAACCATTCCATAGAAAAACACCGTAAGTCGTGAATAATGGGACCAAAAGAAGACCCGTCCTCGCCTTGACCCTTCATGGCAACCAAAACCAAGGCTGCATCTCCTTCAAGTTGAATTTGGACGTCGGCCGAGTATAACCCTTTGACCAACTGTGCAGCATGCCTAGTTGCTAAGAATTCCGCATGCAAGGCAGATGTGGAGCAGTCAATAGGACTTGCTGCCGCAGCTAGAAACTCCACCAAATGATTGTGTAAAATGATTCCAAATCCACCCCGATTTTGACGATGATTCTATGCTCCATCGAAGTTGCACTTGACCCAACCCTCCATAGGTCTTTTCCACTTCTGCATCTCTCGTCTCCTCATCCTAATACCTGTCTTATGACACTTATGGAACTCCTGCAACCACCCAACAGTCCTAAGGACGATCTCATCAGGATTTAAGTACTTACTATTCCATAAAACTTCATTCCGATGTTGCCATAACTACCAAATTAGCATTAGCCCAAGCTCAAAACCCACCGTAGGTCCTTGTAATTGTAGATTGGCCAACCAATTTAATAAAGACACACCATGCCCAATATCCACTCGTACACCCAAGCCGCGAAACCATACCGCTCTAGCAACATGGCAATCCCGCAAGATATGCTCCACGAATTCCACTTGGCAACCACACTTAACACATCCATCCTCGATTGGCACCCTCCTCTTACAAAGATTTAACCTGGTAGGCAAAGAATCCAAACATGCCCGCCACACACAAGTCTTTACTTTCCCGAGGACACAAGCTGACCACAACTTCTTCCATAGCTTCTCCCCGCTATTACTAGTGTATGAGTGAGATCCAGCAGCCCCTTCCTCACTAGCTGGAAGCAATCCTTGAGCAACTTGATAAGCACTTCGGACCGTAAATCTCCTATGACGATCATAATGCCAAACTCTGCAATCAGGAATATCATGCAAACTAAGTGGGATCCCTCGAATTAATTCCACTTCCTCATGAGAGAATAGGTCGTTCAACAAGCTCTCGATCCACTGCTTGACTTCCGTCCTCAGCAATCCCTCCACCGTGGCCTCACCATTCCAATGTAAGGGTGGTGGGATCAAAATCCGAAGACAGGATTCCCTCGGCACCTAATTGTCCTTCCAGATACGAATCGACTTCCCATTACCCACCTGCCACCGAATTCCTCTATGGAGAATTGGTCTCAAGGCAGCAATACTACGCCAGACATATGAGCTATTACAAGTTACCTGAGCTTCAAGAAAATTAGTATTAGGAAAATATCGGGCCTTAAACACACGATACACCAGTGCCCCTGGATCTTGCAGGAACCGCCATGCCTGCTTGGCTAATAAAGCCAAGTTAAACGTATAAAGATCTCTAAACACAAGACTTCCCTCCTGCTTAGGCTTACACAACACCCTCCAATTAAGCCAATGTATTTTTCTTTTCCCTGGATCTCCACTCCACCAAAACTTAGCTATCATCATATTCAACTCCTCGCACAAAGATTTAGGGAGTAGAAAACATTGCATGGAATATGTAGGTAAAGCCTGCGCCACCGACTTCACCAATAACTCGTGACCCGCACTACTTAGTAGGCCACCTCGCCAACTTTGCAACTTTTTCCACACCCTATCTTTCACATACGCAAAGGTTTCTTTTTTCGACTTTCGAATCAAAACTGGCAAGCCCATATATTTATCATGAAATTCCACTCTCCTCATCCCAAGGCTATCAGCTAATAATTGCCTATCATAAATATTGAGATTAGGACTGAATGAAATGAAGCTTTTCTCAAAATTAATCGCTTAACCAGAAGCCATCTCATACTTCCGCAGCACCTGTCTAATAACCTGGCACTCACTGATAATGCCTCGGGCAAAGAGAAAGCTATCATTCAGCAAAAAACAAGTGTGAATACTAGGGCCTGCACGACACAGCTTAATTCCCTGTAACTCTCCTTCAAGCTCGGCCTTTGTCAAAAGTGCCGATAGACCTTCTGCACACAACACAAATAAGAAAAGGGAGAGAGGATCCCCTTGGCGTATTCCTCTTTCCTGGTGCACATAACCCACTGGATCACCATTCAACTTAAAAGAATAAGTCACCGTTGAAAAACACAACACGACTATATGAATCCACGCTTCAGAGAAACCCAACCTTTGCATCATAGCCTCAAGAAACTTCCATTCCACCCAATCATAAGCCTTACTAATATCTAGTTTCAGAGCCATAAGACCATTAAGCCCCGAGGACCTTTTATGCATATAATGAGCAACCTCAGTAGCAACCAAGTAATTATCCGAGATTAAGTGCCCAAGAACAAAGGCACTTTGAGTAGGAGAGATAACCTGCGGAAGAATAAGCTTCAACCTATTCGTGACGACCTTAGCCAATATTTTGTATAACACATTGCACAAACTAATAGGGCGCAGTTGAGTCATCATCGTAGCATCTTTTACTTTTGGAATTAATGTAACATGGGTATAATTAATTTTCTAAAGGATATTACCAGAAAGTAGCATTGACCGAATCCCATTACACATATCTTTGCCGACCACTCCCCAATGCTTCTAATAACCTGGTGACATACAGTCCGGCCCCGGCGCCTTCGTAGGATGCATCTGAAACATTGCACATTTTATCTCCTCATCCGTAAACGGGCTAAGTAGTGAGGAATTCATCTCCTCCGTCACTTTAGGAGAGACATGGCACAAGATATCATCAAAATTTTCCACTCCACTAGAACGAAACAGTTGTGTGAAATAAGACACCACAATATCCTCCAACCTCTTATAGTCTTCACGCCAACAAGCTTTATCATCCATTAACCTATATAAGCAGTTCTGTTTTTGCCTCCTATTAGCCTTCTGATGGAAATACTTTGTATTACGATACCCCAATTTTACCCAATTTTCCTTCGAACGTTGTCTCCAAAATTGCTCCTCTTGTTCGAGCAAACTGTTCAACTTCCGAATTCGCTCTTTTTTTTGCTCGATAGACTCATCAGTGAACGGTTGCCCCAACAAACTCGTAAGCTTATCCTCCACCTCTTTAATTTCCTTAGGTCTCACCCGTGCATTACTCCGAGCCCAATTAGTAAGCTTCATCCTTGTCATCGTGATTTTCTCAGTAACCTGGAACATTGGAGAACCCTCCACCTCATGGTTCCACCCATCTTGCACCACTTCAATACAACCCTCACGACAATGCCAACTTTCCTCATATTGAAACTGTTTCTTTCCTCGGATTAGGGATCGCCCCAACCAATTGAGTACCACCGACACATGATCCGATGAAGTTTTGTTCAAATGAAGCACTTTATAATTAGGGAATAGCTCCATCCATGCTTGAGTACCCAGAGCCCTATCCAGGAGAACCTTAATTCCACCACCCCCTACTAATTCCTTTCAAAGCTACTGCGTTGAAAGGAATTAGTAACCTTGTACAAAAGTTGGTAGAGACAAAGAGGGATAGACAGTATCCCTTGGTGTACTTGTTAGTGAAATTAACATTGATTTTACATGTTGCAACTGCTTCAGTTGAAAGAGCTTTTCGGTGATGAAAATTGTGGAGAATCCACATCATAATAGGATGGGTAGATCAATAGTTGAATGATAGTTTTGTTGTGTACAATGAGAAAGATGTATTTGATTCTACTGATAATGGTGTTGTGAGATGACGTTTCGAAAATATGAGAACACGCTGTGTACAATTAGAAATGAAAGTATGATCGATTTTTTAAAGCTATTTTTTGATCCCATTGCTTTAGATTCCTGGCTACGCCACTGCTCACATATCCTCTCATGTGTGATAAATTTTCAAGCCAAGCACGTGGACAACAATATTTTGGTGACGTGGATCACGTTTGATTGTTAGGCAAAAACATGTGGGTCAACTTGTTCTGATACCATGAAAAAAGTTAAGGTTTCATCATAAAGCCAATTGGCAATATAGGAAGTAGCCCAACCTCTTATAAGTCATTGCAAGATTTCTCCTTTCCTCAGTATGAGACTCTTTAACCTTCACATTTTCACAGTATCTGCCAAACATCTGAAACTGCCAAGTATCTGCAGCGGAGATAAAAATAGGGTAAAATGGCTTAATTTTAGCACGTTCAACAGATAGAATAAGACAAAACTAGTTTAGAAAATAAAATGAGATTAAATGGCAGTTTTCACCACAAATCAATGAATAAGACATAATCAACACACACAAATACAAAATATAATTATGAAATAATATAAGAAAGAGTTGGGAATCCGTGGCATCGTCAGCTTTGAATGGACGTCTCCTAAATAAAATGGAAAGAGATTCATTTGGAGTAAAATGTTTGATTAATATGGGGTTGGTGTGTTATTGTGGGACCCTCGACATTCACTTAAAGTTCCCATCCTTTTTGTCACGCTGGGACCACTCCCCACCACTTAGTGCTCTCAAATGCTGATCTATGAATCTCACTCACAATTACAAGTTTATATCGTAATTTTAGGTATATGTAAAACTATGATTGGATGTGGGTAAAGAGGGAATCTGGGAATTATTTCATTTGCAATTAGTAAACTATGACAATGCCACGTTTCTTCGTTGTTATTGTTTAATTTAGTGTCACGTCACATTTTAGCGGTGCTTTTAATGTTCAGGCTAACAAAAGTATGAATTTGGAAGCAAAACATAACATTAGGTACTAAAGTGAGAAAAAAAAAAAAAACCTAAGAGTAGTAAACTGCCATTTTCAAGACACATGAGAGTCGAAAAGTGAGAATTAATGGGCCAAGATCTTGTCACGTCATCAGTTAACAAAAAAGTTTACGGCTAAGCTAACGGAAGTGTTAAAATGGTAGAAAAATCAAACTTTAAATATAAAAATGAAACAAAAATAAGTAAGTGTAGCAAAGTATGATTTTGACGAAACTAAAAGGTAATAAAGTGAACTACCAATATATATATATATATTTCATCACGATATTGTTTCAAATTAAGCAGACTCTTACGCAATGTTTCTTCTTTCTACTATGTGTGAGATTGTGAGTAACGACGGTTCTCATATTTATTTTCCCAAACAATACAAATTTCATTAAATACGAATATAAATGTTATTTAATATAAATGTCTACATGAGACGTTAAGATATTGAAGAATCAAATCGGATCGTAATGATCCTATATATGAATACCACCATGTCGTAAAACATGGGAGGCTACCGACTGTTCTGCTCAAATACATGCACCGTAAACTTGTAAATTCAGGTCATATTGTTGATGTTATTCGATGATTGGAGAGATTAGGTTGCATCTCTAGATTCAAAAACTAGCATCAATGGATGTATGATTGCTCTCTAAAAATCTAACCTAAACAAATCGTCTATCTTGTATAACAAAAGATTTTCGTCGATTCACTCTCCAATACAGTTGTAAGTTAATGTCAATTTTGTCAATAAATTTTTATTTTAGTCAAATTACCACACTAAAATTTTATAAATGACCACTTCTCTCCTCACAACTAGAATTTAAGATTTTGCAATCATTAATCGGTCCCATGTTTTTTCACGTGGACTGTTGTCCTTGAGCCACTTAAGAAGTAAAATGACATTTTCCCCCTCACTAGAGCCCATCCGCGCGAACCAATTTTATATTTCCTCCGAGTCATCCATGTCTAATCTATCAACATTTACATAACAGCAACTTATTCAAGTACAGTAGTACGGAGCCAAAAATAATCTAAAAAATCTGGAAGGTGACATGTGGACTTTAGCTACAGAAAGACAAAATTGCCCTTATTAAATGGGCATGACACATTTATATTTCCATGCGCAGCTCAGCATCCTTAAAAGTGCATGGTAGTGGACTATGACTGCTCAAAGGTCCCCTACTCATGACATGGAAAAGTGAAAGACATTAAACATATGATAAATTACTAAATCCTATCTATAATACATTCCAATTGAAGACCAACTCTATCAAGTAAGAAATTCCTATTACAATCAATTAGGGATATTCTCACTATTATTCCAAGAGATTTTCTCCTAATTAATATCTTGGAAATATCATTTCCTTGTGCATCGTATAGATTACATAACTTGGCAAATAGGAGGCCGCCATGTGTAGGGCGAAACCTTACACCTTGGCCGGCCACTACCTCCTATTAATACCCTCATCACCTCCAAATTTCAGTAAGCTTTTGCTACGCATACAAGTCCTAAACACTCATTCTTTTCAGAGAAACTAACTCAGGCATTGGAGATCCATTGGTCAAATCACCCCTTAACTCCTCGTGGACGCGTGAGACTTTGGTCTTTTAATCAAATGTGTTGATTGTCGACGCAAATTTCTGCTTCTCTAGCTTTGACGAAAATGCACCTGTAAAACAATCAACACCTTTGATCAAAGACCTAAGCCTCATGCGCCCACGAGGTGGGAGGGTTAGGCCAATGGATCTCTGATGCCTAAGTTAGTTTCTCTTAGGAGAGTAAAATGTTTAGGGCTTTTTAGGGTAGCAAAAGCTTACCAAAATTTGGTAGAATAAGGGGTATATATAGGAAGGGAGGGCCGGCCATTGTGTTAGATTTTTACCGTACACTTGGCGGCATCCTATTGGCCAAGGCTTATGGAGAAATATTCTCAAGATATTAAATAAGAAATAATATCTTGAGATAATGGACTAATTATCCCTAATTGAATTAAATAAGGATTACTTACTTGCACGGAGTCAATCTTCAATTGGGAATGTGTTAAGGATATAATTTGGGTAATGAATCCTTATCTTTAATGCTTTGACTTTTCTTTGCCAAGGGCAAGTGGGCTGTGGACAATCGTATTCAGCTGTTGGGACCTTCAAATGTGTGAGCTGAGATTGGGAGTATCTGAGGAGTTTACCTATTTATTGAGGGCAATCTTGTCTTTCTTGAGCAAAAGTCCACGTGTTGCTTTTAGGATTTTTGGGATTATTTGAGGCTCCACAAATGCCCCCACACCTGCTAGGCTGCAAGTAGGAAAATGGCAGTAGGTGTAGAAATCCCAAGCTGGACGGGCTTGTAGAGTTGTTTCCCAATTTGAACTTGATCTCCTTCCTTGATTTGGAGATAGACTTCTTCTAGGAAAAGGAAACCAATTGTCCCTAATACCTATTTAATTTTGCCTTAAGCAAGGGATTAAATAAATTTGGAGGACAATCATCATTCCAACAAGGAAGAGAAAAGCCAAATGAAATTTGTTCCCCATCCCCTACCTTTCTTCTTCTCTTGCCCTTGCAAAGAGTCGCCTTTGGTTGTTGTTCTTCTTCCCCGTGCCGCACCAAGGTAAGAAAAATTTGAATTTTCCTTTTCTTGATTTTTTGGAAGTCTTGGGACATGAAAATTGGCTCAGCAAGGGCTGAGGATGTATGAGTGATATGGCAGGGATGCCAAGGGGCTGCTGTGCTATGATGGTGCGGCGACGAAGCTCGGCCGGCTTTTTGGTTCTTGTGACCTGGGCCTACTGGGGTTATGCACGAGAGAGAAAATGAGGATGAAGGTAGGAGCCTCTTTCTGTGTTGGGCTGAAACTACTTGGGTCGCGTGTAGGGGAGAGAGAGAGAGAGAGAGAGAGAGAGAGAGAGAGAGAGTGAGGGCTTTGCCCTTTTGTGGCCTGGTCGTGTGGGTAGGCTGGGTCGTGGGGCTTGGGCCTGGGGCGCGGGGCTCTGCGGTCATCTCCGAAAGAAGAGATAGCAGATAAAGTATGACGCATTTGCTCGTCCAATCGCTGTTTTAAAGCCTGCTGCTAATGAGGGTAGAAAGAAGAGATCTTCCTCACCTGCTTGTGAGCCTTCAGCTGAGAAGAAACCAAAGACTTCTTCTGCTGCTCTCAGGGGCTCGTCTGCTGCTGAGAAGCTTATCATCGATTTGACTTCTCCCAAGGGGACGAAAAAGATCGTTGAGTCAGAGCCTATGAAACCTACTGCTCCGAAGGTAGCCATGACCATTGTTGAGAGGATTGCCTAGCGGAAAGGTTCGGTAGTGCCCTTGGTGTCTGGGTTTGTGTCGAAGCGTGCGTCGGGAGCTAAGTCTGGTTCGGCTTCTAAGAGGCTCGCCGCTATGAAGAGCAGGAAAATGGATTCTGCTGCTAAGGTGGTGCCTGGGCCTATTTCTCCTTCCGTTGCGACTAATTTGTCTGCCGAGAAAGGGAAGTCTGCTTACGCGGGCAGTTATGAGAGATCCACCGAGTCTGAGGTTGGGGAGTTTCCCGAGATTTGCGCATACAATAAGTTTGATGATAGCGTTTGGAAAGTTGTCGTCCGCTCAAACTCTTTTATGAAGCGTCCTGTCTACTCGAGGAGGTTCTCCTTACTTGCTACAATGCATAAGACTTTGATCCTGGCAGTTGAGTCTATGCGCGTTGATCAGTATGCTGTCAAGTGTGCTAAGGAGGCTGAAGTGGTGTTGGCGGCTCAGCTTCGCTTGGTTACTTAAAAGATCAAGAAGCTCAAATCTGAACTCGTCGTTTTGAAGTGGTTTGATGTCTCTGCCCTCACTTCTGTGCAACTGGAGACCGCTCATCAGGAAGTTGTCCACTTAAAGGCTAAGCTTAGTGCGACTCAGGCGATGTTGGAAGCTACAGAGAAGGAAGTCAGTCCTGTTTCACCGGTGGTCAAGGACCTTGAGCGTGTCAATCCGGAACTACGATTTGCTTCTTTTGCCAAGGAATTTATCTTCATGCATGATGAAGTGTCTTGTCTCAGGAAGTGGATCTGCAAGGTGCCCTATCTGCTAGCCAGAACCTGAAAAAGGAACTGGGTAAGCTACAGGATGCTCACATTGGGCTTGTTGAGGAGAATGTGTAGCAGAAGAATATGAAAGTCAGTCACGAAGTGGCGCTTGCTTCTTGTCAGGCCGATTTCTACAAGCTTGGTTATGTAGACCATCTCCAAGGTAGGTCGTTGAATTATAAGTTTTCCGAGAATGACTTCTAGACTTTCTCCATTTCTCTTGTTGATTTGCTTGATTTCTTGTTTGAGGTTACCTTTGGTGGAGCAGTTGAGGGTCAGGTAGTTCAGGCAGGGGTGGCTGAGGATGAGTTGATAGAAGGTTTGGCAATGTTGAGTTGTGTTGCTCCTAAAGGGGTGGTAGTCGAAGGACCAGTGGTTGCGCAGTTTGCCAATTAGTAATCTTTTTGCTTAGACTTAGGAATTTTCTTTTTTTCCTTTTCGTTCTGCTTTATTTGAACTTTTGTTAGCATTCGAGCCGATTTATCAATTTGCTAGAAATTTAATAAATAACTTTCCTTTTCATCCTTCTATTTTGCCATGTCTTTTGCAAAACTTTACCGTAAGACGGGAGGTTGGGTGAGCTGCTTCAATGAAGCAGTCGATCCTATGTCATCACTTAGGTTCTAGTTTTAGCTTTGATGCTCAAGGAGCTTTACCTGCAAGAGGAAAAAATGAAAGATTTCTAACTTATAAAGTTGACGACCGAACTCGTAGCCTCCGTAGGAAACAGGCGAGTCCACGTAGCTGCTACAGTTATGAATCTTGGCTTTAATGGTTGCACGAGCCTTAGCCCTTCTGGGGCATGTTGCCAAATTTTAACTTATAGAGTCAACCGCTGGACACTTACTTCTCGTAGAAAGTAGAGGAAATTTGCGTAGTTACTATAGTCGTGAATCTCGGCTTTAGCGGCTGCACGAGCCTTGGCCTTCCCAGGGTATGCTGCAAAATTTTGAACTTATAGAGCCAGCGGTCGAACACTTGCTTCTCGTAGAAAGTAGAGGAAATCCGCATAGTTGCTATTGTCGTGAATCTTGGCTTTAACGGCTGCACGAGCGTTGGCCATCGAGGGGCAAGTTGCGAAATTTTTAACTTATAGAGCCGGCGGCCAAACACTTGCTTCTCGTAGAAAGCAAAGGAAATCCGTATAGCTAGTATAGTCATGAATCTTGGCTTTAGTGGCTACACGAGCCTTAGCCATTCTAGGGCATGTTGCAAAAATTTTAACTTATAGAGTCGGTGGCCAAACACTTGCTTCTCATAGAAAGCAAAGGAAATCCACGTAGCTGCTATAGTCATGAATCTCAAATTTAGCGGCTGCACAAACCTTGGCCCCCCAAGGGCATGCTGCAAAATTTTGAACTTATAGAGCCGGCGGCCAGGCACTTGCTTCTCATAGAAAGCAGAGGAAATTCGTGTAGCTGCTATAGTTGTACATTTCAGCTTTAACTCTTGCAAAACTTAAACCGTAGACAGTCGGCCGGAAGTACCACTTTTAAATAAGCAGACGGGTTTGTGTAGTCATAGCAGTGCAAATCTCGACTTACAGATTGCCTTGGGCTGCCAGCCTTTGGGTCGTCAGCCAGGTGTCTTACTTATAGAAGCAGACGGCCCACGTGACAACGTAGGCTTTATCCCTAGCTCTCGGGAGGCGTTTTAGGCTTAAAGTGTAGAAAAAATTACGCCTCAGAGGCCACATCCTTCCGAGTTGTAACTTGATTCCGCAAGTCGCATAACTAGTATTGCAACACTTTAGAGTCGAGCTACGTTCATGAAGATTTGCAAGTCGAGGACGGACCATCTAGTCACGTAAATTCTTCCAAGGGCAAGGATCCTGCACTTAGCGTCTCTTCCGGTTAGAGTCTCGGGCTCTCGCGAAATTAAATCCTTCAGTCGGCTAAGTCTTTTCCAGAAAAAGTCTATTATGACCAATTCTGGGAGTAGTCCGGCGCAGGTAGTTGATGCATTCAAGGGGAACTAAGCAGTCATAAAACCCATCCACTTCTAGATATCCCGTATCAGTTTACCCTTTCCTGATGAGAGGGCACATGCCATGTTTGCATGGGCAAGGGCATCTTCTGCTGTCATATGGGTAGTCAGTTTATTTATGCATTCGACCCAGACTTGTGAATAATTCCTTCAATCTTCATTGAAAATAGAAAAATGTATTAACATTGCTTGTAGGCAGTAGTAGCATAACAACTGATAATTCTCGGCATGCGAGGTCTTGTCTATCGAGCTGCTTGAGTCTTTGAACTTTATTTGTCTTAAACAGGGTCCAAGGAATGATGGAAGGTTATACGTAGTAGTTTCTCAGGTTGTAGGCATTTCACTGCTTTTTTATCTCTTTGTCGTTCATAGTGGTGAAGGTGTAACTGCCCTTTCCACCTACTCGACTGATTTTGTACGGACCTTTCCAGATAGGAGCCATCTTTTTGGAGCCTTCCCAGCAAGCTGTTATGAAGGCTTTTCCGAGGACTAAGTCTTCTAGCTGGAACTTCTGGATCTTCGCTTTCTTGTTGTAGCTGGAGAGGATCTGCTGCTGATAGGCCGCAATCCTGGTGATGACCTTTTCAAGCTCATCCTTTGCCAAGTCTAAGTTTGTGGCCATCTATTTCTCGTTCTGCTCAAAATTCGGCAGTATAGTGCTAATGCTTGGCACCATGACGTTAGAATGAATGATCGCCTCAAATCCATACACCAGGGAGAATGAAGTTTCATTGGTTACTCATCTCTTGGTGGTGCAATACGCCCACAAAACACCAGGGAACTCGTCTAGCCACTTGTCTTTCTTGTCTTAGAGTTACATCTTAAGGCAGTTAAGAATGGTCTTGTTGGATGCCTCGGCCTGGTCATTGCCCTCCGGTTACCAGGGCGTGGGCATGTTCTGCTTGATGCCATATTTTTTGAAGAACCTCGCTAGGTCTTTGCCCATGAACTGTGGACCATTTTCTTTGACGATGGAGTGAAGGATGCCGAAGCGACAAATGATGTTCTTCGTGGATTAAGCTAAGAATCTTCAGGTCGTCAGGAAACGATAGACAGCAGAGATGTGGTCTTAAGAAGGATCTACAAATGAGAATGCCGTTCCTCATGTAGTAGCATGCTGCCTTCATCTGGAGCTTCCTGGACTCCAGTCTATTTGTGAGAAGCGTTCTGTTGACTATGTAGTCGATGATAGGATCTTGCCAACTCAAAGTTATATTGATCTGCGCCACCTTGATTACTAGTTCATCATCTATTCTCAGCTTTTCCAAGTACTCGACTTGGATGGAACACCTGAGCTGATGGTCTAAGGCAGAGCCAGGTCTGCTAGTGCGTCTGCATGGGCATTTTCTACTTGTGGAACCTGAGTGAGTGTGTACGCCTGGAACGTCACTAGCTGCTCTCGTACCTTCTCGAGGTATCGAGTCATCCTTGGATGCTTTGCTGCGTACTCCCCTGAGGTTTGGTTAGTGATCATCTAGGAATCGGAATAGATCACGAGCTTCTTCACCGCCAAGTCATTCGCTAATCGGAGGCCTGCTAATAGGGCTTCATACTCTGCTTTGTTGTTTGACGCCTTGAAGCTTAGAGTAATAACCTGCTCAAGCATTGAACCTTTCAAGGTAATGAGAACTAGGCCTGCTTTCAAACCCTGGTAGTTGGATGATCTGTCGACGTGCAAACGCCAAACATCTCCTGCATATGGGGTTGGTGTGGCTACGGCGTGCTCGGTTACCTCTGGGGTGCTTTTAGGTTGAGTTGTTGCGTCTTTCATGCTTGGGGTGAATTCTGCTACATAGTCCGCCAATACCTAGGCCTTTATTGCCGTGCGGGGTTGGTATGTTAAGCCGTATTAGCCAAGTTCCAACGTCCACTTCATCATTTGTTGAGAAACATCTGGACTATGCAAAACTAATTGTAGTGCGTACTGGGTCATGACGATGACTAGATGCTCTTAAGAGTAGGGTCTAAGTTTTTGAGATGCAACAACTAGCGCCAAAATTATCTTTTCAATCTTTAGGTATCTGGTTTTTGCATAAAGAAGAGCTTTGGATGTATAGAATACAGGCAGTTAGGCCCCCAGCTCTTCTCGTATGAGGCTAGAGCTCACTGCTACTTTTGATACCGCTAGATAGATGTATAGGTTCTTCACTGCTTCCGGCTTGGATAGTAGTGAAGGTGATGTCAGGTACTGCTTCAGGTCCTGAAATGCTTTCTCGCATTCGTCGTTCCATTTGTTCTTCTGCGCCTTCTTGATTGCCTTGAATAAGTTCTTGCATCGGTCGGTGGATCGCGAGAGGAAACAATTGAGTCCAGCTGTTTGTCCATTGAGACTTTGGATCTCCTTCAGAGTTATGGGAGATTTCATGTCCAGGATCGATCTTATCTGCCTTGGATGAGCCTCGGTTCCTCACTGGGTTACAAGGTACCCTAAGAATCGGCCTGACGAGATGCCAAAAATGCACTTAGCTAGGTTAAGCTTCATTTTGTATTCTCGAATGATGTCAAAAGTCTCTGCCAAGTAGTCGATGTGGTCTGGCCACTGCTTGACTTTCACCATGATGTCGTCAATGTAGACTTCCCTGGTTACTCTGATTTTCTTCTTGAACATTGTGTTTACGAGTTGTTGGTAGGTTGCTCTTGCGTTCTTAAGGCCAACGAGAATGACCTTGTAGCAGTATGTGCCTCGCTCAATCACGAGTACGGTTTTCTCCTTGTCAGACTTATGCATAGTAATCTAATTGTAGCCTGAGTATGTGTCCAAGAAGCTGAGCAGGTGGTTCCTAGATGTTGAGTCAACGAGCAAGTCGATTCGAGGAACAGGGTAGCTGTCTTTAGGGCACGCCTTGATGAGGTCGGTGTAATCCACGCATACTCTCCATTTGCCCTTCTCTTTTTTCATCACTAGCAAGACGTTGGCTAGCCATGTTAAGTGCGCCACTTCCTCAATGAATCCGACCTCCAGTAACTTGTCGATGTCCGCCTCAATAATCACCACTCGCTAGGGGTGAGAAATGTCACATTTTCTGGATCACAGGTTTAGTAGTGGGATTGACATGCAACTTGTGGCAAGCTATTGCTGGATCAATACCAGGCATGTCAGAGGGTGACCATGCAAAAACGTGACGATTTTCCCTAAGAAAAACTGTGAGTTCCTCATTCTCTGTCGGGCTCAGATGTGAGCCAATCTTAGTCGTCTTCTTCGGTTGGGGGGGTCATAAATGATGTGCTCGGCATCCTTTTCGGGTTTTCATCCTGATTCATCTGCCAAAGCATTGTCCACCTTGATGCCATCTTCTTAACCTGCATGTTGTAATTGCTATTTGGCGGAGGTAGAATCGTCTTTCTATACTTCAGCTAGTACTGCTAGGGCGAAAGACTTCTTTTTGTCGACTTTTTAAGAACTTGTACAGTGCATCGTCGAGACATGGCCTGGTGGCCTTTGATCTCTCTGACTGCTCCTCCGGGGATGCGAAATCAGATTTTCTGATACTCGATCGAGGTCACAGCTCCAATCTTCACTAGCCAAGGTCGGCCTAATATCCCATTATGGGGAGTTGGGTCGCTGGCGATCATGGAGGTCTGCGATGAGACAATTAGGGCTCTAGTTACGTCAAGCGTGATAGTGCCAATGACGGTTGAGATAAGTCCGTTTAATTCAATCTCTGCAGTATTATCTTCTTGAACGCGTGTGATTGTGTTTTCCAGGTCTATCTTCTTGATGACTGACAGTTGTAGAATGTTGACTGTGCTGCCGTTGTCCATCATAATTCTGTTAACAATGGCGTGGGCCAGTAGAGCAAGAATCACCAAGGTGTCGTCATGGGGAAAGTCTACTCCTTCAGCGTCCTGCTTGGTGAAGTCGACGATTGGTCCAGGTACAGCGTCTATAGCTTGAACCTGAAAGACCGATTTCGCCTGCTGGATCTTCCTTTTCTTGGATCTGTTGGTGGCCCCCAGATGCTCGAATTTGACAAAGATACCATTGATTCGGATCATCTTGGCGGGGGGTTCGACATCGACGTCTGCTTCTCGCCTTGGTTGGGTAGCTAGCCTATCGACATACTAGTTGCACTTGCCTTCCTTCACGAGTTTCTCAAGGTACTTCATCCATGTGATGCAATCGTTGGTTGCGTGCCCCGAACCCTTGTGGAATGTGCAGTACTTCATCTGCTCCATCTTGGAGGTGTCCCCCCTCATGGGTTGCGGCATCTTAAACCACAGCTTGTCCTTAAGATTGCGAAGGATTTGGTTGATCAGGACCGAGAACTAGAAGTACGTCTTGGGCGCTGAGCCTTCATTTATTGGGGACCGGTCTCTGCGTCTGCTTTCTGCCTTATTTTTGTCATTGAGCGGTTTATCGCTTGCTTTCTTTTGAGTTGGCTCTGCATCCTTAAGCGACTACTCAGGCTGCTTATGGGAGCGATTGGCCTCATCCTAGAGGGAGTACTTTTCTACCAAAGCATAAGAATATGCCAGGGTCAAGTTCTGTCCCATGATCAGCCCTCCGAAAAGTGGGTTATCTGCTCGGAGCCCCTTCCGGAAGGTTGAGCATGCAATGATGTCATCCCATCCAACGATCGGGTGATTCTCTGCCTTAAACCTCTTGATATATGTACAGAGTGACTCATTCGGGTCATTCTTCATGTTGAAGAGGTAGTCAGACTTCTTCTTGATCGAGCAGTAGGACGAATATTCCTTAGTGAAAACCAAGGAAAGTTTGTTGAAGTTCCAGATTAAGCGTGGCAGGAGGGTGTAGAACTAGTCTTACGCCTTGCCTTGGAGTGTCATGGCAAATATTTTGCACATGAAGCGTCATTGTTAGCATAGAGGGTCATGGTGTTTCGGTAGTGCATCAGGTGCCTGTTCAGATCTCATATCCTTTAAACAAGGTGACATATGGCAGGCTGAACCTCCGCGATGGCTCCATTTGCTTGATCTCATCTGTAAACGAAGACTTGCTCATGTTGACCACGTCTCTACGAAGGGCATCATCGGTAGTATCAATGTGTTGGAATCCGCACTGCTGCTCTGCTACGAGCATTTGTACTTCCTTCTGGATTTGCGCCTGGTGGGGGCAGCGGAGCCTTCGACTACCCCTGGTGTTGACCTGCTAGTCCATGTTGCTCTTCAGCATGTTCTGCTCGTCTGTGTCACAGTTGCGATGCATGTGGTTCGTTCTGTGCTACTCGCCGTCACGTTTGGCAGGGGCTCCCATTGGAACTTGAGCTGGACTACTCTCGTGCTCTCCTTGGTCCATTATGTGG
The DNA here is from genome assembly GCA_024362995.1 of Heteromeles arbutifolia. Classification (NCBI taxonomy): domain Eukaryota; kingdom Viridiplantae; phylum Streptophyta; class Magnoliopsida; order Rosales; family Rosaceae; genus Heteromeles; species Heteromeles arbutifolia. The sequence continues at coordinate 8,338,350 of JANCRC010000015.1, forward strand.
CTTACTCTGGTGCCTCGCAAGAGGATATCATTGTGGGCCTAACCTAGCATGGATGCTTCTCCTAGAATGTCCTGAGTACTTGTCGAAGTGTGGACCTAACCTCGAATGCACACTAACTCATGAGCCGAGTAGGGAATGAACGCTTCTCTGTGCATCTAGGTAGGATAAGACGTTTTCCCAAAGGCCTAAATGAAAGTGCACACTACCTGAAAGCATGGTTCGTGGCGAGCTGAGCAGCTATTTGCCTGGACATCGCTAGAATGAGTCACGTTCTTCTGCCCTCGTCCTACTTCTGGACACCTCGTCGAGGGCACGCTGCATCTCGATGCGCTCAAGGAGCTAGTTCACCAAGGTGGTCTGCTGTGTCAGGGCGCTTGTTAAATTGGCAACCTGATGGGGCAGGTGCTGCATGCCATTTAGATTGGAAAAGTCTCGACAATGAAAGTCTCTATATGTGGTGAAAGTTTAATAGGCTTCAGGTACAGAGCTTGAGCCCAGAACAAGCATTCCTGCATAAAAGTGGGGTGAAAATAACCCTGAGTCGATCACGGGACTGGTGGTTAGAATTTGAATCGCCGGAGGTGGTCTCGGGTTAGATTGGGCCGTAGGCCGGGTCGCGGGGCAGGCCAACCTGGTTAGATGGCTGGGTCGTGTGTATGGCCGCGTTGGGCTTGCAGTGCGGGGGCTAGCATTGGGCTTACGCTGCGTGCTAGGTCGGTTCTTGCCCTTCTCAGGTCTGGGCTACATCTGCAGCAAGTAGGGCTTGGCGCTGGGCTTGGGCCATGGCGACTTGGGCTTCTTGACTGGCAGCTTAAGCTGCTATGGCTTGGACGCCTGGGCTCGGCTTGCAGCTTGGAGGTCCTGGACCTCCTGCCAGTGGGCCACGGAATGAACCTAGGTCTCCTACCCAGGGTTTTAGGGGATAAGGTGTTGCAAGGGCAGCGATGCCGATACTTGGGCCATGGCTGCTGGGTCACAGTAACGATGGTGGTGCAGCTCTGTGGTGGTAAGGCTTCTTCTGTCGTCATGTTGAGCCTCGAGGATCATCGTCGTGGGGCTATGTCCTTGTCTCCACTCTCCGGTCTGAATCCTTATACGTACGAGGTTCCGTTCTGAACTTCCTACCATTGTTTCATTTCTCCAGGGATTGATCAATAAACTTTTCTAGGAAAAATTAATTGGTACGAAGTGTGAGAAATTCAACGTAACAGAAAATTCAAAAAACAAATGCAAGAGGTTTCTTCTAGTATTCGAATCAGCTCTCAATGAAAGCACCAATTTGTCGATGCAAATTTCCGCCGTCTCTAGCTTTGACGAAAATGCACAATCAATACCTTTGATAAAAAAACCTAAGCCTCACGTGTGCACGAGGTGGGGGTTAGGCCAATGCATCTCCGATGCCTAAGTTTCTCTGAGGAGAGCAAAGTGTTTAGGGCTTTTTAGTGTAGCAAAAGCTTATCAAAATTTGGTAGAATAATGGGTATATATAGGAGGGGAGGGCTGGCCATTGTGTTAGGGTTTTACCCTACACATGGCGGAATCCTATTGGCCAAGGTTTATGGAGAAATATTCTCAAGATATTAAATAGGAAATAATATCTTCAGATAATGGAGTAATTATCCCTAATTGAATTAAATGGGGATTACTTACTTGAATGGAGTCAATTTTCAATTGGGAATGTATTAAAGATAGGATTTGGGTAATTAATCTTTAATGCTTTGACTTTTCCTTATCAAGGGCAAGTGAGTTGTGGGCAGTCGTATTCAGCTGATGGGACCTTCAGGGGTGTGAGCTGCGCATGAGAGTATCTGAGGAGCCTGCCCATTTATTGAGGGCAATCTTGTCTTTCTTGAGCAAAAGTTCACTTGTCGCTTTTAGAATTTTTGGGATTATTTTAGGCTCCACTTTAATTGTTTTGTAGGTATATTTTCGTCAAGAATGAAGATGGCAAAAATTTGCTACCACATATAGGACATTTTTACCTCCTAAATGGCTTAATTGCTATCTTGTCAAACATACGGACTGAAATTTGGATGCGGTGTTGATTAATTTGAAAGTAATTAACCATTTATAAAAAATTTGGTGAATTATATGGGCTAAAATAAAATTGTGAAATAGAAATTGAAATTTGAAAGTGACTCACAAATTTTTTTATTTTTAAAAAAGGGTTGTACCAACTTCCCTTGAAAGAAACAAATGGTCTCAAATTTTTCTGGCATGATGGATGGGATCTACTCTGAATAAATTTCTCACACTTTGGTGATTGTTACATAATACTGAAGAAGAACACTTCTTTTTGGTAACAAAAAGGAGAAAAAGGAAACATTGTACCAAGTGAAGAGAAATGCTAAGAGCATCTCTAATGGAGATGTTAAATGATAAGCTCATATTTATATATGATTAACATCAAATTCACTTTTCTTTTCTTAGTTAATTCCTTATATTTTTGAGCTATTTACTTTGTTCTTATGTTTTGTAGGACTTTTGAAGCAAAGAAGAGAAAACTAGCACGAGTGGGATTTTAAATAACAGATTTGTCAAAACTACCTGCGCAGATCAGCTGACTTTGGCAGCGAGTTGCAAATACAGTGGAGTCGTGCCCGGGCCGGGATGTGACAATTTGGTATCAGAGCCTAACCCCGGCCGCGTGTGTGCCGACAAAGACGTCAGGCCCCTAAGGGGGGTGGATTGTGAGATCCCACATCGCCCAGGAGAGTGGATCATGTGAGCCTTATATGTATATTCCCATCTCTACCTAGCGCGAGGCCTTTTGGGAGCTCACTGGCTTCGGGTTCCATCGGAACTCCGAAGTTAAGCGAGTAGCGTGCGAGAGCACTCCCATGATGGGTGGCCCACTGGGAAGTTCTTGTGTGAGTTCCCAGAAACAAAACCGTGAAGGCGTGCTCGGAGCCCAAAGTGTACAATATCGTGCTATGGTGGAGACGTGCCCGGGATGTGGTGGGGGCCCGGGCCGGGATGTGACACTACGCCTCATAATGACAAGTAAGAATGTGGTTCAAATTTGCCTTTGGCAAGAATCGAACCTAAGACCTCTCAGTTACAAGTGAAGAGGAATACCACTAGACTGTAGTACTAAGTGACAAAGAAATCAATTAAAATAAATTATCAAGATCTACAATTAGTGCATTACTAGGATCCACACAATAAAAGAACTAAAAAATTATTTGACATCACATTCTCATATGTCAAATTTGACATATGAAAATTCATAGGATTGACATATCGGTTGGAGATTATTCCTACCTTCAAATTTGATTACATGACATTCAACTTAGGATCTAACATCTCATTTGGAGATGGTCTAAGGAGACTATCTGATAAGTGAGACTCTCTATAGACTCTTTGTTACCTCATACTTTTGGCATAATCTTTTATAATGTTAACACAAAAATCGACGTTAAACTATAAGGTAACAAAAAGTAATAGAAAGTCTCATTTTTTAGAAAATCCCCTTAACATTTCTCACCAACTGAATTAGGTCAGCTATAATAACAAACAAAATTACAAAGTTGTATCCAAAAGAAAATTATAGCTATCAAAGTATTATAAAGTATAATCTCAAGTGCAACATGTCATACAGTATGAAGGATATATCATACTATCTTACTTTTCCTTTGAATTTAAACACAAGGACATTAATTAGTATCCGATCCTTAGTTACTACTGTTCATTGACTGAAACCTTATTAGTTTTCAGATTTTGATCGAAGTCCCTAGCGTTAATGTAATAATGAATTTACATGCAGTTACATAATTTTTTAAAATAAAAATTAATAATTGATTTAGAATTTTAATACTCACACCTTTATTAAACTCCTAACTAATTTTAGAATAAGTTTGTACCCATTAGCTTCTTTTTTTTAAGAAATGTTTTCAATTTTTCAATCTTATATGTACCCATTTATGTAATTTTTTCAAATTTTTAATTTTAAAATGTACTCATTCTTAGATATACCAATTTGTTATATGTAAAATGTACTTTTTTTGTCTAAAATATATTCAATTTTTTTTTAATCCATTTTTAAACTTATATGGATACATTCTTTTTTCTTTGATTTGAGAATGTAGCCATGTTAGGTTTAATCAAAGAAATTTACTAATGTTACCAAGCCTTTTTTTTCTTTTTTTTTGTGTATGTGTGTGTGGTTTTGAATAATGTACCCATGTTTTCACACACAATGGTATACTTTATAATCTAATATTTGTAATTCCTCAAATTATGCGTTTTTTTTTAATTTAAAATCTCATTAATATAAACAACTATAAATTTCAATTTTTAATTTAAAAAATATAGTAACATGCATAGAAATGTTGCAGTCCTATTAGATTAGGAATGTGATTGTGTAAATCCAAGTGTATCTAGGGATACCTTTGAATATTCCCTTTAGTAGTTAATATCCTATTAGAGTTGTAATCCTATTAGGGTAAGGAATTAACCTTCCTTACTACTACAAATAAAGGCACAATGGGCTGTAATAGAACACACCTCACAATTACACATCTCTTTCTTTCTCTGTACTATTGCCGCACCCTCTCTCTATGGCCTCCATAATTGTTTAGTAAATTATGCTTACAACACGTTATCAGCACGCTCTTGAAGCAGTGCTAAAGAGAGTTTGATCTTCAATTAGGGGAGTATTATGTTTTTAATCATTCTTTTTATGATTAATTTATTCAATTGATCTACATGCTATTGATTCAATTTAATTTTTCTGTGTTGAACGTGATACAACGCATCGGAGATGCAATTCGGACTTTCCAAGAAGGATCTTCTACAAATTCAAAGGCTTTTATTGTTTTCTGCCAATCAGGTACGCTTAAAATAAAGGAAGATATTTGAAACGGCCATGAACCATGAAAACATTCCCCATGATGTAAGAACCCCCTACATTTATATTTACCTTCCGATATATAAATTGTATATGTTTCATATATTTGTCAATATATATATATATATATATATATATATATATATATATATATATGTTTCATACATTATACAATTTTTGCTATGTGGAATTTGTGAGTCAAAGCATCGAAATAAAATAGAAGCATGATTTTTTTTTGGGTTCTGAAAACCCTAAAATCTGTTAAAAACGCACACACAAGAAAAGAATAAAAAGGGAACACTCGATTGAGCCACCGCTTGCAGTTGTGATGCCAAGCCGTGGTCACTGGAGCCACGCGCTCGCTCTGAGTTGCCAAACCGAGTCACGCCAGGTAGCTAAGTCATGAGCTGACAAGCCACTAAGTTGCTACCCAGCCCAACCCGAGGTCACCAAAAATGACGGCGTTCTCGCGTCGTCTCTTCTATCAAACTGGACCGCCACCATTGACGACCTAAAGTCGCATCGTTTGGTGATAACCTTCCTCCTTGACGGCAACCCAGGAGATCCTAGTCAATAATCTCATCGGAATTCTCGAAGATTCCATACGATTCTCTGAGTTACTGACCTCCCCGACGTCAAGAGTTGTTCTCCGTCGAGATTTTCTAGGATTCCAGACGAACCCCGACTTGTTTTCCAGTTTGAAACCACAAAGATTGTGGCGGCACCACCGCCTTGTCCGGCGAAGACCATACCCAGTACCGTTCGGGTGTACCCAACCAGACCCGACCCTTCTTTTTGTTTTGGGCCTATCCAGGCTCAGCCTATTTTAGGCTTCATATTTTTTTTGGGCCTATTGCCCCTCGGCCTATCTTTGCTGCAAGCCTGCAGCTTGCATGCCCTATTGGGCTGCTCTTTGCAAGTTGCCCGAGCCCAACCCGCAGATTGAGGCTGCAAAGCCTAGTCTAAAGCAGCAGCCAGCAGTTTCAATGTTGGGCTGACCCTATTTCTTGGGCCAAGCCATTTTGGCTTGTTTAATTTTTTTTTTTTCAGCCCGCACCCATATTTTTGATGTCCAATTTCACGGCCTTAACCAATTTTTGGGCTTTTCTTTCGAATGGCTCGCAACTGTCTAGCCTAAAATATGGCCTGAATCTTTATATTTCTTTGCTTCTATAATCGACTCCGAATGGTCCCGATCTATTGAATTAATTAAAAGCGACTTGCAGTCCATTAATCTGATAATTAATCCAAAATTATTGACCTGAATATCACTTTTGGAAATTATCGATTCAGTAATTTATTTCTCTTCTTTGAACCGTTGACATCCTTTCGTAGTCCCAAAGCGCTCACACTTGACTTCCTGAAGCAACTCAAATCCACTACACTTAAATCAGCATATTGCATTATGTGTTCTTGCAGAAACCTCTCTTTTATGAACTAAACGTTCATAAACTAACTTGAACCTGTAGTTTCAAATTTAGTACCTTTGAACCCGAAGTTTTCATAAAACAAATACACCCATGAAAACCCGACATTTTTAATGAAAACCATGTCTTAGGACTCGACTGTTCTAACTTTCATGCTTATGGATGATTCATTCCCATAGCCTCACCTAGCGATCATAAAGTGCAATTTAAATGATTACTCAGACCTTGGTGAACATACCAAGTTTTTCAGTTTATGCCTAGGGCTATGCAATCTTGTACGCAGTTATGTTGGTCCGCCTTAAGGCCCATTGCCACCCAACCGATTCGACGTTACAGTTGGTTACTGGGTACGAACGTGGCATTTTTCATATTTACGCATTTGGGTGTGCATTCCATGTGCCAAGTTGCGTCGCCGCAACGTACCAACATGGGTTCTTAAATAAGGATGAGAATCTTTTTCGATTATGATTCTCCTTCAGACTAGCTCTCTTAGAGCCCTTGCATGCGATCTCTTTACCTCTCATTTGTGGAATCACTTCAATGAGATAGTCTGCCTGCCATTGGAGGGAGATAAGAGCGTCAACGTTCCCGTACAACGGAGCGAATTTCCGTGGATGTTGCCCACTACGTCTCATCTCGATCCCCATTCCGCACAATTATGATAAGCAAATGCATTGAATTCTAGCTTTCAGAATGTTGCTCCAGACGCATTCCTCTTATCTAGCTAAAGTGGCGAGATCATATACCAGCTGCAAACATGCCTGCAATGATAGATGTACTTAACGGACGTCGAGTCAACATCCCTGCCACCCTTGTTGGGAGGTTTGGATGCCCCTATTGGACAATCTGATACACCAGCGAATAGCCAATCAATCTATCTTGGCCTGGAGCATGACAGATCACTCGGTTCGTAGGATTCACTTCCCTATAGAAGAGGAAGCCATGGCACAAAAAGAATCTGTACTTGATCGCTGTCTCAAATCATTTCTATCTCATGAGATTAATCCGGATTACTCCCAAGACTTGAAGTTCTTGGTCCAGTATACTAGTTTGGATTAGTTAAATGGAATTGAAATGAGATTATCATCGATGATGTTTTCACTTATATGGTAGCTATCGACATAAATGAAAAGCGACAATATCGAACCGTGTTCCATTGACGAACCGTGTTCCATTGATTAAGTGACAACGTAGAACTGATTGGACAATCAAAATTACAATCCAGGTTAAAATTCCTTACCAAAGTGTGTTTGGACCTATCGTTCCTACACTGCCCAAAGTAACCCTGTTGTGTTACAAGTGGGAAAGAAAGCGTTATGAGATGAATAAAATAATGCAATTTGATGCACATCTTACGGCACAAGGTTTCTCTCAAACGTCCTGTGATTGATAGCAGCATTATGAAATGTGGTTAGTGTTTTCTCCATGTGCATATTGATACGGAGATTTAGATGTAAGTTCCCAAAGAATTACATGGACTGGTTCAAATAGTTCTAAACCACAGAACACCCTCTCAACTTGTTTGAGGCATTCACTTATGGATTGAAGCAATCCAGCGGATATGGTATACCCATCTAAGTGATTATTTGATCAGTCAGGAATATGAATGAAATGCTCTAGCGTGTTAAACTATGAAGTCTTATTCCGAATTGCTAGAGTTACAGTTTATGTCGTTGACACGAATCTCACTAAGACTCTAGAAGAGCTTGAGAAAATTGCCTCGCACCTAAAGATGGAATTTGAGATGAAGGAGCTTAGGAAAACTTGTTTATGCCTTAACTTGAAGTTGAAGCAATATTCTGATGGTATTTTGGTATACCAGTCAAACTACACCCTGAAGATGTTACCTTTGAGTATACTTGTGATCGTCCATACGTTATATGAAAATGAGACCTTTGAAGAGGTTATGGAATCCAAAATTCCATATCTACGTTCCACTTTGCGCTTCGTTGTACATAGCTCATTGTATTAGACAGGACATCTCCTTTGCTGTTGATCTATTGGTAAAGATGCAGCACCGTGCCTACACTCAACCACTGAATTGGTATTAAAGACGTACCCTGAAGGTACTACGAATTTGGGTAAATCCCATTCCATCTCGAGCGGATCCAACCCCCTGATCCTTGAAATGATGCTTGCCTTGTTGTTATGTTGACGCCGGTTACTTATCAAACCCGCGCAAGGCAAAATCCCCCAATGGCTATGTCTTTACCGTTTAGGGATATCGCAATATCTTGGAGGCCCACGATATGACCTTAGTTGAGAAATCTTTGAATCGTTCCAAGACTCACCTCACTTCACAATGCCACAAGTGAGACATGGTTAGGAGTTTTTGTTGAGCATATTCAAAGTACTTGTTGTTTTTCATCCATCGTTAAGTCCCCACAACGATCCATGAAGACTATACCGCATGTATCAACTCGACCGATACATGATACATCAACGAAGTCTACGCCAAGACATATTGCGTCTACAACTACATCAGCAAAGCACCAGGATATTGAAGTCATGCAAGCCGATCCCAGACAACCTTGCCGACCTCTACCCGAAATCACTGCTGAAGGCAACCTTCCAGATGCTTGTCCGAGGAATTGGTATGCCTAACTATTCATTTGCAATGCTTGTAGTTCTCATTTGGAAGTTCTATCAAACTCAGGGGGAGTATCCAGAAGTATACTCACTTGATCTTAATGTACTATTTTTCACTACGATTAAGAGCATTTTTCCCACTGGGTTTTTGCTACCTAACTAGGTTTTAACGAGGCACCCATCCTGGGCTAATCATACCCTTGTGAGCTTTTCTACTTGCCTCCAGAAGACGTATAGTTTTAACTTAATGCAACTTCTCACTTTCTCCTTAGTCTATAGGTTTTTCTCCCATCTTTGGTTTTACCATAGCGAGGTTTTGTGAGTTTTACCTTTTTATGCATTCTTCCGTTGATCTAAGACTTGCATTTGCTCATTGTGCCGACAACTTCATCAACCGTAGTTACTTCATCGCTGAAGACCTGATTAGCCATTTACTTTAGTATTTACACACTCAAGGGGGAGTGTAGCGATCCTATTAGATTAGGAATGTGATTGTGTAAATCTTAGTGTATCTAGGGATATCTTTGAATATTCCCTTTAGTAGTTAATATCATATTAGAGTTGTAATCCTATTAAGGTAAAGAATTAACCTTCCCTACTACTATAAATAAATGCACAATGGAGTGGAATAGAACACACCTCATAATTACACATCTTTCTCTTTCTCTCTACTATTGCCGCACCCCCTCTCTCTATGGCCTCCATAATTGTTCAGTAAATTATGCCTACAATAAAAATAAATTATCACATTAATTTCAAGAACTTCGATCAAAAATTAAAAACTAACAAAGTTTCAGTAAAAAAATATTTATAGTTCAGGACTTCATTCAGGGTCTCCTTTAATTATTTCTTGCTTCCAATTTCCAAAACTAGAAATCATCACAATGGAAGACAACATAATGAAGGAGTTAAGACCAAGGTATTAAATATCGGAAATATCGGTAGTCCGAAAACACGGAAATATCGATGGAAATATGGGGATAATATCGATATCGATAAAAATAATATGGAAACCACGGAAATTGTAAGAAAAACTTGGAAATTTTTATTGAAACTTTGCAGGATGTTTATTTAGTCAATTATCTATTAGTTTATCACAAAAAATTGGAAGGAAATGCATTGCATGATGGATTTAACTGATTTAAGTTGATTATATAGCGAGCTGGCAAACATTGTGAGTGTAGAAAATATGTAGTAATTAATGAAATAAGTTTAAACCCACCATAATCATTTATATATAATGAATTAGTACAATATTTTACACTTTATACATTGCATGGTAAGATACATGAGTGACTTATTCTTATAACGGGTACATATCAATTTTTTTATAAAAATTAATGGGTACAAACTTATTCTTATTTTATTTTTTTATATATTTGAAATGTTTGAATTGAAAATTAATTAGGAGTTTAATAAGGATGTGAGTATTAAAACTCTAAATCAATTACTAATTTTTGTTATGAAAGTTATGTAAGTTACATGTAATTCATTAATGCTAGGTACTTTGATCAAAATATAAAAACTGATAAGATCTTAGTCAATGAACATTAGAAACTAGGGATTGGATACTAATTTTTCTTTATTTTTTTAAAATAATAATAATTTGGTTAATCAGATTTTACATCATCTAGTTTCGAGAAAAAAGAAAACTGTTTGGTCAATTTTGAAAGCCATATCAAAATTTTGAGTGATATTTTTATCCAACATGTTAATACAAAATCATATAGACATAGTACATGATTATGTTTTGGTAATCGAAGACGCCACAATGAGATGAACGATTCTACTTAGGTAATTATAGGTTTTTAATTAAATTGATGGTGTAGTAAATATAAGACTGACGTAGAAACGTCATAACACCATTTAGACTAAATTGTATGATTGGTTTTCCTTTCATGTTACTAATTTGAATAGAAGCCGAAGCTCTACGATGACGATTTTTTGTTCATATGTGCTAGTTTGGTTTCCCTTGTTAGCCCACAAATAAATCGAATGCCTATCATATCATTATTCTGGCGAACAGTCAAATTAGCAAATAACCAAAAGACGTATATCAATATGATATGCAATGTGAGAAAATTAGTACTCATCGTTAAACTCATTCCCCAACCTAAAATGTATAAATCGAAGTAGCCTTAAATTCTTTGGTGGGTAATTGAAAAACTAAATTGCAACTCGTATAAGTCCAAAAGATCATTACCCATAATAAAAACGCAATTTTGTTGGATAAAGCCGGTGGCTGTTGAATGGGAAAGCAAAGAATACAATACAATTGTGAGATTAGAGTTGTTGCTGTTGTCCCACATCGCCCAAGTTCTAAAGAAGAAGCTGGTGGAGGGATTATAAAAATGACTGGTTGTTGCTGTTTTCCCACATCGCCCAAGTCCCACATTGCCCAAGTTCTAAAGAACAAGCTGGCGGAGGGATTATAAAAAGGGCTGGTTGTTGCTGTTTTCCCACATTGCCCAAGTCCCACATCGCCCAAGTTCTAAAGAACAAGCTGGTGGAGGGATTATAAAAAGGGCTGGTAGTTGCTGTTGTCCTACATCGCCCAAGTCCCACATCGCCCAAGTTCTAAAGAACAAGTTGGTGGAGGGATTATAAAAAGGTCTAGTTGTTGCTGTTGTCCCACATCGCCCAAGTTCTAAAGAAGAAGCTGGGTGAGGGATTATAAAAGGGACCAGAAGCCCAAATTAAGGAGCATCCTTAGGGTTGGACCCAGTGGTCATGACCCTTATCGATTATATCGCGATATTATCGAGTATTTCGCGATATAATCGATATTATTAATAATATCGTCGATATGTTGACGATAATTAATGGTTATGCGTGAAAATATCATCATATCAAAAAAACGATAATATCGGCGATATTTCGCCGATATTATCGATATTTTGTTCCTTGGTTAAGACTAATCATAACACTCAATAATAATTAAATAATAATAGGATCTAGGGGATCCTTCTCTGATAGAAAAAACCTTTCATCATCAACGTATCTTCCCTTACATCTATAGATTTTACATCACTAATATTATTTAAACATATCTTTAGAGTTTGCGCATGTGAATTATAGCTCCTCTCAAAATCAATTTATTATGCTCCAATCCGTGGACTCATTCAATTTCTCAGGAATTTCTAACTGTCCACTAATTTAATCAATAGAACTCCACAATGATTTTAGCAGACCTATTCTCCTACGCTCAGGGTTCAAGAAAATCGTGATTACTCATCATTTGATCATAATTCAACATAAGTGCTCTTTTTTTTTTCTTCTTTTTTTTTTGTACGTTTTTTACTGTTGATCTGATCAAACAGTTAATGAGCACAACAGACTCGTAAAAAATTAGCCAAACTTTTGTCGTTCTTTCGACTTGGCCTGTTAAAATGCAACCCAATCTTCAACATAAAAAATGGGAAGATATGCTGTGATTTTTCTATAAGAGGAGTCAGTAGCTCTAATTGGCCGATGCTTGTTCAATAATGCAACTAAATTCTTATTTAACTGTAATATGATATATATATATATATATATATATATTTGGCGTAGGCAAATGGGAATTGGGAGGTCATTCTTTTTGTTGCCGTGCTCAAGTCTGCCCACTGCTGGGGGTTTTTGTGTCATTCCATTCTGATAGGAGCATATTTATGCGACTTAGTTAGCTTGTTTTCATGCATTTACGTTGTTAGTTCTTAGTTAATTTTGTATTTTAAGCTATTTTCGTGTGTTTGTAGGTTCAAAGTGTCAAGATGGCAAAAAGAAGCAATTTGGAGCATTCTAGAGCACTTTTGGGCCAAGATTGGGTAGTGCAAGCATGGAGGCAAGTTGATGGACGAAATTGAAGGTATAAAGGCTTGAAATCAGCTAAGAAGATGGAAGAAAGAAGTCAAAGATAAAGAAGATAAGGAATCAGCTCAAAAGAAGGAGAATTATCCAAAACATTATCCAAAACAACCTTATCTTATCTTATCTTATCCAATCCTTATCTTATCTTATCTTATCTTATCCAATCCTTACCTTATCTTATCCAATCTTATCCTAATCTTATCCTAACCTGTTTTCTTCAGTTTAGGGGACTTAAAACCTGATTTCTAGAAGTCCTATCCATTCTCCTACAAAAGTGGCGCCCCAAACTCTTCTAGAAACCCCAAAATCTGCCCAGAAACACATTCTTTCTAGAAGCCTAAAAATCTAGCGCCTCCCTCCTTTCTAGAAGGTCTTTTCCTTGCCTTGCAAGGCTCCCTGCCTTATCCCTTTGTGCCGTGCCTTCTCACTCCCATTCCCTCTTGGATTCTGACTTATTAAGCCTTTTCCTTGTGGATTTGGGTTCTACAATCCTTTTCAGACATTAATTGGACCACAATTCCTTTTCTAAAGTGATTGCCGAACCTAGAGTCCTAAATCCATGTTTTCTGCTAAGTCCAAGCCCTAATCTGATTACTCAAGGGTTTGTGATATATTTATAAACAAGTTAGAGGATTGCCGCATCATCCATCCACCTCCATACACATCTCATAACTCATCCTACACCACTACACCTTCAGAAAACCATACTTTGCCGCAGAGGAGAGAAGAGAAGGTTTGCCGTGCAACCATTGGAGTTTCTTGGAGTTCTTTCTTCTCTTGTTTGATCTTCATGTTTAATTTTAACTTGCTTTTCAATTATGTTGAACATGTGGAACTAATTCCGTTGTAGTTAGAGGTGGAATCAAAGCCATGGACATATGTTTGATATGAATTGATTACCTTCAGTTATTGTTTCATAAATTGTGAATGTGATTTACTTATCTATTTTATGAAGAACTTGTTCTTGTGTGTTGATTAAGGAGATCTACTTAGTTTGCATGCATGAATTTGATGCTAGGATATAAGGGAATTTCACCTAATCGTTAGGAACTTATATTCACAAGTAGTAAAGATTGCTAGTCACAATTGTGTTAAGTAAATCCTAGGCAAGAGTAACATGCGTATTCCATAGTTATGAATGCCTTGTCAATGTTTATGATTTCCATGGAACTTAATGATCTTTGATATGTATCTCTATCATGCGTATTCCATAGTTAGGGAACTTGATAAGAATAATTTGGTTGTGATGCGTTATCCATTCAATTCAATGAACTTAGGGAAATCTGGGAATTGATTAGTGCAATACAATTAATTCAAAGCATTGTCATTCATTGTTTATCGGAAGAATAACTAGAAATCGATTCGTATGCATATGTTCATGTGTGGAGAGGAACCCTCTAACTAGCTGTCTACCCCTGAATTCACCTCTATCTCTCTTTAATTCACTTTGTTTGCTTAAAACTGCTTAGTTTTGCTTAATTCGTCCAAAAACCCCCCTAGTTCTCGTTTGAGTCTTACTTTGTTTAAATTCGTCCAAAGCTGTCTCCTTTTAGTGTTTTGAGTCTAACTAGTTCAAAAGTCATCCAATTCACCCCATAGTACATGTTTTCATTGTCTAGAGTCCAGTTTTAGTGTTTTAGAGTTTAATTTGTATAGATTAGCATCCCTTCTAATCCCCGGCCTTAAACGATCCCTACTTTCATATACTACATCGATAGGGTTTTAATTTGAGTGTCAAGTAATTCTCACATCAAATTTTGGCGCCGTTGCCGGGGATTAGCAAATTTGCTAATCTCCCTAGTTTCTGCCGTGTATTTTAACTTGTTTTTGTTTTTGTTTTGCTTAGTTTTCTGATTTGTTTTGTTTTCTTTGTTTTAGGTACTAGTGTATGACTTGAAGTTCTCAACCCGTTCACACACATATCTTGGAGTTTAACGACGATTTTGAGCGAGATTTGAGAAGGAAGAGGAAGCACCCAGAACCTGGTCTACTTAGTTCAAGTTCTAATTCCGAATCTGAAGTTGAAATTGAAGAGGATTTGGAAGAGGAGCACGACATGGCTGCAGATAACCGAACAATCAAAGAACTTTCAGCCTCGGGATTGGACAATACAACCCTTTTATGCATTCAATATCCTATGGCAGCCGAGGGCAAGACTGACGAATTCGAATTGAAGTCTAGCTTGTTGCATCACATCCCCAAGTTCCACGGGTTGTCTATGGAAGATCCGAACAAGCACTTGAAGGAATTTGAAGTGGTTTGTTCAAGCATGACCCCTGTCAATGTTGATGGGAGTATATTGAAGATGAAAGCCTTTCCATTCTCTCTTTTGGAAAAGGCTAAGGATTGGCTCTACAAACTAGCACCTGGAACCGTTACTTTGTGGGAAAGCATGAAGCGCGCATTCTTAGAGAAATTTTTCCCAACTTTAAGAGTCATTCTCTTGAGGAAAAGGATAAGTGGCATTCAACAAAACCAAGGGGAATCGTTTCCAGCCTATTATGAGCGTTTCAAGGCGCTTGTTGCTTCTTGTCCACAACACCAAATGAAAGAAGAGCTTCTCCTCCAATATTTCTATGAAGGACTTCTCCCCATGGAGAGACAAATGCTTGATGCTTCAGCGGGAGGAGCTTTGGTTGACAAAACACCCGTGGCTGCCAAGACTCTAATTGCAAATCGAGCCTTGAATGTGCAACAATACGAATGAATTGGACAGAGAGAAGGGCCAATGCAACAACAAGTGAATGAGGTAAATGCAATTTCAGAATTACAATCTTAAATGGCTAATCTCACTCTTCTTTTGTCACAGGTTGTGGATGGAACCAAAGCACAAGGGCCGGCCATATGTGGAGTGTGTTCTATGCAGGGACATCTCAACGATCAATGCCCTCAATTGATTGAGAATGGGGGGTGGGAAACTGCCCAAGCCGTGGGTTTTCAAGGCCAAAACCAACAAAGACACGACACATACTCAAACACATACAATCCGGGATGGAGAGATCATCCAAACTTCAAGTGGAGGGACTCTCAACAAGCACAGCCACAAAGCGGATTTAGACAGCCCCCTGGGATGTTTCCAAGGCCGTATGCAGCCCCACAACCTCAACCAACTTCGCCCAAACTAATTCAGGTTTGTCGTTAAATAATGATAAAATTCTTCAAGTACTAACCTCTTTGACGCAGGACGTGCAGAGCATAAAAAATCAAGCTAAAGAGGTGGACGAATTGAAGAAACAAATGGGGCAAATGGCTGAATTCATGGGCCAATTCCGAGAACAAGGCAGATTGCCTAGTTCAACTGTTGTTAATCCTAAAGGAAGATTTGAAACGGCCCAAGCAATCACGTTGAGAAGTGGTAAGCAGGTTGGAACTGATTCACAACCATCTAGATCAAGTCAAGAAGAGGACAAGAAGCTGCAATTGGAGGATGATGAATCACCCAAACCCACGGCAAGGAATGGACAATCCTTGCCACAGCCAATTCCCACTTCTAAACCGTCCCCAACCATCAAGGTAAGTTCCAATATGAATTCTTCTAGCTCTACTCCACTAATTGTGCCCTTTCCTGGCAGGTTGCGGCAATCAAAGAAAGAGGATGCTGAAAAAGACATTCTAGAGACATTCCGGAAAGTTCAAGTCAATATCCCACTCCTTGATGCAATAAAGCAAGTCCCAAGGTATGCTAAGTTTTTGAAAGAGCTTTGTACAACAAGGAGAAGGATTTCTAACAAAGAAGTGGTTCAAGTAAGTGAGAATGTCTCTGCTGTTCTACAAAGGAAATTACCCCCTAAATGCAAAGATCCGGGTAATTTTACAATTCCTTGCGTTATTGGTAATACTAAGTTTGAACATGCTATGTTAGACTTAGGAGCTTCAATTAATGTCATGCCATACTCTATTTATGCATCTATGAACTTAGGTGAGCTTAAAAATGATGGTGTTATAATTCAATTAGCTGATCGTTCTAATGCATATCCAAAAGGAGTTTTGGAAGATGTTTTGGTGCAGGTTGGAAATCTGATTTTTCCAGCGGACTTTTATGTGCTTGACATGGAGGATACACCCCATTCTACCCCATTGCCGATCCTCCTTGGAAGACCTTTCATGAAAACAACCCGCACCAAGATCGATGTGTTCAAAGGGACGTTGACAATGGAATTTGATGGGGAAGTTATTGATTTCAATCTGGCTGAAACTATTAAATTTCCTAAAGAAAATCATTCTTGTTTTGCTATTGATATATTTGATGAATTGGCACATGATTACCTTGATTCCTTGGAGAGGGATCCCCTTGAATCAACAATTGCACGAGGAATTGGGCAAAAACCCAATATTGCCGTGCCTAGAAGTGAAGAAGAGGCCGAGATGGTGGCTGCCCTAGAGTTACTACCTCAGCACCGTGGTAAGCCTTCAAAACCAATTTCAATTCCAATTTCTACTAACAAGTTGTTACCCTTAGTAATTCAGGCATCCGTACTTGAGCTTAAACCATTGCCGGATCATTTGAAGTACGTCTTTTTGGGAGATAACGAGACGTTGCCCGTCATTGTGTCCTCCACACTCACGGCAACAGAGGAAAGAAAGTTAATTCGGGTGTTGAAAGAGCACAAAACAGCCATTGGGTGGACATTGGCCGATATTAGGGGGATTAGCCCTACAACATGCATGCATCGCATACTTCTAGAGGAGAGGGCTAAACCAACTCGAGAGGCTCAACGCCGACTCAACCCTCCAATGATGGAAGTTGTGAAGAAGGAGATTATAAAGCTTCTTAATTGTGGAGTGATTTATCCAATCTCGGATAGCCGTTAGGTTTCACCGGTGCAATGTGTTCCAAAGAAATCTGGGGTCACTGTGGTGAAGAATGCAGAGAATAAACTTGTGCCCACACGTGTCCAAACAAGTTGGAGAGTGTGCATCGACTATAGGAAGCTAAACGCCACCACGAGGAATGACCACTTCCCTTTGCCGTTCATTGATTAAATGCTTGAAAGGTTAGCCGGTCATTCTTTTTATTGTTTTCTTGATGGTTATTCTGGGTATAATCAGATTGTTATAGCTCCAGATGACCAAGAAAAAACCACTTTCACGTGCCCCTTTGGTACCTTTGCCTATCGTCGCATGCCATTCGGTTTATGCAATGCACCTGCCACCTTTCAAAGATGCATGGTAAGTATCTTTTCAGATTTTGTGGAGAAGATTATTGAGGTATTCATGGATGATTTTAGTGTTTTTGGGGATTCGTTTGATGGGTGCTTAGATAATCTCACTTTGATTCTAAAACGTTGCATTGAAACTAACCTTGTTTTGAATTGGGAAAAATGTCACTTTATGGTAAAACAAGGCATAGTTTTAGGTCATATCATTTCAGAAAGGGGAATTGAGGTTGATAAATCAAAAATAGATCTTGTGCGTTACTTACCCTCTCCTACTTCAGTTAGAGAGGTTCGTTCTTTTCTTGGACATGCAGGTTTCTATAGGCGATTCATCAAGGATTTTTCGAAGATTTCCACCCCCCTTTGCCGTCTCCTCCAGAAAGATGTGACTTTTGTGTTTGATGAGGAATGTGAGAAGGCATTCAAACACCTCAAAGAGATGCTAACTTCGGCCCCTATCATAGTCCCACCAGATTGGAGCCTTCATTTTGAGCTTATGTGTGATGCTTATTATTATGCATTAGAAGCTGTTTTGGGACAAAGGAAGGACAAGAAGCCCCATGTCATCTATTATGCATCTCGGACCTTGAATGATGCACAATTGAATTACTCTACCACTGAAAAAGAACTTCTTGCTGTTGTGTTTGCTTTAGATAAGTTTCATTCTTATTTATTTGGTACTAAAGTTATTATTTACACTGACCATGCAGCTTTGAAGTATTTGTTCACCAAGAAAGAGGCCAAACCAAGACTCATTCGCTGGATGCTTCTTCTCCAAGAGTTCGATATTGAAATCCGGGACAAGAAAGAGAGTGAAAACGTGGTGGCTGACCACTTGAGCCGTATGGTGCATGAGGAGGAGGCCGTGCCTATCCAAGAGACATTCCCAGATGAGCAGCTGCTGTTCATCAAGGTAAGTGAGCCATGGTATGCTGATTTAGTGAATTATTTGGTGTCTAAACACATTCCAAGAGAGCTAAACAAGCACCAACGTGAAAATTTTCAAAAGGATGCACGTTCTTATGTTTGGGATGACCCATACTTGTGGAAATATTGCCCTGATCAGATTCTTCGTAGGTGTGTGCATAATTCTGAGTTTAATTCAATTTTAACTTTATGTCACACTTATGCATGTGGAGGTCACTTTGGCACTCAAAGAACAGCACATAAAGTTTTAGAATGTGGATTTTATTGGCCTACTATCTTTAGAGATGCTAGAACTTTTTGTATGACATGTGATCGTTGTCAAAGAACTGGTAATATTAGTGCAAGAACCCAAATGCCGCAGCACCCTATATATTCTGTTGAAAACTTTGACGTTTGGGGTATTGATTTCATGGGGCCTTTCCCTTCTTCACATGGTTTCCTTTATATTTTGCTTGCTGTGGATTATGTGTCGAAATGGGTGGAAGCAAATGCCACCCGTGTTAATGATTCTAAAGTGGTTGCAGATTTCATTAAAACTAACATATTTGCAAGGTTTGGAATGCCAAGAGTACTAATCAGTGATGGGGGCTCCCATTTTTGCAATCGAACCATTGAGGCGCTGCTCAAGAAGTATAATGTCACGCATAAGGTTTCAACACCTTATCATCCTCAAACAATTGGGCAAGCCGAGGTTTCTAATAGGGAAATCAAGCAGGTTTTGGAGAAGACAGTTGGACCAACTCAGAAGGATTGGAGCTTGCGTTTGAATGATGCATTGTGGGCGTATCGTACTGCCTACAAAACACCAATTGGGATGTCCCAATTTCGGCTGATTTATGGGAAACCATGTCACTTACCTGTTGAGTTAGAGCATCGGGCACATTGGGCTGTGAAGACATTCAACATGGACATTGATGCCGCTGGGATTCATATGAAGCTTCAATTGAATGAGCTTGAAGAGATAAGGAATGAAGCTTATGAGAACGCTCACATTTACAAGGCGAAAACAAAGGCTGCCCATGACAAGATGATTCGTAGCAAAGTGTTCTTTGTGGGGCAGAAAGTGTTACTTTTCAATTCTCGCCTTCGGTTGTTTCCGAGTAAGTTACGTTCTAAGTGGATTGGTCATTTTGTTGTTACTAATGTTTTCCCTCATGGTGCAGTTCAAATCCAAAGTTTGAAGACGGATCAAGAGTTTAAAGTGAATGGACATCGGTTGAAGCCATATTATGAGACTTTTGAGGAGCATGTTGTGGAGGATGTACCCCTCCATGCCGTGGGTTTCATGGGAGCATAAATGGAAGAATCGTCCGGCTGAAAGACGTTAAAGCAAGCGCTTCTTGGGAGGCAACCCATGTGTTCAAACGAGAGAAAGATGGAATTCTAGCTCCAAAACCAGATTTGCGTTCTTAAACTCTCTCTCTTTATTGCTTCTGTTTTGCCATATCTGTTATGTGTGTTAGTTGTGTTATTTGCTTGTTTTTGTGTGAGTTTATGTTTGAAACATTGAGGACAATGTTTGATTTAAGTGTGGGGGGGGTAACAAAGTGTTTTTGCATGAAATTCGTGGGTTTTTATCACCTATCACTTTGAATGTTGTTTTCAGTGTTTTTAAGCTGTTTTGGAGTCTTTTAGTGTGTTTTGAAAAGAAAATCCGAAAATACCATAAACATTTGAAAAATTGTTTTGAAAAACCCAAAAAGAGTTGTTTTTGTGTGTTTGTTTGTGTCTTAGGGTACCTTCCAACACAATGATGAGGATTCGGTTTTTAATTGCATGACTATTGAGGAAAGTTATAAACATGGATGGAGGTTTGAATTGTTCTCTGGTTTATGCTTGATTATGGTTATAGTTCATGAATTCATGTTTAATCAAAAAGAGAAAAAATCAGTTTTTGTAACATGCTTGAAGGAAGAATCTCAAACTAACGCTACAACCCTGAGAGACTTGAGCTTAAAACGTTCTGTGGAGAGTTAAAAATCTGAGCATTTATTGTTTTCTAAAGTCGTTGCATGATCTCATTATTCTTTGCTTGGTTGCTACTTAGAAGGCGTTTAATTATTTAGTTCCAAATACTAGAACTCATACCCGTTTCATTCAAAGCATGAAATTGATTAGCATAACACATAAACAAGATGAAGTTGTGTAGTGAACCAGTGCCAAATAGCCGAACCTCCCTATGTTATTTGTTTTGTAGGTTTAACCCTTTTGAGCCTTGTTTAGCCTATGTTCTTTGTTTACCCACATTATCCCTACCTAGCCTAGATTAGGACCATCCTTACCCTTGTTCTTAAGGCATAGCTAAGCATGACTTAGAGTGAATTCCCTTTGTTCGTTATTGGGCAGAAAACAAGTGTGGGGGAAGTGAGTTTTGTTATGGGTGTGCCAAAGTCTTGAATGAGGCATGGCAAAGAAAAGAAAGAAACAAGAAGAAGAAAAATTCGTGAAAAATAGAAAGAACAAAAGAAAAGTTGTGAAAAGAGTGAAAAAGAAGTTGAAAAGATGTGAAAAAGAGTTTTCAAGTGTTGTTTGTTGAAGGAAGGGTCCAAAACGTTGAATCCGGCCCTAATTGTTGCTTGAATCTTCCCTTTGTGTTTAAAAGTTGATTTCTGCATGCTAAAGGAAATTCTAAGTTAAATGTCATTATTTTGCTAGCTATGGCTTTAAGAATTTTTGTTTATCCTTAACCTTTCGTTGTTAGCCAACTTCCTTAGCCCCGTTACAACCCTTGACTTTAATCTTGAGTGTCGTGTGTTTCAATATGTGGAGTTTGGGATTGGTACGAGCGTATGGTATCCCTGGTTCTCGCATCTAAGTAGTAGCATTCCATTCATGAGATCATATCTAAACATGTTTATTAACTCCAGAAATTGCTTTCTTTGTCATAAACATATGTGAGTGTTCGTTTTCATGTTTACATCAATCTTCTCACATATACTTAGTATAGGGAGTGTAGTTAGAAAATCTGAGTGAAAATAAGAGTGTACCTAGTGAGGAATTGAGTGAATTCTCTAAGGCATGTTACTACGTTCAAAACATTGTTTTAATTGGTTAGATGAGAGCTAATGGATGGTGATTGTGGTTAAGTATGTACTAAAGGGTGGGGAAGACTAAAAGCTATGGTTATGATGATCTTAAATATGTCATGTATGTTGGAAATCCTTGAGGTGAATGTTGGAAGGTCTAGTTTGTTTGGTGTTTGTTTCGTTTGTTTTGTTTCGTTTTGCTTGAGGACTAGCAAAAGCTAAGTGTGGGGGAATTTGATAGGAGCATATTTATGCAACTTAGTTAGCTTGTTTTCATGCATTTACGTTGTTAGTTCTTTGTTAATTTTGTATTTTAAGCTATTTTCGTGTGTTTGTAGGTTCAAAGTGTCAAGATGGCAAAAAGAAGCAATTTGGAGAATTCTAGAGCACTTTTGGGCCAAGATTGGGTAGTGCAAGCATGGAGGCAAGTTGATGGACGAAATTGAAGATATAAAGGCTTGAAATCAGCTAAAAAGATGGAAGAAAGAAGTCAAAGATAAATAAGATAAGGAATCAGCTCAAAAGAAGGAGAATTATCCAAAACATTATCCAAAACAACCTTATCTTATCTTATCTTATCCAATCCTTATCTTATCTTATCTTATCTTATCCAATCCTTACCTTATCTTATCCAATCTTATCTTAATCTTATCCTAACCTGTTTTCTTGAGTTTAGGGGACTTAAAACTTGATTTCTAGAAGTCCTATCCATTCTCCTACAAAAGTGGCGCCCCAAACTCTTCTAGAAACCCCAAAATCTGCCTAGAAACACATTCTTTCTAGAAGCCTAAAAATCTGGCGCCTCCCTCCTTTCTAGAAGGTCTTTTCCTTGCCTTGCAAGGCTCCCTGCCTTATCCCTTTGTGCCGTGCCTTCTCACTCCCATTCCCTCTTGGATTCTGACTTATTAAGCCTTTTCCTTGTGGATTTGGGTTCTACAATCCTTTTCAGACATTAATTGGACCACAATTTTTTTTCTAAAGTGATTGCCGCACCTAGAGTCCTAAATCCATGTTTTCTGCTAAGTCCAAGCCCTAATCTGATTACTCAAGGGTTTGTGATATATTTATAAACAAGTTAGAGGATTGCCGCATCATCCATCCACCTCCATACACATCTCATAACTCATCCTACACCACTACACCTTCAGAAAACCATACTTTGCCGCAGAGAAGAGAAGAGAAGGCTTGCCGTGCAACCATTGGAGTTTCTTGGAGTTCTTTCTTCTCTTGTTTGATCTTCATGTTTAATTTAACTTGCTTTTCAATTATGTTGAACATGTGAAACTAATTCCGTTGTAGTTAGAGGTGGAATCAAAGCCATGGAAATATGTTTGATATGAATTGATTACCTTCAGTTATTGTTTCATAAATTGTGAATGTGATTTACTTATCTGTTTTATGAAGAACTTGTTCTTGTGTGTTGATTAAGGAGATCTACTTAGTTTGCATGCATGAATTTGATGCTAGGATATAAGGGAATTTCACCTAATCGTTAGGAACTTATATTCACAAGTAGTAAAGATTGCTAGTCACAATTGTGTTAAGTAAATCCTAGGCAAGAGTAACATGCGTATTCCATAGTTATGAATGCCTTGTCAATGTTTATGATTTCCATGGAACTTAATGATCTTTGATATGTATCTCTATCATGCGTATTCCATCGTTAGGGAACTTGATAAGAATAATTTGGTTGTGATGCGTTATCCATTCAATTCAATGAACTTAGGGAAATCTGGGAATTGATTAGTGCAATACAATTAATTCAAAGCATTGTCATTCATGGTTTATCGGAAGAATAACTAGAAATCGATTCGTATGCATATGTTCATGTGTGGAGAGGAACCCTCTAACTAGCTTTCTACCCCTGAATTCACCTCTATCTCTCTTTAATTCACTTTGTTTGCTTAAAACTGCTTAGTTTTGCTTAATTCTTCCAAAAACCCCCCTAGTTCTCGTTTGAGTCTTACTTTGTTTAAATTCGTCCAAAGTTGTCTCCTTTTGGTGTTTTGAGTCTAACTAGTTCAAAAGTCATCCAATTCACCCCATAGTACCTGTTTTCATTGTCTAGAGTCCAGTTTTAGTGTTTTAGAGTTTAATTTGTACAGATTAGCATCCCTTCTAATCCCCGGCCTTAAACGATCCCTACTTTCATATACTACGTCGATAGGGTTTTAATTTGAGTGTCAAGTAATTCTCACATCACATTCCCATGCTTCCTGCCGAGGATTGGAAAGCCTTTTCCACTAGTGAATTTTTAAACTTTGATTTACTGGTTTTTCTAACACAACCCTTTTGATTTGAAGGGGAAATTTGTTCCTAATTTTATTGTATATTATTACTCACTAAAATAAAATTAATATGTAGCAACCATTTCAAGTGGGTAATTGTCACGCCCTAAAATCCGTGACACTGATTCCAAGACATGACTCAAAGCTAAGACTATATAGCTCCAAGTATTGAGAATTAATTTCACATTAATAAGATCAAAGGCGAAAAGAACATAAGAACACAATAGTCTTATGCCTACCCTGACCTTTTTCAAAAAGATAATTTGATACCACCGGTCTTACCTTTTGATTAGAAGTTAAACCAAAAAGTAAAATGTCTTACCATGTCACATTGGTCAATTTGGCCTTTATCCATTCCAATTTCCAAGACTTTTTAATCTGGTCCTCTTTTCCATATTAAAAGGGAAATACCTAGAAATATGACAGTTTCTTAATCTTGGAACAAAAATAGGATTTCAAGTATGCACACGACATGCATAAAAATTGGATAGAAATAGGATTTTCCTACACCTTGAAATGACCTAATTACCCTTGTATATAAATGGGTATTTGCTCTCATTTTCTGATTTCTCTCTCTCTACTCTCTCTCCCCCTCCCTTTTCTCTCTTATCTCGCTTTCTCCCTCACGCACACACTCTCTCTCCTTCTCATTGTGCACACACGGTGCACTATCATCCTGACCAACACCGTCCAAATTGAAGCCACCACCAATTTCATCTCTTCCTCACGAGTCCAAAACACCCAACCTTGTCACGAATCTTATCTCTAATCGTTGGGATCGAAACTCAAGCATGTCGTGAGTTTTCCGACCATTTTTCGGCAACACGGTAAACAATCGAGGCTCAAGACCACCACCACTGGACTCGCATCGAGGGTGGGAACAAAACCTAATCATTAAAAGTTCGTGTTTTGTTTGATGAAGTTTTCAGGATTTGCCCATTGTATGTATACGACATGCACATGATATACTCACAGATATGAGCCAACCCAAAAACCCAGATGAATTAATACTTTGAATTTAAATTAGGGATCGTGGAACAAATTTCAAGTTTTGACGTGCTACAAAACTAAGATGGAACAATTTCTGGTTCAAGTGTCCAATTGCATAAATTTGTGAAATTTTTTCCATAACATGCATGGGGTGTGCATATGGTGTGCATGGCTACATCTTAATATAAGAAGCGGGAATGTTCACTAGTTATGATGCATGTATGTTGTGGCCCGGAATTTAGCAAGTATGACCACACCCTAGTTGGCCTGGGCGAAAAAAAAAATGAAGAAAAAGCTTAGAGGATGTTAAGGATCATGCGTGTCCATGAAATAACGACAACGAGTATCATGTTTTCCACATGCATGGTTAAGCAGGGATTGATATATGTAACAAGACTTTTCAAACTACCATTGTAACCTTATATACGGAACAATTATGTTTTAATTGTATCAATTATACCAATAAGTTGCCGTTAAAGTTTCTTATTAATGCAGAAAGTAGCTCGTTGCTCGATCTCCAGTTTTGTGCATATCATGTGCATGTAATGTACATATGATGTGCATATGGTGTGCATATAGTGTATATGGTGGTGACGTCGCAGGTGATGATGTCATTTTTCTAACTTCGAAAAGAGAGCTATGAGCTCTGGGTGTTTGGAGTTGGAGTATTATTATGAAGTTAGCCATGCACACCACATGCACATGACAAAAAAAATTTCACAGATTTCTGCAATTGGACACTTGAACCAGAAATTGTTCCATCCCAGTTTTGTAGCACGTCAAAACTTGAAATTTATTCCACAACCCATAGGCCCCAACATGAAACACAAACCCTAATTTAACTTCTAAGTATTAATTCATCTGGGTTTTTGGGTTTGCTTAAATATGTGATCATATTCTGTCCATGTCATGTACATACAGTGGACAAATCCTGAAAAATTCATCCAAAAAAACACCAACATTTAATGACTGGGTTTTGTTCCCACCCTCGATGCGAGTCTAGTTGTGGTGGTCTCAAGCCTAGGTTGTTTGCCGCGTTGCCTAAAAATGGCTGGAAAACTAGCGGCCTGCTTGAGTTTCGATCCCAACGATCGGGGATGAGATTCGTGACAAGGCTAGGTGTTTTAGACTCGTGAGGACAAGATGAAATTGGTAATGGCCTCAATTTGGACAATGTTGGTTGGGATGACAGCGTACCATGTGTGCACAGTGAGAAGCGGAGAGAATGCGTGAGGGAGAAAGTGAGAGAAGAGAGAGAGAGAGTAGAGAGAGAGATTAGTGGGAGCAAATAACCCATTTATATGTGGGTATTTTAGTAATTTCGGTTTTGTGTGTGGTGTGCATGGCTTGTGCATGGCCGATTTGTCCTATTTTTGTCCCAAGATTATGAAATTGTCCCATTTAGGGGTACTTCGCATATTAAAATGGATATTTCAATCGGATTTTACACAATCTAAACTCTACCTATTCCAAACTTGCACCATTATCATGTTGATTTATACCGTTAAGTTATAGATAAGCAACTCACTGAGTGAAATGATCGATTTATTGAGGAAAATAGTAAATTACTTCTATGTGTGGCATGCTGAAGTCCAAGTAATTTTTTCTCAGCTTTTGACAAAGAAAAATTGATGCGTCTTGACACTAGCACTCATCTTACCGGTTGCAAACGTAAGTGTAGAGCGAGTCTTTTCTGCTATGAACATTATGGAGAACACCTTACACAGTCGAATGAGTGATTTGTGGATGAACAGTTGTTTAGTTGCTTATATTAAGGAGGATATTTTTATAATAGTATAAATGACAAGACTATCATGCAACGGCTTCAAAATATGAAAACTCGTCGAATTTTGATTATTAGGAATATGTAATATTATTGATGCTATGTTATTTTGAATTTTGGTTATGTATATATTATGATGTTTTGGTTAATAGTTTTGTAAATACTATCTATTTAATTTTTATTTTTTTACCATTTGTAAGAGGCCCCTCCTAACCCAAAATCCTGGCTTCACCACTAGATGAGACAAAGTATTTTTTTTCATGGGTTTATAAGGAGTTGAGCAACTCTCCTTATTGTCAATTGGTTTTATAGTTCAACCTCAACTTCTTTCATGATATCAGCCTTAGACAACCATGAGGCCTCCAATCGGAATGGTCCTTAGGGGCTTATGTTTTTTTTTAAAGGTGATTATGTTAGGATTTGGATTTTTTCACCTTCTAATCTCTTTCTCCTTCCCTCATCTCCTATTTGAACGGTTATGATTAAACCACGTCAATATCTTATGTTGACTTCTATATAAACAGAGAAAGACAAAAAAGAAAGTATGAAAGGAGATGAGAGATTTAGGAAGGAAGAGAATCCTACTCCATTATGTTATATGGTCCTCCAGTAGTCATGATTACTAAAGTATATGTAAACAACAAAAGTGAATGAAACGTTGGGCTATTGCAGCAAAAATATTGGGCCCATGTGTTAGGCCTAACTAACAAAACAAAAGAGGGCTTGGGCTGCCACTTAAAAAAGGAAAAAGGTGGGAAATGTTAAAAAAAAAGAAAAAAAAGAAAAAAAAAAGAAGCAAAGAAAGAAAAAGGGTGAACTTTGATTCCTCGGCAACTAAATCCATTATTAGAACTCATTAATGGTGATTATACTTAAACTTTTTTTTATGTAAACTTTACATCATTAATGAGGACTCCTCTACCCTCGTGGACATAACTTAACTTAGGGTGAGTTGCGTAATTTTGTGTTTGCTTCCATATCTATGGAGCCAAAAATAATCCCAAAAATTATGGAGCTGACACGTGGATTATTTCCCAAGAAGGACAAGACTGCCCCTATTAAATGAGCAGGGAGCATTCGCATTCACCGTGCGCAACTGAGGTAAAGCAAGCATAAATCAACAACTGATCAAGGCACCCCTGTTCGTATGAAAAGTCAAAGGTATTTATGATAGAATAATTCATTATTCTTATCACAAATACATTCCTAATCAGAGAAGACTTCTTTCAAGTAAGTAACCCTAAGTCCATTTATTTAGGATATTTACCTAATTACTCCAAAATATTTATTTACACAAATATCTTGAAATATTCCCACCTAAAATACGACCCTAGGGCCGGCCCACTTCCTACTTCTCTCCTATAAATACCCATTTTATCTCCAAAATTCAGGAGGCTTTTGATACCTACAAACTCCTAAACACATTCTTTTTAGAATTCTAACTTTGGCATCAGAGATTCTTCTACCAAAGCCCCCTCCCCCCCCATTCATCATGGGCGCATGAGGCTTTTGGTCCTAATCTTAGGTGTTATTATTTTGCAAGTGCATTTTCGTCAAAGGAAGAGACAGCAGGAATTTGCATCCACAAATTGGTGCTTTCATTGAGAGCTCTAATTCAAAGACTCGAAGAAGACTCTCGCTTTCAACTTCCTTCGCTCATAGATCTACAACTATGATGGCAAGAAATTCAGAAACTACAATCAACAGGACCCCCTACGTTAAAGGACATGGACCAAACGATGAAGATTGCAACGTGGCTCCACGTCGTCACTCCTTAAGGCTAACAACGACAAGGATTGTTCCTTTGCCTCTACAAAGTACCATAGCCATGCCAGCAGCGGCAGCTGCCGCTCTAGTGGCCCACGAGGCAGCCTCCACGCATGGCCAGGAAACCCTAGGGCAGGAGCCCACGACTTGAGTAGCCAACAAGCGCAGACCCATATAGTTGCTTGCCCTTGGCAGCAGCCCCTGGCGCCTACCACCTTCACTTGGACGCGAGCTGTCCAAATTAAGGCAGCCTAAGCCACGCCAACCGTGACGCAAGTTGTAACCCAGTGCGAGCCCAACGCACCTCCAGCTTGAGGCCAAGTAGGAAAAACCAAGGCGGCCTAGTGTCTATGTGCCCGACCTGCTCTTACAGTCCTCTTGACAGTCCAGCATGGTCCCAAACCAGTTCAACCAGCCCAAATCTAGATTTTGAGGCCAACGGTTGAACCAAGGGTATTTTCACCTTACCTTTATGAAGATCTAACCCATCCTGGCTCAAGCTTTGTACCCGCAGTCCGTTACACTTCCACAACTCAAGCAGACGTCTACCGTCTGTTGTGCATGTAAATTCACCGTTATATACATAATAATTCTCCTTGTTTACACATTTGCTTTACTCTTTTATATACGTTTTACATTCTATTTGTGTTTTGTAGGTTCTAACAAGCAAAGAGATGTACCATACATGCTTGGAAAGCTACAGATGTTTATCTTCCGTAGAATTTTATGGTTCATGAATATCATTTTTCTAAAGAGGGTTATGGCAATTTTAGTACATGAATGTCGGCTTATGCGCGAATACAAAGTTTTCTACAATTGTTATCCACGTGGCAGATTAAAGGAGGGTTAAAATTCCTATTTATTAGGAGTTTTAACCAGTTGGAAGAAGCCAAAAAATCTGGAAGGAAATAAATAAGAAGACTAATAAGGTGGGACTTTAAAGCACATTGAATTAGAATGAAAAAAAAGAAGGCTATTAGCCTTGTTGGTTACAACTAGAAGGGGAATGAAGGTTTTATTCCTCTTCAGCGCAGCAGCAGGTCAATGTGTAAAAACAATTAGAAGAAAAAAAAAAGAGCAGCACCAAAGAGGAGGAGACAGCCACGACAGAAGGGAGCAAGAGGAAGGACTGGGACACCATTCCGTAATTCATCATTGAAAAGTTTCTTCTTCTTTTTTACTTTCTGTT
This sequence comes from Heteromeles arbutifolia, assembly GCA_024362995.1. Classification (NCBI taxonomy): domain Eukaryota; kingdom Viridiplantae; phylum Streptophyta; class Magnoliopsida; order Rosales; family Rosaceae; genus Heteromeles; species Heteromeles arbutifolia. The sequence continues at coordinate 8,368,190 of JANCRC010000015.1, forward strand.
TTGTTTGTCTTTGCTGCCCATTTACATTATGAGTAATTAAATTTCATAGTTGGGATTTGATTGAAGTCCTAATCATGTGTCCTTGAGTATTTTCGATACACTTTTGTTACAAGACAATTTGTTGATGCTTCAATGGTTAATTCCTATTTTAATTCCAATCTTATTGAGTTATTTTATGATTGATCACCACAAAATAGCTTTGTAATTGAGTTTGTTACAAGAGAACTAGTTACAGCTCTTAGAATTAATTATCACAAATAACCGGAATAGATACCATGTTCTAGGATTCGTGTGTTTATCGATTTCTATTGTATTATGCTTTTCAGAGTGCAACTTAGTAGATGCCATGATAAGTACTTCGAGAATGAAAGAGTTAGAGTAGACACCCATGCCTAATTCGTTGTTTAGGGAAATCAATACCTTAAAGAGTAGATACCATGCCTTTAGGTTGACAAGTGTTAAACATATAAAAATTGTCTTGTATTATCGTGTGTATCGATTGCTTAGGCGAAAAAGATTAGAGATGGAAACCAAAGTCATAACCGTTCCAATATCGGTTTCAAAACCCTTATTGTCATTTACTTTTATTTGCCTACGTTCTTTATTTTGTGTTTTTATACTTTTAAATTTAAGACATCTCAAACTATTTTGTTAAACCCTTATGTGCATATTTGATAGCTTTTGTAAAAGAATTAATTTAAATTGTTAGGAATCATAATCTAGATACACATTAGTGCAATCCTAGTGGGAAGGATCTCGTACTTGCTTTCTATACTATGTGTTTGATCTTGTGTACTTGCGAGTTTAAAACGTGTAATTAATAGTTTAATATTTAGGATGTTAATTGCATAACAAGTTTTTGGCACCGTTACCGGGGATTGCCCCCTAATCGGTGTCTAGAATTTGTATGCCTAACCTTGTTTAGTTTATTTTATTTTATTTTTTTTCGTTTTAGTTAGTTGTAGTTTAGGAGTCATCATTTATTTTATTTTAATTCCTTTTAGTTACCTATCATTTTTTTATTGCATTAACTTTCTGCATAGTTTTCTAAAGTTTTCTTATTTTGTTGAGCGTACTTTACGGAATTTGAAACAAGAGCGTGGGCAGAAAACTAAGTCCAAACCAAAAATGGCCGACGAAGTAGCCAACCTAGAGTTCTGATGCAAGATACGTTACATCCCAAGAACATTGAATTTCCATCTTGTATTGCCTTCCAACCTAATGTTGAAGGGAACATGCACCTCTCACCACAACTACTTAGCATGGTTCCTCATTTTAGTAGCAAAGCAAAGGATGATCATCTACACTTGATAGGTTTCTTTAATCTTTGCAGAACGCAGGGCGTCCAAGGCCTTACTCCCGAGCAAATTAGGTTAATTTTGTTTTTGTTGTCATTGAAATCTAATGCTAAATTGTGGTATAATTCTTTGGAGCATGGATCAATTCAATCATGGGAGCAGTTGGCAACAAAGTTCTTGAAAGAGTTATTTCCAACCCGAAAGACCAAGCAACTAAAGAGAGAGATTGAACTTTTCCAATAAAATGATGGAGATTTAAGAACAAGCTTTTTAAGTGTCCAACTCATAACATGCCCCAAAGATGTTCAGGTACAAGCTTTTTATGAGGGTTTTAATGATACTAATAAAGCTATTGTTGATTTAGCTTGTAATGGAATCTCGAGAACAAAATTGGAGAAGAAGTCATTGAAATGTTCGAAGAGTTGAGTGAGAATTCACAACAATACTCAACGAGAGGAAGAAGCACCATAGGGAGACAAGGAGTTCATGAAATTAATACCAATGATGATGTGCAAGCGGAGATGGCAGCTATGAACACAAAGATTCCATGTCTACCTTGAGGGACAACAAGCTCCAAATACTGAGGTACGTGCTATTTGTTCTCGTTGTGACCATACAACTACGACATATCCTTTGTCTTCTTTTACCGATCAAGAGCATGTAAATTATGTGGGACAAGACAATTACCATCCTAAGAATAATGCATTGTCCAATACATACAACCTAGGTGGTGGCTTCACCCCAATCAATAAGGCAGTGTGCACTCCCGCATGGGCCCTCGAGAAAACGATTTCTCCTGCCTAAGTGCGCAGATGAGCGTTCATTCTAGCTTAGGCCCACGAGCAAGTGTGCACTCACGGTTAGGAAGCAAGTGTGCACTCACGGTTAGGACCACGCTTCCAAGCGAAGCGTCTATTCGCAAATAGGCCTTTCACCTCGGAGCAGGCAGCATAGCGGACGGAGAGAAGCAAACACACAGTAAGGCTCGAGTTCAACTGGAAGTTTACGCTCTGAGCAGCCACAAGCATCCCACTCGCTTGCCAGGACCGGACCACGTGCACTGCTACTGCAACACAGACGAGCTAGACATAAGGAAGAGCAACGCAGACCGGTAGGTCATAACCACAGGAAACCGAAAGCCCCACTGTCCCCGCATAGGTTCAGTGTGCTATATTTCACCCTATTTAAGGAAGACGGAGTCTCAAAAATGCACTTGAAGCACTATCACAGCATAATGATCCCTCCAAGGCCAACAATGCCTTAATGTGCAAGATATTCGCCACTACTTTGCAGAGCGAGGTGCATGATTGGTTCCATACTCTACCTTCACAGTCCATTCAGAGTTTCAACTAGCCTTTTGTAGTTTTCGCTAAGGAGAAGAATCTGAAGAAGTCAGTCTACGGCTATGTGAAGAGGTTCAAGGTGGAGAAGGTAAGCATAGTCGACTGCAATAACTCGATCGCCAGGGCAGCCTTCGAAAAGAGACTCCTAGCAGATTATCCCCTATTTGGAGAATTGATCATGAAAGAACACCTGACTTTGGCAGATTCATTCGCTCTAGCAGAAAAACATGCGCTTTAGGATGAGGCCCGACAAGCGAACAAGGCACCTAAGCAGCCTTAGAAGGAGTCCAAGACAGCTCAGAAGAAGGTGGACAAGAAGCAGTCAAACAACCAAACCAAGCAGAGGTTCAAGCGCAGAAACTGGTCCCCAGCAAGAGAAAATCAAGCTACCAAGAACTATACCAAGTTCTCGATCCCAATCAACTAGATCTTCTACGACCTCAAGAGGGAGCCTTGGTTCAAGCTACCAAGACAGCCCCGAAGAGACACCATAAAGCTGGATCACACCAAGTATTACACTTTCCACCAAAGTCCCAATCACACGACTGACAACTGCTATACCTGGAAAGACTACTTAGAGAAGCTGGTGAATAAGGGTAAATGTGACAGATACTTGGACAAGCCAGTTGTGCAGCCTAGGAGGAACACATATGCAAACAAGAAACCGTCTGCCAAGACCATCAGAATCAATGGCATCTTCGCCGAGTCTGAATACTTGGGGGCCTTAAACAACTCCAAGAAGAGGAAGATCCAGCAAGCTATAGCGATTTCCTAGGTTTAGGTAAAAGATACCAAACCTGGGCCTATCGTTGGTTTCACCAAGCAGGATGCTGAAGGGATTGATTTCCTACACGACGATGCTCTGGAAGTGTCCATTCAACTGGCACATGCCATAGTCAATAGAGTGACGGTGGACAACAACAGTGCAGTAAATCTACTTCAATTATCCGTCATTCAGAAGATGGGCCTAGAAAGCATGATACTATGCTGAGCAGAGGCACTCACCGAATTCAACGGATACACCTCAACTGCTATTGGCAACATAGCACTCGATTTGAGAACACCACCAATAGTCTTAAAGAAGACGTTCACAATAGCCAGCGACCCGTCTCCTTATAACAAGATTTTAGGAAGGCCCTGGCTAGTGAAATTGAGCTCTATAACCTCCGTCGAGTACCAAAAAATCCAATTCTGCATCCCGGGAGGAGAAGGAGGAGAGATTAAATCAAACCAGGCTGCTCCCAACGATGCATATTGTAAATGTTGAATGAGTCAAAGAAGAAGTCCTTTACCCCCGTAGAAGCTACTGAGGTTCAGAAGGACAAGCCTGCTACCTAATAGCAATGACAGCAGGCGGATCAAGATGATGGCATTCAAGAAGACATTTCGATAGAAGAAAAAGGATGAAAGCTAGAAAAGGGCACCGAATACATCATTCTTGATCCCGAACAGCTGGAGAAGACATCTATAATCAGGTCACTATAAGCCCGAAGGAAAAAAAAAAGATCTCACGACCTTCCTTAAGGAAAACTGTGATGTTTTTGCATGGTCACCCTCCGACATGCCCATCATTGATCCCAAGATAGCTTTCCATAAGTTATATGTCGACCCTACTGCCAAACTAGTGATCCAGAAAAAAAGCCACTACTCCAGAACAAGTAACGATAATTGAGGCAAAGATAGACAAGCTACTGGAGGCCGGATTCATTAAGGAAATGGCGCATTCAACATGGCTAGCCAACATTGTGTTGGTAATGAAGAAATAAAATGGCAAATGGAGAATATGCGTAGACTACACTGACCTCAACAAGGCTTGCCCGAAATATCTATTCCATATCCCTCGAATTGACTTATTGGGGGACTTAACCGCAGAGAAACAACTGCTCATCTTCTCGGACACATATTCAGGCTACAATAAAATCGCCATGTTCGAGCCCGATAAAGAGAAAACTATGTTTGTGATTGAGCGAGGCACTTACTGCTACAAGGTTATGCCTTTTGGCCTCAAGAACGCATGAGCTACCTATCAACTGTTAGTAAACAAGATGTTCAAGAAGCAAATTGGGGTTACCATGGAGGTCTACGTTGATGCCATCATAGTAAAGGTAATGCAGCGGTCATACCCTCTTAGAAACTTGGTAGTCTTGGAGTCTCATCAGGCCGATTCTTAGGGTACCTCGTAACCCAGCGAAGAATCGAGGCACATCCCAAACAGATCAAAGCAATTTTGGAGATGAAATCTCCCACCACTTGGAAGAAGATCCAAAGTCTGACCGGACGAGCAGCTGTGCTCAGCCATTTCCTCTCACGCTTAATCAGTCCATGCAAGCCCTTTTTCAAGGCCATCAAGAAGGCGAAAAGAGACAAGTGGAGTGACGAGTGCCAAAAATCATTTCAAGACCTGAAGAGATATTTGATATCCCTTCCGCTATTTTCCAAGCCGAAAGCAGCCGAGGAATTATACATCTACTTAGCAGTCTCAGATGTAGCAATAAGCTCTACCCTCATACAAGAAGAGATGGGAGCCCAACTGCTAGTATTCTACACTTTTAAAGCTCTCCTCAATGCGGAAACAAGATACTCGAGGATTGAAAAGCTAATTTGGCACTAACTGTTGCAGCTCAGAAGCTAAGACCATACTTTCAGGCACATACGACCGTCATCATGACTTAGTATCCCCTATGATCTATCCTACATAATCCAGACACTTCTCAATGAGTGATGAAGTGGGCATTAGAACTTGGTCAATACAGCTTGGTTTACCGACCTTTCACAACGACAAAAGCTCAGGCCTTCGCAGACTTCATAACAGAGTTCATTCCTGGCCTGGACGATGCAACAACATAGCCTAAAGACGTCATTGAGCACGCCTTGGCCAAACTAGCCCTTTCTGACAAAGACTTTTGGCGCTTGCACGTCGACAGTTCATCCAACTACAAGAGATATGGAGCAGGCTTGGTTCTTATCACTTAGACGGCTCAATACTTGAGCTTGGAACCACTATAGACTTCAAGGCATCAAACAACGAAGCAGAGTATGATGCCCTGTTGATAGACTTTCATAAAGCGCAAGATCTGGTAGTCAAGAAACTCGCAATCCATTCTGACTCTCAGCTCATCACTAGCCAAACTACCAGGAAGTATGCAACAAAGCATCCAAGGATGGCACTATACCTTGATAAGGTACGAAAACAGCTTGAGCCGTTTCAGACTTACACCATCACACAGGTGCCACGGGCAGACAACACTCACGCAGAGGCCCTGAAAGCCTTAGACTCTACTTTGGACTACTAGTTTAGACGGTCCATCCCATTGAGTATTTGAGAAAGCCGAGCATAGAAGAAGAACCGGCAATCGAGGTGTTAGAAGTCAATACAACCCTGAGCTGGCAAGATCTCATCATCGACTACCTAGTCAATGAGACATTCCCTATATGTGGAATGGTATTCTCGTCCAACCGAAGATCATTTTCAGTGCCACATCTCAGCTGCCTAGCGCCTCCTAACGACTTGAAAGTTTTAAGCTCGATCCACAAAGGAGTTTGTGGAAACCACCAAGGAGGTAGATCCTTAGCACAGAAGGTCTTCAACGCCGACTACTATTGGCCCACCATGCACCAAGACATTAAGGAATTTGTTCAAAAGTGTGACAGCTGCCGACGCTTTAAGCCTGTACTCGCACTACCTACCAGTGAGCTCCACCACAAATAAGCCCATGGCCATTCATGCAGTGGCCAATCGACGTGGTAGGGCCCATGCCGCCCGCTACTAGATGCAAGGGCATGATGATCATGGCTACCGACTACTTCACCAAGTGGGTAGAAGCTGAGCCCATGACCACCACTACTCAAACAGGCATAGAGCACTTCATATGGAGAACAACATATGCTGGTTCGGCATCCCTCAATCTATCATCATAGACAACAGCCCACAATTTGTAGGCAAAGATTTGGCGAAGTTCTTCCACAAATATGGCATCAAGTAGCACATGTCTATGCCGAGGTATGCTCAAGGCAACGGGTAAGTAGAGGCATCCAATAAGATAATCCTCGACTGCGTCTAGAAATCGCTATCAAACAACGAGCAATCGGCAAAACTCTTTTCTCATCGGCATTTGATTCAGAAGAAATCATCATTCTCAATGTCATCATGCCGAGCATCAACTCTCTACTGCCAAGCATTGAGCACAATAGAAAGGAGATGGCCACAATCTAGATCTGGCGGAAGAGGAACGCGAGAAGGTTATCACCCATATTGCAGCTTACCAGCAATAACTAATCTCTAGTTACAACAAAAGAGCAAACATTTAGCAGTTTCAGCCTGGAGATTTGGTCCTGAGAAGAGCCTTCATCACTGCCCAAAGAGAAGGCTCCAAATAGATAAATCTTATTTAGGGAGGTCTGTACAAAATCAGCAGAGTAGACAGCAAGGGTAGCTACACCCTCACCACCATGACCGACAAAGAGATCGATAAGCAGTGGAATGCCTACAACCTACAGAAGTACTACGCATGACCTCCTACTTCACCATGAGCCCTGCTCAGACGAAATAAAGCTTGAAGACTCAAGTAGCTCGACGAGCACTACCTCGCAAGCTAAGGACTATCGAGTTGTTATGCAGTTTCTACCTTGCAGCTAAGTTCAATATCTTGCCTATCATTTTTCAATGAAGATTTCCGAAGTTAGTCATCACTTGGCTCAATTGCACTACTACTCTCATGGAAGATCGAGCCCAATTAAGGACTTACTGCAAGAATTGCACCCCCTTGGGACCAACCATGCTCTTCTTTTGGAGAGGGTAAACTACGCACTCCAAATATCCAGACGTGGATGGGTCAGGCTTCCCTGGTGTAACTAAAGCACAATGGCCTGCGGCATACCTAGAATTAGCCATAATGGTTTTTTTCAAGGATTAGCTAAGCTGATGGATTTTAAGCCTTTGGCTTAATCCGTAGGGACCCAGGCCTTAGAGATAGAGGAGGCACATTGTGCAGCTTGCCCTTTGGACAACTTCCCATGAAGATGAACCGCAGTTGAGCATCCTTGATGTAACCAGCTGCTGGCAACACCGGCTAAGCATCATGTATGTGACTAACTAGCAATTTTCGTGTTACGAAATAATATTCCTTATACCTGTTAGAGGGATATGTCTTTTGAGAATTCATGACGTGACCAGCTAGCATTACCAGCTGAGCATTCATGGTGCAATACATAGGCAATCTCTGTGAGGATATGCAATTCTAGCTCTAGCTGACGCACGGGGTTTACGCGGTTGAGCATTATTGATGCGACCAGCTAGCATAAGTAACCGAGCATCTTGTATGTGACCAACTTGCGATCCTTGCATATCCCTGGAATCCTAAAGTCGTTACTAATCCACCGAGCAGACTACAGTTTCTGGAAGACTGCCTACGATACACCCTTCTAGTAGTTAGCCGCATAAACCTATACAATTGCACAATCTTGTGAAAGGATAACATGTTAGCATGCATATACACTGCCTAGAATCACTGTTCTAAAAATCCCCGCCTAGCGCCGCATAGGCCTAGGTGCTAGGCAGCTGGCCACCGCCCCGATTAATGCTAAGGTCGCCTAGACCTGCTGAGGCACGACCTAGACCGCCTAGACCCGCCTAAACACTCACCTAGGTCGCAACTCACTTAAACAGAAAATAGATAACTTTCATTTTGCATTTTGTTTTTTCCCAATAAATTGTAAGAGACTTGTTTTATACTTAAATGAACACACATTATATCCTTATTTCACATTTTTCATTATGTTCCAATACTTCATAATATATATGCAATCCATTTTGTAGTTTATAATGAAATTATATATATTTCAATATAAGAAGACACTTATTTACACGAAATATGATTGATTTACTTAAATCTGCCTAGTCCTCCTAGGCCCCGCCTAACCGCTTAGGCATTAGGCCCTAGCCCGCCGCCCAACTAGCGCCTAGCAATTTTTAGAACCTTGCCTAGCGTAGAACAACCCCTTGGGTTCACACTGTTTCCTAAAGTGTTGTGCTACTTTCTACGCAGCCTACAAAATTGGTTACATAAAGTGCAAAATGTTCTTTCGAACCACTGCCCACGAAATTCCATAAAACCATGCACTTTTGAAGCAAAAGGGTAGAGAAGTTCGTGTCCCAACAATATTGGAAAAATGACAACCATCTAAGCAACCTTTGGTCAGGGGGCAACAACCCGAGATAAAGCTTAGCAGTTCAACGCCCTAGAAGATCAAAGCTAACAATCGAGCAGTCACACAGACTCGTCTGCTTTGCAGAGGTTCTAAGCCTAGATTGGCAGTCTCATAGGTCATGCAAGCTTATCTGCTTATTAAAAAGCAACGCACTTTGCTAAGGACCTAGTGATTAAAGATCTAGTGGACCATCGATACAAAACATGCAACTACAGAGGTTATTCGACCCTACAAGTTAGAATTTTTTAAATATACCCCAAGCAAGTGAATATTTGTACCAGACAACCCGAAGTTGAAGCCTAAAACAATGCAGATGGGCTTGACTGTTTTGTTCGAAGCAGCCTCCTTAATTGTTCATTCTACGGCTAAAGCTTGAAGCAAGGCAAAGAGACAAAGATGGAGTAAAGCAAAGAAAAATAATTTATTAATTTCTAGCAAATTAGTAAACTAGCTCGAAGGCCGAGAAAGTTCAAGCAAAGGAAAAAAGTAAAGCAAGAAAGGAAAAGAAAGTAAATCCTAAAAGTTTATCTAAAAAGAATACTATTTAGCAGCTTAGACATCTTCAGCAATAGCATCGCTCCCAATAACATCGACCTCCCGCACTTCATCTACAACTACCCCATTCTGGGCAGCATTGTCACCATCAACCTCTGCCTGGGTAGCACTACCTTCGGCCGCAGCAGCCTGATCTTCATCTGCTTTACTAACGGCGCTCTCGAAGGAAAAATTATGCAGGTCCTCGAAAGAAATAGTAAAATGCTCGAGGTCCTTGTTAGAAAAGGCGTAGTCAAATGGCATGCCAAGAAAATGATCTATGTAGCCAAGCTTATGGATGTCAACTTGACTTGGGCAAGAACAACCTCAAGACAGGAATTATCACTCTTCACCTGCTTATTCTCTTCAATCAGGTTAGTATGAGCACTCTGCAACTCATCTAGTTCATTCTTTAGGTTCTCGCTGGCAGATAACGCTCATTGCATTTCCACTTCTTGGACTCAAGTCTAATGGCAGCCTTCTTGAGTTGAACCGTGTCATTATGCATGGCGAACAGCTTTACGTCCTTGGCATCACAGGCAGACCGAAACTCTGAAATGGCAAGCTCGAGGTCCTGCACTAGCATCGCTTGGACATCAATCTATTTCTCTACAACATCATATTTCCCCTTGACCATGTCAAGTTGAGCCTTCAAGTCACTGATCTCCTAGTGAACGATCTCAAGTTGCAAAGCAGTAAGGGCAGAGGTATTCGATCCCTTCAAAAAGGCAAGTTCAGACTCCAACTCTTTAATTTTCTTAACAACCGAACAAGCTTCTGCTACCATAGCTGCTGCTATCTCCCTAACAACCTTGGTATCATCATGCTCCCTATGCGTGTACTTGGCTACCAGGACCATAGATTTCTGCATCATAACGAGCTAGGAACCCCTCCGTGAATAAGCCTCACTCCTCACAAAGAAGCTAGAGTCGACAATATTGCTTACACCATCAACGAACTTGGCACATGCTTCCGTGTCCTCATGCAGATCGAGCTTCAACAGGGAATGGATCTCAAAAACTCCCTTTAGGCTGGCTTGGCACGCTTTTCACAGTTACTCATGCAGGCAAACGATTCCTTCTCAACAAGAGTGGTGGGCCCTAATGCTGCATTGGCAGTGGAATCACCATCCTCGCTCTTCGCCGCTGCACGCTCCTCTGAAATCGAATTGAACTCAGACATTAAAGGCTGTCTTGGAATAAACCAAGGCATAAGGGGCACGATAGAACTTCTCCGCTGTGCAATCCTGCCATTAACTGTTCTCACCACCCTCGGAGTAGCAGGCTTCACAGGCTCAGATCCAACAGCCTCTCTCTTCCCCTTGGAAGAAGTTAAGTCAATCACAAGCTTCCCAGCAATGGACAAACCCTCGCGGGCAGTAAATGAAGTCTTCAGCTTCTTCTTCATCGATGACTTTCAAGCAAGCAACGAAGATCTCTTTCTCTTGCCTCCACCAACAAGAAATCCATGGTAACGATCGGACGAGCAAAAGCCTTATCCTTGATCTTCCTGATCTCATCCTTTAGGGGCAGCCTACCTTTATCCTGACAAAAATGACTAATAGCCAGCGCCACTCGTGATATTCAGCAGGGATCCCCAAAGTAATGTGCAAATTCTACATAAACAGATGAGGACAAATCAGAATGCAGCTCAACAAAAAGTATAAAGCGACTTAGAGACTAAGAATCCCATTTACCATCGATGAAAGTAGTCAGAACACGCAGCCCAGGCGAAGAGTTGGATTCCCACTCTCCACTGATTTTTAGAGTCTCTCTAGCCCATTCATGATCCACTTTGCTCAAATGGTCGAAGAGCCTATGGAAGGTCCTCAGCTGCCCAACACCATTGATGTGGCCTATGGCAAAGAAGTACCAAATCTCATTGGCAATTAAGTCCAAGTCAAAGAACCTGCTCAAATTATAGAACCCCACCATCATGCGAACCGCGTTCGAAGAGCACTGAGCAGGAGCACACTTCATGGAGCATATCGCCTCCTGGAAGAATCGAGGCGTAGGAAAGGTGAACCCCATCATGGAGTAGTAGGGGTGAAACTTGATAACTTTCCTAGACCCACATGGTTCATGGCTGCTATCCACATTGGTCTGCTTCATGCGAACCCTAGACGAAATTGCATGCTTGAACATCTCAAGGATGTCCCTAAATTGCTCATCGGAACCTACCTTGACATGAGCAGCCCTGAAGTAGCTTAGCTTACTTGCAAATCCACCCTAGGGATATAATGGTAGAATAAATTCATCTTCTTGTGGCTCAAGGGAGACGATCGAAAATAATCCTACAATGGCGCAAGGAATTAGAATGTTGCTTAAAGAAGAAACTGAAAGAAAAAAAAAAGGAAAAAATTGCATGGAGCAACGCATTAGGTCGCAACCCACCTAGCTGCCCCACGAACCCAGCGCACCATACCCAAGACACGGGCCCAGTATGCCAGGCCCCATCTTCCTCTCGGCCTAATAAGCGGCATGTCGCCTTCAGCCTCTCTCATGGCTTAACGGCCTCGCGGTACAATCCAAGTACCCCCGCATCTCCCTCTCTCTACTACATCTTTCAACGCTGCACAGGCCTAAGCCAACAGCCTAAGACTGACGCCCTAGCGCCAAGGTCCACACGCACAGGCCTGAGCCCAGCGTTCTTGGCCTACGCCAGCCAATCGCTGCCAGCCCTCGGCCTGCGCCAAGATGAACCACCTGCAGCAGCCCAGCTACCACTACAGCAACCCCACGGCTGCCATGATTTGTCCTACTCCTCGATCCTCGTCAAGCCAAAAGTAGAGCCCCGAGGCTCCGAAAAATCAAGAAGAAAGAGAAAATTAAATTTTTCTTACCTTGGAGACGAAGAAAAGCAACGGAACACAATTCTTGGAATGGACAAATGAAGAAGATTGCAAGTGGAGGGGGAACAAATATCCTCTGGCTTTCTTCTTTCTTGTAGGAATTTTAATTTATCTCCAAGTTTATTTAATACCCTACTTAAGGCAGGCTTAAATAGATTTTGGTGGTGATTAAAATCCCTTTCCTAGAAGAATTTAACTTCTAAGTCAAAGTGGGAATCTACATCAAATTGGGACACAAACAGGTGTGGGGGCATTTGTGGAGCCAAAAATTATCCCAAAAATCATGGAGCTAACATGTGGATTATTTCCCAAGAAGGATAAGACTGCCCTTATTAAATGAGCAGGAAGCTGAGGTAGAGCAGGCAGAGATCAACGACTGCTCAAGGCACCCTTGCCCGTAGAAAATGTCAAAGGTATTTATGATAGAATAATTCCTTATTCTTATAAAAAATACAATCTTAATCAGAGAAGACTTCTTTTAAGTAAGTAATCCTAATTCCATTTATTTAAGATAGGAAATATTAGGTTCCCATCCCTATTTTTCCTACTCTATTGATTAAAACTTTATTCCTTTTCAGTTTTTTATCAAGGTCCTTAGATTTTAATAAGCGTCATTAATTATTTCAATAATAAAATATTTTTTATTTCTAAATATATTCATATAGTGTTAGAAACGCTACATTTGTTATATTTATATTCATGGCTTATCATATATTTTTCTTTTTAGTTTGTACCAATGTTTTAAAAGGATCGCCTCAGGGCGCGCCTAGGCGCCCTATGAGGCTGGGCTTAAGGGTTGCCGCCTCTGTTTTGAGGGAATGGGTGGAAGGCGTCGCCGGAGCCGCGTAGGCAGCTGAAGGCGCGTCTCAGGGGATTTTTTATTTTTTTTTATTTTTTTACCCCCAAACCCAAATTTTGGGTAGGGTTTTAACTGCCTCATACCTCTTCCTTGCACTATCATCTCTCGGCCTTTTTTTTTATTTTTATTTTTTTATATAATGGATGTGTGTGCTGTCTGTGTGCTTTGTTATATGTGTGCTCGTTGCGCTTTTCATCCTCTATTATATATATATATATATATAAATAATATATGTATATATATATATAATATATGTGTATATATATATATATAATATATGTATATATATGTGTGTATATGTATTTATAATATAGGTGTGTGCTCAAAGTGATTATTGATTAATAATCTTCTTCTTTTTTAATGTAATATATGTGTACACTCAGTGTATATATTAAAAAATTTAGGTCCCGTGAGGCTTTGCCTCACGCCTCATGCCTAGGCTAGGCTGGATGCCTCGCCCACGCCTCACGCTTTTAATACATTGGTTTGTACCCATTTTTAATTTGCAACCCTTTTTTTTTTTTTTTTAATTTGTACCAATTTTCTTTTCAACTTCAATTTGTACCCATATATTAATTCCTTTTTGTGCCCATATTTTTTAAACACTTATTTGTATTTGTACCTATATTTTTTAATTTATTTGTACCTATTTTTAATTTTGCTAAATGTACCCATGCTAATTATATGTATTTATTTTATGTTCTAAATATATCAATAGTTATTTTTTTTAAATATGCTAATAATTATGTGGGTACATTATTTTTTTTGCTATAATTTTTGTGAAGAACAATATTGTAACAGTCCGTTCCGAACTAAGGAATATATTATATGTGAAATGACGATTTTACCCTTGCGGGACTGAGAGGGTGTGTGAATAAGGTTAAAGTTTTATGTAGGGGTACCCATATTTGTTTGCTAATTTTATGTGGATGGGATTGGATGAGAAGTATATACACACACACACACACAACACGTGTGCAGCCCTCCCCACCTCCCCGTCACTCTCTCCTTCCTCTTCTCGAACTCTCTACCCTTTTTACCTAAAAACCGTACAGACAACCTTGCTTCTTTTGATCTGGTCACGGATCAAAGCTCTAAGTGCCATATTCTGAACCTAGAGGACCTGGGGATCATAACCATACCCTTAGTTTAGATTTAGACCCACGGAAACCCCAGAAACCGTGAAGTACCGTGAAGGGTACTGTTCATGCACTCAAAAACCGTGGTGTTTTAGCCTATTTTGAGATCATAGAGAGGTTTAGAATGGTCTTGTGAAGCTTGGAGGACAAAATTGGGGGATTTTGGACGTCGGGATCACCAGTTTAGGAGTTGGCCAGAATTCTCGATTTTGCTCCGGCGAGTTTTGAGTTTTAAATAGGTATAAACCTCTTCTCCTTGTCCTAAGGTTCATTTTGGTGTAAATTTCGTGAAATTTGGTTGAGAATTGAGCTAGAAATCATAGTTTGAAAAATTTCCCAGTTTCCGGCGCCGGTCGCCGGCGAACTGAGGTTGAAGGTGACGGAATATTCCGTCAAAGTTGACAGAATATTCCTAACGGATGGTAACGGCGTCAGTTAACCTTAACGGAATATTTTAGGGATTTAACGGAATATTCCTTAAAGGCGTAAGGATTCCGTCAGCGTGCACGGCACGTGGCCGCGCGTGGGCGGCGCGTGTTACCATGCCTTGGCCAACGCGTGAAGGCGCGTGGGACTCCCAAAAAATTATTTTAAAAATATGGGGGTGTTCGTGGGATTGAGTAGAGCATGTTGGTATATTCAAACACCCTAATTGGGCAATGTATGAGAAGTTATTATCTGATTTGGGTTATGTGCGTAATTAACGGTTATATAGTTGTTTCGCATATAGGTGAGATGTATCCTGAGGACGAGCGCAGCCACGCGAGGCTCAGGGGCTACGACCCGTCTACCTATCAGTGAGTGGGCTTTTGTTTTCAGTATATATACATACATATATATATATATACACACACTTGATTGATTCCCAGAAATACGTTTTAAAATGATTTTATGAAATTGAATGCCATGTCGAATGCCATATATATTTCTATGTTTATATGATTGTATGTTGATGCACTACGGGCGCCAAGTAAGTCAGGTAAGTATGTACTTCTGTTATGATGATTGTGGTGATATCGATGAGATTAGATTATGGCTTATTTACCTGCACATCGGGGTCTGTGCCGCCAGAGTAAGGCTTAGCTTTCACGTGATCGTTCACCTCCCGCACCGTACGCTCACCTTGGATCCAAGGCAGGTGCTAGCCTATCGTACATACCACATTAGGTGGTTCCGACTCATAGGTGACTTGCGATTCGTCGCCAGCCTTCACGTGATCGTAGCGCAGAGCGTTTTATATATACCCAGCTTGACGTACAGACCACATTAGGTGGTTCCGTCATGGGTGCAGGTTATTGATTGAGAGATGAATTGAGGATTTGGTTGAGGAGCCATAGATTCAGCCGTACAGGTCACTAGAGGTGACTCCGACTGACTGATATACATTGCCGGCAGGATTTGTGTTGAGATATCACCTGATTGATTTTGATGATAATTGTTGCGTGCTCGATATTGAATATGGTTCATTCGAACATGGCATTATTTGAATGATGGTTTTCAGTGATAGTACATATATATATTTTCTGGGAAGTATACATGTTTTACAGAGAGGGGTTACCACTTTTATATCGAAGTGTTTTTGGTAAAGCTTTGTTTTTGCCCACTCACACTTTTGTTTTGCGCCCCTCCAGGTTTTAGATAGCGTTGGTGGCAAGCGAGGTTTCAAGGCATATCTGACAGTGCACTATCCATGTAAATATTCTGGCTTCCTATTTATGTCTTTCTGGACTGCACCTAGGATGCTCGAACTTTGTAAATTATGCTGTTAACTTTCACACTCTTTTATGCTCTTGTATCTCTAGTTGTGATATTCTAGTACTTCTTATCTATATTTACTCTTCTGCACTGCGCACATGGCTTCGTCACGCTCACGTGACGGCCAGCACGTCCCGATGTTCGAGTCAGGGTGTGTCAAATATTACTCTAAAATTAATTTTTAAGTATTTATTATATTTAAAATATTATTTGAATTTGATTAAATTTCATAATTTGTGTGACATTAAATGCATAAATGCATGAGTTAAATCTTTTAAATTAGGCTAAGGACCTCGATCAAAATATTTAAACATATAATGTTTCAGTCTAACAATTAGGTTGATTAGGGACCGGAACCAAAATGACCCTCTAAGATATTTACTTAGTTACTCCAAGATATTTATTTACCCAAACATCTTGGATTATTCCCACCTAAAATACCACCCTAGGGCCGGCCACCCCTAAACCCTAGAGGGCCGGCCCACTTCCTCCTTCTCTCCTATAAATACTCATTTTATCTCCAAATTCAGGAGACTTTTGCTACCCACAAACTCCTAATCACATTCTTTTCATAATTCTAACTTTGATATCGAAGATTCTTCGACCAAAGCCCCCCATTCATCGTGGGCGTGTGAGGCTTTTGGCCTTAATATTATGTATTATTTTGCAGATACATTTTCATCAAAGGAAGAGATGGCGAAAATTTGCGTCCACACTATCTCTATCTCTTTACATATTACCTTCACTTGATGACTTGAGCAACCTTGTTAGACCACACCTTGACATTTTACATTCAAAATCAACCCAGTTTTGTGCATTAAAATTAATTATAATATCAAATTTTATGTGGAGTGCCATTCATAATTTTATGTCTTGTAGAGCAAATCTTGCCAAGAGGAAAATTGTATATTTTGACGATTTTTGCTCGTTATGTGGAGTAGAATCTGACAAATTTATGCATGCAATTTGGCGCTGTTCTTGGGCTCAAAAAGTGTGGAAAAAGCGAGGTTTTAAAAAGTTTTCACAGGGCTGCTGTTTGCTTCTTTTGGTGATTCTTTGGTTAATTTCTCTCGCATATGGAAAGTGAGATTATTTGTTTACATTTTTTTGTGTAATTGGTGTTGGAGAACAATTTAAAAATAAATAAAAATAATAGAACTTAAAATTCTAAATCTTTATTAACGAAAACTACTTGCAATACAAAATGAAATAACATAAATAAATACTGAAATTAAAATGGTACTAACTTGACTGAATCACAGATAGTGACTAGCACAAAAGCTATGTATTTCGAACAGTATTTCCGTCCCACTCTTGTGCTTGTGGTTCTACGACGTCAGCTCGACCAGGATACAATTATCTAATTCTACAACCCACACTAGATTATAGAACTCTAGTGAATTGCTGGAAAAAGATTATGTACGATGGAACTGAGTCTTCAGTTATATAGGTTATTTCATACATTTTCAAATACCTTTTGGATGTATCTAAAACCACACAACTCTTTCCAAACACTTGTGTCTATTAATCAAAATTTTTAATTAATTTAATTAAAAAACTTAATTCGAAATTATAATTAATAAACTCTGATTAATTTTAACAGGCCCAAGGCCCTTGTCTTGATTAATTAATATTAATATTATGGTATAATCATCACAAGCCTAATCGACACAATTAGTGGCCCAAACCTCAATTCTCATTCCAAATGATCCAATACCTAATCACGAATAAAGGTGACTAACCTAATATAAGGACCTCTAGGGAACTTGAGTTCCCTGATGTGTGACTAAAGGAGCTCAAAACTCCAACAATTGGAACACTACAAACAAATCATCTTTAAAATGAGGCAATTATTAACAAAGCCGCTTTCTTGGCGAAGGAGTTTGAGTGTCTTCAACCATTTGAGCTCGTATCAATCGGGGAAGCAAAATAGAGAAGTGGTCTCCTTCTCCAATTGGTAAGTATAAACTCAATGCAGATGCCTCTTCATACTTGATACAGAAGAGGTGGGATTGGCGCAGTCGTTCGTAATGACCCTTTCTCTAGGCATCGCCATCTCACCGAAGCATGCCGAAATAATAATGGCAGTTCATCATGGGTTGTGCTCCGGAGTACCCAAAAAAGTCTCTTACTTGTATAATGGCAGAATCATATTCAAAAGAAGTGAGGCTCGTTTGGAAACTATTTCAAAATGACTGAAAGCGTTTTTAGGGAAAATATTTTTGTGTTCCAAAAACACTAGTTATGTGCTTCTTATAGGAAACATTTCTAGTGATTATCCCTGATTCACTTGTATTTTTACTAAAGATTAAAAATTATTACTAAAGCGCTTTCAGCCATTTTAAGTGTATTTTCGAATGAGTCCGTAATCAATGAAGTCAATTATGAAGAAGTGGAGTCGTTGACATCATATGGGCATCTCATTCATAATGTTAAGGAGATTGTTCTTGAGTTCAAGAAAGGTCTCTGTTTCATTTATTTCTAGAGGTTGTAAGCAAGTTGCTGACCGATCTAGCCAAGTTTGCTTTAATTTGTAAGGTCATCTTCAATCGAAGGGTTTATATTTAGCCCCCGTCCCGATTATAATTCTGCAAGGAATTATTTTTAAATGAATAGTCTTCGGCCATATTTATGTACCATCCCCAATTGAAGAGGGCTATATTTTAGCCTCCTCAATAATTTATTATTTTAAGTTTGCTCTTTAATTTATTGGTTAACCGAATTAAACTACCATATTAAAATAAGGTTTCCGGACATATTTTGAGTGCCACTTGAAGATGTGCCCATTTGAAAATTATTAAAAAAAATTAAAGGAAAGATTATGGGGAGATGTAAGAGAGGGATGTGTATGAAAAGAGTGTTTGAGGGGAATAGAATGTGAAAAATTGAAATCAAATGAGGTAGGATAGTATGGAATGGTGAAAAGGACGTGAGAAATGGTGTAGAAATATCTTAGGTATTGCTAGGTATTTATAGCAAAAAAATTAGAATTTTTAAATTTTTTTCTTCAATTTCATCTTAAAAAAAAAAAAAAAAAAATCCAATTAGGCCCAACTGAATGAGCTGGCTGGCTGGCTAAGGATGGCCAGCTCACAAGCCATATGGCTAGATTTTGGCCCCGTGAGTCCCAATGTTTTTTAGCCCAAATCTCCATTGGATATGGATTTTGTGTAAAAAAGAGACTATTATTTGGCCTATGGCCCTATGGCAGATCGGTTGGAGATGGCCTAATCATGTTAGTATTTGGGTTGAAGAGACCAATCGATCGGGAAAGATGTTGATGTATCTCCTTAGCCCTTCTATTGAATTCCTTGTTCCAAAAGAAAAAATAATAATAATTACATATAATACCATTATTCCCCTCTCGGGGCCACTGGATCTAGGATTCAAAGGAGAGTTCTAGTGTTAAAAGTCTAAGTTTTTAATAAAAGAGCACGAAACACACAAAAATCTTTAGTTTTCACTAGGGCTGGGTTCGGTCGGCAAACCGTGCCAAATTCCTTGTGCCACCTGCCAGCCACATATACATAATTACCGAAAATCAGTTACCGCTAGCCAACCGTCTTCTTGCGGTTGCCAAAAATCGGTTCAGCCAAAATTATTGGCTGGTTCGGTTGGTAAATGGCACAACCGGTGGTTTCCACTTCTTCCTCGCTATCTTCCAGTTCCAAGGGCGCATTTTGATTTTTCAGATTGGGGTGCTTGTTTGGTTGCATTGTGTGGTTCATTTTGGGTTAATCCATGTTGTGCACTAGCGGTTGATTGGCTAGACTCCATCATCCAAAACATAAGCAACGCATATACATTCAAAATCATATATATGTACGTGTATATATAGTATTAGTAATCATCATGCTATCAATTTTGTTAACAATATTTCTATATTTATTATGGCATGAATCATATACATATACATATATTTTTTAAACCCTAAAACTAAGGAGTCAACAGTCAAGCATGTAAAAAATACATAAAATATCTAAATAGAAAGAAAGAAACAAAAAAAAAAAAAAAAAATATATATATATATATATATATATATATATTGGTAGGTATGGCATACCGTCAGCATACAAAATCAATTACCAAAGCCATGTCATTAATTGTCGATTCGGTAAAATGCCAACCGATTATGAAAAAATGCCAAAACTATACCATACCATTATGAGCCGACCGGTATGGTTCGATCGGTAAATCGGTTTATGGTAAAATTTTCCACCCCTAGTTTTCACTAAGACATTTCGTCGAACACATGGTAGACTTGCTGCTGTCAACCTAACCATATTGTGCATATGTCAACAGATATCAACATGTGATGAAGAAATATGATGAGTGTATCAAGAGAATTTTTCGACTGCTCTCGACCCAACTTGTACTGCAGCCTGCAAAGATATGCCTAGCAGGCATTGTGCACAAAAGGGCCCATATCAAGCATTCGAAGGGTCTTTGGAAGACCTTCACATGTATATTTCCCGATGTGCATCCGCCACTGCTTGGGGCCCTTGGGAAATGAGTTCATTCCCCACCTTGCAAATAACGTATCTTGACTGTACAAATTTCATAATCGAATCTTTTTAATTTATTAATCTTCATTTGAAGATCAAAGACTATAAAAAAAAATAAAAAAATAAAATTCATCAAAGATCATTTAGTCGTTCAAATGTATATAACAAATTCACTATGTAGGTACTAAGTAATATATTCATGATGATTGTCCATTTATATAAATACATTTGAATAATTAAAGGTGTCCCATTCAAATGATTTTTATTTAGAATTGCGCTCCTTGTTGTTCAGATCTTAACCGTGCTTCAAATGAAGATTAATAAATTGAACGATTCCGATTGTTAATCATATTCGATCAAGATACATTATTCGCAAATGAGAAATATGTACATCCTCTCATTGGGGAATACAAGTATTATCCATACAAAAACAAAATAAGACTAAAATACCTAATAAATATGCACATATGTGTAACGCACTGCATTGCCAAGCCCAAACTTGAGTTATGAACCCTCGTAATGTTTTTCCCACTTTTCAAAAATAAAAAAAAATAAAAAAACCTTGTAATAATTTCAAACTTTTTTTTAACACGATATAATAACATAGGGGATTTAGCTACATGTATTGTATCCAGTCTCATATATTTGTACTATAATGTAGGGGATTTAAGTTAAACCAAAGTCTGTCCTAATAAATGAATATTAAACTTGTTATTTATGAGATTTGAACTTAAAATCTCTCGCTTACACTTCGAAGAAAAATAACACTAAACCGTAAAATTGAGTGACTTATAATATCCTCTGCTTAACTTTGGCAAAGATAATCTCTTCTCCAAGCTTCAGTATTTTGTTTGTGCGCTAGCATTTTCTGATAGTTGGGTGTGTTTTGGAATTGGGATTTTAGTTTGTTTATATAATCTTTGGCTCAAATTGTGTGATCAGTGTGGAGCCAAAAATAATCACAAGGCGACACGTGACACTTGAATTTTTGGGTAAAAGAGGACAAAAATACTCTTGAGACACACCTGGTTTCCTACACGCGAGCAGTGGAGAATCATCCACCAACCAAGTTAAAAGTGCCCAAAATAGGTAACAAGTTCAAATTTATCTCATCCATCTTTACTCCTTATCCTCTACAAAGAAATTATTCCATAACCTTCCATATAAATTAAATAGGCAAATTAATGGATTAATTCTTAATTAATCCATTAAATCACCAAATTAAACACCATTACACCCCAAAAAACTCAAAGGGTCGGCCACCCCTATTCCCTATATATATGACCCTACTTCTTCTAAAAAGGGAGGTCCACACTCTTGCAAAACTCCCAAAAACTCTCTAAACATTTTTTCTCTCTAAATTCTAACTTTGGCGTCGAAGGTTCTTCGGCCAAAGCCGCCCCCCCCCCCCAACTTATCGTGGGCGCATGAGGCTCTTGGCCTTGACCAAAGGTGTTAATTGTTTTGTAGATGCAATTTTGTCCAAGAAGAAAGTGGCGAAAATTTGCATCCACAAATTGGTGCTTTCATTGAGAGCTGAGATTCACACTCGTAGAAGACTCTCGCGCAAAAAGGTTTTTTCTCTATTTTCTCTATTTTCTAGTCCACTTGTATTTTTCGTATGTTCCTATTATTAGAATTTTTTTATTTGCAAAGATTCTTTGATAAAACGTGAAAGAGAAATACAATGGCTAGAAATTTAGAAAATTCCACAAGTGAAAATTCCAATATTCAAGAAATGGGACCGCGGCGATCCACGAGACTAAATGTGATCTTAGGGGGAGCGGCACCACCACCACAAGGCTTCACCATGGCAACCATCGCGGTGGCCACCACGGCAATCACCCATGGCGAGGTCCATGGCTCCACCACCACAGCCCGAGCCATGTCACTTCATGCCCCACACGAGCCCAATGCGTTGCCAAGCTGAGCCCAAGCCTTGCATTCGCGAGCATCACGCGCTAAGCAACCTGCTCTAGCGGCCCAGCCTACTCTCGTGGCCCAGCCTGCTTCCGCCGAGCAGCCCATTCCCGCGGCCTAGCCTGCTCCCCCCGAGCAGCCCATTCTTGCGGCCCAGCCTGCTCCAGCCAAGCAGCCCACTCTCGCGGCCCAACCTGCTCTTGCCGAGTAACCCACTCATGTGGCCCAACCTGCTCTTCCGGCCCATCCTGCTCCCGTGGCCTTCCAAGTAGCCCAAATCAGCCCAAGACTATCTCAACCATCCGGACCAACCATCGAGCCAAGGGTATTTTCACCACGTTTCTCCGCGGATTTGACATTTCCCAATTCAAATCTTGCACTCGGAGTTTACCACACTTCTACTGCTTAAGGAGACACATTCCTTCCAAGCTCTTCCAATCTAAATGGCGAACAACACTTGTCTCGACAAGTCATAGAATTGACGAGCGCCCTTACACAACAGACGACCTTGGTGAATCAACTTTTGCAAGGCACCAAGATCCAACGTGCCCCGAACGTGGTATCCCAAAGTAAGATAAGGGCAGACGAACCTTTCCAGCAGCGTCCTGGCTAGCAACCACGAGCCGAACGTTCGGGCAATGTACATTCTCGATTAGGCCCCCGAGATAGCGTAGACTTCCGTCTTAGCACACGAAAGAGCGTGCACTCTCGACTAGGCCCGAGGATAAGTATACACTCACGGTTGAGGCCACACTCCGATAATCAACATGAGCAGCCTTTTAGGCAAAGCATTCATTTACGGCTAGGCCCGCATGGAGTATCCTCCACATCACATCCGAGAAGGCAGCACAATGGACGGAGAGAAGTAGTCACTCAATCCAGCTCAAGTTCAACCAGCAGCCTGCGAGTTACCCGCTCGCATGCCAAGAACATACCACATGCACCGCAGCCGCAGTATAGACGAGCCGAACACATGGAAGAGCAGCCTAGACCAGCAGGTCACGACCGGGCCAGCCAAGAGCTCTGCCACCCCCAACAAAGGCAAATTCAGGAAAAAGTAGAAATCCTCATGACCGAGCGATTGAGCAATTTCCCGTGCAACAAAGCTACTGACAAGGCGCTCCGATGAAACATGACCAACATAAGCAAGTCATCTTTCAATAACAAGATTAAGCAATCTTGCACCATGGCTCGTAGTCGTGCCGATCTTGCCCTGTGGCTCACGCCAACCAAGCCTCAAAATGGCACACGATGAAACACCTAATGATGGCACAATAATTCTGGGAGCAGCTTATTGCGTTTACGCCCTTATGCGGGTACCACAAGCAGTTCGAAGTCTCTAGCAAATCGCCAAACAAGACCTCGCGGGATGAGGATTATTTCAGTTGTCCAGCAATCCAGCTTTCCTCAGCTTCACTCACAACAACGGCTTATATGTTCTCCAGTGCGAGAGGGTAAACCAATTCCCCGACACCCATATGGGTCTGCTCTCTAATGCGAGAGGATAAACTAATTACTCTCTAGTGCGATAGGGTAAACCAATTCCCCAACACCCATATGGGTCTGCTCTCCAGTGCGAGAAGATAAACTAATTGCTCTCCAGTGCGAGAGGGTAAACCAATTCCCCGACACCCATATGGGTCAGCTCTCCAGTGCGAGAGGATAAACTAATTGATCTCCAGTGAGAGAGGGTAAACCAATTCCCCGACACCCATATGGGTCTGCTCTCTAGTGCGAGAGGATAAACTAATTGCTCTCTAGTGAGAGAGGGTAAACCAATTCCCCGACACCCATATGGGTCTGCTCTCCAGTGCGAGAGGATAAACTAATTGCTCTCCAGTGCGAGAGGGTAAACTAATTCCCCGACACCCATATTGGTCTGCTCTCTAGTGCGAGAGGATAAACTAATTGCTCTCCAGTGCGAAAGGGTAAACTAATTCCCCAACACCCATATGGGTCTGCTCTCTAGTGCGAGAGGATAAACTAATTGCTTTCTAGTGCGAGAAGGTAAACTAATTCCCCGACACCCATATAGGTCTGCTCTCTAGTGCGAGAGGATAAACTAATTGCTCTCCAGTGTGAGAGGGTAAACTAATTCCCCGACACCCATATAGGTTTGCTCTCCTGTACGAGAGGATAAACTAATTGCTCTCCAGTGCGAGAGGGTAAACTAATTGCTCTCCAGTGCGAGAAGGTAAACCAATTGCTCTCCAGTGCGAGAGGGTAAAATAAATTCCCGACACCCATCTGGGTAAGCTCTCCAGTGCGAAAAGGCTACATGGCTCAAAAGATCGAATGCTTGAAGATCAACTAGATGGTCAGGGGGTAGCAGTCACTTTTGGACACAATAGTTCGCTCATCCGACACTTCATCTTCAGCAACTCTGATCTTGGCAGCTCCATCCTTGACTGCTCCATCTACGGTAGCTGAGGAATCAAACTCAAGCAGTGGTCCCTGCCACAACACCTCATCAGCCCATGCTGAGCCAATCCTTGGCTTCAATCAAGCCGAGCAACACAAGTAGTGGCCTGCCATAACACCTCATCGGCCCATGCCGAGCCGACTCCTGGCCCCTGCCAGCCGACGTGCCGCACCACCCCGATGGCTGCCCTGCGACAGCACCATCCAAGAAGAAGACAAAGAAAATTGCATTTTTCTTACATCGGTGCGGCGCGAAGAAGACGAAGCAAGCAACGAAAGACGATCATTTGCACGGGCAATATGTAGAAGATTGCTAGAGGAGGGGGAACAAATATTCTCTAAGCTTTCTCTCTCTTGTAGGGTAGAATAAATCACTTTCCAAAGTTGATTTAACAACCCACTTAAGGTGAACTTAAATAGGCTTTGAGAGAAATTTATTTCCCTTTCCTAGAAGGATCTAATTTCATATTAAAGAGGGGATCTACATCAAAATAGGAAGCAGTCCTAAGTTTCCTAGAGCAAGAAGACCTCTACAACTGCTGCCCTTTCCTACGAGCAGCCCAGCAAATGTGGGGGCATTTGTGGAGCCAAAAATAATCACAAGGCGACACGTGAATTTTTGGGTAGAAGAGGACAAAAATACCCTTGAGACACACCGGGTTTCCTACACGCGAGCAGTGGAGAATCATCCACCAACCAAGTCAAGAGTGCCCAAAATAGGTAACAAGTTCAAATTTATCTCATCCATCTTTACTCCATATCCTCTACAAAGAAATTATTCCATAACCTTCCATATAAATTAAATAGGCAAATTAATGGATTAATTCTTAATTAATCCATTAAATCACCAAATTAAACACCATTACACCCCAAAAACCTCAAAGGGCCGGCCACCCTTATTCCCTATATATATGACCCTATTTCTTCTAAAAAGGGAGGTCCACACTCTTGCAAAACTCCCAAAAACTCTCCAAACACTTTTTCTCTCTAAATTCTAACTTTGGCGTCGGAGGTTCTTCGGCCAAACCCCCCCCCCCCCCCCCAATTCATCGTGGGCACGTGAGGCTCTTGGCCTTGACCAAAGGTGTTAATTGTTTTGTAGGTGCAATTTTGTCCAAGAAGAAAGCGGCGGAAATTTGCATCCACAATCAGTTTTCTTCCTTTAAAATTTTGGAATCAGTCTAATTCTCTTCGAAATATGTATTATTTCTTTATGCAACATAGATACCTTTTGGTTTGTTGATGAGGCGTTTTGAATGCTTATTAGTTATTTACTAAAGGTGGTTTTATAGGAACCGCTTAGGAAGAGAAGAAGTTTCAATCCTACAGCAACATACGGGCACAAATATTTAGTTTTTTTTTTTTTTTGGTTGGGGGGGGGATGGGGGTTTAAATTAAATCACGATTAGTCTGTCTTAAAATGAATTTTGAACTTGTTATTCACAAATATTTGAACTTAAAACATCTTGCTTACAATTGGAAGAAAAATAGCACTAGACCGTAAAATAGCACTAGACGTATAATATCATCCGCTTAACTTTGGCAAAGATAAATGGGACATATGAGAGGTAGGAACAGCAAAATTGTTGTCCTGAATCATATGCTGGCAACTTGGCATAAAGAATGAGAAAAAAGAATCACGAGAAAAAGTGGGTATCAGCAATCGTGCATTTATCTGAAATACAACCGAAACCAAATTCTGCCTCACCGAGACTGAAATAGATAGTGTTGAATAAAGTTGGAGTTTTAACAAAAAAACTTCACAAGTGGGTACCATAAATTAGGTGACGTGAATCACGTGTGGTTGTTAGACTTTACACATGAGACAACATGTTCTGATATCATAAAGAAAGTTGAATTGTATTAAATAAGTACATGCAAAGCCTCTCGTTTCTCCGATGTTAAAATCGTACTCTCAACAAGTGTCCATGACAGCTTTCTCTTACTGAAATGGATTGAGGGGGATTCAAAGATGACCCTTTAGCCACCAAACAACCATTAACCACATAGAATGGCTAAAGAAATAGACTTTTGAGACGGCGACAATATTGAAATAGATCTTCTTGGGGACCAACAAGTAACAGCAAAAGAGAAGACCCACATATTTCTGGACCACTGCTCCCTTTTCGCCTCGTGAATTATTGAACAAATTTGTGGACCAAAATACAAATCTGCGTGTACACTGCATATAATTTGATTTTTGGTAACTTAAAGAGTGCAGAATTAGGAACATAACAACTAATGTCCAATAATATTATAAAAAAATTTACTTCCATTACAAGAGAGAGTTGATTGCTTATGAACGAGGAAGACGCAACCGCATTACATATTCAGGAAACAGAAAAGGAAATAAACAGATCAAATAACACAAAGAAACCGACTACTCACACAATCTGCAAACATTACGTTAACAAAGGAAACAGAGAGGGATTCGGATTGGATTGGGATTGGATTGGATTGGATTGGTTTCTTCAACTTCTTAATTTGCTTCACTTCACTTGTATTCCAAGATCATGTTGTTCTCAGGAGCCAGACCAACACAAGCCCTCAGTATGTTCTCCAGCATTGCCCTCTGCTTTGACAGTGCATTCACCACGGGTGTACCTGGCGGAACCTGTTTTCCCAACACCATCACAAATCATTATTTCACCGCAGTTACACATGTAAACTAAATTACCCGATGACAGCGAGAAAATCATTCATTTCAGAAAGTCGGAAACAAGTGACTAATATTTGACTTACAAGAGGAGCCTTGCTGAGGTAACTGAGAATTGTAGCCACAGGGTGGAAAGAGTGGAACTTGGCCTGCAAACACACCAATTTAGTGATATTAACTAATGTCACATTTACATTTCCACATCACACTTTGTAATTATATTAGTTAATGTCAGTCACAAGGTAGTTAACTAAGCATACCTCTGCTTCAGATTTGAGCTGGATACGGGTGCTGAGCTCGGCGAGGAGAACCAAATCGAGGATGATAGGAGCAGCCAAGAGGGAATCCTCACAGGTGTTGTGCAACACAATGGTGTTTTGCCCACCCATGAAAATCTCGGAGGTGTACTCATCTAAAGCTCTCTTGCTGTCCCCCACATATGGGACATACTTGATCACCACAACATGGTCAGGATGCTCACCTGGCCCGTAAAGTATGCCATTGCTGGACACCATGTCATCCACAACGTTGCTCTTTGAAATCTCCTTGGACCGGAAGGTTTGCGGAGCAGAAAGATTCATGCCGTCATTGTTTCCAAGATGGTTGTAGCTCACAATGGCTGTTGGCTTGATTCCAGCCCCAACAAGGAAATCAACCAACACAGACTTCATTTTGGTCTGACCACTCTTAAAGTCATCCCCACCAATCAAACTGTTTCTCCTAATAGCCAAATCAATCAGCCCTGCCAAATTTCCAATACTCATTCAAATTTCCACTACACACTTTGCGACTAAAATTTTCGAAATAAAAAAAAAAAAAAAAAAAAAAAAGGTTAGTGGTAATTTTGTTAGCTAAGGGATAGGGTAGGGTACCTGGGACAAAAGTGTTTTGTGGGCTTCCATTGATGAAAGGAATATTTTCAAGAACACAAGCTATGGCGTACAATGTGGAAGGAGATATCTCAGCTTCATTCTTGTCCACTGAACCCAACAGGTTCTCGACAGTGTCGTTTAGCCCCACAACAACATTACTATACCTCTCAGTGTTGGCAGTCCATAGCACAACCAACCTGTCCACCTTGTTCTTCTCCTTGAATTCTCTGTTTAATTAAATTAGCACACAATCAAAGCATTATTTGAGCACCAAATTAAGTCTCTTTCCTCGAAAGGACAAACATTTCACAGTTAATTCTTAAGCTAGTAATTAATTAACTGATTACAACATTAGTATTGTTACCTAATGTCTTTAATGACTTGTTGGAGTTGTTCCTTCTTGGTGCCCTTGATGACGTTGTTGGCACGAGCACCTTGGTTGGCAGCGATGAAATCGGGGTCGTAGATTCCAGGGAGTGGGAGCATAGACTCCATGTATGGCCTCAGTTGCTTTTGCAGATCAATGTCAAGGACCTTTGCCCTCGCCATTGCATCTGCTAAGTTCATGTCACTAATGTCCCAACCCCCAAACACTATGTCATCTGGGTTCACCTGAATTACCAAATCTCAATTAATTAACACTAATATCTAATGAACTAGACACATAATTAATCAATTAATAATAACTAGAAAATTAAATGTATAAAATAAAAAATAAAAAAATAAAAAAATTACCAGAGGGAGGAGGCTCTTGAATGGGGCATAAATCTCCTCTCCATTGAAAGACCCAACACGGATGGATGAGGCTTGGGTCAGTGAGCCAAAGTAATTGGCTTGCTGCACCTTGTCCTTGGTTGCCCAGGAGATTCCTCTGAAATTTTACAAAAACCATATCTTACAATTAATTAAAAATTCATGTAAAACCAAATTCGTCATCTGAGGAATCCAATTTTAAAAGTACACAAAAATTTAAACAACATATCGTAAATATTAGAGCTTCGATTTTATCATCAAAAGGAAAGGGTTTCTAAAATGCAGAAAGAAAACGAAGAAATTGAAAGAACTACTCACTCTCTGTTTGCAATCACACCAGCAGTGAGGGTTGAGCCATTGTTTCCACCCCACCCCACAAGCATTACCCTGGACACCAAAAATTAACAAACACAAATTAATGGATGAAAAATTCAAAATTTTAAGACTAACCCAGAAAAAATATGAAAGAAACAATTACAACCCAGAAATTAATTAAATTTTTATTTTTTTTAAGGAAAAAAAATGAAGGTGTGGAATAAATGGTGCCAAACCCTAGTTTGGGGACATGGATATCAGTCTTGAATTCGTATTTGACAGTTTTGGGCTTCACAATCCACTGATACGTTCCATTTCTGTTCTCATGGACAAGCTCAGTGGTCTCGTAGTTGTACACCGAATGAATCTCATTCTCTGTGTACGCTACGTTTGGGGACTCTACCTTGAAGCTATCGATGAACATTTTTCTCTGTTTTTTTCTTTTCTCCTTTCCTAGGAAATTAAATTTTCTAGGGAACCAAACAAAATTGTAGAGGAGAGGAAGATGAAGGTGTAACACTATTCTGAAATCTGAAACCTAAGGCTTGCACTGTGTCATCGACTTGCGGCAGTGCCTTGTATTTATAGAGTGGATGTGACACTGCGGATACACGTGGCTCGGCGTAGTGGCCTCTAGTGCCCCTATGATTGGTAAAGAATATTCAAACCTCGTTAAAATGTTCAGATCATCTATAACAGTAAAAATTGAAAAAATTAGTGTTTTTTAACAAAAATGTCAGTTCTTATGTGATATTGACAGCAAGGACGGAGTTGACAGCATTTCAAATTCATTTTTAATTCATTAATAAATGTTTTTGGTCATTTTTTAATATATTGCAATTTTGAAATGTAAATAACTTAATAAATAATTGTTAAATTTGACATCGTGTAAAGAATAAATTTTACAAAATATTAAAGTACCACATACGCTTTTAAATTAAAATTTATATTAAAAATTTGACATCCATTTGAAGTAGAAAAGTCTAGCCAAGCAAAATCCAAAAAACTCAATAAGAGAAAAAGGCAAAAATGAAAAGAAAAAAAAAGAAAGAAAATGTCCACTTATACACTAAGGTTTCCAAAAAAGAAAGCTCAAAAGTTATTTTGCACAATGATACGTTTACACTAAGTGATCAAGAAGAATAAATTAATATCAAACTCTCAATCCACGAGATTTAAATTTTAGACATCTTACTTATAAATAAAAAGATAAATAACTACTATGACCTACTCCAACTCTTGAAGTAAAAATCAAATTTAGGTTCTAAACTTCCCCCAACTTGCTCCAACCCATGGGCCAAATATGATTTTTAACACAAAAACTCATTTTTGGGAAAATTTAGTCAAATGGGTTGGCTGATCCACCATATATGTGTATTTTTTTTAGTTTTATATTTATAAATTCATTGAATCCAATGACTAAAATTTAATATGATCAAATCTAACAGTACAAAAAAAAAAAAAAAGATCTAATTGTCCAAATTTAAATCAAACGGCTAAATAATTAAAAAAAATTATTTCATGTGTTTCATATTCTTTCATGTTGTTCTACGAGTTTCATGGTGTCGGTTTAGTGATTTTTCAATATTTATCGAAATTTAAATATATTTAGATTAAAATGTTCATAAAATTAATTAGGATAGTCTACATAATTTTTTTTAAAGTTACTTTTAGAAAAAAAAAAATTATCCTAAATTCATTCTTTAATAATCTTTGGTTAAAAATATAACTCATAATAGTTAGAGTAAAAAAACTGTTTATGAGTTAAAATCTAAATTTTTTTAAAATCTAAATTTTTTGGATTAAAAAAATTTAGATTTTAACCTAAGGTTTGAGAGTCTAACTATTGAGACCTCTAAGTTTTCTATTACATTGAATTCTTTTTTTATTTTATTTTCTTAAAAAGCTTAATTACATCTACGTCCTTGAAACTTAACCATTTGATACTAAAATTTTACCACCTTTTTTTTTTTGGTGAACAAAATTTTTCCACTTTAACCCTCTCTAACCCAACTCATGTCTCATTCTATTGCTGAGATGCGTACTACCGAAAAATTATAAAAATTATATTTTTGTTTTTAAAGACACTTGATAAATATCTTAGTAATAATCAGTCTTATTTGTCCCTCATAAACAGTTCTAACAGATTCTTAATGAACTTTGATGGTAGGTGACACACCTCGACCCGAAAGAGGAGCGTACTGGCCGTCACGTGAGAGTGACGTAACCATGTGCACAGTGCGGAAGCAATAAATGATAGAATTTACGGGTCAATTAAAACCGAAACACTAGCAATACTAGTATAAAAAAAGTGTGAATTCCACTAATACAGAGCATAAAAGTCTACGTGCAGTCAAGCAGAAGTACTGAATAAAAATAGCACTCGAAGGTGGTCCTACATTGGTGAGTTCTGTCAGAACGTCCGATGAGCTCCTCGTATGCCACCAACTCTCACTACTTAATACCTGGAGGGGCGAAAAACAGAAAACTGAGTGGGTCAGAAACAAATCTTTTCAAAACCTTTCTTTTCTCAAAAGTTCTAACCCCTCGCCTTAAAACCTGTATAATTTCCCAGAAACAAAGTATATACTCATATATATATATATATAATTCTCAAACTCTGCTGAAAAATATGTATGTATGAAAGTATGTATATGTATGCCATGTCAAAGTATCATCACTGAATGCCAAAGCATAATTCTGTGAATGTGATTGAATACTCAATAATCATCTCAGCCATCGGCTGTATATAGCTCATAATAATCATCATATCATATAGCTCATACTCATCTCAATCATATCATCATATATATACCATGCACACACATCAATACCACCTCTAGTGGTCTGCATAACATCATTGATAATAAACTAATATGCTCTAGTGCTACGATCACGTGAAGACTGAGCGATAAATCGCAGGTCACCTACGAGTCGAACCCACCTATAGTGGCCTATTCGACAGGACTGAGCACCTAACTTGGATCCAAGGCGAGCATACGGTGCGGGAGGTGAACATCACGTGAAGGACTGAGCCCCTATCTGGACGGGAGCACTAATATCAGTGTGCAGGTTTATAAGCTCTAAACATATCACATCACATCACATCACATCATTCGTTCTCAACAACTAGTATATAAACTTACCTGTCACTTACCTGTGTGTCTTCAGCACCAACATTAATATAAGCAATCAACAATGCATAATAAAGTAAACAGATACTTTGCATTGCATTTCATATCGCATTTCATATCACATTTCACTTAACTGATTTTCTGGGAAAAACTCATTTATATAGGTATATACGAAGAATAACTGCCCACTCACTGGTAAGTAGACGGGTCGTAAACCCCGTGCCTAGCCTGGCTACGCTCGTCCTCCGGATAGGTCTCGCCTATATGAGAAGTAACTGAAATAACGTTAATTAACGCACATAAACGAAACCTTAGAAATAACTTCTCATACATTGCTCAAATTGGGTATATAAATATACCACTGTGACCTACACAAACTCAGGATAATCCCCATATTTTTAGAAAAATTTTCCGACCACCCACGCGCCGGCCAAGGCACGGCCAGACGCGCCCCCACGTGACTTGCACACGGACGGCGTCAGTTAACGTCGTCAGGAATATTCCGTTAAAACCTAACGGTAACAGTTAACTCTAACTGACGGCGTCAACATATTCCGTCAAAACTGACGAAATATTCTTCTTCTTCTTCGGCGAGTCGCCGGTCGCCAGCGACTGTTCGCCGGTTTCTGGAAAAATTTCCAACTATGGTTTCTCACTCATTTTTGCACCATTTTCTACGTACTTTATACCAAAATGAAGATCTCACAAAGATGAACACATCCATACCTGACTCGACCCCCAACTCGCCGGGGATTCGCCAGAAAAAAGCCTCGATAATTTCGACCAAAATGAAACTTCCCGATCTCACTATTCTGACGTCCAATTTCTTCCAACGAAGCACTCCGAGCTTCCTAAGGACCTCTTTAAGCTTCCTATGAACTTGAATTCTCCAAAAACACAAGGTTTTACGTGAGTATGAATAGTGACAAAATCGGAGGTTGTGAAAACTCGGGTTTTTGAAGGCTTTCTTACCTGCAACGGGTACCAACGAGTTCGTATGGACCTCAGGAACACGATGGGGTACTTCACGTCCTCGATCTGCCAGGTTTAGGGAGGATTTGGGTTTGTCCGTACGAAAACGAGAGAGAGAGAGAGAGAGAGAGAGAGAGAGAGTCTGTGAGGTAGAGAGAGAGTGCGGGAGTGAGAGAGAGGTAAAGTGACTATGTGTGTGTGGATGTGGTCCAAATACAACCAAACACTCAAGGTAAAAACACACACATACCTTATTTTATGCCTAGGGGCATTTTCGTCATTTCACGTCAGCCACACGAAAACTCCGGGATGGGCTGTTACAATCTACCCTCCTTATAAAATTTCGTCTCCGAAATTTACCCAACCAAAACCATCCATTAGTACTCATAAAACAACCTCGGGTACATCTCTCTCATCCGATCCTCTGTCTCTCAAGTCGCTTCTTCCACTTAATGGTTCCTCCACAAAACTTTAACCAAATGCACTGTTTTATTCCTCAGAACCTTTTCTTTCCAATCCAATATAGTCACTGGCTCCTCATCATAACTCAAATCCGAACTGATCTCCAAGGGTTGATGAGGTATCACATGTGAAGGATCTGCCACATAATGTCGAAGCATCGAAACATGAAACACATTATGTACCTTATACAGCTATGACGGCAACTCAAGTCTATAAGCAACTTCACCAACTTACTCGGTGATCTGATAAGGTCCGATTAATCTAGGACTTAGCTTGTTTTTCTTCCCGAATCGTACTACACCTCGCCACGGTGATAACTTCAGAAATACCCAATCACCAACCTTGTACACTCGATCAGTGGCGTGTCTATCTACTAAACTCTTTTGGCGATCTTGGTCCGCTTTCATATTATACTTAATAACCTGAATGTTCTAAGTAGTCTCTTCCACTAACTCAGGGCCCACTAAAACTCGTTCGCCAACCTCTGACCAACATAAAGGTGTACGACAAGGCTTGCCATATAATGCCTCGAATGGTGCCATACCAATACTTGAGTGAAAGCTGTTGTTGTAGGCGAATTCCATCAAATCCAACCGCTTATGCCAAGCATCGCCAAACTGCAAAACCGAAGATCTTAGCATATCCTCCAAAGTTTGAATCGTCTTCTCAGATTTTCCGTCTGTATGAGGATGATATGCCGTGCTGTACAGTAATCTCGAACCCAAAGCTTCCTGGAATGTTATCGAAAACTTAGAAGTAAATCTTGGATCTCGATCAGAAATAATACTCACAAAAACCCCATGATACTTCATAACCCTCGTGATGAACAATTCGGCTAACTTGTTCAAAGAATACTTTTCCCTCATAGGAATGAAATGTGCTGACTTAGTAAGCCGGTTTACAACCACCCAAATTCCATCATAGCCATTTTTTGTACGAGGTAGCTTGTACACAAAATCCATAGTAATATTTTCCCATTTCCACTATGGAACGGGAAGTGGCTGTGACAACCCAAACGGCTTCTTTCTTTCGGCTTTAACCTGCTGGCACACAATACACCTACTTACATACTCAGCAATTTTCCTTTTCATACCTGGCCAATAATAAAATGGCCTAATGGTATGATACATTTTCGTTCCTCCTAGATGCATCGCATAAGCTGAAATATGTGCCTCATCAAGAATTGCCTTATTTAATTCCTCATTATTTGGCACGTACATCCTATTCTCTTGCATAAGCATGCCATCTGACTCTCGAACTCTGAGATCTTTCTTTTCCCCTTGATTCCTCAAATGAATTAACTCTTGAATCTCTTCGTTATTCATCTGAGTCTCGAGTATACGATCAATCAGAATAGGCCTAACTTGGAAACTAGCAAGTAATGCTCTTTCTTGCTCTGCCACAGCTCTTTCTTCTCGTTCTTCCAATTCCAATTTCACTCTAGTAGACCTCAAATCTACAAGAAGATGAACACGAGAAGCATACAAAGCATTAACCCGACCTTGAGATTTCCCACTCAAAGCATCAGGCACTACATTAGCACGTTCAAGATGATACTTAATCGTGCAATCGTAGTCACTTAGCAATTCAATCCATCTCCGCTAACGAAGATTCAAATCTTTCTGTGTGAACAGGTACTGGAGACTCTTGTGATCTGAGAAAATCCTACACTTCTCACCATAGAGATAGTGTCTCCAAATCTTCAAAGCGAAAATAATGGCTGCCAACTCTAAGTCATGTGTAGGGTAATTCATCTCGTGAGGCTTTAATTGACGCGAAGCGTAAGCAATTACACTACCATGCTACATCAACACGCATCCCAAGCTATTCAAAGAAGCATCGCTGTAAACCTCAAAATTACCACTATCATCAGGAAGAGTCAAAACAGGCATATGAGTGAGATAATACTTCAACTGCTGGAAACTCTGCTCACAATTATCATCCCACTTAAATTTAACTTCCTTCCTGGTCAACCTCGTTAGTGGTAAAGCCATAACTAAGAAATCCTTAACAAATCGCCGATAATAACCCACTAAACCAAGGAAACTCCGAACCTCGGTGACAGTTCACGGTTGCTCCCAATTCTCCACAACAGCTATCTTCTAAGGGTCTACCCGAATACCCTAAGTTGAAACAACATGCCCCAAGAAAGCAACTTGATCTAACCAGAATTGGCACTTACTGAACTTAGCATACAACTGATGTTCCCTCAGCTTCTTCAACACCAAAGTAAGATGTCGAACATGATCTGCTTTTAACTTAGAATACACCAGAATGTCATCATTGAAAACAATGACAAATCTATCCAAATACTGCTGAAATACCTGATTCATTAAACCCATAAAAGCTGCTGGTGCATTCGTCAATCCAAATGGCATCACAAGAAACTCATAATGACCATAACGAGTCCTGAAAGCATTTTTAGGAACATCGTCGCTCCTGATCTTCAACTGATAATAACCAGACCTTAGATCAATCTTAGAAAATACGTAGGCACCTCTGAGTTGATCAAAAAGATCATCAATGCGAGGCAAAGGATAACGATTTTTAATCGTCATCCGATTCAATTGCCTGTAATCGATGCAAAGCCTCAAAGTACTGTCTTTCATCCTTACAAACAAAACTGGAGCTCCCCAAGGTGAAGTACTAGGTTGAATGAAACCTTTATCAACCAACTATTGCAATTGAATCTTCAATTCTCTTAACTCTGCAGGAGCCATACGATAAGGAGTTAAAGAAATAGGATTCGTACCTGGAAGTAAATCAATGGCGAACTCCACATCACGATCTGGCGGCAATCCAGGTAAATCATCAGGGAAAACGTCAGAAAAGTGTCTAACCACCTTGACATTCTCCACGCTAACCGGAGCATTATCATTTAGTACCACGTGAGCCAAGTACCCTTGACAACCTTTCTTTAATAACTTTTTGGCTCTCACGGCTGAAATGGTTCCATGCCTCAATCCACTAGGTTCACTAAAAAATGTAACCTCAGGTAATCCAGGACGATGAAAGGTCACTGATTTCCCGTAACAGTCAATCTTAGCATGATTGCAATGCAACCAATCTGTGCCTAAGATAACGTCAAAATCCACAATGTCTAGCGGAGTGAGGTTAGCAGGCAAAACCACATTCTCCACTACTACGGGACAACCAGGGTAAACATAATCTACATAACACTTCTCCCCTCCAGGCATAGTAAACTCTAACTCATACCCAAGAGGTGAAGATTGAGGTTGTGTCAATTGAGCAAACGTATGAGAAATCACAGAATGAGTAGCACCACAATCAATCAACACTTTAGCATAATGACGAAGAATATTTAACGTACCCATGATCAAATCCGGATTGTTCTGAGCATCCTGCAGCGAAAGGTTGTTGATACGACCCTGGTTCTGCTGCATTCCTCTGCCTCTGCTGGCATAAACTCCTCGCCCCTAAGGATTACGCCCCTGTCCTGACTGACTATACTGTCTCGAAGACCCAACTCCACTGGTAGTATCATCAACCTGCTGAGACTGTCTTCCAGAATGCCACTGGGATCCACCAGCTGAAAATTGCTGCTGAGGCATATATCCTCCAGAGTACTGCTGTGGAGGCATATATCCTCCTGAATACTGACCATGACTGCCCTGCTGATAGGGATCCTTGGGATACTGGTACTGTCCCAAAGAATAGGGAACGGAATCCCCCTGATAGTGGTATGCACCACCACGACCCATCTGGGTATAACCACCCTGTCTTGAGAACTGCTAAGTTGAGTCCTCTGCTGGCTTTAAGGACAAAACTTAGCTTGATTTCCTTCCTGACCACAAGTAAAACAACCACTGCTACCTCTTCGACATTCCCCTAAATGTCGACTACCACACTTACGGCACCAGGGTGCATTTCATCTACCAAAGTTCCCCTGCCTCTGGGATCTGGAATCTCTGAAGAATCTACCACCTCCTCTCTGACCTGTGGAACTGAAACCTCCACTAGAAGAACTAGAACTAGTCCCACTGCGATTAAAGCTCTGAGTCTGGCGTGGTCTTTGTAAGAAATGACCTTTACCCTTATCCTTATTTTGATTCCCAATTTTCTCTTCCTCTTCACTGTCACTAGGCAAATTCTCAGAATCCACAATCTGACGTAAAGCCTCATAAAACTCATGATAAGTAGTACAGGGAATCGCAGTCGCAATGGTACGCCATTTCTTCTTAGTGCCCAACTTAAAATGACGTAGCATCTCAACCGGATTAGCAGCAACTTTTGGATGATAACGAGATATATTAGTAAATTTCTTGTAGTACTCGTTAGCTGACAGCTTCTTCTACCTCAAACTAGTGAATTCTTGTTTCTTACGATCAATGTAAGCAGGAGGAATGAATCTCTTATATAACAACTGCTTAAATACCTCCCAGTCTCTAGATTCTTCCTGGGGTAACTCATCAGCCAACTGACTCGACCCTGAAGCTGGTTCCTTACCCAAAAACCATGAAGTCGTCTTGACCCATCTGTCTAGAGATAGACTCCCCTGACTCTACATCAGCCTGAAAGTCTTCTCAATATGCATCAACCATTTCTCTGAACCCTCGTGACCTTTATTCCCCACAAAAGTGGTTATCTTCAAATTATGAACCGACTCTAGAGGAGTCCGCTGAGGCGGGCGAATAACTGACTGAATGGCATTCGCTATAGCTTCCCCTAACTGAGCTATATCAGGGAAACTAGGTTCATCTGAACGACGTGGCTCTCTACGAGGTGGCATAGTTATGACAGAAACATCAAGATAATCAGAATATTCACAAGATATGCAGGACTACCAAACCTATGCTCTGATACCAATCTGACACACCCCGACTCGAAAGAAAGGCGTGCTGGCCATCACGTGAGAGTGACGTAACCATGTGCATAGTGTGGAAGCAATAAATGATAGAATTTACAGGTCAATTAAAACCGAAACACTAGCAATACTAGTGTAGGAAAAGTGTGAATTCCACTAATACAGAGCATAAAAGTCTACGTGCAGTCAAGCAGAAGTAATGAATAAAAATAGCACCCGAAGGTGGTCCTACATAGGTGAGTTCTATCAGAACGTCCGATGAGCTCCTCGTATGCCACCAACTCTCACTACTTAATACCTGGATGGGCGAAAAACAGAAAACTGAGTGGGTCAGAAACAAATCTTTTCAAAACCTTTCTTTTCTCAAAAGTTCTAACCCCTCGCCATAAAACCTGTATAATTTCCCAGAAATAAAGTATATACTCATATACAAAAGTCTCAAAATCCTACTGGAAAATATGTATGTATGAAAGTATATATGCCATGCCAAATTATCATAACTGAATGCCAAAGCATAACTCTGTGAATGTGATTGAATATTAAATAATCAACTCAGCCCTCGGCTATGTATAGCTCATAACAATCATCATATCATATAGCTCATACTCATCTCAATCACATCATCATATATAAACCCTGCACACACATCAATACCATCTCTAGTGGTCTGCACGACATCACTGATAATAAACTAATATGCTCTAGTGTTGCGATCACGTAAAGACTGAGCGATAAATCACGGGTCACCTACGAGTCGAACCCACTTATAGTGGCCTATTCGACAGGACTGAGCACCTAACTTGGATCCAAGGCGAGCATACAGTGCAGTAGGTGAACATCACGTGAAGGACTGAGCCC
This sequence comes from Heteromeles arbutifolia, assembly GCA_024362995.1. Lineage (NCBI taxonomy): Eukaryota > Viridiplantae > Streptophyta > Magnoliopsida > Rosales > Rosaceae > Heteromeles > Heteromeles arbutifolia. Next base: position 8,407,869 of record JANCRC010000015.1, read on the forward strand.
CTCTCTGGGCGGGATCACTAATATCAGTGTGCAGGTTTATGAGCTATAAACATATCACATCACATCACATCATTCGTTCTCAACAACTAGTATATAAACTTACATGTCACTTACCTGTGCGTCTTCAGCACCAACATTAATATAAGCAATCAACAATACATAATAAGGTAAACAGATACTTTGCATGGCATTTCATATCGCATTTCATATCACATTTCACTTAACTGATTTTCTGGGAAAAACTCATTTATATAGGCATATACGAAGAATAATTGCCCACTCACTGGTAAGTAGACTGGTCGTAACCCTCGTGCCTAGCCTAGCTACGCTCGTCCTCCGGAAAGGTCTCGCCTATATGAGAAGTAATTGAAATAACGTTAATTAACGCACATAACGAAACCTTAGAAATAACTTCTCATACATTACTCAAATTGGGTATATGAATATACCACTATGACCTACACAAACTCAGGATCATCCCCATATTTTCAGAAAAAAATTTCGTCCACCCACGCTCTAGCCAAGGCACGGCCAGACGCGCCCTCACGCGCGGCCACGTGACTTGCACACGAACGGCGTCAGTTAACGCCGTCAGGAATATTCCTCAGAATATTCCGTTAAAACCTAACAGTAACAGTTAACTCTAACTGACGGCGTCAGCATATTCCGTCAAAACTGACGGAATATTCTCCTTCTTCTCCGGCGAGTCGCCGGTCGCCGGCGACTGTTCGACGGTTTCTGGAAAAATTTCCAACTATGGTTTCTCACTCATTTTTGCACCATTTTCTACTTACTTTATACCAAAATGAAGATCTCGCAGAGATGAACACATCCATACTTGACTCGACCCCCAACTCAGTGGGGATTCACCGGAAAAAGCCTTGATAATTCTAACCAAAATGAAACTTCCCGATCTCGCTATTTTGACTTCCGATTTCTTCCAACGAAGCACTCCGAGCTTCCTAAGGACCTCCTTAAGCTTCCTATGAACTTGAAATCTCCAAAAACACAAGGTTTTACGTGAGCATAAATAGTGACAAAATCGGAGGTTGTGAGAACTCGGGTTTTTGAAGGCTTTCTTACCTGCAACAGGTACCAATGAGTTCGTATGGAGCTCAGGAACACGATGGGTTTAGGGAGGATTTGGGTTTGTCCGTACGAAAACGAAAGGGAGAGAGAGAGAGAGAGAGTCTGTGAGGTAGAGAGAGAGTGTGCGGGAGTGAGAGAGAGGTAAAGTGACTATGTGTGTGTGGATGTGGTCCAAATACAACCAAACACTTAAGGTAAAAACACACACGTACCTTATTTTATGCCTAGGGGCATTTTCATCATTTCACGTCCGCCACACGAAAACTCTGGGATGGGCTGTTACAGTAGGGCAAAGTGAGGCATGAGTTGACGTTCAGGAGGTTAAGCCCTGGTTTGGTACTGAGGTGATTCTGAAAAAAGCTAGTATCAAAAAAAGTTGGGAGCTTTTTTGTGTTTGGTAAACATTCAGCTTCAGCTTTTTTTCACAGTTTTGGGTGAAAAAAAGCCAAAAACAAGAAACTGCAAGACCCAGCTTTGAAAAACCGACTTTTTTTCACATCTGTTTTACATAAAAGTTTTCCAAACACTATTATACTGTTTTTTTTTTTCAAAAGCACTTTTACAAAAAAGTTTACCAAACACTTTGCTGCTTTATTTCACAACTGCTTATTCTCACAGCACATCATAAGCAGCTTTTTTTCAAAGCACGTCAATACCAAACCAGCCATAAGTACCAGTTTAGCACAGCTGAAATTATAAAAAAAACAGCTATGAAAAAAAGTTGGGTGTAAAATGTGTTTCGTAAATGTAAAAATAAGTGCTTCTTTTCAAAGTTCCAGCCAAAATAAGCAGAAAAATGGAAGCAGCATTTTGCTGCTTCTCAAAACCATGTACTTCCCAGTAGTTTGGCTGGTGATTAGCTGGGAATCGGAATGAATTGCAAGATTTTTCACCGCCAAGTTTTTTGCCATTCAGAGGCCTGCTAGTAGGGCCCCATACTCTGCTTCGTTGTTAGATGTTTTGAAGCCTAAAGTGATCACCTGCTCGATCATCGAACCGTCTGGGGTGACAAGGACTATATCTGTTCCCGAACCTTTGTAGTTGGATGCACTGTCGACATGCAAATGCCAGAAGTCTTCATCGGGTGGAGCAGGTGGGGCTAGGGTGTGCTCGGCTACCTCTGGGGTGTCGTTGGGCCTCTCTATTGCGTCACCTAGGCTAGGCGTGAAGGCGTGGTAAGGAGCCGTGGAGCTGGGGTCATGTTACACGCAGCAAAAGATGCTCAACTGTTGGTATTAGGCCACTCTAGAGTTGAATTATGAAGTAAGGATCAGCTGGGGCCGTGTGACACGTAGCAGGAGGTGATGTTCGACTGCCGGTACATGTTGCTCCTATGTAGAATCTTTTGGGGCAACGAGGACAAAACTTGTTTCCGAGTGTGTCCTTCTAGCATTCGTCTGCCCTAGGCGCGGCTTTGGGCCGTGTTGTTGCGTATGTCTAAAGGTAAAACTTGAGCTTCTGGGTTGCAACAACTATCGCCAAAGTTAGCTTTTGAATTTCTGGTAGCATCGATGTGAGATTTTGAATTGTGGAATACAGGTAGTCGAGCCCCCAGCTATTCTCGTATGATGGTAGAGCTTATTGCTGCTTCAGATACCGTCAAACATGGGAATAAGTCATCCGCTGCTTTCGATTTAGATAGTAGGGAGGTGATGTCAGGTTCATTTTCAAGTCCTTGCATCCTGATCGGCGAGCTTTGTCCAAAAGTGCATGCTTGTCTGTCAGAGCGAAAGAATCTGCCAGAGTTAGATCTTTTTCATGATCAATTTTCTGAATAGCGAGTAGTCTGCTGGAAGTCATTTTTGGAAGGCTATTCTGCCTGCTCGATCCTGTCCGTGAAGGGTGGCTTGCTTATGTTGGTCATGTCTCGTCGTAATGCCTCGTCGGTGACTTCATTGCGTTGGAAATCGCACAATCGCTTAGTCAAGAATCTCTCTACTTCTTCCTGAATTTTCTTTTATTGGGGTAGCGGAGCTCTCGGCTGCCCCCAGTCGTGACCTACTGGTCTAGGCTGTTCTTCTATGTATTCAGCTCGTCTATGCCGCGGTTGTGGTGTATGTGGTACGCTCCTAGCAAACAAGTGAATTTCTCATAGACTGCCGATTGAACTTGAGCCGGATTGAGTGACTGCTTCTCTCCGTTCGTCATGTTGCCTACTTCGATATGAGGTGGATAATGCTCCTTGCGGGCTTAGCCACGAATGAACACTTCACCTCGAAGGTTGCTTATGTTGACTATCGGAGTATGACCCCAACCATGAATGTATGCTCGTCTGTGGGCCTAGTCGAGAGTGCACGCTTCTCCGTGCGTTAAGACTGGAGTATACACTATCTCGAGGGCCCAGTCGGGAGTGTACACTGCCTGAATGCTCGGTTCGTGGCTGGTCGAGTGGATGCTTGCCAGGACGCTGCTAAAGAGGTTCTTCGTCTGCCCTTGTCCTACTTCGGGACACCTCGTCTGGGGCACGTTTCATCTCGGTGCGAGCGCGTTCGTCAACTCTATGACTTGTCGAGACAAGTGTTGTTCTCCATTTGGGTTGGAAGAGCTTGGAATGAATGTATCTCCTTGAGCAGTGGAAATGTGGTAGACTCTGGGCGCGAGATTTGAGTTGGGAAATGTCAAATTTGCAGAAAAATGTGGTGAAAATGCTCCTGGTTAGATTGTCGGTTTGAAAATTTGGAGCCGAGATGGTTGAACTAATCTTGGACCGATTTGGGCTGCTTGGAAGGCCCCGGAAGCAGGCTGGGCCACTGGAGCGTACTGGGCCACTAGAGCAGGCTGGGCCACGAAAGTAGGCTAGGTCGTGGAAGCAGGCTGGGTCGCGGGAGCAGGCTGGGCCACTGAAGTGGGCTGCTCGGCGTGCGACGCACATTAGTGCAAGGCTTGGGCTTGGCTTGGCAACGCGTTGGGCTTACGTTGGGCTTGGTGTGACATGGCTTAGACCGTGGCTTTGGTGTCGTGGGCCTTGGATGGCACAGCTGGGGCTTGGGCCCGTGAAAGTTTGGATGGCACGGCTTGGGCCGTGGTAGTGGTGCCATGGACCTCGTCGCAGGTGGTTGCCGTGGTGGCCATCGCGGTGGTTGCCATGGTGGAGCCTCGTAGTGGGGGTGCCACTCCACTTATTGTCACATTTAGCCTCGTGGATCGCCGTGGTCCCATCTCTTGAATATTGGAATTTTCACTTGTTGAATTTTTAAAATTGCTACCCATTGTACTTCTCTTTTATGTTTTATCAAAGAATTTTTGCAAATAAAAAATTCTAAAAATAAGAACGTACGAAAAATCTACAAAGGGACAAGAAAATAGAAAACCTTGGATGCGAGAGTCTTCTACGAGTGTGGGACTCAACTCTCAATGAAAGCACCAATTTGTGGATGCAAATTTCTTCCTCCTTGTTCTTGGACAAAATTGCACCTACAAAACAAATAACACATTGGGTCAAGGCCAAGAGCCTCACGGGCCCACGATGAATTTCAAGGGGGGGGGCTTTGGCCGAAAAACCTCTGATGCCAATGTTAGAATTTTGAGGGAAAAAGTGTTTGGAAAATTTAGAGAATTTTAGCAAGAGAATTGGAATTGAGTTTTGGAGAGAATGAGGTAGTATTTATAGGGGTGTGGCCGGCCTCTTTAGGAGGAGGAGGACCGGCCACTTGGTTGGTATTTTGGGTGAGGTTCATGATTTGTAGCTAATTAGGAATAATTGAATAATAAATCAATTAATTAGCTACTTAATAGAATAATTTCCTAATTGATTAGCTAATTAATATAATAAAAGATGGATGATTTGGGAGTTACCTTGTGGAGAAGATTTGATGACGATGGATGAAATAGGTTTTGAATTGTTACCTGTTTTGGACATTTTTGACTTGGTTGAAGGATGATTGTCCATTGCTCGCGCGTAGGAATCTCGGTGTGCCTCAAGGGTAATTTTGTCCTTTTAACCCAAAAATCCACGTGTTGCCTTATGATTATTTTTGGCTCCACAAAATACATTCTACTTACTACATCTACACCCCTTGAAATTCAATTCGAATATCATTCAACTCCTTGAATCTCAAGCTTTTCCACTTAATCCCTTAAAAAATAATTTGTATCTCACTTTGTTCCTTAACGTCCAAATCCACAACAACATGCATCAAAATCGTTCATGTAGCACAAATGGGACCGATGTTTTTGCGAAGTAATGTAAGTGCCATGTATTAGATTTTAAATTCAAAACCCTCTTTTCAAAGTACGAAAAATAAAACTCCAACATATTTTTTGAGACACATACCAGTAACAATGGGTCATATCATATTTGTGTCATGTAAGCATTTTTACCATATTTGTTTGTAGACTTTGATGGTGGGGACAAAGTAGGATACCAGTTGATTTGAGGGAGTCAAGTGACAAAATTCGAAATTCTTCTTCTGTTCATTTGATACCATATCATCCCTTATGGCGTCACTTTAGACATCTTCCTTCTTCCGCCCCCTATCATTCCTTCTATTTTAACAACCAAGTATGAAATCGTTCTATTATAGCCAATTTCCTAAATTAAAAATATAAATCCACATTTTCCTACTTCTTATGTTAGCATAGGTGCATCGCACAATGTGTAACGGATTCTTTTTTTTTCAATTTTTATTCAAGCAAGCACAATACACATCTGATAATTATGTTTTTATCGGCTTAATTACATCTTCACCTCTTTGAAATTCAATTTGAGTATCACTTAAACTCTTGAAATGTAACGTTTCCACTTAATCACTTAAAACTTAACTTGTCTCACTTTGCCACATGTTGTGAAAATCAACTAAGAATTTCGTCAATATTGTTTATGTAGCACAAATGAGACTCTTTTGTTGCTGAGAAATATGCCACATAAGCTCCATGTTGCTAAAAAGTTACTACAAATTAGATTTTAATTCAAAATTATCTTTTAAAAAAGGGTAAATTACACTTTCATACCTCAGGTTTGGGGTCTATCTCAATTCCTTACAACATCTTTAAAACATTTCACTGTCATACCTTAAGTACTATTTTATTTCAAAATAATACCTCCGTTACATTTTTCATTCATTGATCCGTTAAATGCTGACGTGGCTGCCACATATATGCCACGTGGCAAATAAAATAATTTTTTAATTTTTTTTAAAAACCCTGAATTTTCTCAACAAAAATAAAATAAATTTTGAAACCCATATCTGCAAGAGGACGAAAAGGGAGGAAGAAAAAAAAATTGTCCCTCCCCCCAGCGACCCACATATGCAGGAAGAAGAAGAAAAGCAATTCCCCCCCCCCCCGCCCGACGACCTTTCTCCCATCGCCCCCCTCCCGGGACCCTCCTCCCTCCGCGATCTGGTAATTTTCAGTATGGGTGAGTTTTGAAAATAGTTTCAGATGATTTTTGGACATGTTTTGTGGTAGATCCACCTAATCTCGGGTGGGATTTTTGGGGGTGGGTGATGGGGGATTTTTGGGAGAGGTGGCTCAGGTGGGATTTTGGGGTTTTTTTCTTTCTTTCTTCCTCCATCCTGTAACAGTCCAATCTGAGTTAATGAATATGTTATTTATGAAATGACGATTTTACCCTTGCGGGAGTGAGAGGATGTGTGAATAAGGATTAATGTTTATAGGTAGGGGTACCTATATATTTGTTTTATTGTAATTTTGTTGATTTTGTGTGGATGGGGTTGGATGAGGAATATACACACACACACATGCACAACACGTGTGCAGACTACCCCTCCCCGTCACTTTGTCCTTCCTCATCTCGAACTCTCTATCCTCTCCCCTGGAAACATACGGACAACCTCTATCTCTTGTGTTTTGGTCACGAATCAAAGCCCTAGATAACATCTTAGGAACCCTGGTAACCTGGTGAGTGCAACCGTACCATTTCTTTAGGTTGAAACCGTCGAGAACCTTAGAACCCGTGTAGTACCGTGGATGGTACTGTTCATGCACTTGAAATCTATGGTGTTTCAGCTTAATTGGAGATCATAGGAAGGTTTAGAATAGTCTTGGGATGCTCGGAAGACAAAATTGAAGGAGTTTGGACGTCGGGATCGACGGTTTGGAAGTTGGCCGGAATTCATGAAATTTCTCTAGCGAGATTCACGTGGATTTTGGGTTCAAAACAGGTATAAATCTCTTCTCCTTGTCTTAAGGATCATTTTGGTGTAAATTTTGTGAAATTTGGTCGAAAAATGAGCTAGAAATCGAAGGTAGAAAAATTACCCAGTTTCCGGCGACACAGCGGCGCCGGCCCCGGTCGCCGACGACTGAGGTTGAAGGTGACGGAATATTCCGTCAAAGTTGACGGAATATTCCTAACGGAGGTTAATGACGTCAGTTAACTTTAACGGAATACTCTAGGGATTTAACAGAATATTCCTTAACGGCGTTAAGGTTTCCGTCAGTGTGCACGGCGCGTGGCCGCGCGTGGGCGGCGCGTGTTGCCATGCCTTGGCCGGAGCGTGAGGGCGCGTGAGGCTTCCAAAAATTATTTTAAAAATATGGGGGTGTTCGTGGGATTGAGTAGAGCATGTTGGTATATTCAAACACCCCAATTGAGCAATGTATGAAAAGTTATTACTTGATTTGGGTTATGTGCAAAATTAACGGTTATATAGTTCTTTCACATATAGGTGAGACGTATCCTGAGGACGAGTGCAGCCACGCGAGGCTCGGGGGCTACGACCCGTCTACCTATCAGTGAGTGGGTTTTTGTTTTCAGTATATATATATATATATATATATATAATTGATTGATTCCCATAAATACGTTTTAAAATGCTTTTATGAAATTGAATGCCATGTCGAATGCCATATATATTTTTATGTTTATATGATTATATATTGATGCACCGCGGGCGCTAGGTAAGTCAGGTAAGTGTATGCTTGTGATATGATGATTGTGGTGATATCGATGAGATTAGATTATGGCTCATTTACCTGCACATTGGGGTTTGTGCCGCTAGAGTAGGGCTTAGCTTTCACGTGATCGTTCACCTCCCGCACCGTACGCTCATCTTCCATCCAAGGCAGGTGCCAGCCTGTCGTACAGACCACACTAGGTGGTTCCGACTCGTAGGTGACTTGAGATTCGTCGCCAGCCTTCACGTGATCGTAGCACAGAGCGTTATATACCCAGCTTGACGTACAGACCACATTAGGTGGTTCCGTCATGGGTGCAGGTTATTGATTGAGAGATGGATTGAGGATGTGGTGGAGGAGCCATAGATTCAGCCGTACAGGTCATTAGAGGTGACTCCGGCTGATTGACATATATATTGCCGGCATGATTTGAGTTGGGATATCACCTGATTGATTGATGATATTTGACACATGCTTATTACTGATTATGGTTCATTCGATCATGGCATTGATTGATTGATTGATTGGTTGATTGATGGTTTTCAGTACTAGTACGTATATACATATTTTCTAGGAAGTATACATGTTTTACAGAGAGGGGTTACAACTTTTATATCGAAGTGATTTTGGTAAAGCTTTGTTTTTGCCCACTCACACTTTTGTTTTGCGCCCCTCCAGGTACTAGGTAGTGTTGGTGGCAAACGAGGCTTCAAGGCATATCTGACAGCACACTATCCATGTAAATATTTTGCTTTCTTGCTTATGTCTTTTTGGCCTGCACCTAGGATGCTCGAACTCCGTAAATTATGCTGTTAACTTTCACACTCTTTTATGCACCTGTAGCACTAGTAATGATACTCTAGTACTTATTATCTACATTTATTCTTCCGCATTGCGCACATGGCCTCGTCACGCTCACGTGACTGCCAGCACATCCTGATGTTCGAGGCGGGGTGTGTCCGTTTGGTATCAGAGCCTGGGTTTGGCAGTCATGTGTACTCAGTGAATATTCTAACTATTTTGGTGTCTTCTGTCAGAATTATGCCGCCTCGGCGTGAGCCACGTCCGATTTCTGAGCCTAGTTTCCCTGATATAGCTCATCTAGGGGAAGCTATCGCTAACGCTATTCAGTCGACGTTTCGACCTCCCAGATGACTTATCTGGAAACTGTTTATAATCTGAAGTTGAATACTTTTGTGGGTAATGAAGGGCACGAGGGTGCTGAGAAGTGGTTGAATCATGTGGATAAAACCTTTAGATTGATGCAGAGTCAGGGGAGTTTGCCTATAGACAGATGGGTTGAGACGACCTCGTGGTTTTTGGTCAAGGAACCAACTTCTTGGTGGGAACAGGCGGCCGAGGAGTTGTCTCGAGAGGAAGCCGCAAACTGGGACATATTTAAGCAGCTGTTCTATAAGAGATTCATTACTCGTGCGTACATCGACAGCAAGAAACAGAAGTTTACAAACCTGAAGCAGAAGAAGATGTCCGCTAACGAGTATTATAGGAAGTTTACAGACTTGTCTAGATATCACCCTGAGGTGGCGATGAATCCAGCGGAGATGCTTCGTCGATTCAAGTTGGGTACTTGTAAGAAGTGGCGTACTTTGGCTAGCGGGATTCCCTGTTCGACTTATCATGGGTTTTATGAGATTCTGCTGCAGATTGAGGATTCTGAGAACTTGCCTAGCGATAGTGATGAGGAAGAGAAAGATGATTCTAAGAAGAATGATAAAGGCAAGGGTATATCAGGGGCCTAGAAAGACGTAAAGTTTTAAGAAGAGTGGGACTAGTTTGAGTTCATCCAGTGGAGGATTTAGTTCCATAGGCCAGCGTAGAGGTGGTAGATTTGCTGGTGGGTCGCATTTTCAGAGGCAGCGAGATGTTGGTGGTTCTGGTGGTTCAGGAGTTCCTTTTTGTCGGAGGTGTAATAGTCGATATGTAGGCGAGTGTAGGAATGGTATTCAAGGATGTTTTACCTGTGGACAGTTTGGTCATCGTGCAGCTAATTGTCCACAGACTCAGCAGAGACCACAGATGCCTTCTTTTCCAGCACCAGTGCCGAGGCAGCAGGCTCCAGCGTCGAGTGGTTATGGTCAGCCGAGTCGGGGGAGCACTTATAATTATCAGGGTGATGTGGTGCTTTATCCAGCAACGCCGTATCCCTATTCTCAGAATCCCTATTATTCTAGTGGCTATCAGAGTGGGTATCATCAGTATTAGGGAGAATATGCTCTGTATCCATCTTATTCAGCATGGGGATCACAGTGGTATCCGGGTGTGCAGCCGCAGCAAGGTGAGGTTACCTCGAGTAGCGCGGGAACCTCAAGGCAGCCTAGTCAGTTGGGGCAGAGTCGTGGTACATCTGGGCGTAGTGGCCAGTCTAGCAGAGGACGAGGGGGACGTCAGCAGACCCAGGGACGTATTCATATTGTTTCAGAGCAGGACGCTCAGAACAACCTCGATTTGATAATGGGTACGTTAAATGTTCTTGGACATTTTGCTAAAGTATTGATTGACTGTGGTGCTACCCATTCGATTATTTCTCATGCATTTGCTCAATTGACGCAACCTAATCCCACACCCCTTGGTTATGAAATAGAGTTTTCTATGCCTAGAGGTGAGCCGTGCCAGGTAGGGTGGATGTTTCCAGGGTGCCCTGTGTTAGTGGAAGATGTAGTTATGCCTGCTAACCTTATTCCGTTAGACCTTGTTGAATTTGATGTTATTTTGGGCACTGATTGGTTACATTATAATCGAGCTAACATCGATTGTTATGAGAAGAAGGTTACGTTTTTACGACCGGGCTTACCGGTGGTTACATTTGTTGGTGAGCCTAGTGGCGTCAGGCATGGTATTATCTCAGCTGTGAGAGCCAAGAAGTTGTTACAGAATGGTGGTCAGGGGTATATGGCACATGTGGTGCTGAATGATGAGGTGGCCAGCAGAGTGGTTAGACATTTCCCAGATGTTTTTCCTGATGATTTGCTAGGGTTGCCGCCGGATCGAGACGTTGAGTTCACCATTGATTTAGTGCCAGGTACTAACCCTATATCTTTGACTCCCTATCGAATGGCTCCTACAGAATTAAAGGAATTGAAAATTCAGCTGCAAGAATTATTAGATAAAGGTTTTATTCAACCTAGTACTTCACCCTGGGGAGCTCCAGTTTTATTTGTAAGGAAGAAGGATGGTACTTTGAGGCTGTGTATTGACTATCGGCAGCTGAATCAAGTGACGATTAAAAATCGTTATCTATTGCCGCGTATTGATGATTTGTTTGATCAGTTGCGGGGAGCTTGTGTATTTTTGAAGATTGACTTGAGGTCTGGATATTACCAGCTGAAGATTAGGAAGGATGATGTTCCTAAGACGGCGTTTCGAACCCGTTATGGCCATTATGAGTTTTTGGTAATGCCATTTAGGTTGACTAATGCACCTGCTGCTTTTATGGATATGATGAACAGGGTGTTTAAGCAGTATTTAGACCAATTTGTCATTGTTTTTATCGATGACATTTTGGTTTATTCTAAATCTAAAGCGAAGCATGTGTGACATTTCAGTTTGGTGCTGAAAAGGTTGAGGGAGTGTAGGCTTTATGCCAAGTTCAGTAAATGCCAATTCTGGTTGAATCAGGTGGCATTTTTGGGACATATTATTTCAGCTCAGGGTATTCAGGTGGATCCCCAGAAAGTGGCAGCAATAGAGAATTAGGAGCAGCCGCGAACCGTCTCGGAGGTACGTAGTTTCTTGGGTTTAGCAGGGTATTACAGACGGTTTGTTCGGGATTTTTCCGAGATTGCTTTGCCACTTACTAAGTTAACAAGGAAGAATGTTAAATTTGAATGGGATGATAGTTGTGAGTGGAGTTTCCAGCAGCTGAAATATTGTCTTACTCAGGCACCAGTGTTGGCACTTCCTGACGACAGTGGTAATTTCGAGATTTACAGCGATGCTTCATTAAATGGTTTAGGCTGTGTGTTGATGCAGCATGGCAGGGTGATTGCATATGCCTCTAGACAATTAAAACAGCATGAAAGGAATTATCCTACTCATGATTTGGAACTAGTGGCGATTGTTTTTGCATTGAAAATTTGGAGGCATTATCTTTATGGTGAGAAGTGTAAGATCTTCACAGACCATAAAAGTCTTCAGTATTTTTTTACTCAGAGGGATTTAAATCTTCGTCAGCGGAGATGGATTGAGTTGCTGAACAACTATGATTGCACGATTGAATACCATCCTGGTCGCGCAAATGTGGTAGCTGATGGACTTAGCAGGAAATTTCAGGGCAGGATTAATGCTATTCACGCAAGCCGTGTTCCTCTTCTAGCAGAGTTAAGATAGACTGGAGTGAAGCTAGTTATGGAAGAATCAGAAGATAATGATCAGGAAACCGCTTTACTTGCTCATTTTCAGGTTAGGCCAATCTTGATTGATCAGATACTTAAGGCACAGATGGAGGATGATGAGGTTCAAGAATTAATTCGATTGTGGAATGAAGGGAAGAAGAAAGATCTTCAAATTCGTGAGACTGATGGCATGCTCATGCAAGAAGGTAAGATACACGTGCCGAATAATGCGGAGTTAAAGAAAGCTATTCTTGATGAGGCGCACATCTCAGCTTATGCTATGCATCCTGGAAGCACGAAGATGTATTATACCATTCGACCATTTTATTATTGGCCAGGTATGAAAAGAGAAATTGCTGAATACGTGGGTCGATGGATCGTTTGTCAGCAGGTTAAAGCCGAAAGGAAGAAGCCATTTGGACTGATGCAGCCTCTTCCTATTCGACAATGGAAGTGGGAAGACATTACCATGGATTTTGTCTATAAGCTTCCTCGTACAAGGAATGGTTATGATGGAGTTTGGGTGATTGTGGATCGGCTTGCTAAATCAGCACATTTCATCCCAGTTCGAGAGAAGTTTTCTTTAAATCGGTTAGTTGAACTTTTTATCACGAAGATTGTTAAGTATCATGGCGTGCCAGTTAGCATTGTATCAGATCGAGACCCGAGGTTTACTTCTAAATTCTGGACGGCATTTCAAGAAGCTTTGGGTTCGAGGTTATTGTATAGTACCGCATGTCATCCACAAACTGACGGACAGTATGAGAGGACGATTCAGATGTTAGAGGATATGTTGAGGTCTTCTGTATTGCAGTTCGGTGATTCATGGCATACGAGTTTGGATCTAATGGAATTTGCCTATAATAACAGTTATCACTCGAGCATTGGTATGTCACCATTTGAGGCTTTGTATGGTAAAGCTTGCCGGACACCTATATGTTGGTCAAAGGTTGGAGAAAGAGTTTTAGAAGGCCCAGAGATAGTGGACGAGACTACAGAGAATATTTAGGTGATTAAATCTAACCTGAAAGCGGCTCAAGATCGTCAGAAGAGTTTAGCTGATCGACACGCTACTGATCGGACTTATAATGTGGGCGATTGGGTTTTCTTGAAGTTATCATTGTGGAAAGGTGTTGTGAGGTTCGGTAAGAAGAGGAAATTGAGTCCCAGGTATATCGGGCCATATCAGATTTCTGAGCGGATTGGTGAAGTGGCTTTTAGACTCGAGTTGCCTCAGGAACTGTCTAGAGTGCATAATGTATTTCATGTGCCAATGCTTCACCATTATATTTCAGATCCGTCACATGTTTTGCCTCCACAGCAATTACACATCAATCCAGATTTGTCTTACGAGGAGGAGCCGGTCACTATACTGGATTGGAAGGATAAGGTGTTGAGGCACAAGAAAGTGCGACTAGTGAAGGTTTTATGGAAGAATCACTTGGTGGATGAGGCAACCTGGGAGACGGAAGAAAGGATGAAAGAGTTGTACCCACAGCTGTTTTATGAATTTTAATTGTCTGTGTTAAGTAAATTTCGAGGATGAAATTTTATTAAGGTGGGTAGATTGTAACAGTCCGTTCTGAGTTAATGAATATGTTATTTATGAAATGATGATTTTACCCTTGCGGGAGTGAGAGGATGTGTGAATAAGGATTAATGTTTATAGGTAGGGGTACCTATATATTTATTTTATTGTAATTTTGTTGATTTTGTGTGGATGGGGTTGGATGAGGAATTTATACACACACATGCACAACACGTGTGCAGACTACCCCTCCCCGTCACTTTGTCCTTCCTCTTCTCGAACTCTCTATCCTCTCCCCTGCAAACGTACGGACGACCTCTATCTCTTGTGTTTTGGTCACGGATCAAAGCCCTAGATAACATCTTAGGAACCCTGGTAACCTGGTGAGTGCAACCGTACCATTTGTTTAGGTTGAAACCGTCGAGAACCCTAGAACCCGTGTAGTATCGTGGATGGTACTGTTCATGTACTCGAAATCTATGGTGTTTCAGCTTAATTGGAGATCATAGGAAGGTTTAGAATAGTCGTGGGATGCTCGGAGGACAAAATTGAAGGAGTTTGGACGTCGGGATTGCCGGTTTGGAAGTTGGCCGGAATTCGTGAAATTTCTCCGACGAGATTCACTTTTATTTTGGGTTCAAAACAGGTATAAATCTCTTTTCCTTGTCCTAAGGATCATTTTGGTGTAAATTTCGTGAAATTTGGTTGAAAAATGAGCTAGAAATCGAAGGTAGAAAAATTACCCAGTTTTCGGCGACACAGTGGCGCCAGCGACTGAGGTTGAAGGTGACAGAATATTCCGTCAAAGTTGACGGAATATTCCTAACGAATGTTAACGGCATCAGTTAACTTTAACGGAATACTCTAGGGATTTAACGGAATATTCCTTAACGGCGTTAGGGTTTCCGTCAGTGTGCACGGCGCGTGGCCGCGCGTGGGCGGCGCGTGTTGCCGTGCCTTGGCCAGCCCGTGAGGGCGCGTGAGGCTTCCAAAAATTATTTTAAAAATATGGGGGTGTTCGTGGGATTGAGTAGAGCATGTTGGTATATTCAAACACCCCAATTGAGCAATGTATGAAAAGTTATTACTTGATTTGGGTTATGTGCGTAATTAACGGTTATATAGTTGTTTCGCATATAGGTGAGACGTATCCTGAGGACAAGCGCAGCCACGCTAGGCTCGAGGCTACGACTCGTCTACCTACGTATTTCTAGGAATCAATCAATTATATATATATATATATATAATTGATTGATTCCCAGAAATACGTTTTAAAATGCTTTTATGAAATTGAATGCTATGTCGAATGCCATATATATTTTTATGTTTATATGATCATATATTGATGCACCGCCGGCGCCAGGTAAGTCAGTTAAGTGTATGCTTGTGATATGATGATTGTGGTGATATCGATGAGATTAGATTATGGCTCATTTACCCGCACATTGGGGTTTGTGCCGCCAGAGTAGGGCTTAGCTTTCACGTGATCGTTCACCTCCCGCACCGTACGCTCATCTTCAATCCAAGGCAGGTGCCAGCCTGTCGTACAGACCACACTAGGTGGTTCCGACTCGTAGGTGACTTGCGATTCGTCGCCAGCCTTCACGTGATCGTAGCACAGAGCGTTATATACCCAGCTTGACGTACAGACCACATTAGGTGGTTCCGTCATGGGTGCAGGTTATTGATTGAGAGATGGATTGAGGATGTGGTTGATGAGCCATAGATTCAGCCGTATAGGTCACTAGAGGTGACTTCGGCTGATTGACATATATATTGCCGGCATGATTTGAGTTGGGATATCACCTGATTGATTGATGATATTTGATACATGCTTATTACTGATTATGGTTCATTCGATCATGGCATTGATTGATTAATTGATTGGTTGATTGATTGATTGATTGGTTAATTGATGGTTTTCAGTACTAGTACGTATGTACATATTTTCTAGGAAGTATACATGTTTTACAGAGAGGGGTTACAACTTTTATATCGAAGTGATTTTGGTAAAGCTTTGTTTTTGCCCACTCACACTTTTGTTTTACGCCCATCCAGGTACTAGGTAGTGTTGGTGGCAAACGAGGCTTCAAGGCATATCTGACAGCACACTATCCATGTAAATATTTTGCTTTCTTGCTTATGTCTTTTTGGACTGCACCTAGGATGCTCGAACTCTGTAAATTATGTTGTTAACTTCCACACTCTTTTATGTGCCTGTAGCACTAGTAATGATACTCTAGTACTTATCATCTACATTTATTCTTCCGCACTGCGGACATGGCCTCATCACGCTCATGTGACGGCCAGCACGTCCCGATGTTCGAGTCGAGGTGTGTCACCTCTTCTTCTTCTTCTTCTTCTTCTTGTTGTTGCAGATGTGGGTCACTGGGGGGGTGAGGGAGGGATAATTTTTTTTTTTCTTTCTTCCTCCCTCTTCTTCTTCTTGCAGATGTGGGTTTCAAATTTTTTATTTATTTATTTTTTGTTGAGAAAATTCAGGTTTTTTAAAAAAAATAAAAAAATAATTTTATTTGCCACATGGCATACATTTGACAACCACGTGGCATATATGTGGTAGCCACGTCAGCATTTAACGGATCAATGGATGGAAAATGTAACGGAGATATTATTTTGAAATAAAATAGTACTTAAGGTATGAAAGTGAAATGTTTTAAAGATGTTGTAAGAAATTGAAATAGACCCCAAACCTGAGGTATGAAAGTCTAATTTACCCTTCTTTTTTTTTGGTGTAAAAATTCATGTTTTTTTAAAAAAAAAATAAAAAAATTTGCCACGTGGCAGACATTTGGCCGCCACGTGGCATATATGTGGCAGCAACGTCAGCATTTAATGGATCAATGGATGAAAAATGTAACAGAGGTATTATTTTGAAATAAAATAGTACTTAAGGTATGAAAGTGAAATATTTTAAAGATGTTGTAAGGAATTGAAATAGAGCTTAAACCTGACGTATGAAAGTGTAATTTACCCTTTAAAAAAAATTAACACTAACCAACTTTTGTAGGTCAAATGGCACATATATTGGTAAAAATGGGTCATATTTGTGTAACGTAAATAGTTTTATCATATTTGGTAATGGACTTTAACGCTAGGAATAAAGTACGACATGAGTTGAGTTGAAGGAAGTTAAGTTATAAAATTTGAACTTTAAGGTGTAGTACAACTTGAATTGAGTTTCAAGTGGTATAAACTGTAATAAGTCTATATAAAAATAAAAATAAAACTAATATTAAAATAAATATATTTATTTAATACAGATTTCGATTTTAAAGTGATAAAGGGTGTCAACTTTAAAAATCATTTATGATAAAACCTTAGAAACAAATCGAAGAAAGCATCACAATATAAGTTTTTCAAACATGAAGATCTTAGTCACAATATAAGTTTTTCAAACAAGGAGATATCCTTTTTTATTATTTCTAACACTCAATAACATTGACATGAAAGTTAATTTTATGCCCAAATCTCTTTTCTTCTGACTTGTTCTAAAGTTATAAAAGTACTTGTAAAAAAAAAAAAAAAAAAAGTTATAAAAGTAATTTTTGTCAATAGCAGTTTTCATAGTTTAGAAGTCTCATAAAACCACTTAAAGGGATTCTAGTTTGTATTATAGGGTTTATTTGGAAGTGTTTTTAAAATGACTAAAAGCCTTTTAGGTGAAAATATTTTTGAAAATATTTTAGTAAAAATCTAAGTGGATCCTGAAAAAAAACTTTAAGTGCTTCCTATAAAAAATTACATATTTGGTGCTTCTAAAAAGCACTCAAACTGCCCTTGAAATCAAAATCAATTTCACCAAAGCTCTTTCATTCATTTTAAAGGACTTCCAAACAAGCCTTATAAGCACTTTTACATGTGTATGAGCAAGGAAGTGATTTTGGCACTCCCCTAACCACTTTCCAAACTAACAATTTTTCATTCTCCATTTTTATAAGAGCAATTAATTTTACTCGAAAAAAAGTTGTGGGTTGTTCGTCAATGTTTGGAAAAATAGTTTTTCGTTTTGTAGATATAAAAACGAGTGAAAAATATGTTTGCTATAATAAACTCTAAAAATGAAGAAGACAAAACACAATATTTAGCCTAATTTTTGTAAAAACATGAAATTCACGTTTCCTATATTTTTTTCAACTCCGAAATAATAGAAAATAAAACATATATTATAAGATAAAGTGAAAATTTTAATAAAACAATTAGAAATCATGTATGCCATCACTACCGTCACCGTTGCAACCACCACCACCACCACTACATTCTCCACTATCTCACCATCATCACCGGCACTGCCACCATCTTTGCAGCACCACCTCCCATCACCATTGCCGCCACCACCATATCCTCTGCCGTCATCATCCTCACCACTATGGCCACCATCACCTCCACCGTCTCATCATAACCATAACTAACACCATCGCCATTGTCTCACAATGAACACTACCACCTTCACCTATGTCATCCCTGCCGCCACCGTCACCACCACTAACACCACCACCATCATATTATTCACCTTAATCACCCTACAACATGACCATCACCTCCTCCACCATGTTACCTTTGCGGCCACAATCACCACCATCATCACCACCACTAACACCACTACCATCATATTATCCACCGCAATCACCCTACAACGTGACCATTACCTCCTCCACCATGTTACCGTTGCGGCCACCACCGCCACCGCCATCACCACATTCTCCACTCCGTTACCCTCATTATGGCTTCCAACATCTCCGCCACCATCATTCCTGCCACCTCTCAACCACCATCCCTTACAACCACTATTAACGCAACCACATAGTTACTGCCACTATCACCACTCCCTCAACATTGCAACCCGCTATTGCCACCTCCTATATCTCATTACTGCTGACATCTCTATTGTCATTGCTACTACCACCATTCCAACCGCATTCGCTACCAACATCACTCTTGTCTCAACCACCATCTCTACCACTAGCACAACCATTACTATCAAATCATATATTTATTGTATATTTGAGATTTAGATGTCAGACACATTTTCAATGTTTTCATTTTAAAATATTATTCTCAACTTAAACTACTAGATGCATTCTCAAATTATAAAAATATAAAATCCTATTTGTAGTTTTTGTATTACAAAACACTTCTTTGAAAATCGTTCTGTAAAACGTTATCCGACAAACCCTTATTATACATTCCTTTTACACGTAAAGGTTTGTATGACAACGTTTCTAGAGTGGCACCATTAAATTCCATTTTTTGAAAGTGGCTAACTGCACTGTTAGTTGGGGCCTTTTTCTTCAGTTCACTTAGTCCCGGATTTAAACTTTTTTTTTTTCTTTCTTTTTTTCAGTGTAGATTATTATATAATATCGTTTGCATGACAAAAAATCAATTTCTACAAGCGTTTTCAGGTAGCCTCTAATTGTGGAAAGTTTTTTTTTGTCACTAATTCAATATATTTTAATAATTGATTCGATATAATTCTCTTTTTAAAGACATGACAAATACTTATTAAACGACAATGTAATTAAAATAAAATTTGATAGGAGAAAGTTTTTCCAAATTGTGAGTCGTTAACCGAGGTTCTACAAGGAGCCAACACTCTCGAGTATGGTTCAAGTAGGTCGTAGGTGTCCATGGAACCGCACGTACAGTATGACACGTAGGAGGAAAGTTGGCTGAGTTACACGTGGCACGGTCCTGCGATACCAATTGTTGAAGTCTTGCCATAGTCGTGAGTGCGAGGGGGACCCAGACTCGAGGAAAGCACTGGAAGGAAAAAGGGTTACAGCGAGTTGACCCAGTGAGTGACGCGGAATGATGGTTGGATGATTCAAGAAGTTTAGTTCCATAAAATGGAAAACTCCTTTTTTCTGTGAACACCCAAATGGAAACTTACCAAAATCATTTTGGATTAACACTCGAGTCATTTTCTTTTCTTGTAAATGTGGTGAGCCAACACCAATATGTTTTTCCATGATTTTTCTATCTTCTATTTAATATGAACGTCGATTCTTTCATTTTACATTTATTGAATTTATTGCATTATGAAATAGGCCACGCAATAATGCATGCAATTATGAGAGGATGCTCGTACCCAAAGGGAGAAGACTCTACCTAACCAAGGCCGCTAGCCACGAAATGGGTTTGAGCTAATATGATGCGCCGTGCTTGCACATCGAGTGGCCAAAGAGTAGGGAACGTGGAAAATGGTATCCCTAGACTGTACCTTTGTTGGGATAGTGATATATTACGTGTTATAATCACTGTTCTAAAAATCGGCATAGGCGTTGGGCTGTGGAGCACCGCCCTGATTTTGGGCAAGGCGTTTGGAAAAATCGGCTGGAAGCTAGGCAGCCCTAGGCGGGCTAGGCGGCTCCTAGGCAGAGAGCTAGGCGGCACCTAGGCGGTCCTAGGCGGTTTTTTTTATATATATTTTTTATATAATATCCTCAAACTTTGATACTTTATTGGTATACTTTCTCTGGTACTATTCACTATACTTTTATTTGTCATTTTTCATTAAAACTAAAATTTTTTTTGAATTTTTTATTAGTTTTCCTTATAATTTAACCTCTTGCCTGCTGGTTTTTTTGAATTTATTACATTTCACAAAAGTGACCAATGAAAACAAAGTGGTCTCACATCAAAATTTAAATGGACCGAATACCAAAAGTATACCAATAAAGTAGAACAGTAATGCAGAAGACAGTGGCCTACAAATTCCATGTCAAGAAACATACAAAGATGAAGAAACTTGAGGGGGGATGACACCATCCAGATAAACTTATCCACAAATTGCTTTTGGAAGTATGTGGTATATGGGGAAAGTGAATAAAAGTGTTGGGAATGCTTGCGTTTTTTTGGGTACGTTCTGGACAACTTCATACATTAATGAACATAAGTAGAGATTCTTTGGAAGTAAAGATTCTCTCCAGATTCTTTCATAGTTCCATTGGTATCTTTTTTATTTTAATTTCTTCATACATTAAAGAACATATGAATATGGACATGTAAACTTGGTCGAGATTATAAAGAGAAAAAAGCATAGCTACTAGAAACAAAGTTGAATATCAGAGTACACAATGAACTAACTGAATATAAAGTTTTATTAAACAAAGAAATACGGAATTGTTAAAAAAGCTACATGAACCGAAGATGCTACATCTTGACTAACTTACTTCTTAAAATAAATTACAAGCTATATTTATAGCAACATAAACCTAAGAAACCCTAATGTTTAAATACAAAAAATACCATAATACAAAATCAAATCAAATCTCTAATTAATTTCTTAAATAAACTAACAAATTCCAACAGAGAACAACAAAGAAAAATCATCCATCGCCCGCTCCTGTAGCTTGGGGTGGTCAGCAATACTATTTAGTCTCTTCCCCATTCCTCATTCCTTTTAGTTTGCTTTTGGTATATAATTGTCGACGCGAAATGTTGCAGTCGCTGGGATAATTGTTGTCCTTGGCCACACACACATGTAACACAAGTTTTCGCTTCAGTTAGAACTTTAAGACGTGGTAGCTACCAAGACTAGGTTAAAACTAATTTAAGAGTTTGACTGATATATTCTTCTCCTTATAGGAGGCTATATACATATGATACAACTTGTGACAGTAGTAATATCAAAGGATTTCTAACCAAATTAGGAAACATAGTTATACTCCTAATCTAATAGGACTCACGCCAACACTCTCCCTCAAGTTGGTGTATAGATATCTCCTAATGGGGTTCTAAAAGAGAGAACACAAGATGGCTTTCAGTTCATGATATAAATAGCATAGGTGGCTGCATTAGCCTAGTATGTCTTGGGTGCATAGCTACCAATAAGAAGAGCACGAGTAATCTCAAGGATGTGCCAATTTTTTCATTCGGCAACTCTATTTTGCTATGGGGTTTGATGACATGAAGTTTCATGAAGAATGCCCATTTTTGTAAAAAAAAAAAAAAAAAAAAGAGAAAGATCCTGATTGAGATACTCATCGCCGTTGTCTGACCAAAGCACTTTAATAGGGAGTGAATATTGAGTATAGACTATGTGATAAAACTTTTTGAAGATGCCACCTGTGACAGCCTGTCCGGAAATATTATTTTCGATGGCGTGAATTGACGATTTTGCCCTTGAGCGTTTTGTGGTGTTGTGTGGATTGGGCTAAGAAAAGGGACCAATTAGTTCTATTCCTAATTAATTGGACCCAATTAGAACTAAAGGACTTAAGATTCTGTTGGTTTTGTTTTGTTGCCATTTGGACCACACACTCACACCCAATCCCGTTGACCTTCTCTCTCTCCTCCCTTTCTCGGCATTTCTGTAAATTCCGTACAACCGTGCAGACGAACCCTGAACTCTCAATTTCACGCACGGATCAAAGGTTTGGATGTTGGTTTTAGCCTCCTAGCAAGCTCAGGAACTCGTCACTATCTTTGGTTCGACGTGTTGACGTTGAGAACTCGGATTATACGAAACCCCGACTTTGGAGCACAGTAACTCCGATGTGATCATGGAGATTTTAAGGCGTTTTAAGGCTCAAAAAGGTAAGCTTTAATCTTTTCTAGCATATTAAGACAGTTTTGGTTATGATTGAACGTCGGGATCGTGAGAACCAAAGAACCCGATTTGAGTCAATGTTCATGTGATCGTATTTATGGACGTTTCAGTGAATTCTAAGCTTATAGGAAGCTTGAGGACATTCTCATGAAGCTCTGAGAAGCGTTTTGGAAGAAATTGGACGTCGGGAAGCCTAGTTTTGAGTAGTTGCAGAGGTGGCCGGAAATTCGTGCTTTCTCCGGCACGATCTAGTGGATTTCAATGCTTGAAATCGGTAAGGTGTTGTTCTACTTGGTGTAAGGATCATTTTGGTTTAGGTTTCATGAATTTTGGTTATAAATCGAAGGAAAAATAAAGGTTTGAAAATTTTTCCAGTTTCCGGCGAAGTTCAGACGGCGACGACACCGACGAGGACCACCGGAGAAGAAGGGAGAATATTCCGTCATAGTTGACGGAATATTCTGACTCTGTCAGGTATAAATAACGGTTTCTGTTGCTTTTTAACAGAATATTCCTAACGGCGGTTAGGGATTCCGTCAGGGTTGCGTGTCTGGACGTGCCTTGGTCTGCGCGTGGCAGCGCGTGAGACCTCAGAAAATTATTTTAAAAATATGGGGATCTTTCTGAGGATGAGTAGGTCTCTGTGGTATATTCATATACCCAAATTGAGCAATATACGAGAAGTTATGAGCTAGTGTTGTTTATGTGCATTAAGTGACGTTTATATAGTTGTTTCGCATATAGGTGAGACCAATCACGAAGACGAGCGTAATCATTCAAGGCAAGGGAGCTACGACCCTTCGACATACCAGTGAGTGGGCTTTTGGTTTTCAGTATATATATGTACTTGATGTTTTTCCCAGAAAACATATTTAAATGAAATGTGATTGAAATGCCATGACATACATGCATGATATTTGAGCATATGCATTAGTATAAATATGCATATTGTCGCATGATGCTGCGGAGGTCCAGATAAGCCACAGGTGAGTACATTATGATGTTAGTGGTTGTAAATAGAATGATGATTCTGAGATATATTGAGCTCATTAACCTGCACCCCGATGTGAGCACTCTCGCCTAGAGTAGGGCACAGTCCTTCATGTGATGTTCACCTCCCTCCCCATACGCTCACCTTGGATCCAAGTTAGGTGCACAGTCCTGTCGTATAGACCACTATAGGTGGTTCCCGACTCGTAGGTGACTCGCGATTATTCGCATAGTCTTCACGTGATCGTAGCACTAGAACGTGTTTATTACACCCAGTCTTGTCGTACAGACCACTAGAGGTGGTTCCTGACTTGTGTGCAGGCATATTGTTAATGAGATGTATACTTGTTGAGATATATGATTAAGTTATAGATTGAGCCGTATAGGTCACAAGAGGTGACTCCCGGCTAGATTGGTTATTAGCATTGAATTATATTACCTGGCTTACTTATGTGATATTGTGATAGTAGATATGGTGTAAGTACTGGACATGGCATATGCATGACATTTTTATATGCAGATTTTGATATTTTGAGCATGATTGAGATATGTATTTACATATACTATTTTTTGGGAAAAC
The DNA here is from genome assembly GCA_024362995.1 of Heteromeles arbutifolia. Classification (NCBI taxonomy): domain Eukaryota; kingdom Viridiplantae; phylum Streptophyta; class Magnoliopsida; order Rosales; family Rosaceae; genus Heteromeles; species Heteromeles arbutifolia. The sequence continues at coordinate 8,431,841 of JANCRC010000015.1, forward strand.
TATACAGGTTTTATGACGAGGGGTTAGAACTTTTTGGAAAGAAATGAATTTGAAAAGCTTTGTTTTTGCCCACTCACGCTTTTTGTTTTTCGCCCCTCCAGGTACTAAGTAGGAATTATCATTGGTGGCATTGCGAGGGCTTCAGGGCAATTCTGACAGATTTCACCAAATGTAGGATCATCTTTGGGTGTTGTTTAATTAGTACCTAGTTCTGCTAGACTGTAGCTAGACTACTTATGCTCTTATTGGGATTCACACTTCTCTTGCACTAGTATTGCTAGTGATTTGGTTTTTTTATTTATTATTATTCGTAATTTTCTATATTAATCTTTGCTTCCGCACGGTGCACATGGCTACCTCACCCTCATGTGACGGCCGGCATGCCTTGATTTTGGTCAGGGTGTGTCAGTTTGGTATCAGAGCCTAGGTTTGCAGTCCTGCGTATTTTGTGAATTCCTTAATTATTTCTGGTGTCTTCTGTCAGAACTATGCCGCCTCGGAGAGAGTCACGTTGTTCAGCTGAGCCTAGTTTCTCGGATATCGCCCAATTAGGGGAAGCTATAACTAATGCTATACAGTCTGCGTTTCGACCTCCCCAGAAGACTCCTCTTGAGACTGTTTATAATTTGAAATTGAATCATTTTATGGGAAATGAAGGACTTAAAGGAGCAGAGAAATGGTTCAATCATGTGGAGAAGACTTTTCGTGTAATGCAAAGTCAGGGGAATCTTTTTGTTGATAAATGGGTCGAGACAACTACCTGGTTCTTAGGTAAGGAACCTGCATCCTGGTGGGAACATGAGGCTCATAAGTTAACTCGAGAGGAAGCTGCTGATTGGGAAGTTTTCAAGCAATTATTTATGAAAAGATTTATTCCTCCAGCTTATATTGATAGTAAAAAGCAAGAGTTTACTCATTTGAGGCAGTGGAAGATGTCAGCAAATAAGTATTGCAGGAAATTTACTGACTTGTCTCGTTATCATCCGGAGGTTACTGCTAATCTGGTTGAGATGTTACGTCGCTTTGTTCTGGGTACTAAAAAGAAATGACGTATTATAGCGACCACTACTCACTGTGCTACTTACCAGGAGTTTTATGAGATTTTGTTGAGGATTGAGGATTCTGAGAATATGCCCAGTGAGAGTGAGGAAGAAGAAAAAGATGGAAATCAGAGGAATGGTGATAAGGGTAAAGGTCAGTCTTCTCAAGGACCTCGCAAGACTCAGAGCTTTAAGCGAAGTTGAGCTAGTTCCAGCTCTTCCAGCAAAGGTTTTAGTTCCACTGGTGAGAGAATAGGTGATAGATTTTCTGGGGGTCATAGATTCCAGAGACAGGGAGATTTTGGTAGAGAAAGTGTTCCTTTGTGCCGCAGATGTAATAATAAGCATTTTGGAGAGTGCAAGTGGGGTAGCAGTGAATGTTTTACTTGTGGGTAGATGGGACATAGAGCTATAAATTGTCCCCAGAATCAGCAGAGGCCTCAGCAGTCTTTTATGCCACCACCAACACCGATCCAGCAAGTTTCAGTGTCTAGTACTCATGGTCAGATGGGTCGAGGAGGTGCTTACCATTATCAGGGTGATGCCGTTTCTTATGCTTCAGGACCATATCAGTATTCCCAGGATCCTTATTACCAGAGTCGGTATCCTCAGTATTCTGGAGGTTATACGACATATCCTCCCATTCCAGCTGGTGGATCTCAGTGGTACCAGAGAGGATAGCCCTAACAAGTAAAAATTGCTTCCAGTAGTGCAGGATCTTTGAGGCAACCTAGTCAGCCAAGTCAGAGTCGTGGAGTGCAAGGAATAAATAATCAAGCTAGTAAAGGTCGTGGTGGATGACAGTAGAATCAGGGACGTATCCACAACATGACATTGCACGATGCCCAGAACAATCCTGATTTAATTATAGGTACGTTAAATATTCTTGGTCACTTTGCTAGAGTTTTAATTGATTGTGGCGCTACGCATTCTGTGATTTCTCAAACATTTACTCAAGTGACGCAACCTCATCCTACGCCTCTAGGGTATGATTTAGAGTTTGCTATGCCTAGAGGGGAGAAATGTTTTGTTTACTGTGTATATCCAGGATGTCCTATGATGGTGGAGGATATAGTTATGCCAGCTAACCTTATCCCGTTAGATATTGTTAATTTTGATGTGATATTGGGCACATATTGGTTGCATTATAATCGTGCCAATATAGATTGCTACGGGAAATCAGTTACGTTCCATCGTCCTGGATTACCTGAGGTTACTTTTGTGGGCGAACGTAGTGGGGTGAGGCATGGCGTTATTTCTGCTGTGAGAGCTAAAAGGTTGTTGATTAAAGGTTACCAGGGATATTTAGCTCATATAGTGCTGAATGATGTGTCTCCTAGTAGTGTAGAAGATGTGGGAGTAGTCTGGCATTTTCCTGACGTATTCCCTGATGATTTACCTGGATTGCCACCATACTGAGATGTGGAGTTCACTATTGATTTGCTTCCAGGTACGGATCCTATATCTTTGACTCCTTATAAAATGGCTCCTGCTGAATTGAGGGAATTGAAAACCCAGTTGCAAGAATTGGTCGATAAAGGTTTTATTCAGCCTAGTACTTCACCATGGGGAGCTCTAGTTTTATTTGTGAAAAAGAAAGATGGGACTTTGAGGCTATGCATTGATTAAAGGCAATTGAATTGGGTAACAATTAAAAACTGTTATCCGTTGCCATGTATAGATGATTTGTTTGATCAGCTTCGAGGTGCTTGTGTGTTTTCTAAAATTGACTTAAGGTCAGGCTACTATCAGTTAAAGATTAGGAGTGATGATGTCCATAAAACGGCTTTTAGAACTCGTTATGGTCATTATGAGTTTCTGGTGATGCCGTTTGGATTGACGAATGAACCATCAGCTTTCATGAGTTTGATGAATAAGGTATTTCAACAATACTTGGATAGATTTGTCATTGTTTTTATTGATGACATTCTGGTGTATTCTAAGTCGAAATCAGATCATGTTCGACATCTCACTCCAGTGTTGAAGAAATTAAGGGAGCACCGATTGTATGCTAAGTTTAGCAAGTGCCAATTTTGGCTTGATCAAGTAACATTTTTGGGACATGTCATATCTGCTCAAGGTATTCAAGTGGATTCTCAAAAAGTAGCAGTTGTTGAGAATTGGGAACAACCACGAACCGTCACCGAGGTATGAAGTTTTCTTGGCCTTGTTGGTCATTATCGACGGTTTGTTAAAGATTTTTCACTTGTTGCATTACCGCTGACAAGATTGACTAGGAAGGATGTCAAGTTTGAGTGGGATGCTAATTGTGAGCAGAGTTTTCAGCAGTTGAAGTATCGTCTCACTCATGCACCTGTTTTGGTGCTTCCAGATGATAATGGTAATTATGAGATCTATAGTGATGCTTCTTTGAATGGTATGGGTTGTGTTTTGATGCAGCATGGTAGGGTGATTGCTTATGCTTCGTGACAATTGAAACCTCATGAGATGAATTACCTTACTCATGATTCGGAGTTAGCGGCTATCATATTTGCTTTGAAGATTTGGAGACATTATCTTTATGGTGAGAAATGTAAGATCTTCACAGATCATAAGAGTCTTCAATATCTTTTTACCCAGAGGGATCTTAATCTTCGAGAACGAAGATGGATTGAATTGCTAAGTGATTATGATTGCACGATTGAGTATCACCCAGGTCGTGCAAATGTAGTGGCTAATGCACTTAGTAGGAAGACTCTAGTTAGACTTAATGCCATTTATGCTTGCTGATTTGAGGTCCACTAGAGTGAAGTTGGGAGTGGAAGATCATGAGGAAGCCTTACTTGCTAGTTTCCAAGTCAAACCAATTTTGATTGATCGTGTACTCAAGGCACGGATGGATGATGAAGAAATTCAGGAATTAATTCTGGCAAGAAATCAAGGGAAAAAGAAGGATATCATAATTAGAGAATCAGACGGTATGCTTACCCAAGATAAGAGAATGTATGTGCCGAGTAATGCAGAGTTGAAGAAAGAAATTTTAGATGAAACGCACTGTTCAGCTTATGCAATGCATCCTGGAGGTACTAAAATGTATCATACCATTCGACCATTTTATTATTGGCTGGGTATGAAAAGAGAAATTGCTGAGTATGTAAGTAGGTATGCTATTTGTCAACAAGTTAAAGCTGAAAGAAAGAAGCCTTTTGGGTTGATGCAACCATTTCCCGTTCCACAGTGGAAATGGGAAAATATTACTATGGATTTTGTGTACAAGCTTCCTCGTACACAGAATGGTTATGATGGAATTTGGGTGATAGTTGATCGCACTAAGTCAGCACATTTCATTCCTGTGAGGGAGAAGTACTCTTTAAGCCGATTAGCTGAATTATTCATATTGAAGATTGTGAAGTACCATGGAGTTCCAGTTAGTATTATCTCGGATCAAGATCCTAGATTTACTTCTAAGTTCTGGGTAGCGTTTCAGGAAGCTCTTGGCTCGAGACTACTCTATAGTACGACATATCATCCTCAAACAGATGGGCAGTCAGAGAGAACTATTCAAACGTTGGAGGATATGCTGAGATCTTCGGTTTTACAGTTTGGTGACGCTTGGCATAGGCGGTTGGATTTAATGGAATTTGCCTACAACAATAGTTTTCATTCAAGTATTGGTATGGCACTATTTGAGGCACTTTATGGCAGATCTTGTCGTACACCTTTGTGTTGGTCAGAAGTTGGCGAAAGATTTTTGGTGGGCCCTAAGTTAGGGGAGGAGACTACTCAAAATATTCAGGTGATTAAATCTAACCTGAAAGAGGCCCAGGATCGATAGAAGTGCTTAGCAGACAGACATGCCACTGATCGGGTGTATAAAATAGGTGATTGGGTGTTTCTGAAGCTATCACCGTGGAGAGGTGTTGTGCGGTTTGGTAAGAAAGGTAAGCTGAGTCCTAGGTACATTGGACCGTATTGGATCACCGAGCGAGTCGGTGAAGTTGCTTACAGGCTTGAGTTGCCTTCGGAATTGTCTAAGGTGCACAATGTTTTTCATGTTTCCATGCTTCGTCATTATGTTTCAGATCCTTCGCATGTGATTCCTCCTCAACCTTTGGAAATTAGTCCAGATTTGACTTATGATGAGGAGCCAGTGACAATTTTGGATTGGAAAGATAAGGTTCTGAGAAATAAGACCATGCAATTGGTGAAAGTTTTGTGGAAAAACCACTTAGTGCAAGAGGCTACTTGGGAGACAGAGGATTAAATGAGAGAGATGTATCCAAGGTTGTTTTATGATTATTAGTGGTTTGTGATTGTGTGTTGTTGTATGAAATTTCGGGGATGAAATTTTTATAAGGAGGGTAGGTTGTGACAGCCCGTCCCGAAATATTATTTTCGATGGCGTGAATTGACGATTTTACCCTTGAGCGTTTTGTGGTGTTGTGTGGATTGGGCTAAGAAAATGGACCAATTAGTTCTATTCCTAATTAATTGGACCCAATTAGAGCTAAAGGACTTAAGATTCTGTTGGTTTTGTTTTGTTGCCATTTGGACCACACACTCACACCCAATCCCGTTGACCTTCTCTTTCTCCTCCCTTTCTCGGCATTTCTGTAAATTCCGTATAACCGTACGGACGAACCCCGAACTCTCAATTTTACGCACGGATCGAAGGTTTGGAGGTTCGTTTTAGACTCTTAGCAAGCTCAGGAACTCGTCACTATCCTTGGTTTGACATGTGGACGTCGAGAACTCAGGTTATAAAAACCCCAATTTTGGAGCACAGTAACTCCGACGTGATCATGGAGATTTTAAGGCGTTTTAAGGCTCAAAAAGGTAAGCTTTAATCTTTTCTAGCATATTAAGACAGTTTTGGTTATGATTGAACGTCGGGATCGTGAGAACCAAAGAACCCGATTTGAGTCACTGTTCATGTGATCGTATTTATGGACGTCTCAGTGAATGCTATGCTTATAAGAAGCTTGAGGACGTTCTCACAAATCTCGGAGAAGTGTTTTGGAAGAAATTGGACGTCGGGAAACCTAGTTTCAAGTAGTTGCAGAGGTGGCCGGAAATTCGTGCTTTCTCCGGCATGATCTAGTGGATTTCAAGGCTTGAAATCAGTAAGGTGTTGTTCTACTTGGTGTAAGGATCATTTTGGTTTAGGTTTCATGAATTTTGGTTCTAAATCGAATGAGAAATAAAGGTTTGAAATTTTTTCCAGTTTCCGTCGAAGTTCAAACAGCGACGGCACCGACGGGGACCACCGGAGAAGAAGGGAGAATATTCCGTCAGAGTTGAAGGAATATTCTAACGCGATCAGGTATAGTTAACGGTTTCTGTTGCTTTTTAACAGAATATTCTTAACGGCGGTTAGGGATTCCATCAGGGTTGGCCGCGCATGGGGGCGCGTCTGGCCATGCCTTGGCCGGCGCGTGAGACCTCGGAAAATTATTTTAAAAATATGGGGATGTTTCTGAGGATGAGTAGGTCTCTGTGGTATATTCATATACCCAAATTGAGCAATATATGAGAAGTTATGAGCTAGTGTTGTTTATGTGCATTAAGTGACGTTTATATAGTTGTTTCACATATCGGTGAGACCTATCTCGAGGACGAGCGTAATCATTCAAGGCAAGGGGGCTATGACCCTTCGACATACCAGTGAGTGGGCTTTTGGTTTTCAGTATATATATGTACATGATGGTTTTCCCAGAAAACATATTTAAATGAAATGTGATTGAAATGCCATGTCATGCATGCATGATATTTGAGCATATGCATTAGTATAAATATGCATATTGTCGCATGATGCTGTGGAGGCCCAGGTAAGCCACAAGTGAGTACATTATGATGTTAGTAATTGTAAATAGAATGATGATGTTGAGATATATTGAGCTCATCAACCTGCACCCCGGTGTTAGTGCTCTCGCCCAGAGGAGGGCACAGTCCTTCATGTGATGTTTACCTCCCACACCATACGCTCACCTTGGATCCAAGTTAGGTGCACAGTCCTGTCATACAGACCACTATAGGTGGTTCTCGACTCGTAGGTGACTCGCGATTATTCACACAGTCTTCACATGTTCGTAGAACTAGAGCGTATTTATTACACGCAGTCTTGTCATACATACCACTAGAGGTGGTTCCCGACTTGTGTGCAGGCATATTGTTAATGAGATGTATACTTGTTGAGATATATGATTGAGTTATAGATTGAGCCGTACAGGTCACAAGAGGTGACTCGAGGCTAGACAGATGAACTCTAGATTCTGCCGTACAGGTCACGTTAGGTGACTCCCGGCTAGATTGGTTATTAGCATAGAATTATATTACCTGGCTTACTTATGTGATATTGTGATAGTAGATATGGTGTGAGTACTGGACATGGCATATGCACGACATTTTTATATGCGGATTTTGATATTTTGAGCATGATTGAGATATGTATTTACATATACTATTTTCTGAGAAAACTATACAGGTTTTACAGCGAGGGGTTAGAACTTTTTAGAAAGAAATGAATTTGAAAAGCGTTGTTGTTGCCCACTCACACTTTTTGTTTTTCGCCCCTCCAGGTACTAAGTAAGAGTTATCGTTGGTGGCATTGCGAGGGCTTCAGGGCAGTTCTGACAGATTTCACCAACTGTAAGATCACCTTTGGGTGTTGTTTAATTAGTACCTAGTTCTGCTAGACTGTAACTAGACTACTTATGCTCTTATTGGGATTCACACTTCTCTTGCACTAGTATTGCTAGTGATTTAGTTTTTTTTTCTATATTATTATTCATAATTTTCTATATTAGTCTTTGCTTCTGCACTGTGCACATGGCTACATCACCCTCACGTGACGGCCAGCATGCCTTGATTTAGGTCGGGGTGTGTCACCAGCCACATCGCTTTTATTTTTCATGAGGTACAACCAATTCATTCTAGTATAGTCATCAACAAATGTTACAAACCAACGCACACCATACTGAGTAGTAATCGGAGATGGCCTCCACACATCAAAGTGATTTAACTCAAACAGAATTGTTCTTTTATTCAAACTTGGAGAATAAGAAGCTCGATGACTTTTAGCTAATGTGCAAACATCACACTTTAGTGAGGTCTCTAGAATATTACTAAATAATGACGGAAGTAATTTTCGCAAATAACCAAATCAAGCAAGACCTACCTGACAATGCCACAATTGAACAGTCTTCAATTTTGCATTGTCATGACCTTGAACTTGATGAACGAGGCCTTGTGCAACATCAGCAAGATAATACAACCCCCTCATCTTAGTTCCACGCCTAATGATTTCCTGAGTCCGAATATCAACATAAAGACGGAAACATTTGTACAACACAGCTTAATTGCTCAGTAACTTGTCCCACAGATAATGTGGTATAGAGTGCGAGAGCAAGTAAGCAGTTGTGTAAGAAGAAAGTAGGGGTGAGTGCTATTGAACTCGCCCCTGTAACCTGGGCCACACTGCCATTAGCAATGACAATACTATCTTGAGGTGGTGGTGTTGCAGAGTTAAAAAGGGAATGATCATAAGTCATTTGATCAGTGGCTCCGGAGTCAATGATCCAATCTATATCGAGATTAACGGATGCAATTAAGGCGTTGCTCGTGTTACCTATATCAAATTCAAGAGTGATAGCTGTGGGCCCAGTTAACCCGGGTCTGGGTTTAATTCCTGATGAATACTTTCTGGTGGGCTAAGTAGGCCCATGCTCAAGTTGCTGCCAACCTCCTCCCGTGCTTGTTGCCCATTCAGATTGTGGCCTCCGGGTTTGCATGCTTGCCGCTTAATTGGGTTGAGAATTCTAGATGGACCTTGCCATGCGGGCTCCACAATTGGCCCACCCGTTTTTATTTCTCCTGGAGATTAATGTTACAAGCCCATGCTCAGCGTCAACAAATTCGGCTTATGCTGGGTGTCCCAGCTTCGTTTGAGGCAGGGATTGAACCCACAGTAGGAATCATGGCATGGCTTTCAACTATTGAAGGCAGCGGTTGTGTGGTTGTACGATTTAAGTTTCTAAATTTAGGTTCAAGTGTGATTCTCTTGTTTCGAGATCACGCTTTAGTTGTATTGCAAATTGCTATTTTTCCGGCCAACAAGAACTCTAAGTCGGCAGCAAGGTTGCATTTGGTTGCTGGATTTTTGCCCGCGTAAGTCCCTTGTCTCGGGACATAACACAGATGCTAGGAGTTTGGTTTGAATATCTGGAGAACGATACTATGCCGAAGAACCCGACTCTAATGCCAAGTTAAAACTAATTTTAGGATTTAAGACTGATTTATTCTTCTCCTTCTAGGAGGCCATATATATATATGATACAACTTGTGACAGAAGTAATATCAAAGGAGTTCTAACCAAACTAGGAAACATAATTATACTCCTAAGCTAATAAGACTCACGCTCAAATATTATGTCTGGTTTGGTTTTAAACTATACGATACAATTAATGTGCTTTTACTTTTATTATGTTTAATTATTTCTAGAAAACTTTTTACGAGAGTTTTTTCTTTTTAGTTTCTGTTTCTGTGTGATTACTCTTTTAGATCTATGTGTGAAAGAGTTGAAGAATGATGACACCAAGAATCAATTGAATTACATTGACATGGTGTTTGCTAATGAGTGTCAAATGCTTAAATCGGAAAGATATTTAAGAGAAACTAAAGAGTTTGTTCAGAATTAATTACCAGTTCCGTGAATGACTTAGTTATTTATAGAGGTGACGATATAGGGTCGGTTTACTATGTGAGGTGACATGTGGCGTCATCTCGAAACTAAGAGATAATCTCTGGTGGAGGAGTATTCCTTTGGTGGGTGGATGACAGGAGGCTTATCATTTGATCTAAACGAAGGAAAGTCCAATGATGCCAACTAAAAGGGGACTTGCCCGAAGTCCAACACCAAGCCCAAAGGCAAAGTGAAGCCTTCTCAGCCAAGATACAAGCCACGTGCTTACCATTGAAGTGACAAGTGATGAAGACTAACCTACTACCAGTCAAATAATACTTTCTAGTGGCATTCCAAGTAAAAAGCTGATGACTCACTACCCTTCAGATGCTTTCGGGTAAGAGCAAAGTCACAGCAGTTGAGCTAATTGACCTATAAAAGGAAGAAGAGGCCCCAGAGACAAGGACACTCAACCAATCAAACAAAGAAACAAACATTCAACCAATCAAACAAAGAAACAGACATTCAACCAATCAAACAAACAAATAGACATTCAAGCAATCAAACAAACAAACATACAAACTCTGCTCTCAAGCTAGATTTGCAACCAAAAGTTGTAATCATCCCAAATCTCAGATCTTTTAGCAAAAGATGTAATCAGCCCCGATCCCAGTCATTTTCAGGATAATTCCCTACAAAAGCTATCTTTTGTCTAGTTTAAAAGCTCTGCTATTTCCCGTAGTGGTGTAGTATCGATTCCCTTGTGTAAAACTTGTTTACCATCCATCCCTTTTAGCATATAAACCTTGTAAATTCAAAGAGAAGTGACTGCAAGAAAGTTCAATCTTGACAAACAAGGTGAAATCTTGCCCAAAGCTCTTTGTTTGTTTGCTAAATTAGTAGATCTATTGCTTAATGCATTCTCCAACATGTATTCAAGTTATTTCCATCTGTTTTCCTATTTTAAGAGTTCCATTTGCATCTGGATCCGGTTAGTTTAATGGATATGTTTTCATTAAAAGCAATCTAGAACTAAACAAATAACTTAAGGGGATCTGGACTCTCTTCATTCGAACATACAAGACTATGAACTAAAAGTCCTTGTTCACAAGGCAAGAAAAGAACTTAATGTAAAACAAGGCAAGAAAAGAACTTAATGTAAACTTAACCCATCTATGACAATCCTTTGATAACAAGAAGTCCGAGTAACTTGGGGCGCAAGTAATCGACTTAAAACACACTTGTTCTACATCTGCTATACTGAGATAGCAGTGGCACGCCTAGCACTTAGTTAGTTTTGATTGCGAGCCTTAAGGCCCCACAAAGGCACATTTCAGAACTAACTTTATCCTCTTCTTGTAGCACATCAACAAGTAAGAGCTCGATTACACATCTAAAGTGCCAATCCCTTGGGGAGCTGTGCTGAGGTCCGAGGATCATTCTCCAGAGAAATCTTTGCCCGAACATAGTTTTGGCACGCTGGTGGGATTCCATTAGTCTTTTATGCCAAGAAAAATGAGGAAGTAGAAAACCTTCAGGTGGAACACAGAATACGGGCCACCCCAATGTCTACCAAGATTGACCATGACAAATCATCCAGAGGATTTTCCTTTCCTGCAAGGACCAGCTATTCTAGAGAGCCCAACTTTATTTGAGAAGTTAGGAGGAAAGGTGACCAATGAAGATTTGCAAGCCACCATGGTACAAGTGCTGAAAAGTATAGAGAAGATCACTCTAGAAATCAGAGGAGAAGTAAGCAGACTTTGTTCTTTTAACAGGGAATTTGCAAAGAATATTAGATCTGGAGTACTCTACTCCAAAAAATGGTTATGCCAGGGAAGTGATCAGATAGGGTAGTCCTGAGAAAGAACCAGTTATCCCCTTATTTCCTTTGCTTGAGGAAAAGAGGGATAAAGGAAAAAACAAGGAGGGATCCGGAGCTAGTCAGCTAGTGTTGGAGGAGATCCTAGAAGCGGAGTTGCCCGACCACCTATTATTTTCACTAGATAGTAGAGGGCAGAGCGGGCAAGAAAGAAAGAAGTATGGGATGCCCCAGTTAATCGGAAAATCCAGGGGAAAAGACGAGTCTACCAAGGCAAACAAGCCTCCTCTTTATAGGCTTCTGCCATTAGCCAGTAAGGGAGGGGATGCCAAGTGGAGACAGCCTGACCCTAAGAAGGAAACCTTCTCGGGCAATGATCGCAGCCCGAAATGGGGAGCCCCACATACCCCATACAATAATAAAGCTAACCAACAGCTCAGAGATGAGTTAGTTGAGTTAAAAAGGATGGTGGCCCAGAATGCTCAACCCCAAGCTCACCCGCTATTCAAGATCACTTACTAGAAGCCATACCCGGAGTATATTGATGAGCATAATCCTTTTCCACTCAACTTCAAGATGCCGCCGTTTCCCATTTTTAGTGGGGAGGATAGCATCTCAATGGTATTCTCTGTTGCCCCTCAATTCTATTGCTAACTAGGGGCAAATGGAGATGGCTTTCCATGAGCAATTCTATAGGATGGAGCCCGAGATGTCTATCAATGATTTAGTGGAGGTGAAGCAATACGAACATGAATCTACATAAGACTTCATGATGAGGTTCAGAAGGACAAGAATGAGGTGCCAATTCCCTATCAATCATGCCCAACTCATATCCATTGTTCAGAAGGCTTTGAGGCTACCTTTGAGGAAAAAGTTTTAGGATGTACAATTTAATGAGTTACAAGAGTTAGTAATTGCTACCATAAAGTACGAAAAGCTGTTGCTTGAGGAACAGCAAGTGAAGCACTCATCTAAGGCTCATCCTTTTTACAAAAATAAAGCTGCAATTTGGAGTTTGAAAGAGTTGAGCCAGAACAAAATGATGGCCATGGAAGAGAAGGGATGGACATGTGTGCGGTAGAGATGACTACCCCCTTCAAACTTTTAATAGTGAACAGGTTAGTCCAACCAGTCAAGGATCAGGAAGTGGTGATGAATGATGGTGGATTTGTCCCTATGAAACCCCCTAAACACCAGAGTTATTCTTTTGATTTAACCAGGGCCTCGGAGATCTATGAAGAGTTGGTGTGGGCAAGAGTGATCGTGCCCGACAACACCAAAAATATGACTAAGCCAGAAGAGCTAAGGGGAAAGAAGTATTGCAAGCTGTATTATACCTTCAATCACTTCATAACCAACTGTGTCTAGTTCAGGGATTAGATACAAGACCTTATAGTGAAGGGAAAGTTGTTGTTGGAAAAACCATAAGCCAATATGATGATTAACACAGATCCCTTCCCAGAAGCCCCAATAAACATGATCAACTTGACTTAGGCGAAAAAAGGGAAAGGGAAAGCTACTTGGGAAGTGAAAGTAGAAAGAAGGCAAGTTGACAAACCAATAGAAGGAACTATCAAGCTGCCCGAGAAACCTAAAGCAGCTATAGTTAAAGGACTGGTGTTATGTAGTAAGTGCCTAGGTGAATGTGAGTTAGAAGTACCAGCAGCAGGAGCCATTATTTATCAAGAATTGATCACAATGAAGGAGAAAGAAGAACAAGAAGCCCGCAGAAGTATTATGTAGGTAGTTAAGAAAGAGATATCCAAAAATGTTTTCCAAAGGTTGGGAGGAGATTCTCAACCAAAGGGCTTATCAGAGGTATTCAGAAATTATGAAGCCTCTGAAGAGGTGGATGACAGAGAAGCCAAAATACTAAAATGGGTGGATGTAAGGCTTCCCTAACCAAGTTACAATGATGTCAGAATGAAGGGAAGAACAAAGAGCGTTACATCCCTATTCACCAAGAAAGATTCTGCCCGACTCGAGCGAAAATGGTACCTAGTAGGAAAATATGGGAGGCCTGTCAAAGAAATGGGAGCCTCTATGATCAGGAGAGTTCAGAGGCAGTAGAAAGCTCACATGAACTCATTAAAAGTCTCCACTGCCTCAGAAACCTCTGAAAATGTGAAGTTTGAGAAAGCACCTCATGGGGGAAGAAATCAACTTCATTGGAGAAGCAAAAAGGAGGTAGAAAAGGCAAATAGCAAGACTGAGGGGGAAGGAGACCATATGCCACAAAGCCCTCACCCTGGAAAGTACAAAATCCTAAGGAGAGCTCAAGAGGACATGATAATGATACCAACACCAAGATAGAGCCCGAAGCCAATATGTTTTGGAACTATCTCGCCTGAGAGAAGAATGCCCCAGCCATTGCTGATTGATACTCTCTGTGAGAACCTAGTGCAGGCACAAAACTTTGGCATAACTTGGGAATAAAGGTTGCCCGAGCTGATGTTGCCAAAAGAAGCACATGCCTGGTTAGATGAATTCATGGACCACATTGGGGGCAAGAATAAGGACTTACCCGAACCTAGCAACTTCTATGTAAATATGACATTTGTTCTATCTGCCATGTTTTGTCCCAAGCATGATCAACCTGCCACAATAGAGGGTGATTACTTGGCAACAGAACCTATGATGGCACATGTTAGTGTTGAAGAAGCGGGAAAAGAAGAGTCGGGCAGAATAGGTTTGCCCGAGCTCGCAAAAAAATAGCCTGAGAGAGTGTACTCAGACATAATGGTCTTCAGTCGCCCGAGTTTGACCCTAGCCAACCATCTTAAGCATATTTATCTAACTGCTCATCTGGATGGATTGCTCTTTAAGAGGGTTTTGATTGATGGAGGAGATGCGGTCAATGTGTTACCATATAAGCATATGAAAAGGCTATGTACAAGTGAGGAGGATCTCATCTCTACAGATATAACAGTTTCAAGTTTCTCTGGAGCCATCACTAGAACTCATAGGATATTGCCCCTGGAGGTTGATTTGGGCTTCAAGCAAATCATGCTAGCCTTCTTCATTGTGGATAGTACTTCCACCTATGGAGCTTTACTAGGCCGAGATTGGATTTATCAGAGTCTCGCTGTGCCTTCCACCCTACACCAACAAGTAGCAGTTTACCCTGAGGAAGAAGCAGTGAGACTAGGATTTTAGAAGATGGTGGAGGCCGAGTCACGGCCATTCCTCCCCACTGCCAATATAGCAGAAGCCATATTTTATAATCCTAGTATTAGGATTCTCCAGTGCTTATAAGTTGATAAGAACGGCTGGCCGACTAAGGTGATGGCCCAAAAGCTTCTGGAACAAAGGTTATTCCTCACCAAGGAAGAATGGGATAGGCCCCATATTGTCCTAACTCCCCAACACCAGTGATGTCAGAACAAAGAATAAAGGACCAAGTAGTTGCAGTCAGGTCTTTAATCAAAAGACTGTTGGTGTATAGAAGAGAAAAGAAGTAGGAAAAGGAGAGCTGTTGCCCGAGCATACAATAAGAAGGTAAAATTAAAGACCTTTAATGAATGAGAGTTAGTATGGAAAGCAATTCTACCTTTGGGAGCTCAAGTTAGAGGCTTTGGGAAATTGAGTCCTACTTGGGAAAGACCTTTTGTTATTTACCAAGCACTGCATAAGGGAGGATTTTACTTGACAGATTTGGAGGAAAACTTGCAAAGACATCCAGTTAATGCTAAGTTTTTAAAGAAATATCATCCAACTCTCTAGGATGTTAGAGATTGTTACATTGAAGAAAGTTAGTGATTTCAAAAGAGAAGTAAAGTTAGATGGTGCAGTAAGAACTTCAATATAATGCAAGAAGTGAGACAAGTAAAGGCAAAGAATAATTTTATTTCATAAAAAGAAAGTTACAATGGCCCTAGCCTAATAGATTTACATCTTCACCCAGAGTGATTACTCTAGAGTAGTAAGTCTGCATAGTTGTAAAAATTCAGGTAGGCTTGGCCAAAATAGTGCTGCTATTAACAAGTTGAGACTCAGCATGTTCCAGTTCCAAATTTTCCTTTTTCACTTCTTCGATCTGTTGTTTGAGTGTGCCAATGAGAGTCGCATGCTCAGCCATTAACACAACAAATTGCTCTTCTAACTTCTGGATTTCAAAAGTCACCACCTTGATCCTCTCTTCTGTCACTGAACCTTTATTCACCAGCTGTTTAATATAAGTGGAAGTACTGGATTGTTTCTCCTTAAAGCACCTTACTCGATTGGCTTGCCTCTCAACCCTCTGATGTTGATCCCTAAGAGCTCTCAAGTTCTCAAAATATGAGAAGAATGACTCTTGATGAACTCTTGATAGTTGATCAACTTTGAATAAATCTGTTGTGGCCTTCTCTACGTCGTGAAGATCCTTGAGGCTAAAGGAAGCTGAGAAGTCCTTCTTCACCCACTCTTGAAAGACTCGGCGTTGCTCTTGAAAGCCAGAAGATTTAGAGGGATGCCTTGAGGATTTCAGCTTTGTCTTGAGTTGCCCGAACTCTTTAAAAAGCTCAGGCAAAACTGTAGTTGTGGAAATAGGTGAAGGAGAATAGGGCAATGCTCCAGCTTTTTTAAAGGGCGCAATAATAGATGAGGTATCAACAGAGAGAAAAGCCCAAGAAGGGGGATAAGTGATGATTGTAGGAGTAGTGGTGGTCTTAATCTTCTTCTTAGGTCTAGGGATAGGAATCCCACTAACCCTTGAAGCTAAATGAGGTCGAGGAAGTTCTATCTTGCGCACCAGACGCGGAAGAGAATTGCCTGAGTCCTCTCCTAGGCCATGTTGCAAAACCAAGAAAAACAAAGTTAGAAGAATGACTACAATCCAGAATGAAGGAAGGTAAGATGATAGAAGTCAATATACTTGAATGGAGCTTGAGGCCTTGGAATGAGAGGTAGTGACTCCTGGTTGCTGGGGAAGATCACTCCCACTAACTAGAGAATGAGGAATTATGCTCGAACCCTTACCAAATGCCTATAAATATCAAGGATAAAGAGCAAATGTCAGTAACTAAGTTATGGAAAAGAAGATAGAAGTGAAGGTACTTCTATAACTGAGCAGGGTCTTGAGTAGAAGGAGAAAGCTCCTCTGTAATGGTTACTGGATGAAGAAAAACCCGTGGGCTAATTACCTCTGAGACCACAGGGATCTCAGGGACTATAGGCTCCCCAAATGTTGTTACTGTTGGTTGCTGTGACTTATGTGCTGGAAATGGCTGGGGAAAATAAGAACAGAAAATAAGTATAAATAAAAAGATATTAAGGCAGAAAGATTCAAGATAGAAGTACTCACCAAATTGTTGTCATCTTCCACAAAGTGCAACATCTCCCTAGTTGACGGGTCAAACTGGGAAGTAAGAGCCACCACCAATGGAGAAGAAGTTGAAGGAATAGAGGTAGAGTTTTGCTCGACTGAGGGTGCAGCTACTCCAACTTTAGCCTACAAAAAGAAAAGTTAGGTATTAAAACTCTATGGTTATGGAAATGCAAGTATAAAGTGTGGAAAAGAGATATACCTCTGAAGGCTTAGCCCGAGAGGGGGAAGCATACGTTGGTTGGGTAGGCAAAGATAAAGCCTTGGGCCGAGTAGACCCTTCTCCTCTAATGTTCTATTTAAAAATAATTGCAAGAATGAAGGAGAACGGGGTACTTAAAAGAATCGAACCTTTACCTCAAATTCCTTGAGGGTAGCATCAAGAACAGGCTTGTCTTTCTGATACAACTTTGCTCCCAATGACTCCTCCCTTAAGACGATAGTGGGCTTGTTGGTTGCTTGGAGCCCTAAACCCAAATGAAATTGAGTTTTTCAGCTCTTAAACACAAAATACAAGAAAGAAAGGTTGAAACAAAATTCACTTACTGAAGGCTTTCTGTTTCTTCCTACCCACTCCCACCTTAGCCACAGAAGCAGAAGACTTGGAGGAATTAGCGGCCTGTGCCCTTGTGCTCTTCTTTGTAGGGGTTGCCCGTAGACCATGGATGGAAAGCTGAGCCTGAGGTAACTCTTCAGGCTTGAACTCTGAAGATTCTACTACAATCGTCCTTGTCCGCCGTGTGGTCTGGGTTTCCCTAACAGGCTTAACCTCACCTTCTGAGTCTCCAAGTAGCTCAGAGACATCCCCACCTGCTCCAACGCCTTGTCTCTCTGCTTGAGCCGCAGCTTCTTGAAGAACAAAGGCATCCCCAGCTTCTTCATCTTGCCCGACGTCCATTTCTGCAGGGTTGCCTTGGGCTGCAAGTGTGAAGAAACCAAGGAAATGATTAAAAGAGGGCAGGTTCATGAAAATGCCATAAAATTACAAGTTAAAGGTAAGAGGTACCTATCAGAAGGAGTTGATTCTTCTGATGAATCATTTACTTCCAATCTTCAAGCTCATTTGGCGGTTATGAGGCGGTTATGAGCGATCACTCCTTACTCCCTAAGTTGCTTGAAGAGGCAGTCATGAGCTTCACGCAGGTCTCCTCCATACTTCTTATTCCATTTTTCTTCCCACCAATAAGAAAAGCTTGAAGTGCATTCGAAGTTCAGGGCCATGGGTTTTCGAGCAACCTTGCTCAGTACCTTGAGACTTCGTCGGGCAGCTCAGAATGTGACTTCTTGTGGAAAGTGGAGACGATAGGAGGTACTGCAATGAACAGAGTCAAAAAAGGGCACCGGGATAGCTTTTCTAAACCCTAACTGTCTAGCACAGAAGTTGGGGTGGTAAACCTCCAGCCTGCGCTCATAGCGGTCACTCCTTACTTCCCAAGCTAGGTCTCTTGGTTAAATACAACTGATAAGTCTCTCTCTGCAAAAGGGACTAACGTCTTCTCCAGAGGCGTCTTGAAAGGCTTGGTTAAAAAACCAGGGGTATCTCCTCAGTACTGAAGCTCCCCACTCCAAGTCTGCCCAAGTCCTGCAGACTCTGAAGAAATAGAGATAAACAAATGTAGAGTGATTGGTTGGAGAACCTTAGGCTAGAATTCGGGCAAACGCAACATCCTTGGGGAATTCAAGGTTGGAAGCCCAAAGCTCGGGGAAATACCATTGAAGCCAAAGCTGAATCATCTAAGTTGGACCATTAAGGTTGGTTTTGAATGGTTCACCATTGGTAATCTCATACAGGAGATGGTAGAGATGTGAGAGAATGAAAGGGCCCGTGGCCACATCGTTAAAGTTGTGTAGTGCTTCTACCAGAGGGATCCATTCAACTTTTACTCCCTTGGACTTGTTTAGGAAGACATGTTTATTGAACCAGTACAGTAGAAAATACATATGCTCTTGGTCTCTGGTGGCGTTGGAGGAAGATAGGCCAAATTCTTTCTTGGCAAACGGGATAAAACCCATGAAGGAAGTTCCATAACTCTTGAAAATCACAGAGTTATATTCCAATTGAATCATGGGACCAGAGCTGCCCGAGTTCTCAGCGGTCGGGCGAGAAGAAAGAGCCCAATCATGGGTGACATCTACGACCCTGCCCGAGGGCCTTAGCCCAAAGACTTGCGCCATGTCAAGGATGGTAGGAGACATGGGGTACATCCTGAAGTCAAAAGTGTTGGTGCTCGAGTTCCAGAAGAGGAGTGCAGTTGTCAATAGCTAGGGCTTAGCAATGATAATAGTTTTCGAGAGCATTATCAGCTCATAAATTCTGTTGTTCATCTATTTCTGTTTAAATATGAG
The DNA here is from genome assembly GCA_024362995.1 of Heteromeles arbutifolia. Taxonomy (NCBI): domain Eukaryota; kingdom Viridiplantae; phylum Streptophyta; class Magnoliopsida; order Rosales; family Rosaceae; genus Heteromeles; species Heteromeles arbutifolia. Next base: position 8,450,974 of record JANCRC010000015.1, read on the forward strand.
CTCGAGCTCGTTGACCTATTGTGTCCATGCCTCATCCTTCATGAGTGGGAAGCCATGATGGTGGTTTGACCATTTAGAAGACGAAATGCCCGACATAGCCTGAAATGGGTTAGGAGTGAACCATTTCTCCTTGGGTATATTGCTTTCTACAACTACAGGAACCTGAGAAGTCCATTCAAGTCCCAACACTAGAACAAAACAGTTCATCTACCACGTCAATTCTACCACGGGCATATTTAGCTCGTGGTAAAAACTATCCAATTACCATGGCCAAGTTTAACTCGTGGTAGATAACATTAATCCACCACGATCGAATTTTGGCCCGTTGTTAAAAGCGAATAATCTACAACGGATATTTATATCCGTGATGAAATATCATAATTACCACTGGATATGCTCGTAGTGGTTACTTCAAACAACCACATCGTCTTTTGTGAATTCACCACGCCTTTGGCCCGTGGTGGATGTTTTTAATTTTATCTTCATAATTAAAAACATTTGGAGGAGGCAAGAGATTAAAAATTTAGAGGACTGCCAAAATTTTGGCATGGCACCCAAAATCTCTAACTCCTTATTTTCAAAGAGAGCGCGTTAGCTCTCCCTCCTCATTTTCATTTCTCTCTCGTAGCTTATCTGCCTTTGCTCTTCAGAAATTTCCAAACGCCTCCACGTTTGCATACCCAAGCCCAATTGCACATTTTCGGAATCAGAAACAAAACCATCTCTAAATGCAAACCCGACGAGTTCCTTGCAAACTCGTCCCTCCTTCCGTCGACTGTGCACCCAAGTTCGCGGTTTCTTCTGTAAGGTAAAAATCCCAAAGCTTGTTCCAATATGCTCATGTATGTGTTCTGTATATGAAAATCTATACGAGAATTCTCTGAAATTCGATCATGGCGGTGGCTCCGGCGGCTCCTATTTAGATGATAGGTATGGGGGATACAACCAAAGCTGATCCGATTTGGGTTCGGATCCATATGGGAAGCAGTATGATGCAGGTCCCGATGCAGGTATGGCGACGGTGTTTATGCTTACGTAGGTGATAATTCCATTCCTACAATGGCTAATAATCTCGCCCCAGGTTCGTTAAATCTTCCTTCCATGTTTTGATTGTATACGATGCTTCTGATCATATACATACGTCCTGATTAAATTTTGGGATTTCGATCCATTAGTATTATATTGAGCGGTTTCACATCTGGATTCTTCGAGTTACATTTTTTAGCTGAAAGATCATTGATTTGCGGAAAAGATTGATGATTTCTGAATTCTTGGGCATTTCTTTGTATCAGGTTTCTGTATTTTTATCTATCTTTCGCAGCAATCAATCTTTTTCTTTACGTGTTTGATCAAATATCTGGTACAAAGTTTACCCACTTGTGAATCTCTCTTAAACATTAACTTCTTTCAAGTGAAAAATTCATGTTATGGCTGTATATGCTTTCTAGTATGTGATTCAGAATCTTATTGTATTCGAAATATTGTTTCTTGCTTCGTATGGATTCATTGTGTGTTACGATTTACACTGCACGTGTGTTTGGTAGTTGACCTGTTATCTGTTTGAAAAATCACGATTAAAATAATAAAGGATTAGTCGGGTAACAGATGCTTTGTAAAGAGGAACAATTTTTGTTTACTAAACATGCATTTTCGAGTTTCCGAATCAGTTAATCTGTAGTTTTAGTTTTAGTACCAAAATTGGATAAAAGAAGATGAATTGAATCAAACATAGTCCCAGTTAGAGCAACTATGTGATTTTTAGGTTAATTAATTGCATAGACAATGAGAAAGTTTTCGTATTAATTAACGTTAAACGTATGTCCATGGCGGACTATTGCATATGCAACATTGAGGCGTAGATATAGCTCGTTGAACTTCTTTGCAATTTGATTAATACTGCTTAAATGATGTGATTGCAGCTCTGGACAAAAAATTGGTTTTGCGTGAAGATTCTAAAGGTACATCCTCCCATAAAAAAAAGAGGGTCACAAGATGACAAGTCCCTGGTTGTTTGCTTTGGGGACATGTTAATTGACTTTGCACCCACCGTTAGTGGAGTTTCACTTGCTGAAGCTCATGCTTTTAAGAAAGCTCCTGGTGGTGCTTCTACTAATGTCACTGTTGGAGTCGCAAGACTGGGTGGTTCAGCAGGTTTCATAGGCAAGGTACATTAGATTGTGTGGATGCTAGTATTAATTTCTCCCCTTGGCTTTTGCCTTTCTTCCTGGGATTTCTATTAAGAAGAAGGAATTCTCTAGTAACATTTTGTTCCACACATGTAAGAATAATGAAACATAGAAAGACGCTTTCAACCTGTTTACTAAAACCCCCCAACGGTTCAACTCTATATTGACTTTGTTGAGCATGGCATGATTCAAATATGCATCTTTCTCATATTGTGTATTTAGCCCATTTCACAACCTCCAGACATGTATTTGAACGATGCTCTCTCTCATATCCCCTCGACACTGTTACAAGATGTGATGTAAGTTCATTTTACTTTAGCATCAAGTTCGTTAAGGAACTTTTAATTTATGTATTGAGGTAAAAGTAATTTGTATGTTTATTTTTCTTCTCATGCAGAAAACCGACTCATCTACCTTCGCCTTTTGGTCAATGAGCTCTGTCGATATTGAGCCAAGGCGTATTAGATTGCAGTCAAATAGTTACACTGCCAACACCCTTTTGGATACAGTGACTGCTGCAACTGTACAGGTTGGAAATTATTGAGATGTATAAACATTGATACTTGTTTTGAGATGTATGCGATGCTTTGGTTCTATGTGAAAATTACTGAATGTGGGCTGGATTAATCATTTCGTGTTTCAGTTATTTATGTGTTCACTTTGAGTAGGGTGGTAAACTCAGAGATTGACTTATGTGCCTGAACTTTTAGACTCGGGCCTGTAAATTAACAAATCCTGAGGCGAAAGTTCATCACACGGTACTTGGTCCTGATTGTTGGAAATTTTGGGTAACTGTTGTCAGAGTGGAGAATATATCTTTGTACCACCCTACAAGTGAATTTCGTGTCTTGGAGGATGCTATATCTAATACAATTGCTTGGCCATCAAAGTACGTCAGAGTTGGAGAGTAATTTTAGTTCGTACTTAGACTAGAAAATGGTACTTTGGCACTACATGGATAGTACTTTATGACTTTTGTTGTTTATGTATTCATTAGGCACTACATGGATAGTACTTTATGACTTCCGTTGTTTATGTATTCATTTGGAAACTCAAGTATTTTTAAATTATGTTATAATATTATCAAGTATTTGTTAGGTAGTTATTATATTGTAGTAAATATGCAATTTTGTTGGTTATTTTGTATTAAAAACAAAATATATACATTTATATATATATTTGTTAAATAGTTTTTTTTTTTTAGTTTTGGAAAATAATTTATAACGGGCATTAGCTGTCGTCAATTAGTAATCGACAACGGCCATATCACGTGGTGTTAGATCGCAATCTACAACGGGTACAATCCGTGATTATATTGCATTTGACAACGGGCATTGCCCGTGGTAGAAACTGAGACTTTTTATCACATCCAGAATACTAACGAGCACAGTGTCCGTGGTGGATTACAATTTTTCACGGGCATTCACCGTGATAGATGAGCTTTTTTCTTCTAGTGCAAGGAATGTACTCATCCCTCCTCGAAGAAAAGTTTAGTATGCAGGCCTGCCCGAGGGCGATAAAGGCCGTTGAGCAAGCGGCGTATGGTAGTAATCCCATTACCAGTCTTGCAGGGAGATTAAGTTTGAGCGACTTTGGGTGCCATTGGGTGATTTTGAGAAGAAGATGAGAAGAAATTTGGAATTAAGGGGCAAGAAGTGAAGAACAAGAGAAGTTTATGAAAGTTCTTAAAGTTCTTGGAAGTTCTGGGAATTTGAAGGATCGAAATGGCAAAGGTACTTTGCCGAGGAGTTTAAGTGAGGATTATATAGTAAGTGGTTAATTAACGATGGAATTCATGGGTTAGTGCAAGGGTTTTAGTTAACCAATGGCTGCTTTAAATGGTGCAAGTCTCGAGTAAATGAATGCAACGACTATTTAATCATTATTAGCATCTTCGGTTGCAGACTCAACAATGATTAAATGGGGCATTTTTTGGGTTAATATTTGATCATTGGACCTAGATGAAGGAAAGCCCAAGGATGGCAACTAAAATGGGACTTGCCCGAAGCCTAGCACCAAGCCCAAAGGCAAGGTGAAGCCTTCTCAGCCAAGATACAAGCCACATGCTTACCATTAAAGTGACAAGTGATGAAGACTAACCTACTACCAGCCAAAGAACACTTTCTAGTGGCATTCCAAGTAAAAAGATGATGACTCACTACCTTTCAAATGCTTTCGGGCAAGAGCAAAGTTACAGGAGTCGGGCTAATTGGCCTATAAAAGGAAGAAGAGGCCCCAGAGACAAGGACACTCAACCAATCAAACAAAGAAACAGACACTCAACTAATCAAACAAAGAAAACAAACACTTAACCAATCAAACAAATAAATAGACACTCAACCAATCAAACAAACAAATATACAAACTCTGCTCTCAAGCCAGATTTACAACCAAAAGCTGTAATCATCCCAAATCTCAGATCTTTTAGCAAAAGCTGTAATAAGCCCCGATCCCAATCTGTTTCAGGATAATTCCCTAGAAAAACTATCTTTTGTCTAGTTTAAAAGCTTTGCTATTTCCCTTAGTGGTATAGTATCGATTCCCTTGTGTAAAACTTGTTTACCATCCATCTCTTTTTAGCATATAAACCTTGTAAATTCAAAGAGAAGTGACTGCAAGAAATTTCAACCTTGACAGACAAGGTGAAATCTTGCTCGAAGCTCTTTGTTTGTTTGCCAAAATTAGTAGATCTATTGCTTAATGCATTCTCCAGCATGTATGTAAGTTATTTCCATCTGTTTTCCTATTTTAAGAGTCTTATTTGCATTTGGATCCGGTTAGTTTAATGGATATGTTTTCATTAAAAGCAATCTAAGACCAAACAAATGACTTAAAGGGATCTGGACTACCTTCATGCGAACATACAAGACTATGAACTAAAAGTCCTTGTTCACAAGGCAAGAAAAAAACTTAATGTGGACTTAACCCATACGACAATCCTTTGATAACAAGAAGTCCGAGTAACTTGGGGCGCAAGTAATCGACTTAAAACACACTTGTTCTACATCTGCTATAATGAGATAGCAGTGGCACACCTAGCATTTAGTTAGTTTTGATTGCGAGCCTCAAGGCCTACACCTAAGGCCCCATAAAGGCACATTTCATAACTAACTTTATCCTCTCCTTGTAGCACATCAACAAGTAAAAGCCCGACTACACATCCAAATGGCCAATCCCTTGGGGAGCTGTGCTGAGGTCTGAGGATCCTTCTCCAAAGAAATCTTTGCTCAAACACCTTAATTTTTCTTGTGACCTACAAGTTGTTCTATGATCAATCGATTGAATATTGACAAATGAACACTTGATATGGACTTAGGGCATCGAGAATGTTTCGCTATCTAAAATCTATATCACATGAGTGACCAAGTGCCAAAGCACGTGCTGCCACACACGGTGGTTTGTTAAATTTGTTAAATAGAAACTCAGTTTTTTGACCTACTTCTACCAAATTTCACAAATAGGTGTAACTAAACACGAGGAAGAAAATTTATACTTGAGTTAACCTCTAGAAATGTCCAGAAGACGATCAAAATCACTGAAAAAGTTGTGGTCCCCAAATCTTTTAAGCCTCGCAATGCTGTCATCAGAGGTCCGATAACAGTCATTTTGGCTGGGTTTTACTCTTGGGAGGATGGACTACACCACCCAGGCAATGTGTCATTAAGATCGTTGTTGAAAATAGTCATCTTCAAATTGAGAGTTCTACGGCTAAATTTGAAAATACAATGGCTAAAAGACCAACATAACGCCACCAGGATGTTAGGCCTGTCGGGGGCCTTCCGTGGACACTAAGATCACCCAAAAGGATGGTTGGATGAAGGAGATACGACCAGGTGAAAGTTTGGGTCGCAATCAGGTCGGTTTGACTCGATCGCCGTAAAATAGTTCTCCAGGTTTGAGGTTTCTATTTAGGGAAAGTCTAGAATTTTCTGAAATTTCTAAGGTCCGATTTCTATGTATAGTATGGCCAAAAGATCAAAGTACTCTCAAACTTAAAACGCTTTAAACTTCTTCGTCCAAAATCTAAATTGGGTAACATTTGTGTTAACTTGGTCCCATTTACTCCCACCCCAGGACATAAGACCAAGGAAAGGCCAGAAAGCCCAAGGCCCATGGAGTTTGTAGAGGGCCGAATCGAGTGCTCAGGCCGACCAAGATGAAAGAAAGACCCCGACCGTGCAGAACACATGGGTGTATTGATAGCTTTATGGCACAAGTCATCAAGACCAGAATTACTCAAGTGCTACACGAAAGTAAATTTTAAAATGACCAAAACACTCTTTAAATCACTTTTCTCAAAATTGTAAAATAAATAAATAATAAAGTTCGGGCGGGATATCACAATTTTGATTCAGATTGTCTGATCATTAGAGCACTATGTGCTGTGGGCATTCCGATCACTCTGGCTATTCTGTGTACCATGTGTCAATGGCCTAAAAATCATGGTCCTACAACAACACCAAACAAGATCATAACCTTTAACGTTAAACGTTCCCAACTCTGCTTCCTGCTTCTTTTTTCTCCATTTTCGTGATTCATCGTCTAAACTTTAACCCATTGTCTTGCCATCTTATAGTTTTCTTCTTTCATTTATGTTCATAATATTTTGGTTTCATCCATTTACACTAGTAGTTATATATTCACCTTTAAGGCATCTGCAAAGCTACCAGATGAATAACCAAATATAAAGGGAGTTTTGATGAAAATAGTGTTGTAACATAAATCCTTGGTAGATTTGGTTTACACTTTATGAGGTGATTGTGCTACCAGAGATGAACACTAGAATGGCGTATTTATGCTAGTTGAGATATAGACCTTTTATGATATGGAATTCATATTAAACTGGAAGAATCCCATATGATATCTAGGAGTAGATATTGCACCCTTTTAGCAGTATGATGACTTGCAGTGCGCACCAATTGTTAGATTGTACAAACTCCAAGTATGTAGGAAACGTATTGATTCCTTGTTGGATTAGGTTTTCGTCTCTTGCAGAACAAGCATACTAAGCAGTTCTTGATGATGCAGGCCAGTCTCCGTAGTCCTGCTAACTAGTATTCCTGAATGTCCATGGTGCCCTATCATCTTTGGACCGAGTATGGTTCAATCACATGACGTATTATGGGCAGCCTAGAGAGATGGTACTTTAGTGATATAAAAGCTCAATTACCTTAGGGCAGACTACATCTTATTCCCTTAGGTAATTTTGTAGTTTACTCACATGGTCAAAGGTAAAGCCGTCATATTGAGCATATGGTCCATGTGTTATTCTCCTATCAGATGTGTTTAATTTATATATCCACAAATGCCCTCACATTTTCTTGTGCTTAAGTACGAAACAAAAGGAGATGCGCTTCCTAATTAAATAAGACTTCCTAAATAAATAAACCTTTTCTTCCAAGATAAAGTAGGTTTTCAATGCCACAAGGATTTAATACAAATAAGAGATTACCATTACTTGAATTTTCGCAAAATCCTTACTTAGAAAATCAAGGATTTGCATGGAGAATTCATGGAAAAAAAAATATCAGATATGAAATTTGCCCATCTTTCTCCATCATTTGTTTCGTATGTAGTAGGGCATTGGGGCTGCCGCCTGGTTTTCTCGACCTACACTGCAAGCGAAGTGCAGTTAGCCTGCCCATATAGCAGCATTAAGCTGCTGCTAGGTTGGAACGAAGTCTGGGCCCAAATGCCTAGTTTGATGTTGCTTGGATTGCTTTGGGGCACACATGGGAAGCTGGTTTGGTGCGGCACGCTGTCTAGCACTGATGCTAAGGCACAACTCCAGAGCTAGTTGTTACACAGGTCGGGGGTCAGGCCGGACCAATTCAGTGTGACCACTTTGGCGGTTTATGATTTTTTTCATTGTTCTTCCTTATTCAATCTAGAAGCTAATCTATCTCCAGCATTAGTATCAACAAAAACAACATTGGATTAAATTAAGGACTTATGAGTATCTTTTAGGATTTATTCATTCCTTTGGCAGGTAGAGTGTGATGTCGTCTTCAAAGAAAGTTGCAAGTTACGTCTATGTTCCAAAGTACAAGAAGAGAGGAAACCCTATTTGAAGTAGGGAAATTTTCCCGAGTGTGACGAGGTTAGATACGAAAAAAAGCTTTCAAGGCTTATCTAAAAGGTTATGATGCGGCTTTCCCTTTGGAGGTTAGTGTGAGGTTGGTACATGACAATCTCATCCCTTTTAGATTTCTTTGGGCTTCAAGCCTTTAATTGGTGGGTTGATCAAGGATGTTAGTCTAACTCTGTTTGTTTATTCTTCTTCTGCTGAACCTAAAAAATTGTGATTTCTGTTTACTGAACTGATCGACAAATTGAAATAATGTCGACTTTACCTATTTTCCGTAAACTAAACATTTCTATTTGGTTTATGTTTTCTCTTCTTCTTATTTCTGAAAAGTTCAATTTGATTTTCAATAATCAGTTTTCGGTTCAATTACCAAACTGAATCCATCCCTAAATATTACCAATTAATTTGAATCCACCAAACAAGTTGAAACGTAGTCTTACAAGCGATTGGTCGATAGTTAATGCACATGACTTTGATGATCTATGTACTGCCACAACAGTAATCAGGTGATGATTAGACTTTCTTGTGGAGCAATGTTAAGGTTTCATGCTTACAAAATAAAATTTTGTTGTTTTAAGAGAAAGTCCACGGGACCTCCAAATGCCCCAGGCATTTGGGTTGAATTGCCCCTAACCCATAAAAATATCTCCACCAATCCAAAATCGCCATTGGACCAAGGGTAGCAACTCGTTGAACTGGACATGAATTCTCGGGCCTTAAGCCCATTGGCTGTGGCAACGTCAGCTTTGCGAGATAGTGGGGCCCGTCCACATGCTGTGCTCAAAGCCAATCAACTACATTTTTTGTGATCTACAACCACTGGATTTCCAATGGTTCTTTGATCAAAGACCATTTTATTTTCAACGATAAAAAATTAGAAAAAAAAATGTTATTGTGCTACGTGACATAATTTGGTCGTCTAATTTCAAAAAATTTAGAAATCAATAAATTAGCAGCCAAGATAAGATTAATCTAAAAGGTAAAAATCTTTAAAAAAATTCAAAAAATTACCCAAAAATACCTTTTTTTTTATTTTTATAAATACTCAGCCATCTTCTTCATTCCCCACACCACACCTCAATATGTATTTTTACTACAATCTTCTACATTTATTTATTTTTAGTTCCCAAATTATTTTGTTACAAAAAAAAAAAAAAAAAAAAAAAAAAAAAAAAAAAGAGAAGGCAAATTGGTTGATTGGGGAAGACATTGGTTTGTTTCAGGCTTGGGTGCTAATTATTCATGATCTAATCATGGCAAATGACATAAGGGTACAACATTTGTGGAAGAAGATTCATGCACAATTTGTCGAGCAGATTCAAGGAACATCCCAAACTAAGCAATCTAGTAGGTACAAACATCTACACAAAGATTTGAAAGGTTGGTAAGAAGCCCTTGCAAAAACGGAAAGAATTTATCGAAGTGGCGATAATCTAGCCAATGAGGTAATAACATTTTATTATGAAGTCATGTTAAAATGTAATTTATGTAATTAAAAGTAATAATTTAATTATGTAATTTATGGTATCGTTTCACATTTCTTTTTTCAGCAACTACAAACATAAATGTGGTTCAATCTTGCCAACCAAGAATCAATCACAAGGAACGAATGTTGGAACATGGTGAAGCATAGTCCAAAGCACAAAGTTATGCCAAGTGGTCCACAAGTTGTGTTAAATAAGACTTATCTGTATGAATCGACTACTGAAGAGTCGCCATTGGAAGCTCTAATTAAATCGGTTGCACAAACTCAAGAAACCTCAAGGCTAATTGGTAAGAAGATTGCTAAGAAAAAAGTTGTAAGATGAAGTTCTTCGAATACTGGTTATTCATAGTTAGTTGAGGAAATGGTTTGCCAACATGCATTGAATATGGACCAAGAAAGGTTATGTTAAGAGCAAGACAAGGCTAGAGATGAAGCAAAGGCGAGAGAAATGGAGTAAACGGGCAAGAAAGGCAAGAGGAGAAAGATCGTGATACCATGTCCTGGTGTCTTAATGAGATGTCCCCTGATTCAAAACATTTTTTGGATCGAAAAAACTCGTGTCATAATGAAGAAGGTTTTCCTTTAAAGATAAAGAAGTTTCATACATTCCAAGGGAAAACGGATTGAGCCACACTGATTTTATTTCCTAGATTAAAATTAATTATGTTTATTGTAATGCTATGCTTTTGCCTTGTATTTGAAATAATTTATTGGAATTAAACTTTACTTGATAATTAGATATTATTTATGAAATAATGATTTGTGGAGGATAAGGACAAGAAAACATTAAAAAAAATATATATATATTTGCAAATAGTAATTGCCCGTGCGCCTCTTTCTTTTGTTAGGGCGGTTTTGTGTCGAAAGCTCTGATGGGCATATGTTGCAAAGAGACGAGCCAAAACCTTCACGTTCCCTATTTCTGAGTTAGCGAAGACTAGGCCCAAAGCATCCTGAAGGAAAAGCAAGTCCTGGGGAATGCTTTGTTGTTCTTCTAGTAGCTATTAGGTGCTTGGTCTAGTGTCTGGTGTTATGTTGAGTGTTTTCAGCACTGAAGTGCTTACAGTGTTGATAAGATGCTTACCTCAGCGCTGATGGAGTGTTTCCCTATGAACTGATGAACGATTTTCCTAGGGGATGATGAAGGGTTTTCTTGGGCGCTGACGGAGCGTTTCCCTAAGCATTAACGAAGTGTTTCCCTAGGAACTGATGAAGGGTTTCCCTGAGTGCTGATGGAAGGTTTCCCTGGGCATCAACGGAGTGTTTCTCTAATGTTGACGAAGCATTTCCCTAGGTGCTGATGAAGTATATTGCTCACTCGTTCTAGCGGCTTGAGGAGCATTCGTTAAACTAACAATTACTGGGAGTTAAACAAATAATCTTGTCATGAGAGCTTATGGTGTGGGAGCTAAAGACCACAAGTTTAGCAAATGAGATGGCATGATTGTTTTGGTGAAGTTAGTCTGTGATTTAGGAGAAGGATTCGTAAAAGACCTTGCAGTGGTTGAGCTTCTAATCATGGTGGCTGGTTGAGGCTTCAAAGGTAGAAAATGAGTGGTGAAAGGAAAAATCTTAGAGCTGGAGTCTATAGCTTACTGGATAAGGGTTTCATTAGAGGAAAGAAAATGAAGAACTTAAGGCTAGGCTTGAGGCTGGTGTGGAAAGCTTGTAGCAGGTAAGAGAGATTTCCATCAGGTGGGGGAATATGTTCTTCCCTTTTGCTTGCAGCTGAGAGTGGTGTGTCTTTCTTGCATATAATTGAATTGGTCACCACTCTCTAATCTAGGCTTCCAATTTATAATAGGTGATGGTTATCCTTAATTTTTGTTGACTAAAAGGATGTGCTGGAAACAAAATGGGGTGCTAGAAATAGCTTATTTCTAATTGATAAAAGGATGTAAAGACACTTTTGACAGGAAATCATTAAAAAAAAATCTCTAATAGTGAAAGCCAAGAGTTCATTTTGTGCTTACTTTTCCATTGAGCTAAATAGGTGAAACAGTCTGATGCAGGGATTGGTTCACGAATAGACATGCTTTTGGGTAGGGAAATGGCAAAGTACCTTGGTCAGGGAAATGATGACATACTTTGGTGAGGGAAAAGAGTGAAATACTTTAAGAAGATAAGTTGTTGTGAAGTTGGGATAATGACAGTGCACGGCTGAAATAACGTGCAATGAAATATCTCATTTGCTTACCTAGCATGCGATTACTCTAAGTTGGGTTTGGACCTTGGTACTCCTAAGTAGGCCAAAGTCTCCAATATCAAAGAGTTTTCCATAGGCCTTGTGGACCTCCGCAACCTTCCACACCTCAACCCTCAAGCAATCCCCATTAAACCACATGTCTTGGGTCTATGTGAGCTTGGTAAGTGTTGGGTTTAAAAGAACGTGCAATAAAACATTACTTAATGTATAATATAAATAGGATTTAGCATGGAATTCCATGTACCTTATAGAACGATTGGGCCTTCGATCTTCTTGAGCCTTGCGACAGTTTTGGGCCTCAACATTAGCCCCCTTGATTATTTGGGCTGTGAAATAATTGAATTAGGCCAAAGAATCAGACTCTGGCCCAAAACTTCAAAGCAAATTTTGCTTGGTGGGACTCTTTCCCTATGTGCAACTTGACGACAACATGGTGATCTGTTTCATAGTTTCATGTGCTTTGCTCATTCTCCCGAGAAACTTTGGGCATTTCTTTTGATTGATGGGTTGCAGTTTATGTTCTTCTTTTCTTATGACAGATCTTCGTTCTTTCCCACTTCTCCTTGTTGATTTTCATGAGGGAATTGGGCGTGCTTTCTCTTTGGAATTTTGCTCCCTTTGCTTCATTGAAGAAACAATTTTCGTAAAATTTTCTTTGATTTTTCCTCTGCTTGCATGTCTTCTGCAGAATTTTTTTGTTAATGCAAGCCAAGTTTAGGCTTATGTTTCCTGCAATAGGGTTTGTCTTGGTATAATGACTAGCTCGGCATGACTTCTCGACTATAGTTAGCTTGCCATGATTAGTTCTTCACATGCTTGTTAGCTTTCTTTTGAGATGGGCATCCATAAGGCATGCTTCTTGTTCCCTTTAATGGTTATTCAAGTGCTTATAAGATGGTAGGAAAGGGGAATAATAACATAGAATAAGTGCATGGACTCAAGGAAGTCCCCTCGATAACGTCTTTGTAGACATAACACTCTAGCATAGGTCAGTTCAACTTTCACGCCATAACAATTTCATTCCTTATGTTCTTGTTCGTCCTAAAATCCTTGGTACGTCGAAAAATTTGATGCGAAATATATAAGCACACTAATTAAACCCTTTTGTTGACAATTGTAGTATAGATGCAAGTAGGGATCGTTCTAGACCGGGGTTTAGGAGGGATTGCTAAAACACTTGAAACTGACTCAAAAACGTAAAACTAAGTTTAAAACACTAAACTAGACTCAAAGAATGCAAAACTAAACTCTAAAACACTAAAACAACTCAAAAGACTCAAAACAGCACAAAACAAGCTAAAAGACTCAAATCTGCCACTAAGAGTAAATTTGGACGAAAATAGGTTTTGGCTAGACTTAAAACACTTAAAAACACAAACTAAATCAGTTTCTAACTAATATGACTCAACAAAGTAAAGGGGGATTGGGTTTTGACGAATTTGAAAACAAAACAAGTAAATTTAAGAACTAGTGAATTCTGCACGAATTTGGGTAAAACTATGGATGATGGGCTAGCTAGGAGGTTCTTCTCCACACATGACACACTTGCAAACAAAAAGATTTCCAGTTGCTTTTCAATAAACCACGAATTCTCAACACCCCAGATTAATTAGGTACGCTTAAATTAACCCTCAGATTTTCCTCATGTCATTGAATTGGACGGAAAAAGCGCATCATAATCAAATTATTCTTCAAAAGTTCCCTACATAAAAGCCCATGATAGAGATACAATCAAAGATCATTAAGTTCAATGAAAATCATAAGTATTGACGAGGCACTCGTAACTATGAAAGCGCATGATACTTATGCCAAGAATTTACTTAACACGATCGTGACTAGCAACCTTCACTACTTGTGAATATAAGTTCATAACGATTAGGTGAAAATCCCTTGTATCATAGGATCAGATTTATGCATGAAAATTAAGCGTGCACTCTCAACCAACACACACAAATCAGTTTTAATTCAAACAGATAAGTAAATTGAATTCACAGCTTATGAATCACAACTGGATGTAATCAAATCATATTGCAAGTATAACCATGGTTTCGAATTCCCCCCTAGCAAAGAGGGGTTTAGTTCCTCATACTCACAGAACAAAGATTATTGAATTGAAACATTGAAAACAAAAGAAAGATTACACCTAAAACGTTCCAGCAATCCTAACTCGAATGGCAGGCACGTCCAAGGGCTCTCCTCCTTCCTCTTTGCTATGGCACAAAGGTGGGTGAAATGTATGGGATGTGTTTTGGGGTCAGGAATGTGTTTTTGGGTGAATGGAAATTGCGGCAAAGGTGTAGAGATGATTTCTGGCGTGAATGGATGAATGGGTCAGTGAATGCTCTCGCTTGGTGCGGCTAAGGAAGTTTTATTTAAAAGACTTTAGGGTAATAAGGCTAGGAAACCATTTAGGAAACAGAAATTAAACCAAAACTTTAAGGGGAATAGGAATTAAAGTCAGAATCCTAAGGGAATTGGGCAAGTGGGTGCAGCAAGGATGGAAAAGGTAAGGGAATGCCTTGCAAGGCAAGGAAAAATGATTTCCTTGCTGATTTAGGTCCAGAAATTAGGCAAGTGAGAGATCCCTTGCACTGCAAGGATGGGAAATAAGGGGATGGTGCGACAAAGGATGATTTGGTGCAAGGAAGGTTCAATTTGTGTCCTAAAATGCATAGGAGGCCTTCAATGTTGCTGGAACTTAGGGACAATTGGGATTAGGAAAGGTCAAACCAAAATAGGAAACCTTGGCTTAACTTTCCTACTTCAATTAGGAATCCTTCTTCAATTAGGAATCCTAACATCTTCAAATCTTCAATTTCGTCCATTCCTGTTACTCCAAGCATGTGATAACCATTCCAAGCCCAATTTTGCTCCAAAAAGCTCCAAAATGCACCTTCTTGCATACTTTGTCCTTAGAACCTGAAAACACACGAAAATGGTTTAAAAGACTAAATAACTAAGAAATAACAACGTAAATGCACAAGAACAAGCCAACTAAGTCGCCTAAATATGCTCATATCAAGCTTGGGCTATAATAAGGGAAGTTTGGGTCACCATGATCGAAGTTTGCTTATGGAGGAAGTCTGCATCAATATTGTAAATATTTGCTTGAACTGTCTTAGGAAAGCACGATTTCAAATTTTGAATATGATTGCCGGTGGAAAGGGTATCGCATAAAGTTGCTGGTGGAAAGGGTAGTCGCATAAAGTTGTAGAAATGGTGTTTTTTGGATATGAAGGCATGAGGTTGCTTAGCATGCAAAATGTAGTGAAATCAGTTGGATAGGAAAATAACTAAATCTAGGCAGGGAAGTGATGGCTATAATAAACAATCGACATGGTGTAACCAACTCAAACCTAAAAGGAAAGGTTGTAGGCGCTGTTGACTTTGCCTGAGATTTCCTGTGTCAACTGCAATGCATGAATGTTTTGAATTGTATGGTACTGATAATGCTAGAGATTTGCTGGATAAGTTGAAATATTGACATGCTAAAATTCTTAAATCAGCATGCTTGCATGGCATGATCCTTCCCTTGGGAAACTGAGCTCGCGTTATTCGGTAGTTTTTTTTTTCTTAGGAACCCTGTGTGCTTACCTTTTGTGATTTTTCTTCTTGTTTTTCATATGTTTGTCGCATGATTGTTGAAGCCCAACTTGATTGCTTGTTGATGCTTTCTCGATTAGGCTTAGCTTAGGTGCACTGTTTGGCTTTGCATGATTGCTTGGTTGTATATAGCTTGCCCTTTTGTGTGGACATTTGTATAGCATGCTTTCCTTTAGTTAGATTTTACTTTCTTTCATAGCTTGTTGGCATGGCATGACTAGGGAAATGTGTATTTGTTTGCATGGTAGCATGTAGCGAAACTATTCATGTGTTAAAGCCTCGTTAAGCGTGAGTTTCTACACATTGAATTGAAAAGCTCGCTTGTTTTCTTCTTTTCGGCAGTAAATGTGTATACTTGTAGTGGAGACTATATATATAGCATGGGCTTGGGGCTCAAACTATTCATGGACGGTTTTGCTCCAAACATGACCTTAAAGGTATATTTAAGCATTAAGGAATATATTGGTCACATGAGGAAACTTCTAGCATGTAAGTTAACGCGGGTAATGAGCAATTCATAAGAGTGCACTACAACACGTACTAAGTGGGCATGTTAAACATCAAGTGAAACCATGAAATAAAAATGTGTGATCATCTATCGAGCGAGCAATGCAAGTCTTAATTATTCAATAATACTTATGTTGGAGCAATATTAGAAAATATGAGAAATTTAAAAGAATTCCAATAATAATCATAATCATAAAGAAATTCACAACATCAATTATATATGAGATTAATACAAACAACTAAAGATAAAGTTAGAAAAACTGAGAAACTTGGAGATTGAGGCTTGCATAAATGCAATATTCTAAAGATAGAATTTCACCCCTACTCTTGTGTTTGTAGTTCGATAGGCGTCCATCTTCCAGGATTCAACAATCTATAATCCGAAGTCAAAGCACTTCAATCTTCGGACTTTGGCGAACTTTATATATTCCGTACTCTTAAGACACGACTCGAAATTTGACACACGAAGCAAGAGAGAAACAAAGTGGGGAAACCCTATTTCTCAAGAGTACTCTACTAACGTGAGTTTATATAAAAACCTAATATATTGGTTGATTAAGAGATACAAACATTCATCTATTGGATGATACCGTTTACCAAGGAATGCCTTGATCCCTTTCAAACGGTTATGCATTTTTCATTCAATATTTTGAATTAAATATTATAATTATTAATATTATAATATGTAAATTCCAACAACTTAGACATGATAAGTGTGCGTGAAGAATGAATTTATGCAGGTTTATGCACTTTCTTGACAAAGAAACTAATACACTCCAAATTAGATTTTAGGTGAATTTATGGCATGACATATATAAACTAGATAGTAATTTGTATTATGCACATGCTTTATGTGTATAACGAGCAATTTATGCATTAAAGATAGGCATGTGATTGACTTCATGAAAATATGTTAATGAAATGAAATCAATGGAAGATAAGGTTTAAGGATTTTCTTATCTCTTGGGTAGACATAGGTCATATGTTGTTAAGGTCTAGCAGCGATCAGCAGGAATGACTTCCCATCAAGATTGTCTTCTAGACAATTGGCTTGTTTCCTGGGATTGCGGCCATGATACGATGATTTATTTTTTATGTGTGGATCTCTTTACTGAGGCATGTTTCTATTTTCTTTGAATTCTCCAAGTATGAGCGAGAGATTCTCTTTAGGCTTTGAAATGCGAGTTTGACCATTTGCTTGTTTTCCTAGGCAAGGATGAATGCTTCTGTTACCTTGCGCTTTGCTCGTGAGTTTCCTTGGGGAAAAGAGGGAATGCTATAGGCCAACTTCCCTAGGGAAATAAAGAGCGCTAGGAAAGCCTATTTCATTGATTCTTTCTACACTTGTTATAGGAAAAAAAATACATTTTCTCCTTGTATGAAATCTTAGATTTGCTCAGGATGTGCGTGCATGTGCATGCTATTATTTCAATCTTAGCATGATCTGGTTTAGGATAGCTTGGGTTTTTGTTATAGCCTTGGGTTTGCTTGGCATGTTGGTAATTTAATTTATCTTCGCATTGCTCAGTTTCTCTTACCGTGCATGCTGCATATAAGAGATTTTGTTATACCGGTGGATTTTGCTTGACTTGCTTGGCATTGATTGGCTTGATTTTTTAAAAGTTTTCCTTGCTTGGCTTGATTTTGCTTTGTTAGGCTTGGCATAGATTTGCGTGATTGGTTGGAAGCTTTTATTTGCTTGGCATAAGTTTGCCTTTATTTGCTTGACTCGAATGTTTGCATGGCATGTTGTAATTTAGCTTGGCGTGTTGCATGGACATTGCTTGAACCATTGAGAAGCTTGCATGGGACTTTGTAATTTTTCCCTTGGCTTGGCATGATGCATAGATTATGCTTGAACCATTGAGCAGCTTGCTTGGTATGTTCCATAGGCATGACTTGACAGTTGATTTAGCATGCTTTAAACTTTTGCTTGAGATTTCTTAATTTATTTTGCTTGGCTTTGGCTTGCTCAAATGGTTTGCATGGCATATAAAAGAAGATATTCTTCTTTCGTTTTGCTTGACATGTTGTAATTTTTGCATTGGCTTGATGCGTGGGGTTTTGGCTTCTTGTTGGATGCTCAATGAAATAATAATTCCATGCAGAGAATATTGCGGCAGCTGGAAAAAGGATTTGTTCTGCTTGGAACACTTCAGAATGTGTATTGGGATTTCCTTCATGAGAATTGGATAGATGATGGTGATGGTAAGTAATTCTGATGAGTATACATCAATTGGAAGGGCAAAGTGTAAGGACCTTTGGTTAGAGGATAATGTTATGTAGAATCACTAAGGCTATTTGGGTAAGCATAATGGCTTAGGAAATGTTATGTGGCAATGAAGTGAGTATAGATTTGGAATAGAGTGTTGGATGGTAAGCTTGATGGTCAGTGGAAAGTAGTAATGCGAATACTAATTCTGATGCAAGGGATAATGGCAATTCCCAAGCCCTTTCCAAGGGTAAGGCTGTTGGTGGAAAAGTTGGCGTTGGTTATTTCTGAGGCTAAGGTTGCTAGTGGAAAAGGCAGTCTAGGCCTTTTTCGAGGCTGAGCCTACTAGTGGACAATGTGGTCAGGCTCTTTCTATGGTTGAGACTCATGGTGAAAAAGGCGATCCAGACCTTTTCTGAGGATGAGGCTGCTGGTGGAAAAAATGATCCAGACCATTTCTGAAGTGGAGACTGTTGGTGGAAAAGGCAGTGGCAATGTAGAGGCATGATTGTTGATGATGTGGGTATATATGTTGGTGTTCCTTAGTAAGTTTTGTGCACTCGGTTGCGATAGGAAATCAAGGTGCTGTGTTTCCTTCGGTAGACTAGAAATTGCCTTTGGAAAGTTAGGCAACAGTCTTATGGAGGTAATTATCTTTTCCAAAGACAGCGTTGCATGTGCAAGATTATGTGCGCATATCCAAGTATTTCTAAACATGATGATGTATTCCAGCTAAATATTGGCATGTTGTTTATCGCCATATATGTGCATGCACAAGTTAAGCTGCTTTCCAGTGTGAATTTGCCATGTCCTTCCATTGTGATTTTCTTCTTCTCTAATTTCCTTCAGTTTGTACGATTAACGATTTTCCTTTGCAGGTGGCTAACGACAGCTCGAATGTGAATATCCTTTTGCTGGCACCAAGTTAAGACAAGTCTTTAGTTATGTGTGAGGATTTTAAGTTGGCAATGACTATAAGGCATTAGATATCTAGCCCTCAAGTGCATGTTATTAGGAATGGTTTAAGTTGTTACTAGCTTCCAAGCTTTATTTTTCACGACAATTGCTTGTTGTACTTAATGTTTTCACTTGAAATTTTATTGTCTTTTATAGCATTGAACGCTTGAGCATGTGAATGGAATTGAATTTGGCTTTGATGGAAGAGAATTGTAGTTGTTGGATGAAGCTTGTGGCACTGCTGATTGAAGTTTTAGTTTCTAGGATAAGCTTCCAACACTACTGAACAAAGTTTTAGTTGCTTGGTAAAGCTTCCTGCACTGCTGAACGAAGTTTTAGTTGCCTGGGGAAGTTTCCAACATTGCCAAATGAAGTTTTAGTTCCTTGGGAAGCGTCATGCACTGCTAAACGAAGTTTTAGTTGCACGTTGAACCTTCATACACTGCCGAATGAAGTTTTAGTTCCAGGGGAAGCTTCCTGAACTACTGAACAAAGTTTTAGTTATCTGGGGAAGCTTCTAGAGCTCTTCTAGCAACTAGAGACAGAACCTCAAATTCTCCTTTTTCCAGCGCTGGAAAATTTTAGCTTCGTATAGATCTTCATGTGGTTATTCTTGGAGCATGCTTTCTTGATTGAGCGTGAATTCATTGTTGTGCTTGGCGTGTTGCATGGAAAGCTTACTAAGTCACTCAAACTTGGCTTAACTTAAGAGCATAGTGAAGAATCACAGATAAGCGAAGTATTATGGGATGGGTTCTTCTGTGATAGGAATTCGGCTAGGGTATTGTCTTCGTTTTCTTTGCTTTGCTTGGCATGAGTTCGATTGATCCCTAGAGCATGAGTTTGTCCATTTTCTTCATTGGTTTGGCATGTCATATTGAAAAGTTTGCCTAAGTACTTCAACAAAAGAAAAATAAATTATTGACTCATTAATGGCCAAAAGTGATCTTCAGGCTGATAATTTGGATTTCTTGTCAGATTAATGGATTGCTGGTCACTTTTAATTAGTTCAATAGATTGGGACCATTCGAGGTCGATCATGGAAGCAAAATAATGACGTTCAGGTCATATTGGCTTTAGTTGGCAATGGGCCAAGCGACAAGTGAATTATAACTTAAAAAACGTTAACAAAAAACTTCCCAAAAATTATATTTAGGTATGGTTAAGAAGCAAGGGATGCCAACATATAGCATCGGGTCGAAAAAATAATGCGGCTCAGCTCACGTGGGCTGGCTGCAGTAAAGGACAAGGCCCTGCAACAATGTTACAAGCCATTGGGCCGCCGGGGATGAGAGATGGCTGTTGGAAATGTGCCCTAAAACCAATCATATGATGATACTTTACGGACATTTCACATGTTAAACTAATCTAGTTTAATATAAAGGGCAAAGATTATTGTTTTAAGCCGTCTCATATAAATGTTATATGCTTAAACGATAAGTCCAAGGAATATGTAATAGGGAGAATGTGATCTAAAGAAGTTAGATTCATGAGACCATTCTCTTTCGAATACATATCCTAAAAGTTCCTGATCATAGGATTGCCAATTGGGCATTGACAGTCCGTTAAGATCAGTACGTCCTATGTCTTCTCTTAGGGAGAGTGACTGATCTCGAGTCAATGGTGTGACTGACACCAAGACAAGTACGTAGGTGCTCAATAGAGAATGAGTCCACTGAACGCGATCAATGAGGAGTTCTCATACTCATGTCACATGAGAACTCCTGGTTGGGATAATGCAAAGTAGTCATTTGACCTGAGGCATCATAGTTGTCTTGTGGTTAGGTCCTTGATCTTTGGCTATGTCAAAGTCACTACATCAGAGGGTGTCCACGGCATAGTTGGGGTTAAGCCACTTAGCCATGAAGGCAAGTGAATGCGCAACAAGGGATCTCTAACCTTCAAACGTTGAGGGAGAATACTCTATGATATGATTTAGAATCTCTGGCCAGAGTATGAATGAGATTTAGGAAGTTGTTCCAAATCACATTCAAGGTAATCATATAAGTAAGAGAATCACATTGGATAGTAGACATGAATAAACTATTAAACCAAACAATGTGGTCAAGAGTATTGTATTAGAGAAAGACCGTATTGCATTGTAATCCCAAACTAAATAGGTTCTCCAACCTCTTCTGATTAGCTTGGGTAGCCATGACATACTGCTAGGTGTCACTCATGGCTTGTGGAAGCCCTGAAGATGTATAATCACTAAAGGGAGAATTGAAAGTAAGTTTCAATTCACAATCGATTAGTAAGAGTTCTAATTGCCCACTGCCTCGCTAAAAAGAACCTAATGGATCGCACACCGTGTAAGGTAATGATTGAAGGATATAACGAAGATGAGTAAGGATAATTAAATGGTTTAATTATTTATGGCTAGGATTTATTAATAAGTTAATTAATCAAACGAATAAGTTCGTTATAGACCTCGGGTTAGTTTTGGGCCGCAAGGCCCAATGGGATTTGAATGTCAAGCCCATTAGCTCAAGATGTATGACAACTTGAAAACACAAAGGGCTTGAAAGCCCAATAAACCCTTAAGTGGCCCGCCATATAGAGAAGGGTAGTGAACTTGGCTTAATTGCAAGTTTGCCACTCCATTGTGATGAGGTATAAAGGCAACTTTATAGCCATTTCATCATTAGGGTTTCTTTTGGAGAAAATTGGAGAGAACATGTGTCTCCCTTTCTCTCTAGGAGGCCGGCCCCCTTGGAGGGGATTAGCTAGCAATCCTTCCTCCTCCAAGGTCACTCATCTTCTTCCTTCACCATCCTTGGTGTCGAAAATTAGAGGTCTCCTACCTTGGGGACTTTTGGAGAATCAATTCTTCCATCCATATCCATGGAGCCAAGGAGCAAGGAGACAAAGGAAAGAAGGCCCTCACATGGGTTATTAACCTTTGCTAAGCAAAGAGGTGCTTCAAAGGTATAAAAGTTTCTCAACTCCTTTCTTTAAGATTTGAGTTGAGTCATGGTTCACCATAACTACTAGGCTTTGAATTTCATGGGTTATGTTTTGTTTTGAGTGCATACAAGCATGATTCCGCCTTTAAATGTTAATTGCATGCCATAGATGTTGCTCAAATGAACATGTTTTTCACAAATTTTCCTTCAAGTGGTATCAAGAGCCTAGGTCTAGTAGTTGGTGAATCCTTTTGGGTTTTGTAGTTCATAGTTTGTGATTTGAATGTTGTAATTGTTACAAGCTTTATTCTTGCTTCTTTGAATGTAAATTTTGTTAGAAAATTTGCCATCTCAAATGTTGTAGATGTAGTTCATATGAGCATGAATTTTGGAGCTAAAATTTGGTGCCATGTTTTTAGGGAAATTCGGCCAAATCCAAAGGGTGGATTTTTGGGTTCATGTTTGTCTTGTTAAAAGGGTTTTAAAGTGACATTAGGAACCCCTAAGTACCCTAGGATGTTAACCCTCTTTTACGTAGTGAAAATTTGAGTTTTATTGAGTGAAAACATTCATGGAGCTCTTATGAGTTTTCATGTGTGTTCTTCAATGTTCTTGTTGTTCTTATCAAGAACAAAAAGGTTTGGAGTTTTGATTCAAAGTGTTTGGTGTTTTTCATAAAGTTTTGGTTTATTTTTGATTGGTGATGGATGTTTTATGTCTTTATTGTTTGACAAAACATTTTCTTACAACCCATACCAATCAACTTTTCCACACCTACCTATCAACTTTTTCAAAACACTTTCAAATTTTGAATTTTTTCACCAAAACCTTTCCCCCCCCCCCCCCCTCCTTTTTCACTACCAAAACCGGCCACCCTATTAAGTAGGGTACTTTTGGGGCTTTTATGTAATTACATAAAGTTTTGATACTTTTGTGTATTTGTGCTTTGACCCGAAAGTTTACGTTTTTATGTAAAGGCCCAAAATCACTAAAGGACAAATTGTTTTGCTCCTTTAATGAAGTTTTTGCATTTGTTGAAATTTTTGGATTCTAGTTGTAATTACATGAAGTAGTGGACTTTTGTGTTTTTACAAAGTGACTCCAAAAGTTTGTGTTTTGCAAAATAGCCCAATGGTTGAGGTTATTGTTTTTGGCCCAAATTAGGTTGAGAACAAAATAGTTTTGTCTCTTTAAATGAGAATTGGAATTTCATTTCATTTAGCTCTATTTAAATCAATTCTATGGATACAAAAACCAAATGAAAATGTTGCATTCTAGTTTAATTAGTTAAAGCGTTAATTAATTAAAGAAAGGGTGATTATGAACCTAAGCCTACGATAATTGAGCTATGTGAAAGGCCGTCTCAAATTTGTTTGAACCATGGGAATGTGTAGATTAATTTTGGTTGTAATTTGATATGATCAAATGTTGTAAAAGAGCATAAGCTCTTCTTTACTTTGAAGTACTCCTTTCTTGTTTATTTGATATGCATGAAATTGGAGTAGTTGGGTCCAACGCCCAATAGGAGAGACACGCCTTAATATGATTAAACGCGTAACTAAAATCAATCACCACCCCTAGACCGAGATCCAACACTAGGCTCGTGTTGGATCAAATCAAAGGTTCATGGTCATCCTAAGGCCCTAAGGTAACTATATAGTCCATCAATGAATGCAAAGCTTATGTTAGTAGTACCATATACTCTTGCTTTAAAAACAGTTTTACAAGCTTAGTGGGAGTATCATATACTACTAAATCAATCAAATGGACCAATAGTTGTAATAGGACCGAATTGTTTTAACAAGATTAAAATAAATGCTTATATGTGATGAGACCTAAAACCCTCAACTAAACCATTATTAAGTTGATAAAGCGTGAGAGTGCTTTGAACACTCTTTCGTGGCCTTCCACCGTGGTAGGCTCCGATCGTTTGTGACTCGTACACCGACTTCACCCTATCATGGGGGAGTACAAAGTGCGTGCTTACACTCAGGAAGAGTCCTATATGCATACATGATGTTGTGAAGGTAGGCAACGAGAATGATCAACATCATATCATTGTGAGGTTGTTCTTGAACCCCTACTCGAACTTGCATGGTGGGAATGACTTAACTAAGTGCAATGGAGCCAACATCATATCATTGTGAGGCTTCATTCTCTAGAGGCCAAATAAGATGGGTACTTACATTAGATGTAAATGAGTAAGCGTACTCTCTCATTATTATTGTTGCTAGCCAACATCATATCATTGTGAGGTGGGCTTGGTAATAGTGAGCCTCCCATACCCTACTAAGAGTGTTCTCCAAAACTCTCGAATTTCGATGAGGGATATGGAATTTGTCGAAAATAGTGGGTGGTGCTATTTGATTTAAAGACCCGGATCAAATGGCTTAAAATCAATCAATTTATATTCGTTATGTATTTATTTACCGATATATTTGCAAACGCTATCCAAAACTTGACAAAGAAAAGCCAAAGGCTTTAGTTTCCGGACTTGGTACCACAATCCCAAAGATTGTCTTGAATGGATTGTATATGTGCCTAAGTAGTCACATCCTCACAATTTTCCTATTGATAATGTATCATTGGAAGAACATGTTAGATAAGTCTACCATAAAGAGGACAACACAAACAACCAATGCTTATTCCTTTGTTGTGTGAACAAAGGAACTTATGAAGATTAGCACAAAGACATGAACACTTTTTGTGTCATAGTTCTTCACTTACAAATCGTTGTATGAAGAAATAAGAGTTGCTTAGAACAACCCTTAGTTTATGCAAACACTAGTGCTTGTTTCTTTGTTAAATGAACAAGGAACTTGAGAAATAAGCACAATGGCATGGACACTTAATGTGCCATGATTCTTCACTTACAAATTGTTGTATGAAGAAATAAGAGTTGCCTTGAACAACTCTTGAAAGTTTGTAATTATGTTTAGAACATAATGGTTGGTTGACAAAAATAGTCCATCAACATGGACTTATGATGATTTTGAATCATTGAGTGTTGAAGTGTTAAACCACTTCACGAGAGGGAAACTAGGCTAGGACTTCACCTTTGTGTCCCTATCCATATGGTTCACTAAGTTTATTGTAAACTATATGGTGAACAATAACCGCACGCTCTCCAAATCGTTTGATGTGTATAACACAATTGAAATAAGTTTCAAGAGAGAGTGGGAGTTTGGGGACCATGACTATTGTAGTCAAGGGAGAAGTCATATGAAGAAGGCAAAATAACTCCAAGGGAACAAACTTTCTTTATGAAAGGATGGACATTGGAAGGGGTATATGCAAGAAATGTCTTGCAAGTGTCAAGAACGCACATTTCGAAGGTGTTGTAAATTGTTCTTGAATAGTTCAAAACAGTTAGTTCTTCTACTTGAATGCTTGATTCCGTATTAGTAACTATGTTTTTACAATCGTTGTAAAAGTGCGGCTAATAAGAAGATTAATGAGAGAAGAGAAAGTACTTCACATTCAGAACGTGAATCAAATATAGATCTCTGCGAAAGCAGATAGTACTTACTTCCTCATATGAACTACCAAAGAAATTGGAAAAACAAAGATTGTCTTTACATCCCAATTTGAATAAGGAACTTAATTCCGTCACTATAAGATATGGATGAATGTTTTGTTTGACAAAACATTGTTCTTTATTAATCAATGATTGGATTATTATAATCTAATTGATTGTCTCTATAGTAGAGATAATGTGGTAATGTTAACTGTTTAGAATATGACGATGCTTAAAACCCAAAAGGTTGCAAGGTAGTGACTAATCCCAACTTAGTTGTGACACCTCTAAAAACATAAATTACGAGTTGGTCATAGATGGATACTTTGGATCGTTAGGTCCGGATCCAATGCCTTCTTGTTAAAATTGTATAGAGGCGAAATGTTCGAATCTTTATTCTTTAGGAAAGAAGAAAGAATCACAAAGTAGTTGAGGTTAATTCACTTAGATGTTAGTGGCACTTGTCCACAACATAATACTACTCATGTTGTATGACATTCATCGAAGATCGCTCTCGGTTGGACTATCGTTTATTTTGAATAAACAAAAGTCCGAATACTTTGCAAAAGGTTTCAAAGAATTCAAGAATGAAAATTGATGAGTAAGACGTCTAAAGTATTTACCTCCTTAGATTTGATCCAAGGAAATATAACACTTTAGAAGAATTTCCTTGATAGAAATCAAGGAAAGTAGCATCATAAGATAACGGATTTCTCCATTAGGAGAATAACGAACTCGAATAAGACTTAGTTCGTTGGATGTTATCAATTACCCACATATACAGGATATATATACTTCTAAGACAATATGATTGTCAATTAGAAGATCTTCCAAAATTTTCATGACTCCATAGGATGTAGTTAGAAAGAAAGACAAGTCTTAATCGTGTTAAGATTTGGGGTTGTGTGCTAATAAGCAATATTTGTTTGAGAACAATCTTGTGGGATATCCTTAAATTAACCTTTGGATATCACTTCTATAAACCAACTAACAAATGTTGTTTGTTGGGTAGTTCATTGTAATCCTACACTAGGATTTGCCTAAGATAAGGCAAATGAATGAGAGATAGAACTCAAAGAATGGGTTCTTTGAGAGACAAGATGATAATCAACAAATATAACAACCTAGTTCCTACACCACTAGCTCCAAGGTAGTCAAGAAGGATCAATAAACCATCTCGGTTGAATGGTTTGAACTTTATGACTATGTCATAGAGTTACACCTCTTAATTCGAAAGAAATAAGAATGAAAATCCTTATGACTACATTGAGTGTATATACGACATATACTCAAGGAAATGGTATAGTACCATTTGACCCAAAATAATGAAACCTTTAAAGCTAATTGGTAGCTTAAGGTGACTACAATCAAAGAGATTGGTTGACTTGGAAGAAACCATCTTTGACGTAGTCTTGGTTTCTATTAATTCGATGATTGCTAACTACAACTAAACAGTGATTCAATGTTTGAACATAATATGGGTTTCCGAAACCATTATTAAGATAGTCTTGATAAGATATGTCTAAAACTATGAATCACAAGACATGTAAGTTGTAGAGATCCATCCATCATGAATCTTAGCAAGCTAGTGGGAGCTACAAGCGTCTTATGAGAGAAAGATCAAATCGTTTGATTTCTCATAAAGATGTAAATGAATCTTTTGTTTACTAGGTTTACAAAAGAGTAGTGGGAGTTAATCGTATTCCTAAATTTGAACATATATATGATATATATTAATTGTAGAAATGAAAGAAATTCTTCTTCGTTAAAGTTATGACTTTAAACGTTCTATAATGATAGAATGAATATGGGAGACATAGTCTATATACATGGGATGCAAATCTATAAGATAGATTTCAGGATATAATTGGATTATATCAATCCCTAATAATAGACAAAAGATGCTGGGAAGTTTCCCATATGATGATAAACTTTAGTCAGAAGGACAATTCTAGTAAGACTAGGAAGTTGCTCTTCACAAAGGGATCGTACCCCTTTGACTCCCAAAGAATTAATGCGTAAATAGAATCCTTTATGCATACACAGAAAGGTGATTTATGTATCATATTGTATGAAAAGCGTTGATATGAGTTGTACCAAGATTGGTACAAGACGATATCAATGCAAGCCCAGGATCAGAACCAAGGCAACTGTCAAGTGAGTCCTTATGTATTTAAGAAATACTAAAGGATAGATTCCTCAAGAATGAGGAAGAATTAGAGTAACGCAATGGAAGCGTAAAAGTATTAGATTATGAATCTAATATCGTATCCATCATTGGATGTCTCTTCATTTTGAACGAAGAGATAATTGGATATCTCTTTATTATGACTGAAGAGATATTTGGGTGGAAACATTAAAGGTAATGACTTTAGTGTCTTCCATCATGAATGCAAAATATATATCGCCATATAGAAGTTTACAACAATGTTGTTTGGATGGGAAAGTTCATTTATGAACTCTCCATTCGGTTCCAACCAGAAAGTGTCTCTAGTGTGCCGACACTACGACACTAATGAGGCAATAGCTCAAGCCAGGGAATCAAGGTCTCATCAAGATCCGAACTCAAATGAGAGACTGAATCACATGATTGAGAATCATGTATAATGGTGACGTTGTTATTCTCAAGGTTGCTTCTATGGATAACATATAGATATCAATTGTCTAGGCCTACTACTCAGCCATTTTTGAAATGACTACAGAAGAGGTATCATCACTGATGACCAAGCTGATTGGCTCTAGTGCAAGTGGGAGATTGTTGGAAATGTGCCCTAAAACCAATCATATGATGATACTTTACGGACATTTCACATGTTAAACTAATCTAGTTTAATATAAAGGGCAAAGATTATTGTTTTAAGCCGTCTCATATAAATGTTATATGCTTAAACGATAAGTCCAAGGAATATGTAATAGGGAGAATGTGATCTAAAGAAGTTAGATTCATGAGACCATTCTCTTTCGAATACATATCCTAAAAGTTCCTGATCATAGGATTGCCAATTGGGCATTGACAGTCCGTTAAGATCAGTACGTCCTATGTCTTCCCTTAGGGAGAGTGACTGGTCTCGAGTCAATGGTGTGACTGACACCAAGACAAGTACGTAGGTGCTCAATAGAGAATGAGTCCACTGAACGCGATCAATGAGGAGTTCTCATACTCATGTCACATGAGAACTCCTGGTTGGGATAATGCAAAGTAGTCATTTGACCTGAGGCATCAGAGTTGTCTTGTGGTTAGGTCCTTGATCTTTGGCTATGTCAAAGTCACTCCATCAGAGGGTGTCCACGGCATAGTTGGGGTTAAGCCACTTAGCCATGGAGGCAAGTGAATGCGCAACAAGGGATCTCTAACCTTCAAACGTTGAGGGAGAATACTCTATGATATGATTTAGAATCTCTGGCCAGAGTATGAATGAGATTTAGGAAGTTGTTCCAAATCACATTCAAGGTAATCATATATGTAAGAGAATCACATTGGATAGTAGACATGAATAAACTATTAAACCAAACAATGTGGCCAAGAGTATTGTATTAGAGAAAGACCGTATTGCATTGTAATCCCAAACTGAATAGGTTCTCCAACCTCTTCTGATTAGCTTGGGTAGCCATGACATACTGCTAGGTGTCACTCATGGCTTGTGGAAGCCCTGAAGATGTATAATCACTAAAGGGAGAATTGAAACTAAGTTTCAATTCACAATCGATTAGTAAGAGTTCTAATTGCCCACTGCCTCGCTAAAAGGAACCTAATGGATCGCACACCGTGTAAGGTAATGATTGAAGGATATAACGAAGATGAGTAAGGATAATTAAATGGTTTAATTATTTATGGCTAGGATTAATTAATAAGTTAATTAATCAAACGAATAAGTTCGTTATAGACCTCGGGTTAGTTTTGGGCCGCAAGGCCCAATGGGATTTGAATGTCAAGCCCATTAGCTCAAGATGTATGACAACTTGAAAACACAAAGGGCTTGAAAGCCCAATAAACCCTTAAGTGGCCCGCCATATAGAGAAGGGTAGTGAACTTGCCTTAATTGCAAGTTTGCCACTCCATTGTGATGAGGTATAAAGGCAACTTTATAGCCATTTCATCATTAGGGTTTCTTTTGGTGAAAATTGGAGAGAACATGTCTCTCCCTTTCTCTCTAGGAGGCCGGCCTCCTTGGAGGGGATTAGCTAGCAATCCTTCCTCCTCCAAGGTCACTCATCTTCTTCCTTCACCATCCTTGGTGTCGAAAATTAGAGGTCTCCTACCTTGGGGACTTTTGGAGAATCAATTCTTCCATCCATATCCATGGAGCCAATGAGCAAGGAGACAAAGGAAAGAAGGCCCTCACATGGGTGATTAACCTTTGCTAAGCAAAGAGGTGCTTCAAAGGTATAAAAGTTTCTCAACTCCTTTCTTTAAGATTTGAGTTGAGTCATGGTTCACCATAACTACTAGGCTTTGAATTTCATGGGTTATGTTTTGTTTTGAGTGCATACAAGCATGATTCCGCCTTTAAATGTTAATTGCATGCCATAGATGTTGCTCAAATGAACATGTTTTTCACAAATTTTCCTTCAATGGCTGCAGTAGCAGCCCATATATGGTTGCAGGTCATGGGCCGTGGTCTGAGGTGAAGCCTAGCGGCGCAAGGCTGCTGGCAATGGGCTTAAGCGTGAGAAGCCTAGCGCAAGGCTAGCTTCTGGTCGCAAGCTAAGGCACAGGTGAGCCCAGCAGCGCAACAGGCTTTGCTGCAAGCGGGTCGAGATCGGAAGGAAAATATAAATATAGGGGATTCATAGAGAATGTTTTCATGCTTCATAGTCGTTTCAAATATCTCAATTTATTTTAAAAGAACTTGATTGGTGGAAAACAACTGAATCTTTGAATTTGTAGAAGATCTTTCTATAAAAGCTGGAATTGCATCTCCAATGCGTTTTATCACGTTCAACAAAGAAAAATTAAATTAAATCAACAGCATGTTGATCAATTCAATAAAATAATACATTAATGATAAGAAAAATGATTAAAAACGCAATACTCCCCTAATTGAAGATCTAAACTCTCTTTAGCGCAGTATCGAGAACATGCTGATAATGTGTTGTTGACCTATTTTACTGAACAATTACAAGGAACCAAGATGGGGGTGGTCGACGGCATAGAGAGAGAAGAGAGAGATGTGTAATTGTGAGGTGTGTGTTATTTCACCCCATTGTACATTTATTTATGGTAGTAGGGGAGGTAAATTTCGTACCCCAATAGGATTACAACTCTAATAGGATAATATCTAGTATTAAGAGATATGGTAGAATCCCATAAGGATATTCCAAATATGATAGGATTTACACAATCACATTCCTATAATAAATATAACTACAACAGTGAATAAATTTTTTTTTTTTTGAACAAGGACGATATTGTATTTCATTCAACTTCACAAACAGATACAAGGGTGACCAGTTGGGAACATAAACTTCAGTGACCAAGGAATTGATCTGAAGTGAATTTGCGCAGTATAAAAAATAATAGTAAACCCCCTATACGGCAACCACAAATACTGTCCTAACCCCACATATCGTCATCAATACAAATCTATTACAAACACATGCAACAAAAATATATAGACAACCACAAAGGTCATCGCATATATGCGAGGCCACAAAATGTCATCGCCAAGCGAGACCACAAAAAGGATCCATGTTAAAAAATGAGACCACCAACTCAATGCAAAAGCGGAAACAACATCAACCAACGTAAGAACACGACCACCACATACATAGGGAGAATAACCTAGACTAAAATACATTAAAATAAATCCGACATGTCCACAGTGGAGAAGCAGGCATGAGACAGTGAAGCAGCAAAACGTGCAGAGATGATAAAGGCATGGGACACCCACTAAAGCTGGGGCAATATCCAAGGCACCAAAGACCATCATCCGCCACCTGGAGTGAGACGTAGCAGGCAGAGGAAAGCGATGGCCGACAAGGATGGCAAAGGGAACCATCCACCCCACCGCACCACCGAAACATACCCAAATAGGCTGAAACAATATTTTCAAGGGCAAAGCCCTTGGGGAGCCTAAAAGCACCGGGAACAACGGTTCTGCACATCAAAACTGTGAGCAACCAAAGGCCCCCGCCAGGAACACCCACAATTGACTCCACCCAGGACAACGGATGACAAATTCGAAGGCCCACCACACCAAAGTGAGGGAGAGACCCAGCTAACCTGTTACCGGAACGGCAACACCAAACCCGGTAGCCACTAAAGTCACCCAAAATCACAAAAAGGTAGAGCCAACCACGGGAGCACCGGAGGAACCCTTGGGGCAAAGCCCACCCGTGGGACTAAGGACAACCGTGGGGGGAGAGGGAAAGGAGAGGAGCCCTGGATGAGGGAGGGGGAGAAGAGACACGGGGGGGGGGGGGAAGGGAGGGGGAGCAGGGAGGGAGGGACGAAGGAGAAAAATACGCGAAAGAGGGGGTGAAGCAGGGAGGGAGGGGCGAAGGAGAAAAGACGCAAGGGGAGGGAGAAAATGGAAGAAAAACTGAGGAAGCAAAGGATATGAGAGGTGGGTGGAAGACTGAGAACAGTAGGCACGAGGAAGGGAAAATGGTGAAAGAAAACAGAGGGGGTGAAAGGCTAGGAGGAGGAGAAGGGAAGATGGAGAAGGAAGATGGGAAGGGGAGAAGGAAGGGAGGCTAGGAGGAGGAGAATGTAGGGCGGCCACCGACCCCCAGCCTTAGCCAGAGGCCAGCGGCCATGGAAGAACTTTGGTTTCTGAGGTTTCTAGAGAGGTTTCTGGACTGCTCCCAATTTTTTTGGTCGTATATCATTATAAATATGTGTGCACTAATCCACGAATAATGTGTACAAACATGTATAAATATGTGTGTTGTATGTCTTTTTAATCAAAATACATGTATTGTACGTTAAAATATTTTTAAAAACATATTATTTAATAAATTATTAATATGTGTGAAAAAAGGAAAAATTTAAACGTGATTGATAATCTTAGGGCTAGGTATTGCTCTGCTTTAAAAAAATTGATTCTGCTGTGCAATGAGAATTAACAGTTGTAAAATAAAGTTGCTCAGTGTTTGACAAACTTTTTTTTTTTGTAAAAGTACTTTTAACAGAAAAACAGTGTCTAAGTGTTTGGTAAAATTTTATATAAATTGTTGTGAATATGTTAAATGACTAAAAATGATATGTTATTTAACGTGATATAATAATTGTTAAATATGTGGGGGTATACTTGCCATTTGAAAATTTCATTAAATGGGTATTGATTACTATGCTTTGAAAAAAAAAAACATTTTTTATTTTGTTTTTCTATGCCTTTCTATTGTCATTGACAACATTTTTTTTCTTCTAAAAATAATTTATTTTTTGTTTTAGCTAAGACATTTGATGTTTCAGATTTTTTTTAATAAGCTGCTTTTTTTAAGGGAACTTTCATGAAAAGGGCTTGGGCTAAGTTTATTTTAACAAAAAACCATGCTATAACTTTATTTAATGAAAAAGAATTAAATTTTAATGAAAAACCCTTAAATTTTAATAAAAATGACAAAAGAACTTAATTTTTAATAAAAAAAGGACAAAAAAACATAATTTTTAATAAAAAGGACACAATTTAAAAAAAAAAAATTTGACGCATGCGCAATACCTGAACACTTTATGAAACTAAACACTGTTTTTTAAACTGAACACTATTTATGAAACTACACTATTTATAAAATTGAACGGTACTATACTATTTATTGGTTCAATCTCATAAATAGTGCCTAGTTTTTTGTCCATTTTTATAAATAATGTATAGGTCTTAGTCATGTTTCATAAATAATGCATAGTTATTGAGTCCAATTTCATATATAATGTATAGTAATTGGTACAGTTTCATCAATAATTTCTCTTTCTTGGTCTGATTTCATAAATAGTGTCTAGTTATTGATCCACTTTAATAAATAGTGTTTAGTTCTTGTGTGACAGTCTGTCCCTGATTTTACAATTGTATAAATTTTTAATAAGTGATTTTACGAAATTGCCCCTTCGAGGCTCATGAGTTGACTGAGGTTAATTACAGTATCGTGTCACCTAAGTTTTGTTTTCTTGGCACATTCTCGTAGTACTCGTCGCTACGGACGCGTGGGGCGCAAGCGGTTCATGATTTGGAGCTATATCAAAGAAGTTATTAACGTTTAAAGTTGGGGGTTAAAATGTTAATTTAAATGTTTTGGAGAAATCTGGAATGCCACGTGGGCGGCCCAGATTAAAAGGAATAAAATGGATGGCTGTGATGGGAAGATAAGAAGAGAAAAGGAGAGTGATGGATGGGCACTGCCCAATCAGAAATAGAAGTAAGGAGAGAAAGAAGGGAGGAGAGAAGGAGGGGAGCGAAACGGGTTCCCCTTCGACCCGTGAACCCGGTCACTTGACCGGCTCATATCTTCCTCGTCCGAACTCCGTTTTGGGTGATCTTGGTGTCCATGAAAAGCCCTTGACGAGCCCTACATCTTTGTAGTGTTAGAATTCCCAATTTCTTTCCCATTTTTCCAGTTCGAAGCCACAAACCCACGGGGGCATCCGGCGGCTTTGGCTTCGAATCATCCAATCCCGAAGCTATTTCTTCCAATTAATACCACCCATGACATCCTCTTGAGGTCTGGAACAAAGCCCAAACAAGTTTAGAGGCGTTGGAACAATTTTGGAGGTCGAATCGAATCACACCAAATTCAAGGGTTTCGTACGGTTTTGATGAAATTGGAGTCTCTCTTGACCGAATTGGCCTTGGTCACAGGTATGAAAGTTGTTCTACTCTTTGAGATCTTCAATTCTGCAAATTTTGGTAATTTTTGGAGAAAGTTGGATTTTCCGGTGAGCCGGGGCGGCCGACCGCCACCCGCGGTGGCGCGTGAGGCGGCGCGTGGCCAGCGAGCTGCCAATGCTATTTTTAGGCCATAATTCATGTTCTTAATTCAGTTTTGGTGAATGAATGACGTAGACTGATCAATTGAACCTAGTTTCATTACGATTCGGGGTTAGGTAAAAATATGAATCGACGATCCGACCGTTGGATCGTCACCAAACTTTGATATGTGGTAGTACTTAATATTTGAAGAATGTATAAGCTTACGGATTTGGAATCCGACCTATGGATCTTCTCGAATTGGATTTGTAAGTTATAAAATAAAAGGTTAATCGCCACATGGTTTTGGAAATTGGCGGAGATCCAACCGTTGGATTATAACGAAACTTTAGTATGTGGTTCTATAAGCATAATTTGAATCATGAGAAGTTACGGATTGGAACTCTGAGTTGCAGATCTTCTGGATCGAACTACATAGTGACGTGTTTTATATAAGTTATATATTCTATCGATATGATTTCTGAGGCATGATTTGATGATTGTTCTAGGCGCCGATCGTCATGACGCCTTGATGGGTTGTGCTAGGGAGTTGTAGGGCGAACTCCAGGTGAGTGGGCTTTTGGTTTTCAGTATATATATATAATTGATTGATTTCCCAGAAATGCGTTTTAAAATGTTTTTATGAAATGAATGCCATGCCGAATGCCATAGTTATATTTTTATATATATTTGTGTGAATATACATTGATGCACCGTGGGCGCCAGGTAAGTCAAGTAAGTATGTGTGTGATGTGATGATTGAGGTGATATCGATGAGATTGTTATATGGCTCATTACCTGCACATCGGGGTTGTGCATGCCTGAGGGCTTAGCTTTCACGTGATCGTTCACCTCCCGCACCGTACGCTCACCTTGGATCCAAGGCAGGTGCCAGCCTGTCGTACAGACCACATTAGGTGGTTCCGACTCGTAGGTGACTTGCGATTCGTCGCCAGCCTTCACGTGATCGTAGCACAGAGCGTATTTACCCAGCTTGACGTACAGACCACATTAGGTGGTTCCGTCATGGGTGTAGGTTACTGATTATTGATTATTGATGATTGATTGAGAGATGGATTGAGGATTGATTGATGAGCCATAGATTCAGCCGTACAGGTCACTAGAGGTGACTCCAGCTGATTGATATATTTTGCCGGCATGATTTGAGTTGGGATATCACCTGATTATTTGATGGTATTTGGTATATGTTGATTATTGGTTATGGTTCATTCGGGCATGGCATTGCTTATTTGATGAGATTGGCTGATTCATGGTTTTCGGTATTAGTACATATATATATATATATTTTCTGGGAAGTATACTTGTTTTACAGAGAGGGATTACAACTTTCATATCGAAATGGTTTTGATAAAGCTTTGTTTTTGCCCACTCACGCTTTTTGTTTTGCGCCCCTCCAGGTTCTAGTAGCATAGTTTCTTTATCGACAAGGTCTTGTGGCATATCTCAGTTCAGGTGGCTACTTCTGAGGGTATGATCTTTACCCACACTACTGTACTTTACTTATGCTCTGACAACGCGTGTGAAATGGGTCCATACCCACTCACAGCGCACTCTGATAGTTAGGTACCTTTAGGTTTAAATTTATTCATATTCTTCCATATCATCACTTTATGGCTTCGTCACCTTCCAGGTGATGGCCAGCACAGCTCGATTCGGAGTCCTAGTGGACATTCCGGGTCGGGGTGTGTCAGTTTGGTATCAGAGCATAAGTTGGGCAGTATTGCGCTCATCACACGCGTGATGTGAGCATTCTTGATTTTCGTGTCTAATATTTGGATTTTGCCACCTTGTCGATTTCGAGAAAATATGTTAGCTTCTCTAAGTTGTGGTAATTTGGTCGACTTGTTGATGTTTTAGAAAAGCATTTGGCGAATGTCTTTGGAATGAAAGTGAAGAATTTCTTTTTAAGGATTGATGCAGAGGCAAGTGGATGGCATAAATTTGGGTTAACATATTATTGGATGTTATCAGATGCTTTACTAATCGATGTGATACTTATCCTCTAGCCATCCGTATTAAACGTTGAGATTGGAATCTCAAAGTAGTTTGATTCCTTGTCAGTATTGGTTAGGCTATCAACTATTGGAATTCTTGCGAAGTCTACCTTGTTAAGACTCTAGGATAATCTCGTGTGACGATGGTGCTAAAGTGGTAGTATTTAACGGAAAAGCACTTTGGGAAGATCATTTTCGGTGTACGATTGGATTTGGGAAGTAATATTGTACACTCTTAGTGCGAAATATTTTGTATATGTTGAGAATGGGAGAATCAGTAATTATGGTGCTGAACCTATGCTATGCTCATGTGGTATTTCAATTGGTGGTAACTTTGCTTAAGTGGGAAGTTGTATTCTTCCAGCCCTAAAGCTTTAAGTATTGGCGATGTTTTTCTTTCCTTAAGTGGGCGCTAAAATTTTGACGACAAGCATTGGTGGATTAGCTAAGATAGAAAGGTGAGTTGTTATTAATTTCTCTCACCTTGTGATATAAAAGTTTGTATTCATGATCTAATCAAGGGTGGAGATATAAAAGGAATTAAAGTCGAGGCTCCACTTGATATAATTCAAGGAAATTCTCAGTTTAGGCGAGCCTGTCTTTGGTTAGAGCAGAAGAATGTTTGAGGATATACAGTTTAACTTCCTAGGCAACCACAGTTTCTTATTGGTTGTTCCAGAGGATGATGGCATTATGAGGAAGCTATTTTTGGACTCTTATACTAGTTCAAGCAAGAAAAAAAATCAGAACAGATTGTTAGCTGAATATAATTATATTTCACCGTGTTGCACGTTTCATTTCTAAGCTTTGGGAAGTCTCTCTAAAAGATTATGAATGCTAGATAGTATGTGATTTATAGAAGGGCATTGTAATTAGGTACCTGGATAACCATAGGTTACTTTTGGGGGTATGCAAAGTGGAGTGAGGTATGCCGTTATTTCTGCTATGAGAGCAAAGAGATCGTTATCGAAAGGCTGTCAAGGATATTTAGTTCATGCGGTACTAAGAGATATTGCTCAGAGTAGTGTGGAAGAGGTCAAGGTGGTTAGACATTTTCCTGACGTTTTCCCTAAGAATTTATCTGGATTGCCACCAGGAAAGATGTGGAGTTCTCTATTGATTTGTTTCCAGGTACGGACCTTATATTAGAGATTGGTTCATGATGAGTTAAGGGAATTGAAAAGTCAGTTGCAAGAATTGGTTGATAAAGGTTCCATTCAACCTAGTATGTCGTCGTAGAGAGCCCAGTTTATTTTTGAGGAAGAATGTGGACATTAAGGCTATACATTGACTATGGACAATTGAATTGGGTAACGATTGAGAATCGTTATCCATTACCGCGTATTAATGATTGTTTGATCAGTTTAGGGGTGCCTGTGTATTTTTAAAGATTGATTTGAAGTCTGGTTATTACCAATTGAAGATTAAGAGTGATGATGTCCCTAAGACGGTTTTCAGAACTCGTTATGATCTTTATGAGTTTTTGGTGATGCCATTCGGATTGACGAATTTTATGAGTTTGACGAACGAAGTATTCCAAGAATATCTCGACAGGTTTGTTATCGTTTTCATTGACGATATTCTGGTATACTTAAGACTAGAGCAGAGTGTGCTAGACATCTTAAATTTGTATTACAAAGATTGAGGGATTGTCGGTGTATTCTAAGTTTAGCGAATGCCAATTTTGGATGAATCAAGTGGCATTTCTGGGACATATTATATCTACTTAAAGTATTCAAGTGGATTCTTAAAAGGTAGCAGAAGTTGAGAATTTGGAACAATCGCGAACCGTGATTAAGATTCGGAGTTTTTTAGCTTAGCAGGCTATATGGACGGTTTGTGAAAGATTTTTCAGTCATTGCCTTGCCATTGACGAGATAGACGAGAAAAGAGGTTAAGTTTGAGTGAGATGAAAATGGTGAGCAAAGTTTTCAACAGTTGAAGTATTTCCTCACTCATGCACTTGTGTTAACACTCTCAGATGATAACGGGAATTATGAGGTCTATAAGGATGCTTCCTTGGATGGTTTGGGATGTGTATTGATGCAAATGGTAGGGTGATTGCCTATGTTTCACGGAAATTGGAACCTCATGAGATGAATTGCCCTACTTGTGATCTGGAATTTGCGACTACCATCCTTGCTTTCAAGTTATGGAGACATTATATTATTGGTGAGAAGTGCAAGATTTTTTTTACGGATCATAAGAGTCTCCAATATCTGTCTACTCAGAGGAATCTTGATTTTAGGTAACGAAAATGGATTGAATTGCTTAGTGATTATGATTGCACGACCAGGGTGATCGTGCAAATGTTTGGGCTAATGTACTTAATGTGAAGACTCTCGTGAGAATAAATGCTTTGTATGCTCGTTATGTTCCTCTTTTTGCGGATTTGAGATCTATTGGAGTAAGGTTGGAAATAGAAGAACGAGAAGAAGCATTGCTTGCTAGTATCCAAGTTAGGCTTATTTTAATTAATCGTATACTCGATGCCCAGAGGATTGATGAAGAAACCAGGAATTAATTGAGGCAAAGAATATCGAGAAAAAGAAAGACCTCAGAGTTAGAGAATCAGATGGCATGCTTATGCAAGAGAACAAGAGGTATGTACCTAATGTTATGGAATTAAAGAAAACAATTTCGGAACGAAGCGCACGGTTCAGCTTATGCTATGCATCCTGGAAGTATTAAGATGTATCATACCATTTAACCATTTTACAATTGGCTGGGTATGAAAAGAGAAATTGCTGAGTAGGTAAGTATATGTATCATTGGTCAGCAGGTTGAAGCGGAAAGAAAGAAGCCTTTTAGATTGATGCAGTCATTTTCCGTTCTACAGTGGAAGTGGAAAAGTATTACTATGGATTATGTGTATAAGCTTTTTCGTACATGAAATGGTTATAATGGTATCTGGGTGATAGTTGATCGACTTACTAAGTCAGCGCATTTTACTCCAGTGAAGAGCAACAACCTTTCCAAACAAGTGCAACAATTATTTATTTGTTTTATGGAAAAGAGATTCGGGCTTACGGATCTGTTGAACTTTTGGGTATGTTGGTCACTTAAAAGTTTTGGATAGCATTTCAGGAGGTTTTGGATACAAGGTTACTTTATAGTACGGTTTATCATCCTCAAACAGATATGCAATCTGAGAGGACGATTCAGATGTTGGAGGACATGCTAAGATCTTCAATATTGTAGTTTGGTGACGCTTAGCATAAGCAGGTGGATTTGATGGAATGTAACTATAACAACAGCTTTCATTTGGGTATTGGTATGTCGCCATTTGAGGCATATATTGGAAAAGCTTGCCGTACATCTTTATGTTGGTTAGAAGTTATCGAAAGAATTTTGCGAGCCCTGAGTTTATGGATGAGTCTGCTCATAATGTTTAAGTGATTAAGTTTAACCTGAAAGCAGCCCATGAGTGGCAAAAGAGCTTAGCAGACGTGCCACTAATCGAGTGTATAATGTAGGTGATTGGGTGTGTTCGAAATTTTTACTTTGGAAAAGTGTGATTCGGTTCGAGAAGAAAGGTAAGTTAAGTTCTAGAGACATCTGACCTTATGTGATCACCGAGCGAGTCGATGAAGTTGCTTACAGGCTTGAGTTGCCTCCAGAGTTGTCGTAAGTTCATGATGTGTTTCATGTTTTGATGCTTCGGCACTATGTAGCGGATTCGTTGCATATTATTCCAGTTTAGCCTTTGAAAATTAATCCAGATTTATCAAATAATAAGGAACCATTGACTATCTTGGATTGGAAAGACAAAGTTCTAAGAAATAAGACTGTGAGCTTGGTTGGAAGACAGAGGATCGGATGAGGGAGATCTATCCCAGGTTATTTTATGATTATTAATGGATAGTAATTATTGTTTAAATTTCGGGGACGAAATTTTTTAAGGGGGGAAGATTGTGACAGTCCGTCCCTGATTTTACAATTGTATAAATCTTTAATAAGTGATTTTACGAAATTGCCCCTTCGAGGCTCATGAGTTGACTGAGGTTAATTACAGTATCTTGTCACCTAAGTTTTGTTTTCTTGGCACATTCTCGTAGTACTCGTCGCTACGGACGCGTGGGCGCAAGCGGTTCATGATTTGGAGCTATATCAAAGAAGTTATTAACGTTTAAAGTTGGGGGTTAAAATGTTAATTTAAATGTTTTGGAGAAATCTGGAATGCCACGTGGGCGGCCCAGATTAAAAGGAATAAAATGGATGGCTGTGATGGGAAGATAAGAAGAGAAAAGGAGAGTGATGGATGGGCACTGCCCAATCAGAAACAGAAGCAAGGAGAGAAAGAAGGGAGGAGAGAAGGAGGGGAGCGAAACGGGTTCCCCTTCGACCCGTGAACCCGGTCACTTGACCGGCTCATATCTTCCTCGTCCGAACTCCGTTTTGGGTGATCTTGGTGTCCATGAAAAGCCCTTGACGAGCCCTACATCTTTGTAGTGTTAGAATTCCCAATTTCTTTCCCATTTTTCCAGTTCGAAGCCACAAACCCACGGGGGCATCCGGCGGCTTTGGCTTCGAATCATCCAATCCCGAAGCTATTTCTTCCAATTAATACCACCCATGACATCCTCTTGAGGTCTGGAACAAAGCCCAAAAAAGTTTAGAGGCGTTGGAACAATTTTGGAGGTCGAATCGAATCACACCAAATTCAAGGGTTTCGTACGGTTTTGATGAAATTGGAGTCTCTCTTGACCGAATTGGCCTTGGTCACAGGTATGAAAGTTGTTCTAGTCTTTGAGATCTTCAATTCTGCAAATTTTGGTAATTTTTGGAGAAAGTTGGATTTTCCGGTGAGCCGGGGCGGCGCGTGGCCAGCGAGCCGCCAATGCTATTTTTAGGCCATAATTCATGTTCTGAATTCAGTTTTGGTGAATGAATGACGTAGACTGATCAATTGAACCTAGTTTCATTACGATTCGGGGTTAGGTAAAAATATGAATCAACGATCCGACCGTTGGATCGTCACCAAACTTTGATATGTGGTAGTACTTAATATTTGAAGAATGTAGAAGCTTACGGATTTGGAATCCGACCTATGGATCTTCCCGAATTGGATTTGTAAGTTATAAAATAAAAGGTTAATCGCCACATGGTTTTGGAAATTGGCGGAGATCCAACTGTTGGATTATAACGAAACTTTAGTATGTGGTTCTATAAGCATAATGTGAATCATGAGAAGTTACGGATTGGAACTCTGAGTTGCAGATCTTCCGGATCGAACTACATAGTGACGTGTTTTATATAAGTTATATATTCTATCGATATGATTTCTGAGGCATGATTTGATTATTGTTCTAGGCGCCGATCGTCATGATGCCTTGATGGGTTGTGCTAGGGAGTTGTAGGGCGAACTCCAGGTGAGTGGGCTTTTGGTTTTCAGTATATATATATAATTGATTGATTTCCCAGAAATGCGTTTTAAAATGTTTTTATGAAATGAATGCTATGCCGAATGCCA
Organism: Heteromeles arbutifolia; assembly: GCA_024362995.1. Lineage (NCBI taxonomy): Eukaryota > Viridiplantae > Streptophyta > Magnoliopsida > Rosales > Rosaceae > Heteromeles > Heteromeles arbutifolia. Next base: position 8,493,033 of record JANCRC010000015.1, read on the forward strand.
TAGTTATATTTTTATATATATTTGTGTGAATATACATTGATGCACCGTTGGCGCCAGGTAAGTCAGGTAAGTATGTGTGTGATGTGATGATTGAGGTGATATCGATGAGATTGTTATATGGCTCATTACCTGCACATCGGGGTTGTGCATGCCTGAGGGCTTAGCTTTCACGTGATCGTTCACCTCCCGCACCGTACGCTCACCTTGGATCCAAGGCAAGTGCCAGCCTGTCGTACAGACCACATTAGGTGGTTCCGACTCGTAGGTGACTTGCGATTCGTCGCCAGCCTTCACGTGATCGTAGCACAGAGCGTATTTACCCAGCTTGACGTACAGACCACATTAGATGGTTCCGTCATGGGTGCAGGTTACTGATTATTGATTATTGATGATTGATTGAGAGATGGATTGAGGATTGATTGATGAGCCATAGATTCAGCCGTACAGGTCACTAGAGATGACTCCGGCTGATTGATATATTTTGCCGGCATGATTTGAGTTGGGATATCACCTGATTATTTGATGGTATTTGGTATATGTTGATTATTGGTTATGGTTCATTCGGGCATGGCATTGCTTATTTGATGAGATTGGCTGATTCATGGTTTTCGGTATTAGTACATATATATATATTTTCTGGGAAGTATACTTGTTTTACAGAGAGGGGTTACAACTTTCATATCGAAATGGTTTTGATAAAGCTTTGTTTTTGCCCACTCACGCTTTTTGTTTTGCGCCCCTCCAGGTTCTAGTAGCATAGTTTCTTTATCGACAAGGTCTCGTGGCATATCTCAGTTCAGGTGGCTACTTCTGAGGGTATGATCTTTACCCACACTACTGTACTTTACTTATGCTCTGACAACGCGTGTGAAATGGGTCAATACCCACTCACAGCGCACTCTGATAGTTAGGTACCTTTAGGTTTAAATTTATTCGTATTCTTCCATATCATCACTTTATGGCTTCGTCACCTTCCAGGTGATGGCCAGCACAGCTCGATTCGGAGTCCTAGTGGACATTCCGGGTCGGGGTGTGTCATCTTGATCATGTTTCATAAATATTTTCTAGTTCTTACTCCAGTTTCATAAATGGTGTATAGTCCAGTTTCATAAATAGTTTCCACCTATTGATTTAGTTTTGGAAATAATGCCTAATTCTTGTTTTCGTTTCATAAATAGTGTCTACTTATTAGTCGAGTTTAATAAATAGTGTCTACTTAGTGGTCTAGTTTCATGAATAGTGTCTACTTATTGGTGAAGTTTTATAAATAGTGTTTTATTCTTGGTTCAGTTTCATAAGGTTTGAAACTTAGACCATTTTTTGTCCTATAAAAGCACCCATTGTGCCGAAAATGATGAACCTAGAAGTGACTCTTTAGATCAAAACCTTGAGAAGATTATGTTCTCAGTAATTATATTTACAAAGCTATTTTCAATTACCAAATTAAATTTTTCTCACTTTTTTCTCATACCTACAATAATAAATGTAGCTGTCACATCTCGGCCCGGGACGGATCATTTCCCGGGCCCGCTCCACCACCGTAGCACGATATTGTCCGCTTTGGGCCTCGACCACGCCCTCACGGTTTTGTTTCTGGGAACTCACGAGCAACTTCCCAGTGGATCACCCATCATGGAAGTGCTCTAGCCCCCCTCTCGCTTAACTTCGGAGTTCCTACGGAACCCGAAGCCAGTGAGCTCCCAAAAAGCCTCTTGCTAGGTAGGGATGGGAATATACATTTAAGGATCACTCCCTTGGGCGATGTGGGATGTTACAATCCACCCCCCTTAGGGGCCCGACGTCCTCATCGGCACACTTCCGGCCAGGGATTGGCTCTGATACCATTTGTCACATCTCGGCCTGGGACGGATCACTTCCCGGGCCCGCTCCACCACCGTAGCACGATATTGTCCGCTTTGGGCCCCGACCACGCCCTCACGGTTTTGTTTTTGGGAACTCACGAGCAACTTCCTAGTGGGTCACCCATCATGGAAGTGCTCTAACCCCCTTTCGCTTAACTTCGGAGTTCCTACGGAACCCGAAGCCAGTGAGCTCCTAAAAGGCCTCGTGCTAGGTAGGGATGAGAATATACATTTAAGGATCACTCCCCTGGGCGATGTGAGATGTTACAGTAGCTCTCCATCCAATTTCTTGAGCTTGGGTGTCATCTTGGAGAGATTTTACCTTGTGCCCGTAACACAAATGGTATACCATGTGTTATTATATAAGTGGTGAACATTTTTATTTTTTATGTTATTAATTTTTTAACATAAGAATCTCACAACTTGTATAGAGTGTATCACGCCGTATTCTTGGCACATTGAAAAGTTTCTCATCATCATAACTACTATTGAAAAACAACACCACAAAAATAAAACAGGAGAATGTAATTCAATTCCAAGTATTTTTCTTATTCTAAGCCAAAAAAAAAAAAACTATTAATGTACCTAACGATGGGACAAAAAGATGGTGAAAAGAAGTAGAGTGTTTGAAGTATTTTTTTGGAGGGGGACCAGCGCTTGGATGTGTTAAGGTTATTTTTTAATTTTTTTTATTAGTCTTTTGTCTTTATGATTAAATAAAGTTAATGGGTGGTTTTTTTATTAAAATATGAAGATTTGAAATCCTTTTGATTAGTTTTTGTCTTTTTTTAAAGTAGCACAATCCTAAATCAGTTTTTAGTGCTGATGAAGGAAGCAAATCCAAAGGTGAATATAGGATGATTCCCAAACACACGACGCAGACAATATTCGCACCAATGATGCCACGTCACGTTACCCAATCCCAACCTAAACACGCGCTAAGATAATGTCATAATTGGTCAATTCTCTTCCTCTCTTTCCCTCTTTCTGTCCGTTCATCTTCCAAACCAAAACAAACAAAAACCTGCTGACGAGGCCGCGCACCCATGACCAAACCCCAAAAGTCCCAAACCTTCAAAACCAATCCATTTCCAAATTTTAAAAAATATATACAAGCTCAAATAAATAATCCAATTATTCGACTCCACCCAATCCTATCCAACTCAATTTTGTTTGGAATTTCGAATATACCATTCCGTTGTCGAATTGCCCAAAAAATTCATTGCATTTCTTCTTTTTTTTTCTTTTTAAAAAGAATAACAACTAATAACAAGTTACAATTATTTAATCCTTTTGGACTTGGAGAGGCAACTCAATTTTGTTTTGGAATTTTGAATATACTCTTCCCTTGTCGAATTGCCCAAAAAATTCACTGCATTTCATTTTTTTTCTTTTTAAAAAGAATAATAACAGATAGTAATTCACGACTGTTCAATCATTTCGGATCCGGATAGTTATTGAAAAGTGAAGTAGAAGTTGAATTGCATATTCGCGTTCTGCTTTTCCGATTGATTGACGACCGTTGGATTGATCCAAAAACCGAAAGTGGGGTCGCACAATCGCACTACATGCTGATTCGTCCCATTAGAAAATTCCATGATTTTATTTCTCTCTGTAAAATAAACCGGACAAATGAGGGAATTAAGACAGCCCATGGCAACATCCTCCCCTCCAGCCTCCCTTCTCCCCCCTCCTCCGCTGGACAGCATCTTCTCCGCTCCTTCTCCTCCGTATGTCTCCTTCTCTATCTTTCCTCAGATCTGACCTCCTTTTTTGTATTTTTTTCCTTATAAATTTCTCTGAATGTAGGGTTAGTGTTCCAGATTAGGGATTTCGTTTTTCTAATTTAGGTAGTTTATCTAAATTGTAAACATCATTCTGTTTAAACGTTGCTTTCTGTTTGAATTCAGGTTGTCTTTTTTCTTTTTCTCTTGCTGTTTATTTAAATATTGATTGGCTGCGCATGTGTTTTTCCAGATTAGAAATTATAATCTTTTACATTGAATTTCTGTGTTGTGTATCTATCTTTGTATTTAGTGTGTGTTTACTCTCTAATCTGAATTTTACTGATATGATGATAAGCTGCTTAATTGTTTATAGGACTCTATCTGTTTTTTGCATGGGTTTACAATTTCCATAATGTTTCGCATTAAATGAAGTTTGATGATTTATGTGATTGGTCACTAGTTCAGTAAGGTTGTTCTTTTGGGTACTCTCTGTGTATTTAATTTTCTGATAGCACTACATGAACTTTGGTGTTCTGTAAAAATGGATATCTATAGTTCATATTTGTCTGTTTCTTTTCCGGTTTCAGCAGTTTGTGAACGAGATAAAGTGTAAGAAATTTGGTTTGGACATTGCTTGGCGGGATTTGAAAGAGGGAAGAAAGAATATAGAGTTTTTCTGCCAGTTTTTGGGGTTCTTATATGATTTGGTATAGCCATTGCCTGTTCAATTGTCCAAAAAGTTCAACGCAGGTCAAATTTAATTGGACAGTGAGCAAAGAATCAAGGAATTCTGACACAAACCCAGAAATCAATTGGGTTTTCTCTCATTGTTACTCAGAAAATTTGATCTTTTGCCTGGGAATTCTCTTTGGAGCTTGGGTTGTTGACAGCTCTGCAACACCGAGTTAGATCTGTGCCTTTGGATATTTGGGTGTTGTTTCTTGTGAAGCTTAGACTTTTATAACTCCATTCATGATCTGGCGATGCAATCTCAAAATCTGAGAATAATCCATCATCAAACGGTCTGCGTTTGTATTTGACTGCAAGGCCGACACAATGGACCAAGACGACTTTCGGACCATCTTAGAAAGTTCGGAAGTGGATATATGGACGTTCATGGACACTGCCATAGCTGTCGCTTCGGCTGATTATGGCACTGAGCTCAAGCACCGGAGGGATGGCATTGTCGAGCGCCTCTATGCCACAACTTCCGTTCCGCCTCAATGCCCAAACTGCGATGCTGATGGGCCTAATGGGCACAATGGTAACCAGCCCAAAGCAGTTTCACCTTACACTCCGCAGTCTGTTGGTGGAGATGGTGGTGAGGAGGATGAGGAGGAGTTGGATCCCTACGCAGGGTTGTTCGATGATGAGCAGAAGAAGATTCTAGACATCAAGAAGCAGCTTGAGGATCCTTATCAGGTCAATTTCTCTTTCTGTCAGTCTTCAATTCATTTCCTGTTTTGGTTTGGTTGCGTCTTGTCTTTTTTCGTCTCTTTTATATTGATTGTGTAAGCAACTTTGTTCATGTCAGTCGGAGGATACATTGGTTGAGTTGCTTCAAACTCTAGCAGATATGGAAATATCAGTCCAAGAACTTAAGGTAATTATGGGGTGTTCTTATATATGCTCTTATAAACAGAAAAACACTTCTCTCACCAATTATCTCTTGATCCTTCTCCAATTTTGAATCCCGCTCGCTATTTAATAAAGAGAAAAAAACTTCCGCCAAGTTTGTGATTTTTAGTTGTTGTTTGGGATTTTTAGGAGGCTGATATTGGAAAGCATGTGAGTCAATTGCGGAAGCAGCATCCAAGTGATGTTGTTAGGCGATTGGCAAAGCAAATTGTCAAGTATGAACATGTTTCGTTGCTCTTCACTTGTTGGTGGTGAAAGTCTTTTAGTTTCGACATTGAAAAAAAATAAGTTGTTGATTTATTTTGTTGCTTTTTTATTTTACAGTAAATGGAAAGGTATTGTGAATGAATGGGTCAAGTTACATGGAGAACAACAATCATCTTCAACCATGGGTAAACATAAGATCCTTATTCCCTTATTAATTAATTTAATTCCGCTTCTTGCAAAAACTTCAATCGATGTTAAGAAGCTGGAGTCCTGCCCTAGTTACATTGAATCCTAACTTAAGTTGTTTGCAGTTGATGAAGACTCACCACAGCAGAAAATTCTCCACAATGGACTTCACCAGGTGAAAGAAAGATTTGTTTTTGATAAATTTGTGGAATATTCTGTCCTTTATTCATACTTATTAATATTCAGTTCTTTCGATTCTCAGGTTCCTGATTTTGCATACTCTCCAAATCCTCACAGTAAGTGTAGAATCAGATTCTACACTTCCTCTTCGTCGTTTGCTGAAAATTTAGTTTACAGTTTTATTTAGCTGGGCCTGTTTGTGTTACTATTAATCATCATCTTTTTCACACAGATGGGAGTTCTGGGTCTGACAAGAACAATTCAGAACCAGAACGCAAGCCAAAGGCAGTTCCTAGAAGGGATGCTCCACCAAAACCTACACAATCGATCCCTGTGTCTGCTTCTGCTCCTCAAAATGTATGGATACCAAATTATAGTATTTAACTCTATGTTTGGATGCTGAAATTTTGAGGAAGATAATATAAAATTTGAAGCTTATGCTTCCAAATATAATAAACCGAACTCAACTAAGCTAACTAGTTCAATTTATAGCTGAGTCGAGTGCACGTGTAAGCAATTTCAGTGTCGCATCATAACGTGAATTCCAAAACTATAATTCGAAACAAATTATTTCCACCGAGTGTTGTTTGTCACTTAATTGATTTTTGCAGAGACAGATGGGGCAGAAGGAAAGCAATTTTGACTCTCATAGATTGGCTTCTGCAAGAAGACGACTTCAGGCAAATTACAAAGAAGCTGAAAATGGTTAGGTCTTTAAAACTATGGAGATGTTGGTTTGTTTTTGTACGTTTTTGTTCATTACGTCGGTGTTTATGTTGGTTGGGATGTGCCTTTTTTTGTGAAGCCAAAAAGCAGAGAACAATTCAAGTGATGGACATCCATGAGATACCAAAGCCGAAGAATTCTTTCATTGCGAGGAACAAAGGCGGTGGAGGAGGCGGAGGAGGAGGCGGAAGTGGCTCTCATCAAGGCAGGCATTGGTGAAAATGGGCAGAGCCTCTCACACTCGCAGATGTATAATATTGTAATACAAAAAAGGCTTGTGGGGATGGATTGGGTAACACGCACAAAAGGTGTTAATCTCTGCTTATCCTTTCTTATTCCATTTTTTTTTCTTGTATTAAGCGAAACAAGAAAAGCACAATTTTCCTCCTGTTATTATTATTATTTTTGCTTAATAAGAAACACAACATTTTTAATCTTCTTTTTCTTTTGCATTGGGGTTTGGATAAGACAATGGTGTCCCCAACAATTATGTTTGGGTATTGTTAGGGAGATTAAATTTGTAGATTAAATTTGCAAACTAAATGATGTGCTATCAATAAGAAATAAGCACGTTAATCAATAGTTAAGTAATAATCTAATCATTTACTTTTATGTCATTTAGTTTATAAATTTAGCTTACAAGTTTAATTTTTGTAGCATTATCGGTTATGTTTTAAAAGCGTTTTAAAAGATCAAGTTTTGAGAGAAATGTGCCGTTGAGGGGATTTGGGGTAGGGGTGGGCAAACGGGCCCTAGGCCCGCAGGGCGGGTTGGTTCTATGCGGTTCGGGGCGGGTCTTAAATTTGTAAAGACAAAACGGGGCAGGTTCACAAAATTATCGAGGTGGGGTGGGTGCAAAAGCCTTAAGAAACAGGGCCCCGGTTGGACCCGTTTCTCCCAATTCTCACAAAATTATAATATCTGTTGTGGTAGCCTAAGCTTTTCTCCTAATTCTCAGCCGTCCGATCTCTGACACACCCACCTCAAAAGGTGCTCCTTTTCTCTGTCTCATCAGATGCTTCCACCAAGACTCCAAACCAATTATACATAAAATAAACCTTATCTTCTCCTCCTCCTTGGAGATAACAAAATAGAGAGAAAAAGAAAGCAAAAAGCAACAATTGAACAAGGCACAAGGAATAATGGCTTCAATTTCAGCAATGGCATGGTCGCCCTGCCTTTCCAGTCGAGCCTTCACACCCTTTGGTTCTCTCACATTCCTCACCAGCTCAACTGCAAGGAAGAGCTCCGTGTCTCTCAGCAGTGGCGTTGCCCCGTGCTCCCCTTCTTTTATTCTTGCCCCTATTTTTTTCCTTTTTCTTTTCTGTTTTTCATTTTGCTTGCTTTTTCCTGCACTTTCCCCGTCACTTTTCCTCTTAATAAGCATGTTTTCACTCATCCTACATGGCTTCAAATTTCATTATCCTTTGCCCTCCATCCCGGTCATCCATTTCCCTCCAATTTCATCATTCCATTTCCTAACCTTCCCACTTGGCTCCTTCATTCCTCGACACCACATCAATCCGGATTTGCGCAACAGGGGATCAACAGATGGGTTACAGTCTGGAGGATTTGCTCAAGGCTTCGATGAAGTCGCTGGGGAGGGGAGCGAACAGGATGACAAAGACAATACTTTGGCGTGAGTGAAGATTTGGACCCATGGGGACCCGTAGGAACCGGCCCGTTTCAACGGGTCGAGCTAGGTCCGGATCCTATTTTGAAATACCCAAAACCTGCCCCGCCCCGCCCCGTTTTATTTACCAACAGGTCTGGTCCGGTTCCTTCAATTTTAGGCCTGGCCCGGCCCGTGCCCACCCCTAATTTGGGGTGTTTGGTTGGCAGGCTTTGTAGTTGGTGGGAAGGTTGGTGCACTAGTCACTCACAATTAAGTATTATAGTTTGTTCTTGGTGGAGCCTTGGAAGAAGTTAAGTCAAAGGAAGAATTTTGGCTTTTAACACTAGCCAAAGGACGACAATCCTCGCCGAATTTTTGTGAGGATCCTCTTCAGATCTTTTTTGTGAAGATTTTAGAAATTATTTCATTTTATCTGTTTATCGTACATTATGTAGTCATTTTTCGTTAGATAATGTTTGTGTTCAATTTAAATAAAAAATTCAAAATGATTTTTAGCCGTAGAATGACTGATAAATAGATAGGATGAACTAAGTCCTAGGATCCTCATAAAGAGGATCCGGATAGAATCTTAGTCCCTCGCTGAAAGGATTGTTAGTTAAGAAAATGATTTGGACTCGATTGGAATGGAGGACATTGTTTTACTTAATTTGGCCATATTTACAGGTTCCTTTTTTTTAATAGCGAGTTCGATATAATGTGTCTCATTGGGCAGTTTAACCCTAATCTCCACTCATAATGTTGTATATTTGAAAACAAATAAAAGAGAAGACACATAACATAGAACTATTTACAGAACTTCAACCAAAGATAGAACCTCTCACTAAAAGCCCACTACATAGGCAATAAAATATAGTTTTGTGGCTCCTTTGTATTATATTTTAGTGGTATTTATCTTCACTTGTAAGTGAGAATCTTATATTTGAATCTCGTAAATAGTGAGTTTGAAACCAATTTATTCTCTAGTCATAACATAATTGTATTATTGTATAAAACATGAAATGAAAAAAACGTACTTTCTGTTATGTTAACACTCTCCGATGACTCTTCACATTTTGGACATGAATAACCCTCCATGCCGTGCAATCTTTCCTTCAACGTTTGACCCACCTTCATAGGCATCCCAAGCAGTGGCGAAATTAGGAATTGTTAAAGAAAGTGGCGGAATTCAAAAGGGTAAAAAGTTCTAAAAAACATATAGAATCCTTTTAGATAATAAACAATATTAATGTTATTCATAATTTATCAATACAAAAAAGTTACAATTATTGCCACGAGGTTTCGTACCATGAAAACGTCACATAATAGGCTCATTATCAATAAAAACAAAGCCATCTATCTCAATATAAACAACCAAGCTATCACTCAACCATTGATCTCCCATTGAGCTTAATTGAGCTATTCCATGAGCCATAAATTGCAGCAGGGTTTGGATTGCCAATGGCAACTTAATATTTTTACAATGGGTTACAACTTAATATCGAACTCATTACTAAACGTTTTTTGACACTTTGTAGAAGAGTCGAATTTAAAACTTGAGTCATGCATATATATAATATGATGGTTTTTAAAACAATATATTTGCATCAAATTTTCCATAATGCAATGAATATTATTTCATTTTTTGCATTGTGTAAATGGTAAAGTTGTGAGTCATGCAACAAACGTTTTCTGGTAATAACTAAGAAGGCCAGTTGGCCCAATTTCATTTCTATAATGTACCAAATCCAATGCCCAAGAACGAAACTAGCTTCAACCGCGCCCACAATATAAAAAAGAGAAAAAATCCCAGTGGAAAACCCTACCTAACATTCCCCCGAAACTGTTTAGTAGCTTTCTCAGAGCATCCATGGACCATGGCAGCCAAGCACGTCCGAGCAAGTATGCCTGCAGACGATCAACCTGAGGTGGCTGTCATGGCTGACAAGGCTGCCGAACTCGACAGGGCACAACTCAGGAGCCGTGCTGCAGGTTTTTCGATGGACCAGATGGGTGGCTAATCACTCATGGGATCCGATTGGGATTCAATTTTTGGCGACAGGAGGTGCGCACCTCCTTGCGCCTCTGTAGCTTCACCAGTGATCCCAAGTATTTCTCTTGACATACTACTAGCAACATTCCTAATAACTTAGTTTTAGTCATCTCGTCTCATCCACATTATGAATAAAAGCTACCGTTGACTTAGTAAACCTCCTCGTAAATATGAAATATATTGTTAACAGTCTCACAATCATCCCTCCACGTTTCCCAAAAAAATAATTCCATGACCAACACCCTTTTAGTCGCCACACAAACCCTCTTAGCGTTCCTACCATTTCATCCTGCTGTAACAAACCTGACAAACCCTCGAAGACAAAAGAAAAAAGAGAGGAGAAAGTGGAGTATTAAATTGTTACTTCTCACACACTCTTTGTCAATTTCTGTCATTTGATATTCTTTAACGATCTGACGGTTACAAACATCCCATTATGCTCTTCACGTGCGTAATCCGTTTATATGATGCGTCGTCTCAAAAGGGACTATGGCATTACCATGAATAACCCTGCCCGACACAAAAACACTATGCATTTCGGATATGACCAACCCAAGAACTTTTTAAGACTGTACATAAAGATATAGGGATCGAAGCAATGACAGTGTGGTTGAATTCTTTCACGCTATGATGGCCATTTAGCACTTCCACAAAGCTAGAAACGGGAACACTTACAATACTGCAATATTTTTTATAAAACAGAGTTGGCATTATTGGGTTTCCGGCCATAATATAATTGAGATTATTTTAATGCGAATAAATATGCAGCGGAAAATAAAAAAAATAACCATAATATGTAACTCCAATTTACATATTTGGTTGGTTGTAATTAATAATGCAACAAAGAATGAGGATTAAGAAATTAAATTACTTGAACCTTAACAACATGTGCACCACTAGGTAAGATCATCCTTGTGCTTGTGTTAATCCTCGTCACGATTGATCACATAAAGCTTCACAATTGTTGAGCCTCTAAGAGTATTTGCACTGATAAATCTAGCAACAGATTAAATGTACTAGCATCATCTTTCACTAGGATCAATAGTGTTTGGACAAGACACAAGGTTTTTTTGGGTTAAGATTTTTTTCTCTTTTCTCTGAGGAACAAATTTTAGCATTACCTTACATATGAGACAACACATGGGGTATATACAATAACCCCTAGCCGCACCCTACCATTGGGCTTGACGCCAGGGGCTTTACTCCTTGTGTTAAGTCCATTCCTTGTGACTTGGACCCTTTTAATTAAATAAAGCCCAATGCTTATCTTAATTAAAACATGTCCATTCGGCCGAAGTAATTAATTCAATATAATTAACAATTAATTATCTTGTCATCATCCATTTAACGTCGTTAGTACTATCGTAGGTGTGTGACCTCCTAGGTTCTAACTAAAGCTGGTAGTGAAATTAATACACACACACACACACACACACACACATATACATATATATATATATATATATATATATATATGTATACTCATCTAGAAGCAGACCAAGGCTATGGCAGCATGAACCCAGCGCCCCATCGCTTAGGCCCCACGGCCCATTGCTCTTCTCTCTCATTGGCCCGCAGGCTAGCCTAGGAGGAAACGTAGAGCCAATTCCTCCTTCTTCTCTTAGCCCACAGAGCAGAGGCTGAAGCCTCTACTTCTCATTTTTTGATCCAACGAGGTGGGCCTAGCAGCCCATCTCTTCTCCTTTAGCCAGGCAGTAAGCCCAGCTTGGCACTAGCCCACGCCCTGCGCCGAGCCCAACACCTAGCCTCAACTTGCGACGTGTCAAGTCCTTGCCCGTGTCGCCAGTTTCTCAGCTTCAGCTGAGCCGACCCAATCTTACATCGCGGCTCCATGCCATGCCGTTCTCTACCGTCCGCACTGAGCCGACTCGATGCACGTCGCCACTGGCAGCGGGTTTGCTGTCCCGAATAATGTGTCTCCTCTATGTCTCTTCTTTAGTCATGTGACACGTGTCCTCCACTGAATATTAAAATTTAACACTGTTACTTTCTATATAATTTAATTAAAAATTAAAAAACTCAAAAATTAAAAAAAAAAAGGCGAAAGGACACTGTTAAAACTCATCATCTCTAATCTCCTTGCAATCCTTCCCCAATCTCCTGCAATCCTTCAAAAGAATCCCTTTAACCCCGTGGAAACTCATCTTCCTTATCGTCTTTATCAACTTCATGAATCCAAGCACAGTCCTCAATCTCCCAACCCGTAGAAGAACCCACAATCTCAAGATGTCCCCCCAAATCGTCTTTGTCGCTACTTTAACCCAAAAAAACCCAAAACCCACAATCGTCTCTTCCGCCAATTCAACACAAACAAACCCAAAAGCAGTATGGTGAGGAGGATGAGATGTTAGTATCCCAATAATCTGGTTCGACCTTGACCTGTGCTAAGGGAAGAATGGAGAGTATGAAGGAAAGAGAAGAAGGAATCCAATTGAGTAGTAATTTTGATTCAATTCATTATGACCCTTGCCACCATAAACTTGGGGAATTTAACAACCTACTTGCTAGCTCACTGAGTTTGAGCTCCAACTCAGCACTAAAGGACAAAACCTGTTCACATGACTCCTTATACTTACCACTATTATAGTAAAACCCCAGAAATCCCTTACAATTAACCCTTCCCTTACAATTTCATCCCAACACTTGTGATCAAAGCAATCACAATTACAAGGAACATAACAATACTTTTCCCTTCAAGAACCTTGTCCACAAGGTTTACAGAGAAAATTCTGAAAACTTGGCTTGGAAATCATCAAAATCTTCCCAAGTAGCATCGGTTTCTTCTTGATCAATCAAGTGAACCAGCAATTGAACACCCGCTAAGTTGCCCTTCTTATACATCATTCGAGCTAGAATCCTCTTTAGAGATGGCTGAGATATTCCATTCTCTCGAACTTGAGGGAGTGTGGACTGCACAACAGTATTGGAACCCATCTGCCTCTTGAGATTGCTCACATGAAATACTAGATGTATTTTGCTTTCCACAGGGAGTCCATACTGATATACCATTGAGCCAATCTTCTCTATCACCTCATAGGGTCCATAATATCTCGGCTGCAACTTGTGATAACTGTCTAGGGCTAGTGATTGCAGCTGATATGGTATCAATTTCAAATATACTGAATCTCCCACAGAAAATTGCCTCTCACTCCTTTTCTTATCTGCTTGCACCCTCATTCTGCTTTGAGCCCTTACCAAGTTGGAATGTGATAAGCTCATATTTATATATATTTTACATCAAATTCACTTATCTTTTCTTAGTTAGTTCCTTATATTTTTGAGCTATTTACTTTGTTTTTGTGTTTTGTAGGACTAGTCAAGCAAAGAAAAGAAAAATAGCACAAGTGGGATTTTAAGTAACAAATTCGTCAAAACTGCCTGTGCAAGTCAGCTGACTTTGGAAGCAAGTTACGAACAACTCAGAATGAATTAGAGAATGAGCCTTATATGCGTAGAAAGTTATGGATGTCTATTTTCTGGTGCATTTTGTGGATTCCTAATATCATTTTTCTAGAAGAAGTTATGGCCGTTTTAATACTGAAAGGTTCTCAAGAGGCTGAGCAGTTTGTAACTGACAAGAAAGCATTGAAAGCAATAAATCCAATAAAACTAGCAGCCAAAACTGATGCAACCAAAAACAAACCAGCTGACACCTATTCAAATATCAGAGGAAATGAAATTAAAGATGAGGATTAAGAGGGAGTAATTGGCATAAAGACTACCTAAAGAGTTACAATTGTTTTACCATTTCCTCTCACTTATTGTCATCACAAAATGGCTATTAGTGGGGGAGTTATGGAGAAGAAATGGGGCAGCAAGCATGGGCTTAAAGGCTGCAGGTTGCAGCGGCAAAAGAGGAGTTTTTTAGGAAAAAGAAGGAAAAAAGGCAAGGCAGCAACGTTGGGGAAGGAAGGAAAGGAAGGAGGAAATCTTGGCATTCTCTTCTTTTGGTTTTATCTTCTCAAACTCATGTCTTTCCTTTGGTTTTATTTGAGAATTATGTGTAACTAATTTTTAGTAGTTAGGGGCTGTTTTGAAGCCCCGAATATGATTGCAAATGTGTTATGACATTTCGTTTCAATTTCTTTTATGAAAGGATGAAAATTGGTTCACTACTTGTCTCATTGATGAATTCTTTATGTGTTTTCTACGGATGCATACTTAGTAAGCATATTTAGGATTCTAATGCTATGAATATGTGTGTGCCTGCCCTTGTCAAATGAGGACCTACATATGTTCTAGAGTAGTACTTGTTAATTGCGATTAACATGTGAATCAATTTCTAGGATAAGTAAGAGAACGCCAGTACTTACGATGCCTTGTGATGACTCAAACTCTTTTCGTTCTTAATGATTTCTACTTGTTAAATCTATGAACACGCCATTCTAGATTGCATGCTAGGGACTAAGTTAAGTTGAAAACGCCATTCTCTTAACATACTACGTAAGAAAGAGTAATAAGTTGAGTTCTAACATTGAGCCAACTTGAGCATCTTCATCCAGAAATAAAAGGAATTTGAATGAAACATAACATGTTTTCATGATTATTTGGTGGTGGATAGCAATTCCCCTAACTCGTTTTTTTTTAATTTGTGAATTACTTAAAATCTGTTTCTGTCGTGTTTTTGTTCAATTTAATTTAAATAGAAAATCAACTCCAAAAATCCCAAAAATTTGTATGAGTGTAGCTTTGTGTGTCTAGTATCTGCATATAAAATTTCGTAGACTTTAGATAAGCTTAAGTTGGTCTAATAATTATTTTTCGGTAGCTGGTCAGTAGGGACAGCAACCCAGTTTTTGTGACATTTTAAGTAGTTGGATAAAACAATCTTCTGCGGGAATGACCCTTATTTTCATATGCTACAATTGACAAATCTTAGTATTAATAAGGAAAATCAATAGGACATTTGTGTTTTACTTTGTGGTGTGCATTTAATCCTATCAAATTTTTGGCGCAGTGTCGCCAGGGATTGTTATTTCTAATTACTTATTTCTCTATTGTTTTCTTTTCTTTACTAATTAGTGTTTTTGTTTTTGGTTTTATTTCAGGTACTCTTTGTAGTATATGCATACTCGAAGGTCCAAGAGTATTGATCTAGCTTCCTACGATCCTGAGCTTGAACGAACACTTCGAAAGCTTCGAGGAACAATCAAGCAGAAGCGTGCATCGGTCTCTTTACCACCATCTTCTCCATCACATTTGAGTTCGGAAGAGGAGGAAGAACCACAAGAAGACATGGCTGATAACCGTAATTTGAGGGAGTTGGCAACGCCGAATACGGATCAACAACCATTGTGCATCACATATCCAAATGCAGAAGGGGGATTTGAGCTCAAGTTCGGCATGATTCACTACTTGCCTAAGTTCCATGGATTTTCAACGGAGGATGCCAACAAGCATCTCATAGAGTTTCACGTGGTATGCTCGGGAATGAGACCAGCAAATGTGGATGAGGAGCAAGTCAAGTTGAGGGCATTCCCATTTACATTAGAAGCTAAGGCAAAGGAGTAGCTTTACAATTTACCTCCGGGATCAATGAACACATGGAACCAAGTGAAGCAAGCATTCTTGGAGCAATATTTTCCAGCCACAAAAGCTGCAAGCATAAGGAAAGACATATGTGCAATCCGACAACAACATGGAGAGCCTTTTGGAATTACTATAAGCGCTTCACACATTTGGTTGCATCTTGTCCTAATCATCAGATTTCAGAGCATCTTTTAATACAGTATTTTTATGAAGGATTGTGTGGTACTGATCGTGTAATGCTTGATGCAGCAAGTGGATGAGCATTCATGGACAGGACACCAACAAATGCTAAGGCATTGTTAAAGAACATAGCTGGCAACACACGACAATTTGGAGGGAGAGATGAGCTACCTCTTAAGAAAGTTAACGACGTAAGTGCTAATTCTAGTATTGAATTACAATTAGCTAACTTGACTAATCTTGTGCAACAGGTTATGGTGGCTCCAAAACAAGTGTGTGGTGTATGTTCAATGATGGGACATGCCACAGACATGTGCCATTCGTTGATGGATCAAGGTGGTCTTGAGCAAGCTAATGTGTTAGGAGGGTTTTAGGGGCAACAAAGGCAAAAGTATGATCTATACTCCAACAACTATAACGCGGGGTGGCGCGATCATCCACACTTAAAGTGGAACAATCAAGACAACGGACAACATTCTGTTCCCAACACCTATAATCGTCCATCTGGCTTCTTTCAAGCAAGACCGCATGCACCATTTCAGCCTCAACAACAACAAGCTCCAAGTAAGTCTCTTGAGGATTTAATTGCTTCTTTAGCTAACTCTACTCAATCTCATGAACAGAAAATAGACAAAGCAATTGAAAACCTTGAGCGCCAAATGAGTCAGTTAGCAAGTTTGATGGGGCAACAACACCAACCAGGAAGATTGCTGAGCCAAACCGTGGTGAATCCAAATGCAGAGCAGATGAATGTTGTGAATTTAAGGAGTGGAAAAGAAGTTTTTCAGCAGTCGATGATGCAAAAGAGGACCAGAAAAGATATAAATGAGCAAGATGAGGCATCAATAGAAACTGAAAATTTTCCTAAAGCTACAGAATTGAACAAAAAAGATTCTGGTAAGTAAAGAAGTTCAAAATTCATTTAACTTATGTGTCCCTGTTCCTTTCCCTCGCAGGTTTCTGAAGTCTAAGAAAGAGCAAACTGATAAGGAAATCTTGGATACTTTCCGGAAAGTCCAAGTGAACTTACCTCTTTTAGATGCCATAAAACAAGTGCCCAAGTATGCAAAGTTCCTTAAAGAGCTTTGTATGAACAAGAGGAGATTCAATGATCACGAAATTGTGGCATTAAGCGAGGAAGTATTAGCTGTTTTGCAGAGGAAGCTGCCACCGAAGTTGAAGGATGCCGGGAGCTTTACCATTCCATGTGTAATCGGAGGGAAATAGTTTGGGAGAGCATTGTGTGATTTGGGGGCATCCATCAATCTGATGCCATATTCAGTGTATGAATCACTAAACCTTGGAGACTTGAAGGAAACAAAGGTAGTAATCCAGTTGGCAGATCGTTCAAACAGATATCCCAAAGGCTTATTGGAGGATGTACTTGTGCAAGTGAATGAGCTCATTTTTCATGCTGACTTTTTTGTTCTTGAGATGGAACATGACCCTATGCCTACTGCACTTCCTCTTATATTGGGAAGACCATTCCTTAGAACGGCGCGTACGAAGATTGATGTCTACGATGGTACCTTAACCATGGAAAGTGATGGATAAAGCGTCAAGTTCAAAATCTTCAATGCTATGAGGTACCCTAGTGATTTTGAATCTTGTTTGTCTATTGATGTGTTTGACTATTTTGTGTAGGATTGTTTTAATGAAGGTGTGGGACAAGATAATTTAGAGAAGGTGTAAGTGCATAGCATTACACATGGAAAGCTTAATTCTTCCGAGCACATTGACGAAGAATTAGTCCAAACTATTGCAGCACTTGAGTCTCTTTCACCAATTCGTGGTAAGTCTTCTTCCTATTTTATTTCTCTTCCCACTTCTAACGAAAAAACTCTTCCTTCTGTGATTCAGGCACCCAAATTGGAGCTTAAACCGATTCCTGAACATTTGAAGTATGCATTTTTGGGAGAGGATGAAACATTACCAGTCATCATATCGTCATAACTCATAGTAGAAGAGGGGGAGAAACTGATCAGGGTATTGAAGGATCACAAAACTGCCATAGCTCGGAGCATTGCAGATATCAATGGTATAAATCCAACTACATGTATGCATAGGATTCTGCTGGAGGAAGGTGGAAAACCAACAAGGGAAGCTCAACGCCGTTTAAACACTCATGATGGAGGTCGTCAAGAAAGAGGTTATCAAACTTCTTGATGTTGGCATCATATATCCTATCTCGGACATCAAGTGGGTGAGCCCTGTTCAAGTAGTTCCGAAGTGATCCGGAGTCACAGTTGTTAAGAATGAAGCTAGTGAGCTAGTGCCTACACATGTGCAAAATAGTTGGAGAGTCTGTACAGACTATCGGAAGATAAATAGCACGACACGCAAGGATCACTTTCCAGTCCTATTCATTGATCAAATGTTAGAAAGGTTAGCTGGTCATTCTCATTATTACTTTCTTGATGGCTATTCTTGATATAATCAGATTGCAGTTGCTCCGGAGGATCAAGAAAAGACGACTTTCACATGTCCATTTGGCACATTTGCATACTGAAGGATGCCGTTTAGACTTTGCAACGCCTCCGCCACATTTCAAAGGTGTATGGTAAGTATCTTTTCTGATATGATTGAGAAAATAATTGAAGTGTTCATGGATGATTTTTCAGTTTATGGTGATTCTTTTGATACATGTCTACATAATTTGTCCCTAGTTTTAAAACGTTGCCAAGAAACTAATCTGGTCTTAAATTGGGAAAAATACCATTTCATGGTTTCACATGGATTAGTTCTAGGACATATCATATCTGAAAAGGGAATTGAAGTTGATAAATCTAAAGTAGAACTTGTTAGTTCATTACCCCTCCCTACTACTGTCAGGGAGGTTCGTTCTTTTCTTGGACATGCAGGTTTCTACCGTAGATTTATGAAAGACTTCTCAATGATTTCTAGACCATTGTGCCGTTTGCTTCAAAAGGATGCAACATTTGATATGAACGAAGAGTGTGTGGCAGCATTCAACAAGCTTAAGGAGTTGTTATCAACAGCTCATGTGATCATGCCACCAGATTGGAGTTTACCTTTTGAGTTAATGTGTGACGCTTCAGACTATGCGGTCAGTGCAGTTCTAGGGCAGCATGTCAACAAAGTGCCACAAGTCATCTATTATGTATCTCGAACACTCAATGATGCACAATTGAATTATTCAACAACAGAGAAGGAGCTTCTAGCTGTTGTATTTGCTTTAGAAAAATTTAGATCTTATCTGATTGGGACTAAAGTTATTGTGTTTTCTGACCATCCATCTTTGAAGTATCTACTCACAAAAAAAGGTGCAAAACCGCGACTCATTCGATAGATACTTTTGCTTCAAGAGTTTGACTTGGAGATCAAAGATAAGAAAGGGAGTGAGAATGTTGTAGCAGATCATCTTAGCCGACTTGTGCATTCAAACACAGATGAAGATCTCATCCCTTTACGTGAGAGTTTTCTGGATGAGCAATTGTTTTCATTAAAGTTTACTGACCCTTGGTATGCAGATATTATCAACTACAAGGTCACCAAAAAGATTCCGGACGATTTTACACGTGCTCAGAAAGATAAGCTTGTCAAAACCGCCAAATACTACGAGTGGGATGATCCTTATTTGTGGAAATATTGCCCTGATCAATTGATTATAAGGTGTGTCCCCGAATCTGAGTTTAAATCTATTCTAACTTTTTGTCATTCTTATGCATGTGGTGGCCATTTTGGAGCAAAGAAGACAGCCCTTAAGGTGCTAGAGAGTGGTTTTTATCGGCCTAGTTTGTTTAAGGATGCGCACGAGTTTTGTGCAACATGTGATCGTTGTCAACGAACAGGTAACATGGGCCCAAGAAATCAAATGCCACAAACCCTTATTTTGATTGTTGAGATCTTTGATGTGTGGGGCATTGATTTCATGGGACCTTTTCCATCTTCAAATGGTTTTCTTTACATTTTATTGGTTGTGGATTATGTTTCTAAATGGGTGGAAGCGAAAGCCACCAAAACTAATGATTCAAAAGTTGTTTCAGATTTTATTAAGACTAACATCTTTGCAAGATTTGGAACACCTAAAGCAATCATTAGCGATGGAGGGAGTCACTTTTGCAATAGAACATTTGAAGCGTTGCTTCGGAAGTACAATGTCACACATAAGGTGTCCACACCTTATCATCCGCAAACTAGTGGTCAAGCAGAAGTATCAAACCGTGAGGTGAAGCAAATTTTGGAGAAAACTGTGAGTCCTAGTAGGAAGGATTAGAGCATACGCTTGAATGAAGCATTGTGGGCTTTTAGGACTGCTTATAAGACTCCTATTGGAATGTCTCCATTTCGGTTAGTTTATGGGAAACCATGTCGTCTTCCAGTAGAGTTAGAGCACAAAGCTTATTGGGCGATCAAAGCCTACAACATAGACATGAGTGTTGCTGGACAGTCGAGGAAGCTTCAATTGAATGAGTTAGATGAAATTCGGAATGATGCATATGAGTCAAGTTGAATATACAAGGAGAAATCAAAGGCATTTCATGACAAGATGATCTTAAAGAAGAGCTTTGCCATTGGATAGAAAGTTCTTCTATTTAATTCTCGCCTTTGGTTATTTCCAGGTAAGCTTCGTTCTCGTTGGGCTGGTCCATTTGTTATAACTAATAATTTTCCTCATGGTGCAGTGGAAATCCAAAGTATGAAGATCGGAAACATGTTCAAAGTGAATGGTCATAGACTCAAGCCATATTACGAGTCTTTTACGGAGCATGATGTGGAGGTTGTACCCCTCCAAGAACCAGCTCCCCTTGGATGATTACCCTTGGTACCGTCCGGCTGCGGACGTAAAAGCAAGCGCTTATTGGGAGGCAACCCAATATTTCTATTCATTGTCATTTTATGTCATTTTTCAATTTTTCGTTTGTTTTTTTTTCTGAATTTTCTCGCATGCTAAACTGAATTATTTCTTTTCTTTGTAGGAACATTTGGTTATGTCCACCTTTGGAGTTTATTGCAGAATTGAAGTTTGAGGGTCATCGCTTGATTTTACTACAAATTGGGGAAGTTTTCAGTCCAACTGCTTTATTTTGTTTCTTATTATTTTATTTTATTTTTATTTTATGCATTATCGTGTTTTCTGACATTGGGGACAATGTCCAGTTTAAGTTTGGGGGTAAGGATTGAAAAAATGACCAAATTGAAAATTTTCGTACCTTCGACTAAAAACTGGTTTGATTTGTTTCCTTGTTGCCTTTTGTTTTCTTAATTAGTTTTGTTTACTCTAAATAAAAACCCAAAAATAAAAAATAAAAAAAATACTCTAAATAAAAACCCAAAAATAAAAAATAAAAAAAATCGGAATATTTGAAAATCCAAAAATATTGTCTTGTTTTCTTTATTGTTTTGAATTAGATTTTTGTTAGTTTCCCGACCCAATGATATAATTGGATTGAATTTGAACCACGGTGATCAAGAACTTAGTAAGCATGTGTTGTGTGAAATTCCTGATTCTCTGGTTAGTTTTGTACATGTTTAATCATCTTTGAAAAACCAAATGCACATAGCCTTGTTGATGTGAAACTAAAGCATGACTTAAAGCTTCATATGTGAATATAGTGACCATATCCAACCTATGTGAGTTTTTGAGCCTATTGAAAGTGTGTGCATTTTTCATACACTCCTATTCTTTCATGTGTGATGAACTTATGTGAATTACATCTCTAGAACTTGCGTAACGATCTTTCGAAATGTTTGTCATTGATTGCATGAACTTGAAAAGGATAGAGGCATTAGGTTTGTCACCATGGCCCAAATAAGCATGTTTCCTAAAGAAAAATGATATCATTAGATTGCCAATTTGAGCCGTATATATTGAGCCTTTTATTTCTTATCACCAGATATGTTTACCCTTATACCTTAAACATTTTTCCTTACCCTTTCCAAGCTAGCTAGTGAGCAATATGAGATTGTTTGATGAGAAATGTTTGTGAAGTACTTTGAGGGAGTTTGGCAAAAGAATAAGTGTGGGGGTATTTCATGTTTGTATTTAGTTATGTGCAAAATTGGTTCAAAAAAAAAAAAAAAAAAAAAAAAAAAGAAGAAGAAAAAGGAAAAGTGTATACAAAGAAAATTTTTAAGTTTCAGTTTAGGGGTGTGGTTGGAAGTATTAGTAGAGTGGTTGGAGAGCTTGCGTTCTTATAAATCTCAACAAGAGAATTGCTTACAATTTAGCTTGGAACTTGTGTTTACCTATCCTTTCATTTCATTTCTATAACCCTCTCCCTAAGCCTCATTACAGCCAATAAAAGTCCTCTTGATTTAAGTTTTGCAATTATGATTGTGGAGATGTGATCTTTATGCAAGCTTATGGTAGATCTTTCACATTTGATTCTTTGAGTGAAACACGTTAAACTAAACATATGTGTGATTGAGTGTATGTCCCGTGAGAAAGTCACTAGTTGGCATGTGGTGTTTTAAAAAAAAAAACTTGAAATTGCATTAGCATGGCTATTACACACACTATACTTCAAGGATGATTAAACGGTTACTGCTAACATTTGAATAAGGAAGATGAGCTTGGATTAGCTTGTTTGGTGCTAGCTAAGGTTCTTGATGATTTGTTTTCTTGAATGAAATTCTATGAGGGTCACATAAGGGGAAGCTAATGTTTTTCATGTTGCTACTTTTTCATCTTTTCTTTATTTTCCTCGAGGACTAGCAAAAGCTAAGTGTGGGGATATTTGATAAGCTCATATTTATATATATTTTACATCAAATTCACTTATCTTTTCTTAGTTAGTTCCTTATATTTTTGAGCTATTTACATTGTTTTTGTGTTTTGTAGGACTAGTCAAGCAAAGAAAAGAAAAATAGCACAAGTGGGATTTTAAGTAACAAATTCGTCAAAACTGCCTGTGCAAGTCAGCTGACTTTGGAAGCAAGTTACGAACAGCTCAGAATGAATTAGAGAATGAACTTTATATTCTTAGAAATCTATGGATGTCTATTTTCTGGTGCATTTTGCGGATTCCTAATATCATTTTTGTAGAAGAAGTTATGGCCGTTTTAACACTAAAATGTTCCCAAGAGGCTAAGCAGTTTGTAACTGACAAGAAAGCATTGAAAGCAATAATTCCAATAACACTAGCAGCCAAAACTAAAGCAGCCAAAAACAAACCAGCTGACACCTATTCAAATATCAGAGGAAATGAAATTAAAGATGAGGATTAAGAGGGAGTAATTGGCATAAAGACTACCTAAAGAGTTACAATTGTTTTACCATTTCCTCTCACTTATTGTCATCACAAAATGGCTATTAGTGGGGGAGTTATGGAGCAGAAATGGGGCAGCAAGCATGGGCATAAAGGCTGCAGGTTGCAGCGGCAAAAGAGGAGTTTTTTAGGAAAAAGATGGAAAAAAGGCAAGGCAGCAACGTTGGGGAAGGAAGGAAAGGAAGGAGGAAATCTTGGCATTCGCTTCTTTCGGTTTTATCTTCTCAAACTCATGTCTTTCCTTTGATTTTATTTGAGAATTATGTGTAACTAATTTTTAGTAGTTAGGGGCTGTTTTGAAGCCCCAAATATGATTGCAAATGTGTTATGACATTTCGTTTCAATTTCTTTTATGAAAGGATGAAAATTGGTTCACTACTTGTCTCATTGATGAATTCTTTATGTGTTTTCTACGGATGCATACTTAGTAAGCATATTTAGGATTCTAATGCTATGAATATGTGTGTGCCTGCCCTTGTCAAATGAGGACCTACATATGTTCTAGAGTAGTACTTATAAGGATAGGAAATGTGAACACATTTAGTAGACTCGGTGGCAACACCTTGAACCCTTGATAATGCACCCTCATTAAACTTTCTTAAGTCATCCAACCAACCATTATAAGGATAGGAAATGTGAACACATTTAGTAGACTCGGTGGCAACACCTTGAACCCTTGATAATGCATCTGCAACCACATTGTCCCGCCCTACTTTGTACGGGATCTCGTAATCAAACCCCAATAGTTTAGCGACCCATTTTTGTTGAAAGGTTGTATTAGCCCTTTGATTTAAAAAGTACTTCAAGCTATTGTGGTCGGTCTTGATAATAAAATGCCGCCCTTGAAGGTAATTTTGCCATTTCCTCACTGCGTAGACTATAACAATGAGTTTTCTCTCATAGGTGGACAGAGATTGGTTGCTTGGTCCGAGTGATTGGCTAGCAAATGCAATTGGTCTTCGACCTTGCTGTAGAACTACACCAATTCCCAACCTTGAAGCGTCACACTCAATTTCAAAAGGCTTAGATAAATTAGGAAGGGCAATGACCTGTGGGGATAACATCATTTCCTTCAACTTAGCAAAAGCAAGTGCAGCACCCGTAGACCATTGAAAGACATCTTTTTTAGTTAATTCATACAAGGGTTGACAGATTCCCCCATAACCAAGAATGAACTTCCTGTAATAACCGGTCAAACTAAGGAAGCCTCGCAACTGTCTGACAGTGGTTGGGGTAGGCCAGTCTCAGATTGCCTGTAACTTGGATGGGTCAACCTCAACCCCATCTTTGGATACAACGTGCCCCAAATACTCCACCCGTTGCTGACCTAGGGAACATTTAGACATCTTAAGATATAACTGGTGTTGTTATAGTACCTCAAAAACAGTCTTCAAATGTGCCAAGTGCTCATACCAAGTTTTGCTATAAATCAAGAGGTCATCAAAGAAAACCAACACAAATTTCCTGAGGTGTGGTTTGAATAGGTCTTTCATTAAGTTTTGAAAGGTGGCCGGGGCATTAGTAAGCCCGAATGGCATCACTAAGAACTCATAGTGTCCTTTATGAGTTTTAAAAGCAGTATTTTCAATGTCTCCAGGGTGCATTAGAATCTGATGATATTCATATCGTAGGTCCAACTTAGAGAAGTAGACAGCACCAAAAAGCTCATCCAAGAGATCATCGATTAAGGGAATAGGGTACTTATCCTTAATAGTAAAAGCATTAAGTTCCCGGTAGTCAATACATATCCTCCAAGTGCCTTCCTTCTTCTTCACCAAAAGGACAGGGAAAGAGAAAGGACTGCGACTAGGTCGAATGAACCCTGCAGCAAGTAATTCCTCCACAGCCTTTTCAATTTCTGTTTTCTGGAGTGGACCATAATGATAAGGTCGAATGTTTGGGGGTTACGCTCCAGGTACCAAGGGAATGCGATGATCTTAGGCCCGAGAAGAAGGCAGCGTTGAAGAAACCTCAAAGATGCTCGCAAAGGTTTCGAGGAGATTTTGGAGATCTTGTTGTTGAAGTGTGGAAAGGCCAGAGACCTCATTCCTCGTGCCCTCTATGGAATACAGGAACAATCCCAAATTTGAGTTATGAAGCTCATTCTCTAATTGTTGAAGAGAAGCCTTTCGAATTAAGGGGGCAGTGGGAAACATGTGGAATAGCTTGTATGTATGATTGTTGTGAGTGAACTCCATGGTGAGGAGATGGAAATCCCACAAAATTGGACTAACCGTAGATAGCCACTGAACCCCTAAGACCACATCATAACCACCAAAAGGGAGATAATACAAATCTGCCAAGCAATTATAACCCCCAAGTGAGAGAGTAGAAGCCTTGCAGCAACCTGAACTTTTGACCTTGCCACCATCAGCAATCATGACCTCAAAAAACTTGGTGGACTGTACTAGATGTCCCCAATGTTTAAGTAATTTGGAGTCAACGAAATTATGTGTGCTTCCCGAGTCGAGTAAGATTTTGACAGAATGACCATTAATGGTACCTTCAACTTTCATAGTAGTAGGAATGTGTTTATCATTAGTGCCATAAAAAGCGCACTCACTCATCTCCATGGTAAGCAATTCAAGGTTGATGGTTTCCCCTCATCTTCACAAGGATCTGTGTTCCCCAAATCTAGCATGAACAATTGCTTAAGGCCGTATTTGTGTCCTGGAACCAATTTGTCAGTGCAAAACCAACACTCCCCCTTTTCTCTTTTCTAGTGAATTTCAGCTGGGGTAAGTTTCTTAACCAGTAAGTTACCAGAGCGAGCTACAGTTTGGAAAGTAGGAGCTGGGTGGATAGGCTTAGCAGTAGGAATAGCGCAAGGAACAAGCAATTTTAACTCAGCAAGTTTAGTATCTACTTGAACAGCAATGACGATTGCCTCATGGACTTTGGTAGGTTTATGGAGTTTCACATCATATTTTAGTTCCATTTGAGACCACCCAAGAAGCAACTCTTAAGTAAAATAGGACCCAAATTAGAAGTGGGATTGACCAAACGCCGAAATTCAGATATATACTCACGAATGGTACCTGTTTGGAGGAGTTTGAACAGAGATTCAGCACTATTATCAAACTCCGAAGGCCCAAACTCACCGCAAAAGGCGCTGGTGAAATCCTCCCAACGAGATAGAGAACGAGTGTAATCCATCAATTCAAACCACTACAAGGGTTCACCATCAAGGTGGAAGGAGGCAGTGAATACCTTCTGGGCATCAGGAGTGTTGTAAAATGCAAAAAACTGATCGGTCTTATAGATCCAGGCGAATGGGTCGTCGCCGTCAGAGAAGTGGGGAAAATCAACCCGCGGCGTCCAAGGCGGTCGATAAGGATGACCACTACCAGGATCAAGGAGGGGATGGGTGGCGGGATCTGGTCCAAATCGGAATCCGGGGGACCATCAGTAAAACCCAGGGTCGAAGAACGGTTTCGATCAGTCGTCATAGCCAGATCACGACGAAATTACTCGAAATACTCCAGAAGGCAAGTTTCGAGAGCCGATGGAAGCTGAGCTGTGAAAGCCTCAGTGATCGCATAGTGAACGGAATAGTCAACTGCCTCGGCAATCATGGTGGGAAGGTTAGCGATGGTGGTTTCTAGAGCGGAAACATGATCATCCATGGGAGTGGCGCGTGATAGGGCATACACGAGGAAGGGAGTCCAGGATCAGTGGGTGATACCAATGTTAGTATCCTAATAATCTGGTTCGACCTTGACCTGTGCTAAAGGAAGAATGGAGATTATGGAGGAAGGAGAATAAGGAATCCAATTGAGTAGTAATTCTAATTCAATTCAATATGACATTTGCCACCACAAACGTGGGGAATTTAACAACCTACTTGCTAGCTCACTGAGTGTGTGAGCTCCAACTCAGCACTAAAGGACAAAACCTGTTCACATGACTCCTTATACTTACCACTATTATAGTAAAACCCCAGAAATCCCTTACAATTAACCCTTCCCTTACAAAATCATCCCAACACTTGTGATCAAAGCAATCACAATTATAAGGAACATAACATGAGGTTGACAACGAAGACGACGACCCATAACCGGTGGTATATGGAAGCCTAAACTGGGTTTCATTGATTTGACTCAAGAGAAGAAGATGACAATGATGGGTTGGTGAATAAAGAGATCGGCGATTGGGAGTGAAACGGTTGGTGATTGGGGCAAGGGGTGGCTGTTAGGGTGATTTGTTTGGTGGGTGATGGGGTGATTGAGTTCTTGTGGGTTTATTTGTATTTCTTTAATTTTTTTTATTTTTATTAATTCTATTAAAAAAAAGTTAACAGTGTTTATGTAGAGTTAAGGTGAATGCCACGTGTCAAAAAATTACACAAGGAGACACAAATGAGACATGGAAATAGGGGACAGCAGACCCATTGTCGTCGCCACTCCCAATCTTGCTGCAACCTCTGAAAAATAAAAAAGAAAAGGAAAAATCAACAACGACCATCAACTCTTTGCAAGGGCAAGCAAAGAAGAAGACTAGGAGAGGGGGTACAATTTCATCTGGTTTTCTCTTCTTTTTTTTTGGGTTAAAATTACTCTCTAAATCTATTTAACCCTCTACTTAAGGTAAACTTAAATAAATTTTAGAGGCAACTGGTTTCCTTTCCTAGAAGACTTTAACTCCAAGTCAAAGATCAGAGTCTATGGCGAATTAAGAAACAACTTTTGGCTTATCCACTTGAGACTTTTAAACCTTCTGCCCTTTTCTGTGTGCACTACAGCAGGTGTGGGGCATTTGTAGAGCAAAAAAAATCCAAAAATTCATAGAGCTGACACATGAACTTTTTTCCGAAGAAGACAAGAATGCCTTCATTAATTTGGTGAAACCCACATTTAATCCACGCGCAGTGTAGCATCCCTAAAGACTTGAGCATCTAATTACAACCTCATCAAGCTCTCTTGCCCATAACAATAAGGAGAAAATTCAAAAGCATTGAAGATTGGATTAATTACTAAATCCTATCTTTAGTACTCTTCTAATTGAAGATTAACTAAATCAAGCAAAGAATCCCAATCATATCCAATGAAGGATACTTCCAAGATAATCCCAAGATGTTTTTTTTATTAATATCTCTGGGATAATTTTTTCCTCATCCATTTTACGAATGACTCATCTTGGCCAATCAGATGCCGACACATATGAGGGCAAACCTACATGTGTGATCGGCCTAGCTCTTATAAATACCCCATCTCCTCCAATCTCTGGTAAGTTTTTGCTACGCAGTTAAGTCCTAAACTCTCTCTTTCCGGTGAAACTGACTTAGACATTGGAAATCTACTAACCAACCCCTCCCTTCCCCACCAACCCCCCAGCACCCCACCCCACCCTGTGGGCATGTGTGGCTTTGTCCTTGATCAAAAGTGTTTATATGTTTTATAGGTACAATTTTGTCAAGCCTAAAAACAGCATAAATTTGCTACTATTGCAACAGTTGGGAACAGTATTTGGACTGCGATTTTTTAGATGCTGCTGTCTGGCAATCCGGATGTGAAAAATGTTAGGAAATCTCGAAACTCCCCCAAATGAAGACGTAGGCAAGTTTCTAACATATTGGGGTTCCCAAGTCCGGGGAGTCTAGATACGATTCGACTGTGGTTTTAGTGTGAAATGTCCTACTTAAAGGGGTTTACTTTGTCGCAAGCTATGGAGTGTATCGAAGTATGGATTAACCTTTACCTCCTGGACTATTTGGAAATGAGACTTAGATTGCATTCCAAGTAACTAAAACCCCAATACAGGTATAGAAAAATCATTATCTCTTCCATGATTTGGAATTACACCCACAATAGGGTTGATAAATCACAAGGGCTCCCTATTCAGCCCTAAAAATGTTTGTATATTCACCCAACAACGGTATGGAGTAATCCCCACATACTGCTCAAAGCTTACTACTTTCAGAAGTACTAGCTTTGTACTGACTTAACTGAGTACTAGCTTTGTACTGATTAACCGTCTGAAACTCCCTTTCCAGTTCACAGATTTGAAAGCAATTCAAGGGTCTGAACACGTAACAAAAGAGAAAAGGTCGACACCACATCATTGCCTTCTACAATCTTTGATTTCTTCTATTGTTTTGCGGGTTGAATCTCACCCGTACATGACGTGTTACAAATCGTGGTCAAACAGTGTTCAAAAGATATTTGTGTTTATGCTTTACATATTCTCTACTCTTGAAGAAGATTGATCTTCGGAGCAGAGGCTTACGGCTTATGCCTCTTTCGGAGTCAAGGGACTGGAAGTGGTTTTTTTTTTATTTTTAATAAATAAAATATATTGATGAGGAAAGAAGAAAACTAACGTTACTGAAAACAAACAAGCAGAAAAGAGTTGCTTTAAAAAACAAACAAGCAGCGAAGAGCTGCAACCACAAGAAAATAGACAGCTGAGCCAACAACGCCGCATCAAAGCAGCAACAAGCAGCACTAACTACTCATATATATATTGGATTCCCGTAAAATAGACTCATTAGCAGCGAAATTGGCAATTTCAAAGAACTGAACAAAAAGTTCAAATGTGGACTAAATTGAGTTAAGAACCACCACAGCAGGTTGACATGAGTTCTTGAATCTACGGTTGTTTCGCTCCCTCCAAACATAATACATAGTAGCATCATGACATAACTTCAACACTATCGACGGTAAAAATTTTCCTTTCCAACCACTAGCAGCCACATGACAAAAATAGGCCAAAGAAGCATTTAGCCAAGGGACACTGCACTTGAACAACACTGAAGACCAAATACCATCAGTAAAAGGACACTCAAAGAAGAGGTGGCAATGAGTCTCCGTAGCACTAGACCAGAGGACGCAAGTTATTGGAGCTGACAGAGCAAATTCAGAGCAAAATTTAAAATCCCATCCATAGTCGAAAGCTTTCATTGAACGACCAACCAGAGAATGAAGCTCATCTTGGGAATATTTTTATTATACCAAACAAGCTTAGACCAACCTACCTTAGGCTTAGATTGCCAAAACTTATCCCAAGCAGAAGCAGCAGCGTATATGCCAGACGACAAAGGAGTCCATCGAATAATATCAACCAAGCTAAAATTTGGCACAATATTAAACATAGAAATTTAAATTTTCAATAACTCATGAGAAGAATTGTTAGGCCAGCACCAATTAAAACCTTTCAAAATATTGCAAAACAAAACAATTTGAGGAAGCATGGAATCAGCAATGAAGTGGTTGCTCAGCCCTTTCCTTTTCTTTTTTTTTTGTCAAAAGATAGAAATTTTATTGAAGAGGTGGCAATATCATAATCATCATATTTAAGGCTTTAGTATACTTTAGCTTACTTTTAGCGCTACCCATAACCACCTATTGCTTTTGAACTTCATTTTAGTCCATCCAATTATTTAATAAAGACACAGCCATCTTGAATCTGGACAGTTTCTTTAACTAGATAAACAGAACAGAGATCTTCCCTATTGCCATAAACCTTTATCTTCTTGCTAAAAGTTTCTACTATTATTTTGTTGTCGTGGTTTCCCCATTCATCCCAAATTTGATTGTTCGAGCTGGAGAGTTTCCTAGCCTAAATTACTTTAATGTTCAGTGATCAACTGAATACTATATTGATAAATAAATATGATAAATTCAATATAAAATTTAATTTTGCGAGTTATTAATAGGTTTGATGACTTTTTATTTTTTGTTAAGTTTGTGATAAATTGTAAATTTTGTGGAATATAGTTTCTTAAATCATAGGATCGATACTGGGAATTAAATACCTTCGACCCCTATATCACCTTCTTTTTTTTTTCTTTTTTCTTTTTTAAATTTCATATTACTATATGGTAGATTACTTGTATTCATATATCTATATCACATGTTGTTTTGTCGATAGTTTACTTATATCACCGATCAATTGTTACATATAGTATAGATCATTTTTACTTGTAATCTACCTCCTTCAAAATTATATTTATTTAAAAAAATATAGTCTTCTTATGATACAAGTATTTTCAATGGCAGATAAAAAAAAAAAAAAAAAAAAAATATATATATATATATATATATATATATATATATATATATATATATATATATATATATATATATATATATACATACCAAAATAAAACTCTAATTTTCATGTGAGGATGTGTAGAAATCCATACTTGAGACTGTTGTTGATTTTTTGCTGTTGTTTGTGGGTAGTATAGGATAAAAAACCTATGTCATCTAGGGGTGGGCAAACGGGTCCTGGACCCGCGGGTCGGGGTGGGTACAAAAATTAAAAATACAAAACGGGGCGGGGCGAGCCGGTTCTTGATAAATAACGGGGCGGGCCGGTTCTAAAGATAGGAGAAAATGAGCCCCCGGCCCGGAACGTTCATTGCCTACTGTGATTACCATCTATTGTCTATTACCCTCTCTCTTATTCTTAGACCTAATTCGACCCTCACCCTCTATTGTCTCATCCCTCGATCTCTCCGCTCTTTCGATCTCATCCCTTCTCTCGATCTTTCCGCACTCTCGATCTCTCTCGTTCTCATCCCTCTCGATCTCCTATCTCTCGATCTTCTCTCTCTAGATCTCTCTGCTCTCTCGATCTCCTATTTCTCGATCTCGTCCCTCTCGATCTCTCTCTCCCACAGTCTCTCTCTCTCTCTCTCTCTCTCTCTCTCTCTCTCTCTCTCTCTTTCTCCAATCTCACCTGCCTTAAACCTTCACAAGGCATAACCAAGCATATACCCAGCTCACCCGTAGTAAACCATCTGAGCCACAAGCCGCCGTCCACGCCCTTCTCTCTTTCCTCCAATCACGTGCTTGAGCTGCCGATAATTTCAGGTAATTTCTCTAAAACACTATTTAAAATTTCAAGGTTTATCGATTAACTCTCACTCTCTTCGGACGCCTCTATCTCCGATCTGTGCAGCTCTGACGGGAGCTCGATCGAGAGGTTTCGAACGCGGTGGAATGAGCGGAGGATCTGGGTCGGGTCGGGCTTGGTTGAGATGATGTCCTGGAGCGATTTAAGGATGTTGAGGAAGGCGATGAGGTCCTGGAGCGATTTGAGTCTGTGTGGGGGACGAACGAGTTGAATCGCTTGGAAACGGCCAGCGGGGGTCTTGAAGTCGAATAATTAGAGACCGAGTCGAAGATCCGGAGGATGAGCGAGTCCAGGAGGCGATCAAAACTAGGAAAAAAAAAACAAAAAAAAAGAGGACCCGTGTACTCGTCCCGAACCTGCCCGTTTCAAACGGGCCAGGTTAAGTCCTGTTCCAGTTATCGGATTTTCAATACTCGGCCAGGCCCGGCCGATTTCTTTTTTAAGCTGGTGCGGGTCTGGTCTGGTCCCTCCAAATTTGGGCCCGGCCCGGCTCGTGCCCACCCCTAATGTCATCATTCTCTTATTTTAAGGTACATAACTGTTTTTGTAGGTTTAAAAATCTAAACTACTTTTTATTTTTAGTTTAATGTACTCAGAAAAATTTGTCTAGTCTAATTGAGAAAGCTGTGTGATTGGGTTCAAACCCATTATGGGCGTGGGTTGCCTTTTTCCTTTCTCTCTGCTTGAGAGCCTTTCTTACCGTCTTGTGTGAGTGGTTGAAAAAATGGACTTGTTGTCGCCGACCTTAGCTCTGGCTGGGGGTCGGTGGCAGTTCTTTCTCTTTTCACTCTACTTTTCCCTTTGTGTTTTCTACTGTGTTTTCCCTTTCCTATCAATTATTTTCTAGTATGTTCTCCACAATCCTTTGGCATCCATTTTTCTGGGTCATTTCCAATTTGATATGTAGCCACTTTTCATCGTGATTCGTCGCGATTTATCGAGTCGGTGTATCGAATTCTAGTGTTTTGACCGATTTGGGTGTAATCTACACCACCACCTTCTTTCTCTGCATTTGGCAGCGTTGCATGTGGATCTTCACAGGCTTCATGGTTGGTTTTTTCCAGCTTGTGGTTGTGATTGAAGAGATGTTCTTAGCTGATGGAGGCGATCAGAGTGGGGATGCTTCGTCGAAAGCATGGAATCGAGCTGGACAGGATTTTCTAGTGTGGAAACGACTGTAGCAGAGTTCTAGGTTGTTGTCTGTTTTTTTTTTTTGTTTGGTCTTAACCTTTGGTTGGGCTTTTTTTTTGGGCTGATCCTTTTTTGTTTGTATATTTTATTTGTCTGTGGGCCAGTGGTTTGTAAGTTTGTGATGTTTGTTTAATAAAGGTTTCTGCCCTTAGTTGACCAAAAAAAAAAAAAAACTTGTGTGTTTAGCTTTGAAATGTGCAATTTTAGAAAAATGACTACTAAGATTTAGCTTCCCCCACTCCAATTTGATAGTAGATATAAGCCAATACACTTCAAAAAGTCAAAAAATAGAGGAAACTAATAAGAAAAATGAAATAATCCATAAATTTTGTTGTTTATTTTGTGTTATATTGATGACGTTGTTGTGAAAGCTTTCACGAACATTCTCTTTTGATTTAGTTCTACGAGTCTCATAGAGTTGTACATATATCGATCAAATCGTCACCATTTATAGTGGAGTTCAACTAATTAAAATAAAATTATTTAAACACGACCACTCATCATGTTTTGAGTAGATCACGAAGAACTTTGCCACTAACATAAATTGAATGAAACTCATCATTCGACCCAATACATTTTGGCATGATGGAAAATAATCTTGTTTGCTTGTTTAATTATTAGCACTTGAACCAAACTCTATATCTTAGTTCGATCATAAGTGTCTACATTCATTGCATCTAATTCCCTTCGCAAAATCACTTTTGGTAATCGTATAATTAGGTAATGCTGTGGTTCCCCATTAACCCAAAAGTAGCTCTTACTTTGTTAGTAAAAGCAACCACTAATTCCACCACGGGGCTTTGTTGCATTAGACTGTATCATATTCTTAGATTCATTCGTTAATGTGGTAGCGTATAGATTAGTCATGACATTATTTTTTTAATTTGACTCTTGTTGGTTTGAAGAGTCTAAATTTGATACGGCATCTTAAAATTATATGTTTTTTAATTCTTTAAATCGAATCGTTACCTTTTAGCCTAATCAAAAGAACAAGAGAAATGTTACACTTACCACCTATTTGTACCATCATTTATATCATCTCTCTAATAGAGTTAAGGCCCACCAACGCATGTGGATTCTATCTCTATTAGAGAGATGGTGCAACTAGGTGGTAAGAGTAGCATTTTTGAAAGAACAAAACAAAACAACCAGTCAACCTACCACGATCATCGCCTTGGTCATTATTATAAAAAAAAAAAATTTAGTGTCTTGTTAAAAATACTTCCTAATGACTAGACCTGACAATTTTTTACACGACCTTTTAACTCGACACAAATCAATACAAAATTAATAGGTTTTGGATCCACACATTAACTAATTAGGTCGTTATCGGGTTACAGTTAATAACTGGTTCTTAATAGGTCTACTCATGGGTAACCCGTTTTAACTTGTTAAGAAAAAGGTTAGTTTGGTAATTTTCAACTGCTAAAAACACGTCACTACAATAGCCATATGATTATGTGAGATTAAATAGTTACCGTAGCCCAGCGACGGTCAACACTGATCAACAATGGTCCATTGTTAAGGACAACTAACTTTGAACTCTCTGTGAAATTTTTAATATAATTTGATTTTTCTTACAAAATACCAAAAAACATTAAACATAATAATCAATTTACAAGTGTAAAAAATGACACACCCCCTCCCGAAGGAGGGCATGCTGGCCGTCACGTGAGAGTGACGTAACCATTTACACAGTTCGGAAGCTTTAAAGATACAATTACTAAGATATAACACCCGAAGTTGAATCCTACATTTGTGAATTCTGTCAGAACACCGTTGGATTCCTCGTGGCCACCAAAGCTATGCTCTATCTCGAACCTGGAGGGGCGCAAAACAAAGTTGAGTGGGTCAGTAAAACAAGTCTTTTCAAATCTTTCCTTTATCAAAGTTCTAACCCCTCGCTGTAAAACCTGTATACTTTCCCAGAAAATAGCATATATAAATATATATAGCTTCAAAAATCTCAAAACACTATTCTTTATCACTTTTCAGAAAATATACCATGCCATGCGCCAAAAACGTAATATGGAAGCATCAATATAAATCAGGTGAAATAATAAATCAACTGGAGACCCTGCAGTGGTCCGGTACGGCTGATTCTAGAGCTTAATATCCAATCCAGCCGGAGTCACCAACTGTGACCTGTACGGCACTACACTGCACATAAGTCGGAACTACCTATAGTAGTCTGTACGACTAGGATGGTGTAATAATATGCTCTAGTGCTTCTCTCATCAATCATCTGTGCACATAATCTAGGGTTACCTACTAGTCGGAACCACCACTAGTGGTCCGTACGACTAGCATGTCGGAACCACCTCTAGTGGTCTGTACGACATGCACCTACTTGGATCCAAGGTGAGCATGTGGTCCGAGGTGAAAACATAAGCACTAACACCAAGGGTGCAGGTTATGAGCTATCAACATAAATCACATCAAACAATTCAATGAACCAAATATAACTCACCTGATACTCACCTGTGCGTGCGCAGCACCAATTCACATATATGCATCATATATCAATTCACATATCTCATATAAATTCTATGCATGGCATTTCAAATCATACTTTCAAATCACATTTCACTTAAATAGATTTTCTGGGAAAAACTCATTTATATAGGTATATACGGAAAACAAAACTGCCCACTCACTTGGAGTTCGCCCTATAACTCCCTAGCACAACACATCAAGGCGTCATGATGATCGGCGCCTAGAACAATCATCAAATCATGCCTCAGAAATCATATCGATAGAATATATAACTTATATAAAACACGTCACTATGTAGTTCGATCCGGAAGATCTGCAACTCAGATTCCCAATCCGTAACTTCCAGAGGTCCACAATAAATCTCTAGAACAACATCCTAAAATTTCATTACCATCCAACGGTCGGATCTCCGTCAATTGCCAAAACTAAGTGACTGTTAACATTGTATTTTATGAACTTACAACTCCAAGTCCAGAAGATACGTAAATCGGATTCTCGATCCATAAGT
The DNA here is from genome assembly GCA_024362995.1 of Heteromeles arbutifolia. Lineage (NCBI taxonomy): Eukaryota > Viridiplantae > Streptophyta > Magnoliopsida > Rosales > Rosaceae > Heteromeles > Heteromeles arbutifolia. Next base: position 8,529,240 of record JANCRC010000015.1, read on the forward strand.
TCCTATAATCCTCAAATATTACGTGTTACAACGTAACAAAATTTGGTGACGATCCAACGGTCGGATCGTCAATTCATATTTTGGCCCAACCCCATATCGTAACGAATTTAGGTTCGAATGATCATCATACGTCATTCATTCACCAAAACTGAATTCAGAACATGAATTATGGCCTAAAAATAGCATTGGCGGCTCACTGGCCACGCACCGCCGTGGGTGGCGGTCGGCCGCCCCTACTCGCCGGAAAATTCAACTTTCTCCAAAAATTACCAAAATTTGCAGAATTAAAGATCTCAAAGAGAGGAACAACTTTCATACCTGTGACCAAGGCCAATTTGGCCTGGAAAGGCTCCAATTTTGCCAAAACCGTACGAAACCCTTGAATTTGGGTGTCTTCGATCCGACTCCAAAACAACTTCGCCGCTCCCAAACTTGTTTGGGCTTTGTTCTATGCCTCAAGAGGATGCTATGGGTGGTGGTAATTGGAAGAATTTGCTTCACATTTGATGGATTTCCGTCACGAACCCCGTCGCACCCCATTTGCGGTTTCTTCCATTTTCAAGACCAATTCTCTCAAAATTTTAGATGGTATGGATAGAGAAAGGGTCCTAGAGTGTTTCCCATGAGGTTACTTGAATTAATTCGCCAGAAAAACGGGTGAAAATCATCGAAAATAGGCATGGGTGCCGACCGGGTCAAGAACGGGCCAAGGAGATCCGGCTGATCCCCTGCGCCACTCTCTTCCTCCTTTCCTCCTTTCTCTATTCCGATTGGCCGGGCTTTTCTCTCTCTTCTCTCCATTCGTCCGGCTCTCTCTCCTTTCTCTCCCGGAGCTCCTGCTCTGTTCCTCTGGTTGGGCAGTTCTGCCCAATCTCTTCTTCTTCCTTTCCTTCTTCCACCAGCCACGCGCACACACACGTAATCTCATTTCTTTTCATCCCAGCCATCCATTTATTTCTTTATTAAATCTAGGCCGTCCACTTTCATAAAAGAAATTCCAGATTTTACTATTATAATTCCTAAAATGCCCAAACTTCAAACATCAATATCTTCTTCGATATAACTCCAAATCACGAACCGTTTGCGCCCATGCATCCGTAGTGACGAGTAATACAAGGATATGTCAAGAAAACAAATCTTAGATGGCACGACACAACGATTAACCTCGAACAATGCGCGTGCCTCAAAGGGCATTTTTGTAAAATCCTTTATTAAAACTTTAAAAACTCTTAAAATCAGGGGCGGGCTGTCACAATCTACCCACCTTATAAAATTTCGTCCTCAAAATTTAAACAATAATTACCATCCATTAATAATCATAAAATAACCTGGGACAGACCTCCCTCATCCGATCCTCTGTCTTCCAAGTAGCTTCTTCCGTTGAATGATTCCTCCATAAAACTTTTACCAAGCTCACAATCTTATTTCTTAGAACTTTGTCTTTCCAATCCAAGATAGTCAATGGTTCCTTATTATCTGATAAATCTGGATTAATTTTCAAAGGCTGAACCGGAATAATATGCGACGAATCCGCTACATAGTGCCGAAGCACCAAAACATGAAACACATCATGAACTTACGACAACTCTGGAGGGAACTCAAGCCTGTAAGCAACTTCATCGACTCGCTCGGTGATCACATAAGGTCCGATGTTTCTAGGACTTAACTTACCTTTCTTCTCGAACCGAATCACACTTTTCCAAGGTGAAAATTTCGAACACACCCAATTACCTACATAATACACTCGATTAGTGGCATGTTTGCTAAGCTATTTTGCCACTCCTGGGCTGCTTTCAGGTTAAACTTAATCACTTGAACATTCTGAGTAGACTCATCCATAATCTCAGGGCCCGCAAAATTCTTTCAACAACTTCTGACCAACATAAAGGCGTACGGCAAGCTTTTCCAATAACTGCCTCAAATGGCGACATACCGATACCCGAATGAAAGTTGTTGTTATAGTTACATTCCATCAAATCCAACCGCTTATGCTAAGCGTCACCAAACTGCAATATTGAAGATCTTAGCATATCCTCCAACATCTGAATCGTCCTCTCAGATTGCCTATCTGTTTGAGGATGATAAACCGTACTATAAAGTGACCTTGTATCCAAAACCTCATGAAATGCTATCCAAAACTTTGAAGTGACCAACATACCCAAAAAGCTCAACAGATCCGTAAGCCCGAATCTCTTTTCCATAAAACAAATAAATAACTGTTGCACTTGTTTGGAAAGGTTGTTGCTCTTCACTGGAGTAAAATGTGCTGACTTAGTAAGTCGATCAACTATCACCCAGATGCCATTATAACCATTTCATGTACGAAAAAGCTTGTACACATAATCCATAGTAATATTTTCCACTTCCACTGTAGAACGGAAAATGACTGCATCAATCCAAAAGGCTTCCTTCTTTCCGCTTCAACCTGCTGACCAATGATACACATACTTACCTACTCAGCAATTTCTCTTTTCATACCCGGCCAATAGTAAAATGGTTAAATGGTATGATACATCTTAATACTTCCAGGATGCATTGCATAAGTTGAACCGTGCGCTTCGTTCCAAAATTGTTTTCTTTAATTCCATAACATTAGGTACATACATCTTGTTCTCTTGCATAAGCATGCCATTTGATTCTCTAACTCTGAGGTCTTTCTTTTTCTCGATATTCTTTGCCTCAATTAATTCCTGGTTTCTTCATCAATCCTCTAGGCATCGAGTATACGATTAATTAAAATAAGCCTAACTTGGATAATAGCAAGCAAGGCTTCTTCTCGTTCTTCTATTTCCAACTTTACTCTAGTAGATCTCAAATCCGCAAGAAGAGGAACATAACAAGCATACAAAGCATTTATTCTCACGAGAGTCTTCATATTAAGTACATCAGCCTAAACATTTGCACGATCACCCTGGTCGTGCAATCATAATCACTAAGCAATTCAATCCACCTTCGTTACCTAAAATCAAGGTCCCTCTGAGTAGACAGATATTGGAGACTCTTATGATCCGTAAAAATCTTGCACTTCTCACTAATAATATAATGTCTCCATAACTTCAAAGCAAGGATGAAAGTCGCAAATTCCAAATCACAAGTAGGGCAATTCATCTCATGAGGTTCTAATTGCCATGAAACATAGGCAATCACCCTACCATTTGCATCAATACACATCCCAAACCATTCAAGGAAGCATCCTTATAGACCTCATAATTCCCGTTATCATCTGAGAGTGCTAACACAAGTGCATGAGTGAGGAAATACTTCAACTGTTGAAAACTTTGCTCACCATTTTCATCCCACTCAAACTTAACCTCTTTTCTCGTCTATCTCATCAATGGCAAGGCAATGACTGAAAAATCTTTCATAAACCGTCCATAATAGCCTGCTAAGCTAAGAAAACTCCGAATCTTAGTCACGGTTCGCGATTGTTCCAAATTCTCAACTTCTGCTACCTTTTAAGAATCCACTTGAATACTTTAAGTAGATATAACATGTCCCATAAATGCCACTTGATTCATCCAAAATTGGCATTCGCTAAACTTAGAATACATCGACGATCCCTCAATCTTTGTAATACCAATTTAAGATGTCTAGCATGTTCTGCTCTAGTCTTAAGTATACCAGAATATCGTCAATGAAAACGATAACAAACCTGTCGAGATATTCCTGGAATACTTCGTTCGTCAAACTCATAAAATTCGTCAATCCGAATGGCATCACCAAAAACTCATAAAGACCATAACGAGTTCTGAAAACCGTCTTAGGGACATCATCACTCTTAATCTTCAATTGGTAATAACCAGACTTCAAATCAATCTTTGAAAATACACAGGCACCTCTAAACTGATCAAACAATCATTAATACGCGATAATGGATAACGATTCTCAATCGTTACCCTATTCAATTGTCCATAGTCAATGTATAGCCTTAATGTCCATATTCTTCCTCATAAATCAACTAGGCTCTCTACGACGACATACTAGGTTGAATGGAACCTTTATCAACCAATTCTTGCAAGTGACTTTTCAATTCCCTTAACTCATCATGAACCAATCTCTAATATAAGGTCTGTACCTGGAAACAAATCAATAGAGAACTCCACATCTTTGCCTGGCGGCAATCCAGGTAAATTCTCAGGGAAAACGTCAGGAAAATGTCTAACCACCTTGACCTCTTCCACACTACTCAGAGCAATATCTCTTAGTACCGCATGAACTAAATATCCTTGGCAGCATTTCGATAACGATCTCTTTGCTCTCACAGCAGAAATAACGGCATACCTCACTCCACTTTGCATACCCCCAAAAGTAACCTCTGGTCATCCAGGTCGATGGAAAGTAACTGATTTCCCGTAGCAATCTATCTTGGCACGATTATAATACAACCAGTCTATGCCTAAAATCACATCCAAATCCACAATATCTCACGGGATAAGATTCACTGGCATAACAACATCTTCCACCATCACAGGACACCCTGAATAACACCATACTAATGTAGGATGACCTACCTGTTTTCTTGCTTAACGAATCCAACGAATAAGTTATTAATATTACGATCTGCAGCCCGCAATACTGATAAATCACTGTTGTCTCGATAAGTAAGCAACAATCCTCAAAGGTGCAATATTACCATCTTGCCTTTCATTCGAAATACATATACACGCCTCGATCGTGCTCATTCATTACTTTCTTTGGCAACATCGTCCATAACAAGAATCACATCAGCCGGAACAACTAGAACTAGCTTTACTTCTTTTGAAGCTTTGAGTCTTTTGAAGTCCTTAAGATTACTGACCTTTACCTTTGCCATCTTTCCTCTGATTCACAATCTTTCCCTCTTCTTCATCACTATCGCTGGACATAATCTCAGAGTCTTCAATTCTCAATAAAATCTCGCAAAACTCCTGTCTCCACCAGGATGCAATTTCAATACTCAAAAACCAGGTAGTCATCTCGACCTACCTTGCAAAAGAAAGATTTCCTTGACTTGCATAAACTAAAACGTCTTTTCCAAATGATTAAGCCATCACTCTGCTCCCTCAAGTCTTTCATTTCCATAAAGTGATTCAGCTTCAACTTATAACCAGTCTTAAGAAAGTCCTTGAATAATAGATTGAATCACAATAGCAATAACTTCCCCTAACTGAGCTATATCAGGGAAACTAAACTCATCTGAACGACATGGCTCTCTACGAGGCGGTATAGTTCTGACAGAAGACACTAGGAAATTCTCAAGATACACAGGACTGCAACCTAGGCTCTGATACCAACTGACACACCCCATCCCGAAGGAGGGCATGCTGGCCGTCACGTGAGAGTGACGTAACCATTTACACAGTTTGGAAGCTTTAAAGATACAATTACTAAGATATAACACCCGAAGGTGAATCCTACATTTGTGAATTCTGTCAGAACACCGTTGGATTCCTCGTGGCCACCAAAGCTCTCCTCTATCTCGAACCTGGAGGGGCGCAAAACAAAGTTGAGTGGGTCAGTAAAACAAGTCTTTTCAAATCTTTACTTTATCAAAGTTCTAACCCCTCGCTGTAAAACCTGTATACTTTCCCAGAAAATAGCATATATAAATATATATAGCTTCAAAAATCTCAAAACACTATTCTTTATCACTTTTCAGAAAATATGCCATGCCATGCGCCAAAAACGTAATATGGAAGCATCAATATAAATCAGGTGAAATAATAAATCAACCGGAGACCCTGCAGTGGTCCTGTACGGCTGATTCTAGAGCTCAATATCCAATCCAGCCGGAGTCACCAACTGTGACCTATACGGCACTACACTGCACATAAGTCGGAACTACCTGTAGTAGTCTGTACGACTAGGATGGTGTAATAATACGCTCTAGTGCTTTTCTCATCAATCATATATGCACATAATCTAGGGTCACCTACTAGTCGGAACCACCTCTAGTGGTCTGTACGACTAGCATGTCGGAACCACCTCTAGTGGTCTGTATGACATGCACCTACTTGGATCTAAGGTGAGCGTGTGGTGCGAGGTGAAAACATAAGCACTAACACCAGGGGTGCAGGTTATGAGCTATCAACATAAATCACATCAAACAATTCAATGAACCAAATATAACTCACCTGATACTCACATGTGCGTCCGCAGCACCAATTCACATATATGCATCATATATCAATTCACATATCTCATATAAATTCTATACATGGCATTTCAAATCATACTTTCAAATCACATTTCACTTAAATAGATTTTTTGGGAAAAACTCATTTATATAGGTATATACGGAAAACAAAACTGCCCACTCACCTAGAGTTCACCCTACAACTCCCTAGCACAACACATCAAGGCATCATGACGATCAGCGCCTAGAACAATCATCAAATCATGCCTTAGAAATCATATTGATAGAATATATAACTTATATAAAACATGTCACTATGTAGTTCGATCCGGAAGATCTGCAATTCTGATTCACAATCAGTAACTTCCAGAGGTCCACAATAAATCTCTAGAACAACATCCTAAAATTTCATTACCATCCAACGGTCGGATCTCCGTCAATTGCCAAAACTAAGTGACTGTTAACATTGTATTTTATGAACTTACAACTCCAATTCCAAAATCCGTAAATCGGATTCTCGATCCGTAAGTTCCTATAATCCTCAAATATTACGTATTACAACGTAACAAAATTTGGTGACGATCCAACGGTCGGATCGTCAATTCATATTTTGGCCGAACCCTGCATCGTAACGAATTTAGGTTCGAATGATCATCATACATCATTCATTCACCAAAACTGAATTCAGAACATGAATTATGGCCTAAAAATAGCATTGGCGGCTCACTGGCCACGCGCCGCCGTGGGTGGCGGTCGGCCGCCCCTACTCGCCGGAAAATTCAACTTTCTCCAAAAATTACCAAAATTTGCAGAATTAAAGATCTCAAAGAGAGGAACAACTTTCATACCTGTGACCAAGGCCAATTTGGCCTGGAAAGGCTCCAATTTTGCCAAAACCGTACGAAACCCTTGAATTTGGGTGTCTTCGATCCGACTCCAAAACAACTCCGCCGCTCCCAAACTTGTTTGGGCTTTGTTCTAGGCCTCAAGAGGATGCTATGGGTGGTGGTAATTGGAAGAATTTGCTTCACATTTGATGGATTTCCGTCACAAACCCCGTCGCACCCCCTTTGCGGTTTCTTCCATTTTCAAGACCAATTCTCTCAAAATTTTAGATGGTATTGAGAGAGGAAGGGTCCTAGAGTGTTTGCCATGAGGTTACTTGAAGCAATTCGCCGGGAAAACGGGTGAAAATCATCGAAAATTGGCATGGGTGCTGACCGGGTCAAGAACGGGCCAAGGAGATCCGGCCGATCCCCCGCGCCACTCTCTCCCTCATTTCCTCCTTTCTCTATTCCGATTGGCCGGGCTTTTCTCTCTCTTCTCTCCGTTCATCCAGCTCTCTCTCCTTTCTTTCCCGGAGCTCCTGCTCTCTTCCTCTGGTTGGGCAGTTCTGCCCAATCTCTTCTTCTTCCTTTCGTTCTTCCACCAGCCACGCACACACACACGTAATATCATTTCTTTTCATCCCAGCCATCCATTTATTTCTTTATTAAATCTGGGCCGTCCACTTTCATAAAAGAAATTCCAGATTTTACTATTATAATTCCTAAAATGCCCAAACTTCAAACATCAATATCTTCTTCGATATAACTCCAAATCACGAACCGCTTGCGCCCACGCATCCGTAGTGACGAGTAATACGAGGATATGTCAAGAAAACAAATCTTAGATGGCATGACACAACGATTAACCTCGAACAATGCGCGTGCCTCAAAGGGCATTTTTGTAAAATCCTTTATTAAAACTTTAAAAACTCTTAAAATCAGGGACGGGCTGTCACAAAAAATGTGAAAAAAATATATAAACGCTTGTGATCACATCCTCTACGCTTTGAACCCCTTCAAACCCTCATGAATAGTGTCTGTAAGGGAATTCATAATAATTAATTTACAAATTTAGTTTACCTAGCATTATCCTATTTATAAAGACCAAAAACTAAAAAAGACAAGCATCTAGACATGAGGCAAGAAGAGAGAGGGCCGGCAAGGTGAGCGGGAGGTGAAGGAAGGATCATAAGGTGATAGGAAGTGAGGACCCTTAGGCCCAACCCAAAAAAAGGAGCCGTCAACTATAGAATTTGCAGATGTAAGATTTTGTTATGAGGAAGGAGAGAGTAGCTAGAGTTTCTCCCCCAAGAACATTTAGTGATTGAACAATATGTACTCAATTACATAGAATGTATGTTGAAATGTCCCACATCGACCGTATCTATGAGAAAAGAAGAGTTTAAATATCCCAACCTCACTCCAACTAATACCGAGGCCATTTGTGATAAAACCCCACACCTGACGGATTGTGCAGGTGGTACTTACCAAGTTGGGGATAGTATCGGTGTTGTTGGAAGTGGGCCTTTGGCCCGTATCTCTGATAATTCTACATAGTATCAGAGCCAAGGAGCAGGCCTTGCGTGTAAGGTGAGTGAAATTGGTACCAGGTGAAATATCCTACAATAAAAAAACTTAAAAACAACTGTACTGTCTAGCCAAACGTACTAGTCAACTGAGTACAGATTGTTAGAATACCACAAGCATATATATCAAACAAACTTAAAAGGTTAAAACTTAACCAAGGTTCTAAAAGACGCTAGGCGCTAGTCGGGCGGTGGGTTGGGGCCTAGCGCCTAGGCAGCTAGGTAGACGGGCGCCTAGGCAGACTAAGCGAATTTAAGTAAATCTATTAGACTTCGTGTAAATAAGATATATATAATTTCATCATAAACTAGAAATAGAATGACATATATATTATGAAGTATTGGAACACTAAAATGTAAAATAGAAGAATACATAAATTATAAAGTTTACATTTTATTAATTTAACTAAATTCATTGTATAACATATATATCTTATGTTATTTTATAAGGAAAACTAATGAAAATGGCTTGAAAACTTTGAGTTTTAACGATAAGGACAAAATAAAGGGTAAAGTGAATAGTACCAGGATTGACTTTTTAGTGTAAAAATGAATAGTACCGAGTGCTTTTCATTAAAGTTCCCTATTTTATATGTAATGAAACATAAAATACATAAAAATTAAATATAGCGTGTTTTTTATTTGATAGTGTATACCAAAAAAAATAAAAAAGAACTATACTTACAAAATATAATAGTATCATTTTTTTTCTTCTTATTTCGTCGATTAGTACCATTTTCTTTCAATTAAAGTGCTATCAGGATTGTATGACATAGTGTTTTTTTTGTTCCTGGTTTCTTTATGAGCGAAAAGAGTGGCACTTACTAAGCCACGTGTAAAGAGTAAACAAAACTTAAAGAAAACTAAAATGATGCCTTGTCAAATTAAAAGATAAGGGTTAATTGTTCACTTTCTTCTTCTCTAGGATGGTGAGTGTGCCTGCAAGTCCGCCGAAAACAAGCTCTGCAACCATGGCTAATATATTAAAGTCGGGATTCGCATCACACCAAAAGCCGCCTCGACTCCGCCTTAGACTGCCTACACCGCCTAGAGCACCCAGGCGGCCGCCTAATTCCTTCGCCGATTTTTCTTCCGATCTTACCTTAATTGGGGCGGCTGAGGAACGACTAGCGCCTAGGCCGCTTTTTTGAACACTGAACTTAACAACGTAAACTTCACTTAACTTTTAGTCTTAGTACTTGAGTTAAGTTCTCTTGGTTAATAAAGTGTTAATACTAGCAAGCCCTATAAAGTTTAATTCCAACAAAGTTATAAATAAGGCTTTGTAAAGTATTGAACACAAGGAAGTTTTTGGTCGGAAAAACCCACCTCTGGGTTAAAAAGCTAGGGACTCTCCATTGAGTCCAATCCACTAGTGTAAACAAAGGTTCATACAAAGACCACACAAGCTCAATTCCTAGATCCCTATCTACGAAACAACTTTACCTTTGTACAACTTTGCCTTACACGAGATGGACTCTTTCGGTCTTCACGAATTGATAGCTCATCCTGAGCTCATCACCTTGTGGCACCGAGATCAACATGATCAATGATGTGATGTTATGATATGCTTATGAGATCTAGATTCAGATGACTAGTCAAGTTCACCAATCAACCAGTTGAAGAAGAACCTAACATGAATTTGAGAGATTAGTCTATGAAGGATATGAAACTTAGGTTTAGACCAAAGGCTTCATGCAAAACCATTAAAACAATGCAACCCTAATATGCCATGATTGGGTATTTATGCATGAGATGGTTTTGTGGTTAAGGTTTCAGTTTGGAAGCTTAAGAGGTAGCTCTAGGCCAAATGCACTCTTTGTTTTGAAATGTGAAAATCCTAACCAAAGAACAAATGAATTCTTGAGAACCCTTTCAATGAAAGAGATGAATGTTTCAGACAAGGGGAACAAGGGGCCACATGTCACAAGCTAAAGAAACCTTTTAGAAATCCACGCACGGGAAAATGTGTTAGATAGCCCATGTGGGCTATCTTAATTTACGTGCCTAGACAGCTGGACAATGGATGAAATTTCTAACTAGACAACTATACTAAACAAAACGAATCTGGAAAAATAAGCTTGATATGCAAATGCAAATGTATGATTCAAACTTTTTGTAGTGTAAAAGGATGGTGCTTTGACAAGTTCAGTAAAAATCCCAGATCGGCAGTGTACCCTAACTCTAAATTATGAGCATGAGTGGTAGCATTTACAAATTTTGACAAGGAGAGCCAAACATTAAACCAGGAGAGCCAAACACTAAACCTAGTACTTAACAATCTCCCCTTTTGGCTTTCCTTGGCAAAATAACCCCAAACCTATAACTAATGCACACATCACCCACACTCAAGAAATCATGCAGTGACAAAAGAAGAGCAAGTAACAACTCCTGCAGCAACCATACATTTCTCGGCAAGAGACAAGTGAGATTCATCATAGGTTATTAAAACATAAGCTTATTTTAAAAATGACACCATAAATTGCATGATTAACAAAGGTCGTTCCAGTTACCTCATTGAAAAGGATTTAAATTTTTCTCCTCCATTTTGTCATGGTAAGACAAAGGAAGAAATTGACAATGAAGCCGAGTGAAGCTTAACACACAAGAAAGAAGGGTCAACGCATCAAGGGAAACCAAAACAGCCCACAATGGTGCAAAGTTTGGAACCAAAGTGATAATATCTAACAATTTCAAGCGCAAAAATCACAAGATTCAAGATAAAGTCAAGAGAGTAGCAAGATTAATTACAAAGGAAACCAACGGAAATTAGAGTTTCAGCTTTAACAAACATTGTTCAATAGTTAACAAAACAGAACTCCCCCATAACACTTGCTCTCATTTAAACTAAAAATCCCTAGAAAAACTCCCCCATAAACTTAGAACTCCTCCGATTCTGATGAGTCATCTGAGCCAACATCAGATCTAGCAGCAATGGCATCTTCAACAGGGGTATCTCCAGTCGGGTACCACTACTAAAACCTTATGCATCTTCATCTTCATCGGAAGAGTATGTAAATCGGATATGTTTGCCCTTTGAGGTAGGAGTGGAAGAGACGTACTGATAAACAATGATGGTCACACCATTTCCTTTAGCAGTATAGATTGCGGCCATCTTGGCAACAATGACACTTGAGTGGCCGGAGGAAGTAGCAGTATGATAAGACACATGAGACAGAGCCATGGGACGCTGCGGGACAAGTTTTGGAGGACGTAGAGACGACTTGAGGATAAACAATGGGGGATTCAGGGAAGTTTAACTCAGAGAAGGTGTGGAGACTGAGTGACTAACATGTGGTGAGGACACAAATTGTTTGATCAAAGATTTGAAATCAACAAACTACTTTCTTAGGGAATTGATTTCAGACTCAAGATATGCTATTTTTCTGTCCTATGAGGCATTTGGTGGAGGAACTGGTCTAAGATCACCCTGAGCTACATCAGACATTACATTACTTAGTTGATCATATTTCTATCAAGGTCCTTAGTGGTTCTAGGGCAAAGATCATCATGACGTTTTTGAAAACCAGCATGCTCACACAACTGAGTGATCAGACAAGGATGAATGGTAGACCCTCTTTGGTAAGTTCCAGCACGAGTAGATTTGGATAGAATTGACTTGAAAATTAGAAAGCCAAAGGCACATCATAATGAGTTAACATGGCAAACAATACTCTGGCTTATCCAAGGGTGGGGTTACCATTGTTTGATGTTTCTATAAGATTTCTACGGATGAAGTCAGATCAAATCCTATAGAAGGATTTGAGACGAGACTTTGAGACTTGACCTTTAATAAGTGGGATAGACGGATCAGCATAGGCCTCACGATGGTAGGCACACTGGTTATACTGATTGGTTGAAACATTACACTTTGATGACACAGAAGTAGAGGACATGTCAAGTTCAAGGTCGAATAAATGACAGACAGATCAAAGGCAACCATGACACCACGAACATAAACAAGATTACCAGACTCAGGAAAATTTGATGGAATATTAGAGTAAAACTCTTGAACCATAGATAAATTTAAATTGAGAGGATGAGAGTTTACCCTATGAAGCCTGTATCATTCAATGAGGTCATTAGAATCGATAACGTCAGCCAATGAGAGATCACACCAGATGATTCATCGTTGAGGCACGACCTTCTGAGCAGTCACCGTAGAGAAGAAATTTTTTGCTTAGGTAGACGAAAAAGTGGGAACTTGATCATCAGTTGCAGCTCCAAAGGAGTTCCTGGCAGTTTACCATTGCGTAGATCGACGAGAAGGCTGAGCACGGGCAGAAGCAGTGTTGCCGGCCATGGGTAAGGAAAATTTTTCGGCAAGATGGATTGAAAGTTTGAGAAAGGAAGGAAAGTGATCTCAAAGAAAACGACACAAAATGAAGTAAGGTAAAAACCTAGATGGGTAAGAGAAGGTTAAAACCTAAGGCACTGTGAAAAAACCTAAGCCGTGCGATGAAAAACCAATGGATGAGATGCACCAGTTAAAAATAGATGTTGAAAAGACAAGGATACTCTTAATGAACCTCACCCTTTTGATTAGATCGCGTGACTAGTCAGAATCTTGAAAATAATTGCAACAAAACTAGTTAAGTGCAACAAGATGTAACCAAGGGAGACTACAACACAAAAAAAGAAAACACACTACAGTTATGAGAGGAGCATATTTATGCAACTTTGTTATCTTATGTCTTTGCATTTACTTAGTTAATTTCCATGTATTGTAGTAATTTAAGTTGTTTTCGTATTATTGTAGGTCCAATTGGTAAAGATGACAATAAATAGCCAAATGAAGCAATTTGGAGCAGGTTTGGACTTGGATTAGATAGCATACGTGGATAGCATATGAACTGGACATTTTTGGTGTTTAAATGGTGTTAAACATGTGCTAAAATCTGGAGAAATTAAAGTTAAGGCTTGGAAGGCAAGGAATTATACAAGAAAGAGGAATCCTAGTTGGAGAGGAACACTATCTTATCCTATCTTATCTTATCATATCTTATCCAACATTATCTTATCTTATCTCCAGCTGCAAGAAGGAATCCTAATCACATTCCAACACTTTCTACCTGATTCTTATAGTTCTAAAATAATTTAAAACGCCAAAACCCTTTTCTCCTTGGATTCAGCCGTTTCCCCTATATATATGAAATTCCTGCAACGATTTAGGGTGTGCCGTGCCTACCATTCATCCAGTGAAGTTGCTAGAATTTTCAGAGTTCTTTCTCTTTTTGTTTTAAGTTTCAAAGTTTATTTTAGATTGCTTTTCCGTTATGATGAACATGTGTAACTAAGTTTCTTTTTAGCTAGAGGTGCATTCGAAGCCATGATCATATGTTTTATGTGTAACTAATTAAGTTTATTTTAATTTGTGTTGGTTAGCAGCCCTTCTAATCCCTGGAATAGAACGATTCTTACTTACTAGTACTACGATTGCATAATTTATAGGGTTTAATTTGTGTGTTAGTTTTTATCATATCAAATTTTGGCGCCGTTGCTGAGGATTAGTAAAATTGCTAATCGCTCTATGTTTTTCATTTTTTTTTCTTTTGATATTTGATTTAGTTTTATTTATTTGATTTTAGGTACTAGAGAAGCAAGACATGGCAATTGCTAATCTTCAAGCTCAAATGGTGAATCTTACTTTTCTTATGTCGCAGTATATCGAAAGGTTTAGAATGCAAAGTGTGGCTACATTTGATATGTCCTATAGGCAAGAATATCAAACTAATCAATATCCTTAATTAATTGAGAATGGAGGCTGGGATAGTGTTAATGCTTGGGGTTATCAAGGCCATAATCAATCAAGGAACGACATGTTTTCCAACACTTACAATCTAAGAGGGAGAGATCATTCAAATTTTATGTGGAGGGAACCTAAACAAGTTCAACAAGAAGGATATTGGTAGCAACCTCAAGAGTTCTATTCAAGACCTATGCAACCACCACAGCCTCCCCAACAACAATTCCAACCAAATTCAAGTATGTCTATGGATCATGTTAAAATTCTTCAAACACTAAATACTTCTTGTGCTTCTTTGACTCAGGACTTCAAAAACCAAGCTAAAGAGATGGTCGAATTGAAAAATCAACTTGGACTGATCACGGAATTCATTGGACAAATTCGAGAACAAAGCGAACACCCTAGCTCAACCATTTTCAATTTGATGGGAGATTTTGAAATTGCTTAAGCTATCACTTTGAGAAGTGGTATGGAGGTTGCAGATGATTTGAAGGTGTCTAACCATAGCCTAGAAGTAGACAAAGAGCTGTTCTCCGAAGAGGAGGAGGAGGAAGACTCAGCCACGGTAAGCTTAGAAAAAGCCTTGCCGCAACACCCAATCATCTCTAATCCTAGTAGCACAGCCACCCTAGCTCCACCACCACCCAATTCAGGTAAGGTTGTTCCAAATTCAATTCTTTCTAGCCCCATTCCACCAAATGTACCTTTTCCTCGCATGTGTTTGCAATCCAAGAAAGAAGAGGGAAATAAAGACATCTTCGAAACCTTTCCAAAGATTCAAGACAAAGAAGTGGCTGGGGAATATCTAGAATTCATCAAAGAGGATGTACTTGAGACAACCATTCCCAAAGAAGTTGGATTTTATAACACGGGACAAGTCACTACCCTCATACCAAATCTGGCCGAGAGCAACATTCCTCAAATTTTTGAAGCAATGTTTGTCCTTGAGTTCTTGTCGCAACACACAGGTAAGCAACCTCCTCAAATTTCAATTTTGTTTTCTACTAATATGTTGATTTCAATGATTCAGGCACCCACTCTAGAATTTAAACCATTACTGAATCATTTCAAGTATCACCCTTCATTCACAGATCAACTCCATGCCACAGGCCATAGTGAAGCTTATATGGAGGTATCGTCCGGCTAGAAGACGTTAAAGTAAGCGCTTCTTGGGAGGCAACCCATGTATTCAAACCAAGAGACATTGGAATTTCCGGCTCCTACAACCAGATTTGCTCTCTTTTACTCTTCTCTTTATTATTTTTACTTTTCCATGATTGTCTTGTTTGCTAGTTATCTTTTATTGCTTTCTTGTTTAAGTTTATTTTTGAAACATTGAGGACAATGTTTGGTTTAAGTGTTTTTTTTTGGGGGGGGGGGGGGTAAACAGATTGCTTTTCATGACTTATCTTCGAATTTCACCACCTCTCAATACTAATGTTGTTATTCACTATTTTAAAATGTTAATTATGTGTCATAAAAACAAAATTTGAAAAAAAAAATCGAAAAAGTTTGAGAAAAAACCAAAAAGAGTCGTTTTTGTTGTTTGTTTGTGTCTACCTTCCAACACAATGATGAAGATTTGGTTTTTAATTACATGACTGTTAAAGAAAGTTACAAACATGGGTGGAAGTTTGATAAGCTCTTTCGTTAATACTTAGTTGTAGTTGTCATTTATGAATTCACATGTAATCACAAAGAAAACAAATTAGTTTTTGTAACATGCTTGAAGGAAGAAACTCAAACTAACGCTACAACCCTGTGAGACTTGAGCCTATTCTTTGTGTGGAGAGTTAATAACCTGTGATATTCTTGTTTTCTTAAGTCGTTGCATGATCTCATTATTTCTTTGCTTGGTTGCTACTTAGAATGCTTTTTCATCATTTTAGTTCCAAATACTAGAACTCATGCCCGTTTCATTCAAAGCATAAAATTGATTGCATAACAAATAACAAGATGAAGGTGTTTAGTAACCACCAAAGCCAAAGAACCTTATCCCTTACATATGTATTGTAGGTTTAACCCCTTTTTGAGCCTTATTTAGCCTATTTTCTTTGTTAGCTTGCATTACCCCTACCTAGCCTAGTATAGGAATATCCATACCTTTGTTCTTAAAGAATAGTGAAGCATGACTTATTGGGAATGCCTTTTGATCTACGAATTGCAGAAAAACAAGTGTGGGGGAAGGATTTGTTCTTTTGAATTCGGTGAAGTAGTGTTTATGTTTTATGTTTCAAGAAAAAAAAAGAAAAAAAAAAGAAAAAGAAAGAAAAAAGAAGAAAAACTTTGAAAAAAGAAAAAAGTTTGAAAAGAAGTGAAAATAAGTTCACAACTTATAAGTGTTGGTTGTTGAAGAAGGGTCCCAAAATATGAATCTGACCCTAAAGTTGTACGAATCTTCCCTTTGTGTGTATAGTTGGGTGTTGTAATCAAAAGTTGAATTCTAAGTGTTGATTTCATTACTTTGCTGACTATCACTTTAAGAACCTTTGTTTATCCTTAACCTTTCTTTGTTAGCCAATACATTAGCCCTGTTACAACCCTTAGACTTCTATCTTGATTATGTGATTCAATATGTGGAGTTTGAAATTGGTATGAGCATATAGAATCTCTGGTTCCCACTTCTAAGTAGTGGCATTCTGTTCATGAGATCATATACATGTTTGTATTAATAATTCCAGAAAGTGCATTCTTTGTTATAACATATGTGAGGGCTAGTCTACATGTTTACATCAATCTTCTCACATATACTTAGTTTAGGGAGTGTAGTCAGAAAATCTGTGTGAAAATAGAAAGTATATCCAGTGAGGAATTGAGTGAATTCTCTAAGGCATGTTACTACTTTCATATGCTGTTTTAATTGATTAAATGAGAGCTAATGAGTGGTTACTGCGGTTAAGTATAAGTTCACGAGTAAGGATTGCTAAAATCTATGTAAGCAATGATTTTTAACATGTCATGTTTCATTGGAAATCCCTGAGGTAATTGTTGGAAGGTTTAGGTTTTGTTTTGTTTTCTTTGTTTTGCTCGGGGACTAGCAAAAGCTAAGTGTAGGGGAATTTGATAGGAGCATATTTATGCGACTTTGTTATCTCATTTCTTTGCATTTACTTAGTTAATTTCCATTTATTGTAGTAATTTAAGTTTTTTTTTGTATTATTGTAGGTCCAGTTGGTAAAGATGACAATAAATAGCCAAATGGATCAATTTGGAGCAGTTTTGGGCTTGGATTGGATATCATGCGTGGATAGCATCTGGGCTGGATGTTTTTGGTGTTTAAATGGTGTTAAACATGTGCTAAAATCTGGAGAAATTAAAGTTGAGGCTTGAAGGCAAGGAATTATACAAGAAAGAGGAATCCTAGTTAAAGAGGAACACTATCTTATCCTATCTTATTTTATCTTATCCTATCTTATCCAACATTATCTTATCTTATCTCCAGCTGCAAGAAGGAATCCTAATCACATTCCAACACTTTCTACCTAATTCTTAGAGTTCTAAAATAATTTAAAACGCCAAAACCCTTTCCTCCTTGGATTCAGCAGTTTCCCCCTATATATGTGAAATTCCTGCAGCGATTTAGGGTGTACCGCGCCTACCATTAATACATTGAAGTTGCTGGAATTTTCAGAGTTCTTTCTCTTTTTGTTTTAAGTTTCAAAGTTTATTTTAGATTACTTTTCTGTTATGATGAACATGTGTAACTAAGTTTCTTTTGAGCTAGAGGTGAATTCGAAGCCATGATCATATGTTTTATATAAATTGATTACATCCAGTTATTGTTTCATAAGACATGAATGCGATTTACTTATCAGTTTATGAAAAACTTATTCTTGTATGTTTATTAAGGATGCATACTTAGTTTGCATGCAAGGATTTGATGCTAGAATATAAGGGAATTTCACCTAATCGTTATGAACTTATATTTGTAAGTAGTAAAAGTCACTAGTCATCATTGAGTTAAGTAAATCCTTTGCAGGAGTATCATGCTTTTGATAGTTACGAATGTTTTGTCAATGCTTATGATTTTCACAGAACTTAATGATCTTTGAGATGTATCTCTATCACGCTTTTCATAGTTAGGTAACTTGAGAAGAATAGTTTGGTTGCATCGCTGAGTCCAATTCAATTAACTTAGGAAAATCTGAGAGTTAATTAGTGATGTTCACAGTTAATTTTGGGCATTGTCATTCATGGTTTATAGGAATAACTGGAAATCGATTTGTATGCATATGATTCATGTGTGGAGAAGAATCCTTTAGCTATCATTTCATCCATATTTCATTCACAACTTAATTTACCTACGGGCATTTACTTTTGTTTTTGTTAAATTCGTCCAAAATCCCCCCAGTCATTGTTTTGTTGCTAGTCTAACTTAGTTTTCAGTTTTATAAGTTTAATTTGTGTTGGTTAGCAGCCCTTCTAATCCCCGGAATAGAACTATCCCTACTTACTCGTACTACAATTGCATAATTTATAGGGTTTAATTTGTGTGTTAGTTTTTACCACATCACAGTCAACTAGGAAATTCAGAGAGAAAATCCAAGTATGAAACATATTCAATAACTAAGCTTCCATGACAAATTTTATTTTTATATTGACAAAGTAAATACATTTGAAAAGAAACATGCAATGCAATACTTCAAGAACAAATCTTTATGGTCACACAAGTATAGCACAACATAGATTATCACTCATTCATACCACAACCATGATGTGTTAAGGTATGGGAAAGGGGTTGGTGATAACCATCTTAACATCAAAGTTTCATGTAACTAAGCAAATAATTCATTCAAAGGCTAACCAAACTTTTATTAACCCATTGAGATTAAGACACAACCCCTACAACATAAATTGAGCCAATATCTAAGCACAAAACTACTCACAATGAAGAATCAAGCCTTTTAAGTTGGCAAATGAGATATGGAGCACCTGACCATTGATAAGATTGGTGGGAATTGCACTTTGACATTCTAAGACACATTTTGAGTCTTTCTTGAGATAGGGAGATGAACATGACATTGCATGAGATAATTCTTTTGAGAAATTTAAAATTTTCTCTTCTCCCCTTTTGTATTTTTGAGAGCTTTGCTCATGTATGAAGAGATTGAGGCTCAGATATATGATTTTCACTGGAAAAGACACGTAGCCCAATTTAGAGAGAAGAATTGACACTACACCTTAATTAAGACCAAAGTAAGCCTAACCCTTAAATCAACAAATGCTTTTGTCAAGTGAGACAAAGATTTTTCAGAAGCTATTAGCATAACAGGGAAAACCTTTGACATCACAGAGAAGGAATTAATCAAGGTTAATCTACAAAATGCCAACAAGTGAGACAGTTAAGAAATGCACAAAGTGATACACAAACTTGACTGATGAGTTGATTGACAAGACATACAAAGATCAAGAAAAGAAACATGCCGAAGAATAACAACATTGAAGCAAGGTTACTCAACCTATTTAGTCAAAAGCACACAAGTCATAAAACCATCGAAGATTTTTGCGTTTTCGATTTTCCAAGACTTATGAAATACACAATGGCTGATCCTCACATGACACCGAGTTTATAACAAAAACGTTTCTTTGCAGAAACCTCCTAAGAGCAAGATATTTATTCCCAAGACAATTGAAAATGATCATCCAAACATTTAATGCACAATCTTGATCATGATGCACATCATAAATAAAATTAAGGTTATCAATCATAAGAACAAACCATATTGCAGAGATGCAATTAAACAAGGTATATGGAGAGTTTGCATTCAAATAAGAGAGGGAAGCATACCTTGGTGTTGTAATACCTCCAGCAGTCAATACGAAAGGCATCACCTTGAATTAACAATGGAGATTGAATGATGAAAAATTTATTCTTTAGATAATAGTCTTTGGCAAGATCAAAGTGATACCCCTTTGTGTGAGATATAGTAGGATGCCTTCCCAAAATGCAAGGTTCACACAAGTAGCATTCAAAGATGAAGACTTGTAATTGTTCACATTAGACCATTTGTTGAAAAGAGTTAGTGTTCCAACTTGAGCAATCATCACCCTCAAAGGCAACATTTGAATATCAATTTTCTTTTAGTCTTGGAACCACCAATATGTTCTTTCCATGATTATCAACAATTCTACAACTTGTCTTGGAAAAACAGACTTCATTAGCCACTATGTCATAGAGTTAACCAATACTAAGAAGACTAGTTGACAACCCAATCATATGGTAAACATCTTCAAGCATAGGAAGTCCAGGAATTTCCACCACTCATTTTCCAACAATCTCGGCCATGTCTCCTCCACCAAACTCAACTCAATCATACCATTTTTGAATGATATAAGAGACCTGAAAGCATCTTTGTCACCAGTCATGTGATGAGAGCACCCACTGTCAATGTTCCAGGTGTCAGGCTTACAAAATGATGTTGAACTGTGAGCCATCAAGCATTTCCCAAAACCACGTTGAAAACCACTTGAACTCAACTTTACATTTCTTGAGCTTGAAGAATTAACAATATTGGACATTATGCTGACCTCTATGGTTAAACAAACCACTTGTTTCTTTAGATCATTTTGCCTTTCCAGGTGTAGTTTTCTACACATAGGTCTAATATGGCCAAGATCCCCACAATGATAACATTTGAGAACGAATCTAGACCCTGAAGTGGAGTCAGCCAAATGAGATATAACAAGAAGTCCCTTAGAAGCATACAAGTTGACACCCATGGAACTTTAACTGCTTTCATCACAAGCAACCACATCTTCACCATCAAACTGATTTCCAATAGCGAATACTTTTTCTAATTAGTCAACACCCATAGACAATCAGTTTAACTTCCATGTAGCCTCATTCAATTCAGAAGACAACTTCAAATCAGCTTCCCAATACAATTCATTGTTTTCTCGTAACAAATGGATTTGTTGAAGCAAACTTTCATGTGACATCATTAAACTCTGAACATGATCTTCAAGAGAGTTGATTAAGTCATCTTTTTCATCATCATCACCATAGAAAGAACCACTTTCATTTAGCATGTGAAGCTCATCCTCTAACCGTATGATTTTGTCACTCAGTTCTGATCTGACTAGTCAGAGGGACACAACCTTTTCTTGCAACACAGATACTTTTTTGGTAAGCTCAGCATTATCCAATGCTGAAACACAGATCTCATCAAACAGAGATTCATATAACCTTGACAACTCCTAAGATGATGACACATTAGTATCATCCAACAACACATCATTTTCACTAAAAGATGCTTCATCAATAGATGCAACAAATGTAACAATCTCTTCTTCATTATATGATGACTTGTCTGATGACATAGAATCTTGATCATCACTATCACTCCAAGTGGCCATCATAGCCTTTTCACGTTTCTGACCAAGAAGTATAATGTTGGCACACTCAACGACACGGTGCCCACTTCCACCACTTGCAAAGCAAGGACCAGAAACTTTTGATGGATTTTTGTCTTTCTTTTATGAGGAATCATTAGATTTTTCACCAGAGAGAAGTTTCCCACAATAGTTTGATAACCCCTCAGACCACTTAACATCCCTTCCTTTATTCTTGAGACCTCTTCTGAATTGCTTGACAAATAATGCAAGATCATCATCCGAGAACTGGTCACATGTGTCATTTATAACTTTGCTGTTCTCAACACTTTGAAGAGCAACCTCTTTTCCCTTCTTGGAAACACCATCATCCATGTCTAGCTCCATCTCATAAGTAATGAGTTTCCCAACTAACATCCCAAGCTTAATCTCATTTCAATCTTGAAATTCTTGGATGGTAGCCTTCTTTGCATGGAATCTCTTTGGAAAAGATCTCAAGATCTTTTGAACAATCGTTGTCTTGCAGATAGGTTTCCCCAATCTCAAGACTTCATTTGTCAACATTTCAACTTTTTCATAGAAGGCTGAGAAGGTTTTTGATATAAGCATATTTATGTGACTTAGTTTGTTTATTTTCTTGCATTTAGTTAGTTAGTTATTGCTTATTATAGTGATTTAAGCTATTTTCGTGTGTTTATAGGTTCAAATGGCAAAAGTGGCAAGAAAGTGCATTTTAGAGCATTTTGGAGCAGTTTTGAGCTTGGAATGGATAGCTTATGAATGAAGAAAGGTGGATGGATGAATTTGAAGTCAAAAGAGGCTAGGAACATGCTACAAATCTGGAGAAACAAATTCAAGACAAAGAAGATACGGAAAGAGCAAGAAACATGGAACATTATCCAAAACCTTACCTTATCTTGTCTTAACCTTATCCTAATCCTATCCTACCTTATTTTCAGCTACAAGAGGGACTCCTACTTACATTAGAACATCTAGAACCTGATTTCTAGAAGCCACATCCCCTCTCCTAAAAATCTGGCACCTGGACCCTTTCAAGAAGCTCTAGAATCTGCCGCAGGTTCATAGTCCCTTTCCTCCTTGGTTTCTGCAAAACCCTAGTCCTTCTCCTTCTAGAATTGTGTCAAACTTATCCCTCTCATCTCAGGGATTTGTGCCGAGTTCCCTAGGCCTATATATATACATATTTTTGCAGCATAATTCACACACCACCAAACAGCACACAATTGAGATTTCTGAGACCAATTGAGAGATTTTTAGAGAGTTTCAAAAGTGTGCCACAGCAAGAGGAAGGAAGGGAGAAGCCTTTGTGCCGTGCTTGTGCCCAAGCTTTTGGGAGTGCTGGAGCGTCTCTAGGGTGTCTTCTATCCTTGTTTTAGTTTTACAATTATGTTGATTTCGTTGTTAATTTCTGCAAACATGTGGAACTAATTTCATTTTAGTTATAGGGGAGAATTCAAAGCCCTGGACATATGCTTTATATGAATTGATTACCTCCAGTTATTGTTTCTTAAATCATGAATGCGATTCACTTATTTGTTTGATTGATAACTTATTCTTGTGTGTTGATTAAGGAGGCCTACTTAGTTTGCATGCATGAATTTGATGCTAGAATATAGGGGAGTTTCACCTAATCATTATGAACTTATATTTACAAGTAGTAAAGTCACTAGTCATAATTGCGTTAAGTGAATTCCTGGTAGGAGTATCATGCAGTTCAAAGTTACAAATGCCTTGTCAATGCTTATGATTTTCACAAAGCTTAATGATCTTTGATTGTATCTCTATTATGTTGTTCATGTAGGGAACTGTTGAAGAATAATTTGGTTGCCGATGCGTTGTCCATCCAATTCAATGACTTAAGGAAAATCTGAGGGTTAATTAGTGTTGTTCACGGTTAATCTGGGGCGTTGAGATTCATGGTTTAAAGGAACAATAATTGGAAATCGATTTGTGTTGCATATGTTTCATGTGTGGAGAAGGATCCTCTAGCTAGCCCTTTACCCATTCAAATCACCCAATTTCGTGTCTAACTTGTTTAGTTTATGCAATCTGTTTAGTTTAATTAATTTCATCCAAATCAATCCCCCCCTTTAATTAAGTGTGTTAGATTAGTTAGAAACGTGTTTGAATTTGTCCAATTTAGTGTTTTGAGTCTTACTAGTCTAAAATTCGTCTAAATAATTTCCTAGAGTCTGTTTTGAGTCTAATTGCTAGCTTTGTGCTGTTTAGAGTCTGTTTAGTGTGTTTTGATGTTTTTAGTGCCTAGTTGAGTGTTTCTAAGTCTAGTTTTGTGTTTTTGAGTCACATTTGTGTAGATTAGCAGCCCTAGTTAATCCCCGGCCTAGAATGATCCCTACTTTCATATACTACAACTATCTTAATAGGGTTTAATTTGTGTGTTAATTTTTACCACATTAGTTTTAGATTCAAGCATTCTCAAATCTTCAAACTTTGAAAAGGTCATTGGAAGTTTCAAATCCCTCACTTATTTGTCACCTTCATGAAGGATTCGGAATTTGTCCCAAGCTTACTTGGTAGTTGTGCAGTAACGAATATGGGCAAACTGGGTTGGTGATATGGCAGATACAATGGCATTTCTTGCCTTCCTGTTTGCCATGACAGATGTCACTTAAACAGTAGTCCATTCACTTTTAGGTTTGATCACCAACTCCCTATCAACAATTCAAGAATCAGCCCTCCACTCAAGAGTAAGATAATCAACTGCAAGAAACTCTTGTGCCTTAAGAAATATTTGAAACTTCTCACTCCACGCGGCATATTTCACGCCATCAAAGAACAGAAGATAGTTACACGATCCAACAACATGGTCACGATCCATGATGTGAGTCCACCTAATACCAGTATAATCCCAAAGATTACTCTATGTGTGTCTAGAGTAAGGCTCTGATACCAATTGAAATTGGTACCAGGTGGAATACCCTACAATAAAAAACTTAAAAACAATTATACTGACTAGCCAAACGTACTAGTCAACTGAGTACAGATTGTTAAAATCCCATAAGCATATAAACCAAACAAACTTAAAAGGTTAAAACTTAACAATGTGAACTTCAGTTAAGTTTTAGTCTTAGTACTTGAGTTAAGTTCTCTTGGTTAATAAAATGTCAATACTAGCAAACCCTACAAAGTTTAATTCCAACAAAGTTATAAATAAGGTTTTGTCAAGTATTGGACACAAGGAAGTTTTTGGCCGAAAAAACCCAACTTTGGGTTAAAAAACCAGGGACTCTCCACTGTGTCCAATCCATTAGTGTAAATAAAGGTTCATACAAAAACCACACAAGCCCAATTCCTAGATCCCTATCTATGGAGCAGCTTTACCTTTGTGCAACCTTGCCTTACACAAGATGGACTCCTTCGGTCTTCACGAAGTGGCAGCTCCTCCTAAACTCATCACCTTGTGGCACCGAGATCAACACAATCAATGATGTGATGTTATGATATGCTTATGACATCTAGATTTTGATGACTAGGCAGGTTCTCCAATCAACTAGTTGAAGAATAACCTAACATGAATCCAAGAGATTGGTCTATGAAGGATATGAAACTTAGGTTTAGACCAAAGGCTTAATGCAAAACCATTAAAAAAATGCAACCATAATATGCAGTGATTGGGTGTTTGTGTATGAGATGGTTTTGTGGTTAGGGTTTCGGTTTGGAAGCTTATAAGGTAGCTCTAGGCTAAATGCACTCGTTTTCTGAAATGTGAAAATCATAACTAAAGAACAAATGAATCCTTGAGAACTCTTTTAATGGTAGAGATTAATGTTTCAGACAAAGGGAACAAGGGGACGTGTCACAAGCCAAAAAAACCTTTTCAGATCAAGGGTGAGAAATCCATGCTCGGGAAAAAGTGTTAGATGGCCTATGTGAGCTATCTTAATTTGCGTGCCTAGACAACTGGATAACAGACGAAATTTCTGACTAGACAATTGCACTAAACAAAAGGAATCTTTAAAAATAAGCTTGATATGCAAATGCAAATGTATGATTCAAATCTTTTGTAGTGTAGAATGCTAGTGCCTTGACAAGTTCAATTCCAATGAAATCCCAGATCGGCAATGTACCCTAACTCTAAATTATAAACATGTGTGGTAGCATTTACAAATTTTGACAAGGAGAGCCAAGCACTAAACCTAGTACTTAATAGTGAGTCCTCTTGGCTCCACGTGATTGTCGATGTGTGGATCTCCCACATGTGACCCACTAATTGTGTACCATGTGAGGAGGTGTATTGAAATGTCTCACATCGACCGTATTTATGAGAAAAAAAATAGTTTAAATATCCTAATCTCATTTCAACTAATACTGAAACCTTTTGTAACAAAACTTCACACATGATAAATTGTGCAAATAGTACTTTTCAAGTTGATGACAATATTAGTATTATTAGAAGTGGACCTTTGACCCGTATCTCTAATAATTTTATATGTTCTTCCGCATAAAGTGGTTGCAATGACGAGTGTAGTTAGAGGGTCTACGAAACAATTATGTGGTTTGAAACCCATCGAAGTGTCCCGTACTATTTTTTCCCACTTATTGACCAAGATTTTTTTTGAACGTGACCAAGATTTAATCAGTGTTACTGTAAGTTCCAAGGGACATAAGCAGCACTTCTATGACATACAGTTGACGCCAGTTGGTCTCAGGCAAGAGGTGTCTTATCAATTTTTTGTTTTTAATTTTTTAACAAAAGGTGTCTTGTCAAGTTTAGGTCAGCTGGGAAAGATCCCTACTAGCCCCAATAGAGGTGTCTTGTCATTTTAGGTCAATTGGGAAAGACCCCCAGCTAGCTCCCATAGACAATAGTGAATCCAGGCTGGCTATAAATGAGCATCTCCAATTTTAACGTAAAACCCATGTTAAATTCTAAACATTAGTGAATCTTCCATGTAGGATAATACCTGCATCAATTAACGATTTCGACAGCAAAACATTATTCTACAAAGTAGAATTCATCGTATAAATTCTAAATCGTCATTGCGTTTGATTTTACGTCAAGTCTTCTATTAACTCCAAGTATTCCGTTTTTGTTTTTTAGAGCCTCTTTCTAACTCTTCCCAGGTTTTCTTCTACTCTTTTTACCATGAGTCTTTGTCTTATAATCGTATCTTCTAATTAAAGCATTTTTAAGTCTTCGGTTCACGTGTCCAAACCACGTTAACCAATTTTTTCTCATTTTATCTTCAATTGCAGCTATTCTTACTTTACCTCGGATATCCTTGTTCATTATCTTGTCTTTTTTTCGTGTGTCGACACATCCAATAAAGCACTCTCATATCTGCTATACTTCTTTGGATGTGTGAGCACACAAGAAATAACAAGAATAAGAACAATGATATCTAAGATAAAATAAGAGTGACCACTGTTGAAGATAAAATAAGAGAAAATCTGTTAAGATCGTTTGAACACCTTAATTAGAGACAAAGCAGGAGTGGCCACATCAATTCTTATAAAATATTCATTTCAATTGGAGATGGTTTAGGTAGTAAAATGCATTAATTAAAGATGATTCATACATAATATTCAATTGATATAGGAGATAATAATTGTATGAATCTTGCACTTACAACGTTATTTTGTTGTTGTTCTCACCACCTAAATATATTATAATTTTTATACAATTTTATGTGATAGTTAAGGTTGATAATTCATATCAAGTACAAAGAATATTGTGATAATAAAGTAGATAATCGTATAAATTAAAAAAATTAAGAAATCAATTAAACGCCAATTTTCAGGTGTCGTCATTGTATCTTCATCCCTCCACTCTTGCCATCGTCATCTTGATTCCCCTCGCTTGCCCACCTGTACACTGCCATAGATTCAAGAGAGTATGATTTTCTCTCATTCAAATTTTTTTATCGTTCTCTCGTTTCTTATTTAAATGATTACAATTAATTTACGTCAACATATTATATTGATTTTTTTATTTTATTTTATTTTATTTTATTTTATAGAGAGAGGAAGACAAAAAAGAAAGTGTGGAAGAAGGGTAAGAAATAGGAGGGAATTAAAAAAAGGAGGTAATCCTACTCCAGATTCAACGCCACCCCTTCAAATTCTAATTTTGTTCAATACGGTCTTGGAATCTATTATTAGCCCAACAATATCAGGTTATACCCCAATGTATCATAATTAATTAGTAAATTCGGATGGTGTATAATCTAAAAATTTTGAGAATCAAGATTATTGAGAGCAAAGGGTTTTCATCATCAAATATAGCAGTGCCGACACACTTTTTGTGTGTGGACAAATATTTTTTAATTTTTTTAAATGAGAAGGAGAGAGGGAGAGAGAACGTGGAAATGGGGGATGAGTTTTTGTTTTTATTTTTTGAATTAGCGATTTGTTAGGATCACATATAGGTGATACTTTAAAAATATGTAATATTTAGTTTATGCAAAATTACTTTATTGTCCATAATTTTATTTTGTGATAGAAGATAAAAATGTATCCTCTTTTGGTTGACAAAGAGGATTTTATTAATATATAATTTAAAGGGTTAATCTCAGTTTACTATCCTGAAGTTTCGTGGTTTTCAACATTTGGTACATGAAATTTTTTTCATCCCAGAGTCATACCTCAGGTCTTAATTTTGAGACAGTTTCATACATCCGTTAAGTTGGCTGTTAAGTCAGCTGTTAACTGATGACGTGGCGTCCATGTGGACAATGACTAGGCCTCATGTGTCAATATAGCCCACATAAATATTAAAAAAATAAAGATTTAAAAAAATTAAAAAAATTAAAAAATAAAAAACTAAACAAATAAAAAAATAGCCTATGGATACGGGCCTTCCCTTTCCTCCACTCGCACCAACCCTTTTTCTTCTTCTCTTCGATAGCCACCATAGCCACCAAAGCTGATCTGAAAATCAGCACCACCACGATGAAGGAGAAAGAAAGAGAGTATAGAGAGAGGAGAGAGAAAACCCAGATAGGAAATGCAGAAAAAATGGAAGTCTTGGTGACCACAGAGGCATTAATCTAAATCATCAAACAGAGGAAGAGGAAGATGGTGGCTGAAAGTTTTACCTGTAGGAGCAGCATGAGCTTGGAATCAGAGGGAGTAAGTGACAGTGAGTGTTAGGAGAGTGAGGAAGAAAAAGGAATTTCTCATTGCACTGATTCAAGCAAAACCCAAATGGCAATCGGTTGGCTTTGAATTTTCAAGTTTTTACCGGAAAATCATGGCCTCTGAGGTGTAGAGAAAGCTGGGTTCTGGGGATTTTGGTATCTGCTTAGCAAGTACCGGCAGTTGGGGCTGCGTTTTTGCTAGATGCTTTGGGAGTGGGAGCGTTGATTTGTGGAGTGTACTAGGGTTTATCTTTGGCAATCCAAGATCTAATATTTTCGAATTTTCTTGTTGGATTACCTTCGTGTTTGGAAAGGTTGGGCATTTTTCAGATCCACAAAAATCTCCACTGAGATTCCTTTCCAAATGCCACTCCTTGATTAATGCCTCTGTCGTCACAAAGACTTCCATTTTTCTGCATTTCCTATCTGGGTTTTCTCTCTCCTATCTCTCCTCTCTCTCTACTCTTTTTCTTTCTCCTTCATCGTGGTGGTGCTAATTTTTAAATCAGCTTTGGTGGCTGTCGAAGAGAATAAGAAAAAGGGTTGCTGCGGGTGGAGGAAAGGGAAGGTCCGCATCCATAGGCTATTTTTTTATTTGTTTAGTTTTTTAATTTTTAAGTTTTTTTAATTTTTAAATATTTATGTGGGCCTATATTAACACGTGGCGCCAAGTCATTGTCCACATGGGCGCCACATCATCAGTTAACAGCTGACTTAACAGCCAACTTAACAGATGTATGAAATTGTCCCAAAATTAAGACTTGAGGTATGACTTTGGGATGAAAAAAACTTCATCTACCAAATGTTGTGATAGGAGCATATTTATGCGATTTAGTTAGCTTGTTTTCCTGCATTTACATAGTTAGTTATTGCTTATTATAGTGATTTAAGCTATTTTCGTATGTTTGTAGGTCCAATTGGCAAAGTTGGCAAGAAAGTGCATTTTAGAGCATTTTGGAGCAATTCTGGGCTGAAATGGATTGCATGCATATGACGCACTAGGAATGGACGAATTTGAAGTTCAAGAGAGACTAGGAATGTGCAAAAGAGTTGAAGAAATTAATTCAAGTCATTGAAGATAAGGAAACAGCTAAAAGGAAGGAACATTATCCAAAACCTTATTCAACCTTATCTTATCCAAACTAACCTTATCTTACCTTATCTTATCTTATCCTATCCTAATCTTATCCTACCTTAATTCCAGCTGTAAGGGGGACTCCTTTTCATATTAAGACACCTAAAACCTATTTTTAGAAGGCCTTTTCCTTCTAGAAACATGCCTCAACACTCCTTTCCAGAAGCCTTAAAAATCTGGCGCCCCAACCTTTCTAGAAGGCCTTTTCCTTGTTGGATTGGAGTCCTAAATCCTTTTCCTTGACAACCTAGGCCAAGTAATCCCTAGGCCTATATGTACCCCAATCTGCCGCACCATTCAAACTACCACCCCCTACCATAACTCACCTGCATCCATCCAACACACCATCCACCACACAACCTCTTGTGCCGTGCTTGTAAGGAAGGAGATGAGGAATTGGAGCCATGACATGCCATCCAAGGCCATTGGAGGGCTGGAGCGTTTTTGGGTTTATTCTATCCTTAGTTTTGTTTCCATGTTTATTTTAATTTGCTTTTCAATTTCTGTGAACATGTGTAACTAAGTTTTTCTTAGTTAGAGGTGAATTCAAAGCCATGAACATATGTTTAATATGAATTGATTACCTCTAGTTATTGTTTTATAAAACATGAATGCGATTCACTTATCTGTTTTATTAAGAACTTGTTCTTGTATGTTGATTGAGGGTGCACACTTAGTTTGCATGCATGAATTTTGTGCTAAAGTATAAGGGAATTTCACCTAATCGTTATGAACTTATATTCATGAGTAGTAAAAGTCGCTCGTCTCGATTGTGTTAAGTAAATCCTAGGCAAGAGTAACATGCTTTTCATAGTTATGAATGCCTTGTGAATTCTTATGGTTTTCACAAAGCTTAATGATCTTTGTTTCGTGTCTCTATCATGCTTTTCATAGTTAGGGAGCTTAATAAAGAATAATTTGGTTGTGATGCGTTATCCATTCAATTCAATGAATCTAGGGAAATCTGAGAATTAATTAGTTCAATACAATTAATTCGGGGCATTGTCATTCATGGTTTGTTGAAAGAATAACTGGAAATCGATTCGTATGCATATGTTTCATGTGTGGAGAAGGAACCCTCTAACTAGCCTTTCACCATTCTATTTCACCAATTTCGTGTCTCTTCAAAGTTGTTTTATAAGTTTCTGTTTTAAAGTTTCAATTTCGTCAAAATAAAATCCCTTTTTCTTAAGTCTTGTCTATTGAGTCAAAAACTGTTTTCTTTTAGTTGTTTGAGTCTTTTAAGTTCTATTTTCGTCAAAACCAATTGTTAGGTCTAGATTTGAGTCTTTTTGATTGTTTCTTGCTGTTTTTAGTGTCTTAAGTTAGTTTTGAGTCAATAGAGTCTAGTTTAGTGTTTTTGAGTCTTATTTGTGTTGATTAGCATCCCTAGTTAATCCCCAGTTTAGAACAATCCCTACTTGCATCTCTACTACAATAATCGTCAGTAGGGTTTAATTTGTGTGTTAAGTTAATTCTCACATCAAATTTTTGGCGCCGTTGCCGGGGATTAGCAAATTGCTAATCCCCCGTTGTTTATGTTCGTATTTTCTTTAGTTTCTGATTTTGTTTTGTTTTCTTTGTTTTAGGTACTAGTTTTAGCTTTGAATCTAAATTTGAAGAACAAGAAGAGGAAGAACAAGCCATGGCTGTGGATAATCGTACAATCAAAGAGCTTTCAGCCTCAGGACTTGACAATGTCGTGCCTCTATGCATCCAATACCCTGCGGCAAGTCAAGGAAAGATCAATGAGTTTGAATTGAAGTCAAGCTTGTTGCATCACATTCCTAAGTACCATGGGCTGTCTATGGAACATTTGAAGGAATCTGAGGTTGTGTGCTCAAGCATGACACCAATCAACGTAGATGGGATTATTCTGAAGATGAAAGCATTTCCATTCTCTTTATTTGAAAAGGCTAAGGATTGGTTATTCGAATTGGCAATTGGAACGGTCACTTCTTGGGAAAGCATGAAAAGAGCGTTTTTAGAGAAATTCTTCCCAACTTCGAGAGTTATTCTTTTGAGGAAGAGAATTAGTGGCATTGAACAAAGCCAAGGAGAATCTTTTCCAGCATACTATGAACGTTTCAAGGCTCTAGTTACATCGTGCCCTCAACATCAAATGAAGGAAGAACTTCTAATTCAATATTTCTACGAAGGACTTCTTCCAATTGAGAAACAAATGCTTAATGCTTCAGCGGGAGGTGCCTTGGTTGACAAAACCCCGGTGGCTGCCAAGATCTTAATTGCAAACCGAGCCTTGAATGCACAACAATATGAAGGTGTTGGACAAAAGGACCCCCCACGGCAATAACAAGTGAATGAGGTAAGTGCAATTTTTGAACTTCAATCTCAAATGGCTAATCTCACTGTTCTTTTGTCACAGGTTGTCGGTGGATCCAAAATGCAAGGTCCGACCATATGTGGAGTGTGCTCTATGCAGGGGCATCTCAATGATCAATGCCCTCAATTGATAGAGAATGGAGGAAGGGAAAGTGCCAATGTCGTGGGCTATCAAGGCCAAAATCAGCCATAGAATGATCCATACTCCAATATTTACAATCCGGGCTGGAGAGATCACCCAAACTTCAAGTGGAGGGAGCCTGAACAACCTCAAAAAAAAGGTGGATTTAGACAGCAACCTCCGGGCTTTTATCCAAGGCCATTCACACCAAATCCATCCCAACCACAATCTGCCTAACCAAAAACAGGTTCGTCCATGGATAATGATCAAATTGTTCAATTATTAACCACTTTGGCGCAGGGAGTCCAAAATCAAGCCCAAGCAATGCAAAATCAAGCCAAAAAGGTGGATGAATTGGAGAAGCAAATAGGGCAGATTTCAGAGTTCCTTGGGCAGTTTCGAGAAAAAGGTAAACTACCTAGCTCAACCATTGTTAATCCAAATGGAGGATTTGAAACCTCTAAAGCCATCATGTTAAGAAGTGGAAAAGAAGTTGGAACTGATCCAAAACCATCCAAATCAAGCCAAAAGGAAGATGAAAGGTTGCTGATTGAAGAAGAGGGGCAAGACAAGCCCACGGCCAGGGTGGAACCAACCTTGCCGCAGCCCCCTAAGCACCCTATGTCGTCCACTTTAACTAAGGTAGGTCGAAATTGGATTCCTTCTAACGGTAATCCACCAAATGTGCCGTTTCCTAGCAGATTCATGCAAACAAAGAAGGAAAATGATGAAAAAGACATTCTGGAGACGTTTAGGAAGGTGCACGTCAATATCCCGCTCCTTGATGCGATAAAGCAAATCCCGAAGTACGCTAAGTTTTTGAAGAAACTTTGCACAACAAGGAAACGGATTCGGGAGAAAGAGGTGGTACAAGTAAGTGAGAATGTCTCTGCAATGTTGCGAAGAAAGCTGCCACCTAAATGCAAAGATTCAAGTAGTTTCACTATCCCTTGTGTAATTGGTAATACAAGGTTTGAACATGCTATGCTAGATCTAGGTGCATCAATTAATGTCATGCCATATTCTGTTTATGCATCTATGAATCTAAGAGAACTTAAAAATGATGGTGTTATTATCCAATTAGCCGATCGTTCAAATGCATATTCGAAAGGAGTTTTGGAAGATGTTTTGGTGTAGGTAGACCACTTGATTTTTCCTGCAGATTTCTATATGCTTAACATGGAAGACTCGGCCCACTCTCCACTATTGCCACTCTTACTTGGACAACCTTTCATGAAAACAGCTTAAACCAAGATTGACGTGGCCAAGGGAGCAGTAACTATGGCGTTTGGTGGCGATATGATTAACTTTAATGTTTCTGAATCTGTTGAGAATACTAATAATGTTCGTTCTTGTTTTGCCATTGATGTAATTGAAAATAAAGGGCAGGAACATTCAGCACCAATTAAGAAGGATGCATTTCGAACCACTAACGAAGAGGGAATTGGAGTGAAGCACAAGGATTGCACAGCCACAACCCTCAAACCCCCAAATCTAGCCGAGAGCACCCCTTGTGCATCTGTTGACAGTGCTGCCACTTCATCGCAGTACATTGGTGAGTTTCCTCATCCAATTCCACTTCCCATTTCTACTAATAGGTTTTTACCTTCTTTGGTGCAGGTACCTAATCGAATTCAAGACGGTGGGACACTTTACATTGACTTTAGGAAGCTCAACGCCACAATCAGAAAGGATCACTATCCCATGTCGTTTATGGATCCAATGTATGGAAGTTTTGAGGAGCATGTCGTGGAGGATGTACCCCACCATGCCGTGGGCCCTAATGGAGCTTAAAATGAGGTATCGTTCGGTTGGAAAACGTTAAAGTAAGCATTTCTTGGGAGGCAACCCATGCATTCGAATAAAGAAGACCTAGGCTTCGGCTCCACAACCAGATTTGCGTTTCTAAACCCTACTCTTTATTGCTTTTACTTACCATATTTGTCATGTTTGCTAGTTGTGTTGTTTGCTTGCTTGTGTGTGAGTCTATGTTTGAAACATTGAGGACAATGTTTGGTTTAAGTGTTGGAGGGGGGGTAAACAAAGTGTTTTTCATTGATTTTCGTGGGATTTTATCACCTATCACTTCTAAAGTTGTTTTCACTAATTTTGAGTGTTTTTAGTGTGTTTTTATGTGTTTTTATGTGTCTTGAAGTAAAAATATGAAAATTTACAAAAAAAATCGAAAAAAGTTTGAAAAATACAAAAAGAGTCGTTTTTGTGTGTTTGTTTGTGTCTTAGGGTACCTTCCAACATAATGATAAGGATTTGGTTTTTAATTGCATGACTGTTAAAGAAAGTTATAGACATGGATGGAAGTTTGATATGCTCTTTGGTTTATGCTTAGTTGTAGTTGTCGTTTACGAATTCACATGTAATCACAAAGGAAAAGAATAAGTTTTTGTAACGTACTTGAAGGAAGAAACTCAAACTAACACTACAACCCTGAGAGACTTGAGCCTGTACTTTATTTGGAGAGTTATTAATCTGTGAATTCTTGTTTTCTAAAGTCGTTGCATGATCTCATTATTTCTTTGCTTGGTTACTACTTAGAATGCGTTTTCATCATTATAGTTCCAAATACTAGAACTCATGCCCGTTTCATTCAAAGCATGAAATTGATTAGCATAACAAATAACAAGATGAAGTTGCTTAGTTTAAACCGGAGAAAAAAAGCCTTAACCGTTTTGCATTATGATTTGAAGGTTTAACCCCGTTGAGCCTTGTTTACCCTAATTTTCTTTGTTAGCCACATTATCCTTACCTAGCCTAGTATAGGACTATCCATACCCTTGTTCTTAAAGGATAGTGAAGTATGACTTAGAGGGAATTCCTTTTGATCGATATTATGCAGAAAAATAAGTGTGGGGGAAGGGATTTTCGTGCAAAAGAAGAAGAAAAGAAAAAAAAAAGTGAAAAATAAAAGAAAAAAAAAGAAGAAGAAAAAGTTGTGAAAAGAAAATGAGTTGAGAAATGAGTGAGAATGACCTCACAAGTATTGGTTGTTGAAGAAAGGGTCCAAAAGTTTGAATTTGACCCTAAAAGTTGTATGAATCTTCCCTTTGTGTTCAAAGTTGGTTGCTGCATTCAAAAGTGAATTCTAAGTGTTGATTTCATTGCTTTGCTTACTATTTCTTTAAGAACTTTTGTTTATCTTTTACCTTTCTTTGTTAGCCAATACCTTAGCCTCGTTACAACCCTTTGACTTCTATCTTGATTGTTGTGTGTTTCAATATCTGGAGTTTGAGATTGGTATGAGCATATGGTGTCTCTGGTTCTCGCATCTAAGTAGTAGCATTCCGTTCATGAGATCATATACATGTTGTATTAATAATTCCAGAAAGTGCTTTCTTTATTATAACATATGTGAGTGTTTAGTCTACATGTTTACATCAATCTTCTCACATATACTTAGTGTAGGGAGCGTAGTCAGAAAATCTGTGTGAAAATAGAGTGTATATCTAGTGAGGAATTGAGGGATTCTCTAAGCCATGTTACTACATTCAAAATGTTGTTTTAATTGATTAAATGCGAGCTAGTGAGTGGTGACTATGATTAACTATGTGCTCGAGGGTAGGGATGACTAAAATCTATGTAAGTAATGATTTTTAACATGTTATGTTGCATTGGAAATCCCTGAGGTAAATGTTGGAAGGTTTAGGGTATGTTTTGTTTCTTTGTTTTGCTCGAGGACTAGCAAAAGCTAAGTATGGGGGAATTTGATAGGAACATATTTATGGGATTTAGTTAGCTTGCTTTCTTGCATTTACATAGTTAGTTATTTCTCATTATAGTGATTTAAGCTATTTTCGTGTGTTTGTAGGTCCAGTTGGCAAAGTTGGCAAGAAAGTGCATTTTAGAGCATTTTGGAGCAATTTTGGGCTGAAATGGATTGCATGCATATGAAGCACAAGGAATGGACGAATTTGAAGTTCAAGAGAGGCTAGGAATGTGCAAAAGAGTTGAAGAAATTAATTCAAGTCATTGAAGATAAGGAAACAGCTAAAAAGAAGGAACATTATCCAAAACCTTATCCAACCTTATCTTATCCAAACTAACCTTATCTTACCTTATCTTATCTTATCCTGTCCTAATCTTATCCTACCTTAATTCCAGCTACAAGGGCGACTCCTTTTCATATTAGCACACCTAAAACCTGTTTTTAGAAGGCCTTTTTCCTTCTAGAAACATGCCACAACACTCCTTTCTAGAAGCCCTAAAAATCTGGTGCCCCAACCTTTCTAGAAGGCCTTTCCCTTGTTGGATTGGAGTCCTAAATCCTTTTCCTTGACAACCTAGGCCAAGTAATCCCTAGGCCTATATATACCCCAATATGCCGCACCATTCAAACTACCACCCTCTACCATAACTCACATGCATCCATCCACCACACAACCTCTTATGCCGTGCTCGCAAGGAAAGAGATGAGGAATTGGAGCCGTGACATGCCATCTAAGGCCATTGGAGGGTTGGAGCATTTTTGGGTTTATTCTATCCTTAGTTTTGTTTCCATGTTTATTTTAATTTGCTTTTCAATTTCTGTGAACATGTGTAACTAAGTTTTTCTTAGTTAGAGGTGAATTCAAAGCCATGAACATATGTTTAATATGAATTGATTACCTCCAGTTATTGTTTCATAAAACATGAATGCGATTCACTTATTTGTTTTATTAAGAACTTGTTCTTGTATGTTGATTGAGGGTGCACACTTAGTTTGCATGCATGAATTTGGTGTTAGAGTATAAAGGAATTTCACCTAATCATTATGAACTTATATTCATGAGTAGTAAAAGTCGCTCGTCACGATTGTGTTAAGTAAATCCTAGGCAAGAGTAACATGCTTTTCATAGTTATGAATGCCTTGTCAATGCTTATGGTTTTCACAAAGCTTAATGATCTTTGTTTCGTGTCTCTGTCATGCTTTTCATAGTTAGGGAGCTTAATAAAGAATAATTCGGTTGTGATGCGTTATCCATTCAATTCAATGAATTTAGGGAAATCTGAGAATTAATTAGTTCAATACAATTAATTCGTGGCATTGTCATTCATGGTTTATCGAAAGAATAACTGGAAATCGATTCGTATGCATATGTTTCATGTGTGGAGAAGGAACCCTCTAACTAGCCTTTCACCATTCTATTTCACCAATTTCGTGTCTTTTCAAAGTTGTTTTATAAGTTTCCGTTTTAAAGTTTCAATTTCGTCAAAATAAAATCCATTTTTCTTAAGTCTTGTCTATTGAGTCAAAACCTGTTTTCTTTTAGTTGTTTGAGTCTTTTGAGTTTTATTTTCGTCAAAACCAATTGTTAGGTCTAGATTTGAGTCTTTTTTTATTGTTTCTTGCTGTTTTTAGTGTCTTAAGTTAGTTTTGAGTCAATAGAGTCTAGTTTAGTGTTTTTGAGTCTTATTTGTGTTGATTAGCATCCCTAGTTAATCCCCGGTTTAGAACGATCCCTACTTTCATCTCTACTACAATAATCATCAATAGGGTTTAATTTGTGTGTTAAGTTAATTCTCACATCATGTTGAAAGCCATAAAACTTTAGAGTAGTAAACTGAGATTAACCCTAATTTAAATTAGGAAGGAGAGAAGGAATAAGAGTAGGGCTAGTAACGGCTTGGGCAAGTCAAAGCCATCTGAGTTGAAGAAGAAGAAGACGACTCAGGCTCAGGTTGGTGGTGGAGAGGTTGTGAGGACTCAGAGAAAAGGTCGGTGAGTGAGATACAACAAGGACACATAAAAAAGCTTCAAGAATGGTCATAAACCTATGACTGACCCTTTTTTCTTTTTTTTTTCTTTTTTTTTTTTTCGATAGCAAAATTGAAATTGTACGGTGGTTATGGTAGTTTACTGGTGGGTAAGAACTCCGCCCGTTTTAGTAGGGCAAGGGCATAGGCAATGAAAGGATAGTGCTATTCAGACACTCATCTTTACTTTTCATATACCTTTGTTAATTTTTGTCCATTGATTTTCTTCAATTGATTCGATTCGGCGGTCAAAAATTGATAAGGATGTATGAAGGTAAAAATGGTGTGTGGATAGCACCACCCAAAATGAAATTGCCCTTACTATTCACTCTGAACATCAATTGGCTTTGCATAAGTCCACCCATTTGAGAAGAGAAAGGGCATGGACGATTGCTATTAACAAATATTTGTTTTTATGTTTTATGGCTTATAAGTGTATACTTAGTAAGTTTGCTCTTTGAAAATAAAACTACCTATTTAACTCTGATAATATAATTTTAAATACAAAGCAAAGCATAGCATTACAAACAAGCATAATTAATTAAAAATTAAAGGCAAATGAAGAAGATGGTTGAACTTTGTAAGTTTGTTAAGTGTGTTGTTAAAAAACATTTGTATTTTTAGAATTTTTGGTAATTTTTTAGATTCTTTTTACCTTCAAATTAGTCTAGGTCGTTGACTTACTAAATTTTGTTTAAATTAGATGCACCAGATTGTGCCACGTGGGACAACCTTTAATTTCTTCTTTTTTTTTTAAGTTGGAAATCTAACAAGGCAAATGAAAGGAACATTGGAAATCCAACGGTCTGCAAAGGCAAGGCAACAGTCAGCAAAGGCGCTAGGCTGTGCACGTGGTTGGCCCTACTACTGCAATTGAGCAACTACTATGACACAAGCTAAAATTAGTACTAGGCGGAATATCCTGCAAATTAAAATTTAACTTTACATAGTAGACTAGTCAAATGAGCTAGTCAACTAGTTACAAGTTAGTCAGTAATAAAAAATGCATTCGCAAAACAAATCTTAGTTGACCAGTATGTCCAACTAATTAGAGTCTGCCCAGATCAGTTTCACAACAACAATTCCTAAACTTGAATACATTTGCATATCAGTTCATTACGGAAACAACAATGACAAAGCAATTATGAATTAAAGTATGCTAGATTGACTAGTCCAGCTCACCAGTCAACTAAGCCAAGATTCGTCAATTAATAGAACGCAAATCTACGAATCTAACTTAGTTCACTACAAGTTATCCTAGTCAACAACTATTCAGTTCTTTGTTCACAATATGCAGTGTAAACTTAGTTGCAAACTCATATCAAGTAACAACTCATAGGATGCATGAAACATATGCTAGTAAATAAGATATGTGAACAAGTTTAAGAAACAAAGAAGGCAAGAAATTTTTGGCCGGAAAAAATCCACCTATGGGTTAAAAAACTGGGGACTCTCCACTCCAATCCACTAATGCAAGTAAGGTTCTTACAAAGTACCACGCAAAGCTCAATTCCTAGACCTAGTCTACGGAGCAGCTTTAACTTTGTGCAACCTTACTGTGGAGCCAAAAATATTCACAAGGCGACACATGGATTTTTGGATAAAAGAGGACAAAAATACCCTTGAGGCATACTGGGCTTCCTACACGCGAGCAGCAGGCAATTATTCCTCAACCAAGTCAAAAGTGCCCAAGGAAGGTAACAAATTCAAAGTTATCTCATCCATCCTCATCTTAGGTAATTACTTCATAACCTACAAATTATTTCATATAAATGGAGATTAATTGGCTAATTAATGGATTAATTCCTAATTAATCTATTAATCACTCATTTATCACCCAATTAACCACAAAATACATCCAATTCAACCCTAAAGCTAGTCAAAACCGGTCACCATCCTTTCTCTTTACCTTTTTCCATTTTTCCCTCTTTATTATCCCATTTATGCAAATTAATCAATTTGGTAACCAGCAATTTATTCCTTTAGGGTTAATTAGCCAATAAATTGGCTAATTAAACCAAAATTTCAACCTAAACAACCCCATTAAGGCCGGCCATTTCTTCTCGAAAAGGGACAAGCCTAACCCTATAAATAGGGACCTATTTTCACCAAAAAGGGAGGCCAACACTCTTACAAAAATCCCAAAATTCTCTAAACACTATTTTTCTCTAAATTCTAACTTTGGCATCGGAGGTTCTTCGGCCAAAGCCCCCCCATTCATCATGGGCGCGTGAGGCTCTTGGCCTTGACCAAAGGTGTTGATTGTTTTGTAGGTGCAATTTTGTCAAAGAAGGAGAAGGCGAAAATTTGCATCCACAAATTGGTGCTTTCATTGAGAGTTGAGATTCACACTCGTAGAAGACTCTCGAGCAAAAAGGTTTTTTCTCTATTTTCTAGTCCACTTGTATTTTTCGTACGTTCTTATTATTAGAATTTTTTATTTGCAAAGATTCTTTGGTAAAACGTAAAAGAAAAATATAATGGCTAGAAATTTAGAAAATTCAACAAGTGAAAATTCAAATATTCAAGAAGTGGGACCGCGGCAATCCGCGAGGCTAAATGTGATCTTAGGGGGAGCGGCACCACAACCACAAGGCTCCACCATGGAAACCACCGCGGTGGCCACCACGACAATCACCCGCGGCGAGGTCCATGGCTCCACCACCACGGCCCAAGCCGTACTATCCAAGGCCCACACCACCAAAGCCACGGCCCGAGCCATGCCCAATGCGTTGCCAATCCGAGCCCAAGCCTCGCATTCGCGAGCATCACGCCCCAAGCAACCCACTCTCGTGGCCCAGCCTGCTCCTGCAGCCCTGCCTACTTTCGCCGAACAGCCCACTCTCGTAGCCCTACCTGCTCTCGTCGAGCCGCCCACTTTGGTGTCCCAGTCTGCTCCCGCAGCTCAGCCTACTCCCGCCAAGCAGCCCTCACTCGTAGCCCCGCCTGCTCCTGCAGTCCAGCCTGTTATTGCCGAGCAGCCCACTCTCGTGGCGCAGTCTGCTCCCGCAGCCCAGTCTGCTCTCGCAGCCTAGCCTGCTTCCGTATCCCAGCCTGCTTCCGTGGCACTCCAAGCAGCCCAAACCAGCCCAAGACTATTTTGACAATCCGGACCAACCATCAAGCTGGGGGCATTTTCACCACGCTTCACCACAGATTTGACATTTCCTAATTCAAATCTCGCGCCCGGAGCCTATCGCACTTCCATTGCTCAAGGAGGCACATTTCTTCCAA
Source organism: Heteromeles arbutifolia (assembly GCA_024362995.1). Classification (NCBI taxonomy): domain Eukaryota; kingdom Viridiplantae; phylum Streptophyta; class Magnoliopsida; order Rosales; family Rosaceae; genus Heteromeles; species Heteromeles arbutifolia. Next base: position 8,570,548 of record JANCRC010000015.1, read on the forward strand.
GCTCTTCCAATACAAATGGCGAACAACATTTGTCTCGACAAGTCATAGAGTTGACGAGCGCCCTTGCACAACAGACAACCTTGGTGAATCAACTCTTGCAACGCATCGAGATCCAACGTGCCCCAGACGAGGTGTCCCGAAGTAGGACAAGGGCAGATGAACCTCTCCACCAGCGTCCCGACAAGCGGCTTATCAACGAGCCACAATCTAAGCATTCTGGTAGTTTACGCTCTCACCTGGGTCCTTGGGATAGCGAATACTCTCGTCTTAGCGCACGGATGAGCGTGCATTCCCGATCAAGCCCATGGATGATCATACGTTCACGGTTGAGGTCACACTCCGATTATCAACATGGACAACCTTCCAGACGAAGTGTCCATTCACAACTAGGATCGCAATGAGTATTCTCCACTTCACATCGGAGTAGGCAGCACGGCAGATGGAGAGAAGCAGTCACTCAATCCGACTCAAGTTCAACCGGCAGCTTGCGAGCAACCCATTCGCCTGCCAAAAACATGCCGCATGCACCACAGCCACAACATAGACGAGTCGAGCGTAGAGAAGAATGACCCAAACCTATAGGTCATGACCGGGGGTAGCCAAAAATTCCACTGCCCCAGCAGAGGCAAATTCAAAAAGAAGTCGAAAGGCTCCTAACAGAACGATTGCGCAATTTCCAACGTAATAAGGCTGCTGACGATGGGCTTCGACGAGACATGACCAACGTAAGCATGTCACCATTCACAAATGAAATCGAACAAATAGATCCACCTCGCGGATTCACTATGCCTTACTTCACTCTGTACAAGGAAGACGAAGACCCGGATCGACATCTCAAGCACTATCGTAGTACCATGATCCTCTATAGGAACAATGATGCGCTTATGTTCAAAATTTTTGCCACAACTCTACAAGGTGAGGCGCAAGACTGGTTTCACACTCTACCACCACAGTCGATCCAAAGTTTCAACAAACTTTCCTTTGTTTTCACTAAGGAATATTCGTCTAACCGCTCAATTAAAAAAACATCCGACCATCTTTTCAGCATCATAAAAGACCCTTGGGAGACGATTCGCGACTATGTCAAGAGGTTCAAAGCGGAGAATGCCAAGATTGTTGGCTGCAATGAAGACATAGCAACGGCAACATTCAGAAATGGGCTTCCCACCGAACATTCTTTATTCGGAAAACTGATCATGGGAGAAGAACTGACCCTAGCAGCTTCGTATGCTTTGGCAGAAAAGCCTGCACTATAGGACAATGCCAAGTAGTCTTACGAAAATGATTCAGAAAAGAAGCACATAGAACGTTCCCCAACTAGAGAAGACTCAACAGCCGAAACATTCACCAAGTTCACAATTCTAATCAGCCAAATTCTCCGTAAACTCAAGAACAAACCTTGGTTCGAACTGCCGCCACCCATGAAAGGCGATCTTACCAGGCTAGTTCATACAAAGTATTGCGCATTCCATCAAGGACCGGGCCACACTACCAACGGCTGCTTGAAGTGGAAGCAGTACCTTGAGAAGCTGACAAATAAGGGCCGGTGCAACGAATATCTTGACAGGTCAACAAAACGGCCTACACATGCAGGGGCAGTCTCCATCACCCCTAAACCCCATTAAGGCTTTTCCAAATAAGTTCGAAGTCTCAAGCAGCTTGACGAACAAGGCCTTGTAAGCCAATGATTATCCAGTTCGTTATACAGTTTCTACTGTTGATTTATTTCTTTATTCTCAATGAAGATTCAAGAAGTTATTCATGAGCCTAGCTCAACTGCTGTCTACAACAACTGCTCAAAACCCTTTATGGGTCTGCTCTCCAGTGCGAGAGGATAAACTAATTGTTCTCCAGTGCGAGAGGGTAAACCAATTCCCCGACACCCAAAAAGGGTCTGCTCTCCAGTGCGAGAGGATAAACTAATTGCTCTCCAGTGCGAGAGGGTAAACTAATTCCCTGACACCCAAAAGGGTCTGCTCTCCAGTACGAGAGGTTAAACTAATTGCTCTCAAGTGCGAGAGGGTAAACCAATTCCCCGACACCCAAAATGGTCTGCTCTCCAGTGCGAGAGGTTAAACTAATTGCTCTCCAGTGCGAGAAGGTAATCCAATTCCCCGACACCAAAAAGGGTCTGCTCTCCAGTGCGAGATGTTAAACTAATTGCTTTTCAGTGCGAGAAGGTAAACCAATTGCTCTCCAGTGCGAGAGGGTAAACTAATTGCTCTCCAGTGCGATAGGGTAAACTAATTTCCCGACACCCATCTAGGTAAGCTCTCCAATGCGAGAAGGCCACACAGTTCAAAAGATCGAATGCTTGAAGATCAATTAAGCAACAAATGGTTAGGGGGCAGCAGCTACTTTTACGCTTAACAGTTCGCTCATCCGACATTTCATCTTCAGCAACTCCGATCTTGGCAGTTTCATCCTTGACTGCTCCATCTACGACAGCTAAGAAATCAAACTCAAAGCGGTTTCCTCATTTTTGGCAAGCAACCCAGACGTGGCAGTCCAAACCGTTGTCCATGCCACGCCACTTCCTCGGCCCATGCCGAGCCAATCCTTGGCTTCAATCAAGCCGAGCAACACAAACAATAGCCCTTGCCACACCACCTCCTTGGCCCATGCCAAGCCGACTCCTGGCCCCTGCCAGCCAACGTGCCACACCACCCCGACGGCTGCCCCGTGGCAGTACCTCCCAAGAGGAAGACAAGAAAAATTAAAATTTTCTTACATCGGTGCGGCACGGAGAAGACAAAGAAATCAACGAAAGATGGTCATTTGCACGAGCAAGATGTAGAAGATTGCTAGAGAAGGGGGAACAAATATCCTTTAAGCTCTCACTCTCTCTCTTGTAGGGTAGAATAAATCACTCTCCAAAGTTGATTTAATAACCCACTTAAGGTGGACTTAAATAGGCTTTAAGAGAAATTTATTTCCTTTTCCTAGAAGGATCTAATTTCCTATTGAATAGGGAATCTACATCAGAATAGGAAGTATTCCTAAGTTTCCTAAAAGCAAGGAAATCTCTACACCTGCTGCCCTTTCCTACAAGCAGCCCAACAGGTGTGGGGGCATTTGTGGAGCCAAAAATATTCATAAGGCGACACATGGATTTTTGGATAAAAGAGGACAAAAATACCCTTGAGGCATACTGGGATTCCTACACGCGAGCAGCGGGCAATTATCCCTCAACCAAGTCAAAAGTGCCCAAGGAAGGTAACAAGGAAGGTAACAAATTCCAAGTTATCTCATCCATCCTCATCTTAGGTAATTACTTCATAACCTACAAATTATTTCATATAAATGGAGATTAATTGGCTAATTAATGGATTAATTCCTAATTAATCTATTAATCACTCATTTATCACCCAATTAACCACAAAATACATCCAATTCAACCCTAAAGCTAGTCAAAACCGGTCACCATCATTTCTCTTTACCTTTTTCCATTTTTCCCTCTTTATTATCCCATTTATGCAAATTAATCAATTCGGTAACCACCAATTTATTTCTTTAGGGTTAATTAGCCAATAAATTGGCTAATTAAACCAAAATTTCAACCTAAACAACCCCATTAAGGCCGGCCATTTCTTCTCAAAAAGGTACAAGCCTAACCCTATAAATAGGCACCTATTTTCACCAAAAAGGGAGGCCAACACTCTTACAAAAATCCCAAAATTCTCTAAACACTATTTCTCTCTAAATTCTAACTTTGGCATCGGAGGTTCTTCGGCCAAAGCCCCCCCCATTCATCATGGGCGCGTGAGGCTCAAGGCCTTGACCAAAGGTGTTGATTGTTTTGTAGGTGCAATTTTGTCAAAGAAGGAGAAGGCAAAAATTTGCATCCACACTTACTTTTCACGAGATGATGATTCCTTTAGTCTTCACGAAGTGGCAGCTCATCCTGAACTCTTCACCTTATGGCATTGAAATGGAGTCGTCTTCAGTCTTCACAAGATGGTAGTTCCTCCTGAACTCTTCACCTTGTGGCACTGAGACCAACACCAACAAATACACATGATATGATAATGCTGACAATAAGCAATCTGGATTCAATGACTAGTCAGTTTCTACAGTCAAACAGTTGACAGAACAAACTTACATGAATCCAAAAATGCGGTCAATTTCAATATTTCAAACTTGAAGAACTTGACCACCAAATTAAAACAAAACCATGAAGACAATGCTACCCTAATATGCAATGATTTGGTGCTTGATGCATGAATATGGTTTTGTGGCTAGGGTTTCAATGAATAACACAAGAGATAGCTTACAGCGAAAAACACTATTTTCAGAAAATGTAAACTTCCTAGCAAAAACAAATGAGCATACAAGAAGATTTAAGTAAGCATTTTCAAAGATAGATTTATAAATTTTCAATGAAGAACAATACCCATAAACATAAAAAAAATGCTCGATGCCCCTAGGGGATCTGAGATGGAGATGAAGAATAAAGCTCTCTAAAATTGTTCTCTCTCAGCCCCAAAAATCAAATGAGCCCTAGCTGCCCTTTTAAAGATAGGCATGGATATTTCAGACAAAGGGAGCAAAGAGACATGTGTCAAAAGCCAAAGCAAACGTTTCAGGTCAAGGGTGAAAATTAACTCTCGGAAAAAAGTTGTTAGTTGACCTATGTGTGTTGTCTTAAAGTGTGTGCCCAACAAACTGGAAAGCAGCGGGAAATTTTGACGAGATAGAACCACTTGATAGAATGGACTGGAAATATTAGCATGAAATGCACATGTATGAACAAATCCTTAACCCTTGATGTGAGAAGTTAAGCTCTTCACAGAAAATTTCCAGCAGCAAGATCATAAAAGTGACATTGAACCCCAAATCTATCTAGAGCATGTGTGGTACAATTTACAAGATTTGACAAGAAAAGCCAGACAATAATCCTAGACTTCACAAAAGCGAAGGCAATTCATGCAAGGGCAATTGAAAGGGCACAAGCCCTTAGCCTAATTGCCCTTCTTTTTTTGCATCGGTGGACAACTTTTTTGGGACCGAGGGCAATTCAATCCAATTGCCTTATCAATTGGGCCATGAGTGGAGATGCTCTAACAGGGTGAATCAAAAAGACTGGCAAGAGGGGAGCGAGGAATATACAAGTACACCTAAAATTAGGTGTTTATTCATCTCATTTATCACAAGATTGTTTTGAATTAATGTGGATTATCGTCTTTAACTGACAAATAAGTTGGTATAAAACTGTGATATATTAATAAATAATTTTTCACAAACGATAATATCTACACTAAGGGTGGGGGAGTGGGCTAAGCCTTACAATGAGCTTGCCACAATAATGTGGTTCAACTTCGTTTTTGGTGAGAATCGAACCTAAAACCTCTCACTTACAAGTAAAGAGGAATACCACTAGACCGGAATACTCAGTGGCAAAATTATGATATATGTAGGTGGTAAGAATATTAACTCTTATACACTTGAATGACTAATGGTTTTCAATAATTCAAATGATTTTTTTTGTAAATATGATGTTTTTACAAACATATCCATCCTAAATAATAGGAAGTTTTTTATTTTTTATTTTTTTTAAAGATACCAAAAGTGTTGTAGGCCTATTTGATTGAACGATCTAGGGTTTAGAGAGAGAGACGGGGCCGGCCACTTTAGAGAGAAAAGAGATTGATTTAATTGTGAGGTGTGTTTGATTCACCCCATTGTGCCTTTATTTATAGTAGTAGGAAAGGTAAATCCTTTCCCTTTAGGATTACAACATTTAATAGGTAATCTACTCCTAATAGGAATATAAGATACATTCCCATATTCTCTAGGATTTACACAATCACATTCCTATTCTAAATATGACTGCAACACTCCCCCTTGAGTGTGTAAATACTCAACGAACCATTGCATCAGATCTTCAGCAGACAACGGGTGATCGCGAGTCTCAAATTTAATTTGAAGTATGCATTTGCAAAAATTCACAAAAACCTTGCTATGGTAAAACCCAAAATAGGCAAAACCCATAGACTAAGGAGAAAGGTAAGAAAATATGCATAATGTCTAAACACTCTTCAAACTGGACGGAGGTAGTGAACTCAACGGAGTATGATCATCCCAGGATGGGTGCCTCATTAAAACCTAGTTAGGTAGCAAAAACCCAGTGGGAAAAATGCTCATAATCGTAGGGAAAAAGAGTACATTAAGATCATGTGAGTATGCTTCTAGATACTCCCCCGGAGTTAGACATAACTTCTAAATAAGAAAACGACAAGTGATTCAACTTAGATAATTTACGCATACCGATTCCTTGGACGACCTTCTGAAATGTAGACTTAGGCAATGACTTGGTGAAGAGATCGGCCAGGTTGTCCTAGGAACAGATTTGCTTGACTTCAATGTTCTGATGTTGTTGTTGTTGGTGTGAGTAAAAGAACTTCTGCGCCATGTGCTTAGTATTGTCTCCCTTGATGTATCCCTTCTTCAGCTGCTTGATACATGCTGCATTGTCTTCAAAGATCGTCGTAAGAAGGTTAACGACTAATGTAAGACTACTAGTGCTTCGAATATATTCCATAACTTCTCTCAACTAAAAGCATTCACACATTGCTTTATGCAACGTGAGAATCTCAGCATGGTTAAACGAAGTCGCAACTAGCGTTTGCTTGGTAGACCTCCAAGATATGGCAGTGTCTCCAACGGTAAAGACATAGCCCGTTTAAGAACGTGCTCTATGTGGGTCAGACAGATATCCAGCATCTGCGTAACCAACAAGGTGAGAATCAATCCGAGAACCATAGAGGGCAGCAACATTCGGAGATTCGCGGGTATAAAGCAAGCCTAAATCAGTAGAACCCTTGAGGTAGCGGAAAATGTCTTTAACACTATTCCAGCGCCTGCGTGTGGGCGCATTGCTGTATCTAGCCAATAGATTCACAAAGAAAGAGATGTCGGGTCTAATGCACTGAGCCAAGTACAATAAAGCCCCTACTGCACTTAGGTAAGGAACTTCGGGTTCTAAAATCTCTTCCTCATCCTCCTTTGGACGGAAGAGATCTTGTTTAGCATCTAGAGTTTGAACGACCATGGGTGTACTCGAAGGCTTCGCTTTATCCTTATTAAAATGACGCAACACCTTTTGGGTGTAGTTCGATTGATGTACTATGATTCCATCCAAACAGTGCTCGATCTCCAGGCCGAGATGTGACTTCTTTATGAACACGCATGGGCATAGTTCATTGTTCACATAACCCTAACTTGTCAAATATTCACTCAGACGGTTATAGCATATCCGCCTTAATTGTTTCAATCTGTAGAGTGACCTCCTTAACCTAATTGAGAGAGTATTCCATGGTCTAGAACTATTTAAACCAGTCAATGGAAGTCCTTCAGGAACTTTCATGTAAATTTTCGTATCTAGATCCCCATAGAGATACGCGGTTACCAAGTCCATAAGTTGCATATTCAGTTTTTCAGAAACTACCAAACTGATTAGGTAGCAGAACGTTACAATGTCCATTATGGGATAATACATCTCCACATAATCAATCCCTGGGCGCTGAGAGAAGCCTTGCGCTACGAGGTGTGCTTTGTATCGCACTATTTCATTCTTCTCAATACGCTTCCTCACAAAAACCCACATGTAGCCAATGGGCTTCACACGTGGTGATCTAGGAACAATAGGTCCAAACACTTTACGTTTCACGAGCGAATCGAGTTCGACCTGGATTGCTTGTTTCCAGTTTGACCAATCGGTTCTACGTCGGCATTCATCGACGGAGCGTGGTTCAATGTCATCGCTAAGCATGATGTCAGTAGCTACTGAGTACGTGAATGCATCATCAACGATCATCTCATTTCTATTCCAAACCTCATCCAATACCGTGTAGTGGACCAAAATCTCACAATTCTTGGGAGGCCAGCATGTTTCATCTGAAGCATCACCGTAATCTAGAATAAACTCATGCGTTGGAACATATGAGTGAGCGATGGTCAGATTCAAACTAGGGTCACTAGTTGGTGCCATTTTCCTCTTCCAGGGTTGTGAATCCTTTGAACCAAGGGATCTGCCACGCTTCAGGGTCGGGGCAGATGATTGGCTAGCCGCCAATGTATCTTACCGCGTGGAAGTTGCGGCCTCCCCACCTTCAGGGACGGTTTGGCCTTCCCAGGCGGGTTGTTGACGTACGCGGGGTACATCTATCCTTACAGGTGTGTTTGCAGCGGGTATATATGATCTTGTCACCTTAGCTAGATTAGTAAAAGCATTCGGCATTCTTTGAGCAATGCTTTAAAGATCTATAATTCGTCACACCTCTATTGCAGACTGGGCAGGATCTAAATGAGACATAGTGGGAGCATACCACGACAATTCGTGGCGTTCTATGGGAACGTTAGTATGCTTATCTCCCCCTAACGATGGGAAAACTGTCTCATCAAAGTGACTATCTGCAAAACGTGCGGTAAAGAGATCTCCTGACAAGGGTTCTAAGTAGCGAACAATTGATGGCAAATCATAACCGACATAGATTCCCATTTTTCTCTGAAGACTCATTTTGGTACGTAGCGGCGGTGCTATTGGCACATAAATGGCTCACCCAAACACCCATAAATATGATACGTCAGGCTCGTATCCAGTGACCAACTGTAACAGTGAATGTGGTTGAGTAGAGGTAGGCCTCAGACGGACCAACATAATTGCGTGCAATATTGCATAGCCCAAGGCAGATACCGGCAGTTTGGTTCTCATAAGCAAAGTTCGAGCTATCAATTGAAGGAGCTTCATGAAAGCTTCTGCCAGGCCGTTTTGTGTGTGAACATGGGGTACAGGATGTTCCACATCAATCCCTACTGACATGCAATAATCGTCAAAAGTCTGTGATGTAAACTCTCCAGCGTTATCCAGTCGAATTGACTTAATCGGATAATCAGGGTGGTGAGCCCGTAGCTTAATGATTTGAGCGAGGAGTTTAGCAAACACGGTGTTGCGTGTGGACAACAAGCAAACATGTGACCATCTTGTCGATGCATCAACCAACACCATAAAATATTTAAATGGTCCGCATGTTGGTTGGATTCATCCACAAATATCCCCTTGAATCCTCTGAAGAAATTTAAGGGGGTCGTGAATAATCTTTGTATGGGAGGGTTGAGTATTCAAGTTCCCTAAAGAACACGCTTTGCATGGCGGAACTCCAACATAGGGATGTAACTTATGCCCGTGAGAAGATTTGAGGATACGGCGTATCATGTCACCTCCAGGATGTCCCAAATGGTCATGCCAAAGCACCAAAGTGTCCTGGAACTCAGGCATAGGGCCGGCCACACTGTGGGCTTCTATGCCGCGAATGGTTGTGATGTACAACCCACTCGGCAGACGTTCCAACTTCTCATGAATATGCTTCTAGCCATATTCATACGAAGTGATACAAAGAAATTCAGAACCATTATCTTCAATGGTTTCAAGATGATATTTATTATCTCGAATATCTCTAAAACTTAGCAACGTTCTTCCGGAACGTGGAGAATAGAGTGCCTCCTTAATGGTCAAGATTGTACCATTAGACAACATGATACGTGCCTTTCTGTATCCTTCAATCAGGTTGGATGGGCCTGAGAAAGTTGTCAAATGAGCTTTCTTGGGTATTAAGTTAGTAAAATAGTGTCGTTCACGCAAGATGGTGTGCGTAGTTGCACTATCTGCTAGACAACTAAATTCCCCACTAGATATACCTAGAAATAAATTGATTGAATTGGTCACATGTATAGATATAACTCCATTCATTCAATTAAGCAATTTGAGAAAATAGTATCCATTCAAATAACAATCCATAATTCAAAACAAAAAAAAACCAAACAAATTATTCCAAATACTTAGAAAAATTGTCCAAAATTAAACCATAAACCTAGCAAAATAGGGGGTAGGGCCGGCCACTCCTAGTGGGTTCGGCCACTAGGGGTAAACACCTTAAAAACATGTCTAATTTATTCATCCATAGGCGCTGACGCCTCCGGAAAATCTGATATCTCCATTGATGTAGTTGCATCTTCCGGATGATCCACATGTGCAAAGTTAGACTCACGACGGGAATGATACTTGGCAATAGCCTCAGGGAAAGCTTGGCAGACGCGTGACCAATGATCTCTTGATCCACAATGATAGCACATGTCCAGTTCAATAGAAGCAGCCTGAACGGGAGCTTTGCCCTTATTCTTGAAATTTAGGACCTTAAGGGCAAGTGGTGGACGCTGCTGGGTCGCAATTCTTCCCTTAGGTACAACACTCTGTTGACCTTGAGCCCGTGGTGGGGCATGCCGCCCATTGCCACGGCCACGATGATTCTTTTGTCGTTTATGGCTGCTAGAATAGGTAGCATGCGCTTCATGTGCGGCGTTCGAGCCAATCGGTCGAGCATGATGGTTCTTCATCAAAAGCTGGTTCTGCTTTTCAGTGAGAAGTAAAACAGAGATCAAATCCGAAAACTTGGTGAATTTCTGTGCCCTATATTGTTGTTGCAGGACAATATTGGTGCCATGGAAGGTCGAATAAGTCTTCTCCAGGAGATCTGATTCGGTTAGTTCCACTTTGCAGAATTTCAACAAAGAACGGATTCTACAAACTTCAGAGTTATATTCATTCACGGACTTAAAGTCTTGGAAGCGAAGATGCTGCTAGTCGTGTCTTGCTTCAGGCAAGTATATGTCTTTCTGGTGATCGAAATGATCAGCCAGAGCAAGCCAGAAGGTGCGTGGTTCCTCCTCAGCGAGATACTCAGTCGGCAGTGCATCATGGATGTGTCTTCGAATGAAAATCATTGTAGTAGCCTTCTAAGCTTTATCAACAGGTTTGTCGGCAATAAGTGTCTCGATGGTGGCTCTAATGCCTTTTGCAGGTAAATGGAGCTTCACGTCTTGAACCCACTTCAGATAGTTTCTTCCGTAGACTTCTAGAGCGGAGAAATCGAGCTAGTTCAAGTTCGACATGTCCCTAAAACGGAGGGATAAAACGTGATTAGTCATATGGTAAGCCATAGACATATATTGTAGAACATACAGGTTCTATAGACATGTATTGGTTTAATTTATGCATGAAAACTACAGGTTTCATGTGGTATGTTTTGAATGAAAACTTCAGGTTTCAAAGGCACTAAATTTGAAACAACAGGTTCAATTTAGTTTTTTTTATTTTTTTATTTTTTTTTTATGAACAACTAGTTCATAATGAGAGGTCCCTGCAAGAAACACAGAATGCAATATACTAACTAAGTGTAGTGGATTTGAGGTTCTCCAGGAACTTAAGTGTGAGAGCTTCGTTGCTACGAAAGTATGTGATGGTTCAAAGTATAAAAAATAAATTATTCAATCGTTAATGTACAAAAGTGATCTTCAGTTAATAATTTTGGATTCATTATCAGATTAATGGACTGCAGGTCACTTTTAATTAATTCAATAAATCAGGCCATACGGGGTCGATTGTAGAAGCTAAATGATATTAAAATAATATTATTTGATCGAAAATATAGCCCCAAAATAATTTGGGCTTAGTGTCGTGGGTAAGGGGGCACGGGTTTGGGTGCCTTAAGTATAAGGCATGGTCCAAAACAATCCTCGAGAGTGGGCTGCATGCCACAGAGGTAAGGGAGAAGCCCCAGCCGCAGCTGGGTTTCAGTTTGGGCTGAAGGGGGTCCACGGGAGCAAGCTCAAAAGCTTGCGGGTTTGGCGCAGAAAGCCCAGCCGCGAAGGCTGGCTGCATGAGACACCGGCCGTGGGAAAATCCCAGCCATTTGGGTTGGATTGGATGTAGGCCGAGGCAGGCAGTGAGCCCAGCAACCATAAAGGCTGCTGCATGCAGGAGTGGACCCAGCTAATCTGGGCTGGCCGCGTTTTGGGCGTGGGGCTTTAGGCCCTGCCGAGTTGAAATCCAGGCCATGGCCTGGTGCTGTGTCTAGTTTCCCAAAATTTTCGAAATTGTTAAGGTTTGACAAACCCTAACATGCTTCTAATTTAATTTTATACATTGACTCACAAATTCCACATAACAATTTAATTGTGCGATGCATGAAACAAATATATATATTGACAAATATATGAACGTATACAATATATATATATATATATATATATATATATATATATATATATATATATATATCGAAAGGAAAATATAAACATAGAGGGGTTCATGCATCATGGGGAATGTTTTCATGCTTCGTGGACTTTTCAAATATCTTCTTTTATTTTAAGCGTACCTAATTAGCAGAAAACGAATAAGCCTTTGAATGTGGTGGGTGATAGCCTCCTCCTACGATGCGTCAATTCCTTAGCTTCTGGCAAGAGCGTGCTGATAACGTGTTGTAGGCCTATTTGATTAAACAATATAGGGTTTAGAGAGAGAGGGGGGGCCAGCCACTTTAGAGAGAAGAGAGATTGATCTAATTGTGAGGTGTGTTTGATTCACCCCATTGTGCCTTTATTTATAGTAGAAGGAAGGGTAAAACCTTTCCCTTTAGGATTACAACATTTAATAGGTAATCTACTCCTAATAGGAATATAAGATACATTCCCATATTCTTTAGGATTTACACAATCACATTCCTATTCTAAATATGACTGCAACAAAAAGAAGATATTGCAACTTTTTAAGTGGCAAAGCGTTCAAATCCAATTGAATACGAAGACGCAACATATCACTGTCCATCCCATTCCCTTACATATATTTGAACTGAGACGATTGATATTGTGGGTTTGATGAGGCACATGTCTGGTGCATATATAAGAAAGGTCGGAGAAAATGGAAAGGCACATTGATAAACGTTATGTTCAGTCAAATATGATTGAGTCTAACCACCATGCTTGTAAAGGATACATAACCTAAACGTAACGAACAACGACAACACAAAATTTTATATTCCTAATTGCATGGAATCGGCTGTATGAATTCTAGAACACAATTGCGCTCAGTTTTGTAATAAGTCTTTCGTTAGCTCTAAGTAGTCTATGTCTTTTCTTAAAATCTGCATTCAATTAAGTCTTCCTAAGTCTTCGTCCACCTTTTTTGCCTTGAGCTTCTATCTCATAATCACATTTTCTAACGAGAGCATATGTAAGTCTTCGTTTCACATGTACAAACCACGTTTACCAATTTTCTCTCATCTGATCTTCAATTGTGGTCACTACTACTTTACCTCGGATAACCTCATTCTTAATCATGTACTTTCTTGTGTGCCCACACATCCAACCTCATTCTTGATCATGTCCTTTCTTGTGTGCCCATACATCCAACGAAACATTTTCATTTTCATCTCTGTTACACTCAATTTTTTTGCATGTGTTGATGCTTCCCCACACAACATTTCGTGCCATAAAGCATTGATGATCTTATTGTAGTCCTCTAAAATGTTTCCTTAAGCTTTATTGGCACACGATAGTCGCACCACACATCTGATGCACTTTTTTCACTTCATCCATCTAGCTTGTATTCTATGGTTGAGATCTATCTTCATTTAATCCTCTGTTCTTTTTTCAAGATAACGAAAACGTTTACTATGTGGTACTTTCTGATCTCCAATCGTCACTCCTATCTCATTTGGACCTCCATTCCCACTAAATTGGCACTCCATATACTCTATCTTTGACCTACTTAGACGAAGACCTTTAGATTCCAACACCTTTCACCAAAAGTTAATCAAACTTTGCATTTACTCATTCCTACATCGCATAACCTGCGGTTTAATTTAATTAGTGAGAACTAATAAACTTTAGTTTGAGGTTGATTCAAAAATACAATTTTTAGGGGAGGTGAATAGTGCACAGGTCATGTGGAGCTTCGCACTCAAATGGTGCCCAGGTGTTCAAGACAAGGTCTTTAGGATTGAAAATTTTTGCTATAGCAATTGATCATGTTGATGAATTCCGGGAGCAAGCATATGCAAAAAGTGGCAGACTTGTTCCCTATCCATTTCAATATTTAATGTGCATTTTGAGAGTGATTGACACACTTCGACGCATATCTCTAAGTGAACACTAAATTGAGGCGTGACAGCCGACACCAGGAAGGTAACGAAGTCATAATATGCAAATGTGTAAAACGTACGAGTAAATTCAAATCAAAGTCTAGAACTAAATTAATCTAAGAGTGAGAGTGAGTAGTGTAAGAATGAACCCTTATTACAATGCATGAAGTGTTAGAGCATAAATAAACGTACAATAAAAGTAAGAATATTCTTATCATGGATATTCACCACTAACAGGAAATAGATTTTCACATTCTTAGAAGTAGATGTCAGTCGCCAGTGAACGCTCACTCGCCACAAAAACCAGTTATTAAGTCTTGGAGGGTCGTAAAATATGTAGTGTGAGTAGGCAAAATTATATGTAGTATAAGTATAAAAACCACAATATAGTATAAAAGTAGTTATGCTAAGATGGAAGTAGAGTCTGGAAGGTTAAGGTTTGGGAACATCGTTCTTTGTTCTTGAAGTTTTAGGTCTTAGGTGTTAAGGATCATGCTTTGAACGTGATGCCACCCTTTGGCAAGCCCTGATTTTACCATACGTTGTAAGAACAAACCCTAAAGTGGGTGATAGAGAGAGATAGGCTTGGGTTCAAAAAGTTTTAGTCGAACCATGCAAGTATGTTCGGTACATCCCAGCCGAAGTAGGGCATGCCGTTTGGTAAACTTTGACTGAACTGGGTCTATGTCGTTCGATAGAATCCAACTGAAGCTAGGTTTATACCAATCATATCCAAGAATTTGGTAAACTTTTGCTCTCTACACTGTACTTCAGGAGCGAGTTAGAAACATGGAAGGATGAGAAAATTCTTCTCCAATCAAAGTTCGACCAAATTTTATAAACTTCATAATCTTACCTATTCGTGGACGTAAAGGTTTCAATCATGGTTTGCTTCAGGCAAGATTATCTTTCATGATTAAACGGTCCGTAGAGAGACCAAAGAGCCATGGAATCCTCGTTAGGGAGGTACTTTCGTTGGTAATGCTTCAGGCGTAAGCCTTTGAGTGAAGATCATGGTAGAGGCTTATTCAGCTCTTCCATGCCATTATTGGCTTTAATGGTTTTCAGCTTCTTGATAGTCAAGTGGAGATTCAGGTCTTTTACCACAAAGTAGTTTCTATTAGAAACATCCACATTAGGGAATCGAACTCATGATGGTTCGAGTTCAAGACATGATTTACATGGTGTATTATTTTATGAAAATTTGGGTTTCAAAGGCACTAAATTCGAAACTATAGGTTCGACTATAATTATGAACTTCCGGTTCATAAAATGAGGTACCTGTAAGAATACAGGATACAATATACAACTAAATGTAGTGGATTTGGGTTGCTTCAGGAACTCAAGTGTGAGTGTTTCAGGGCTACGAAAGTGAGTCAAAGGTCTAAAGAAAAGAAATTAAATATTGAATCATTAATGTCCAAAAGTGGACTTTACGCAAATAATTTTGGATGTCTTGTCAGATTAATAGACTCCTAATCACTTTAATTAATTCAATAGATCATAACCATTCAACTTTCATCGTGGAAGAAAAATAATGACATTCGAGGTATATTAGCTTCGTTTGGCTTTGGGTTAAGCAGTAATGAAAATATAGCATAGTACGGCTTAAACCAAAAA
This sequence comes from Heteromeles arbutifolia, assembly GCA_024362995.1. Classification (NCBI taxonomy): domain Eukaryota; kingdom Viridiplantae; phylum Streptophyta; class Magnoliopsida; order Rosales; family Rosaceae; genus Heteromeles; species Heteromeles arbutifolia. Next base: position 8,586,144 of record JANCRC010000015.1, read on the forward strand.
CGTCCCAAAAATATTTGCGTATGGTTAAGAAGTAGGGATGCCAAAATATGGCATCGGGTCGAAAAAAACATAGCCCAGTACATATTGTTGGCTATAGTGGCCACAGTTCTGCAACAAAGCTGCAAGCCTTTGGCTATCGAGGGACACAGGCTGCATAACAGCCCAGATGGCTGTAGGTCCGCAGAGGGCCAAGAAAAAAAATAGGGCAAGGCCGAGCGAGCCAGAGGCATACTGGAAGCAAGCCGAGTGCAAAGGAGAGGCCCAGCAAGCATTAGATTTGTTGGAGTGGGTCGGGGTGCGAAGGGGACAGCCCAGCATGTAGACCCAGCAGTTTCTGACACGACACGGTGACACAACACGAAAACGACACGAAAATAACGGGTTTTGTGTCAACACGATAACTTATCGGGTCATTATCGGGTGACCCGTTAAGGACCCGTTAATAACGGGTTCTTAACGGGTATACACGTGGGTAACCCGTTTCGACCCGTTAAGAAAAAAACTATTTTGATAATTTTAAAATTTAATTGCTAAAAGATTTATTATAAAATACAATAGCCATATTAATATATACAATAAAATCTATATTAAATATATAGTTTTGTATTATTATTCTATATAAGTTTAAAAAAAAAAAAGTTTTTGTCATTATTTATTTTTATTATGAGAGTTCCTTATTATCATTACTAGGATAAATTTTACTTAACATTTTGTTGTCCAAAATTAAAATAAACTAGTATAGTATTTGCACAGGTATAGTATTTGTCCAAAATTAAAACTAGTATAGTATTTGTGACAGCCCGTCCCGGAAAATATTGATTTTATAATTTATTAAGTGATTTTACGAAATTGCCCTTCGAGGCACGTGTTTCGACTGAGGTTATTTACGGTGTCGTGTCACCTAATAATTTCTTCCTCAGCATATTCTCGTAGTACTCGTCACTACGGACGCGTGGGCGCAAGCGGTTCGTGATTTGGAGTTATATCGAAAAAGATATTGATGTTTAAAGTTTGGGCATTTTAGGAATTATTATTTTAGTAAAATTTGGAATTTCTTTTATGAAAGTGAACGGCCCAGATTTAATATAGAAATAAATGGATGGCTGGGATGAGAAGGAAGGAGATCACGTGTGTAAGTGTGCGCGCGTGGCTGGTAGAAGAAAAAGAGGAAGAGATTGGGCAAACTGCCCAACCAGAGGAGAGCAGGAGCTCCGGGAGAGAAAGGGAGAGAGACTGGCGAATGGGGAGAAGAGAGAAAGGAGACCGGCCAATCGGAACAGAGAAGGAGGAAAGGAGAGAGGGCGAGAAGCGGAGGAGAGAAGGAAGAAAACGGGTCTTCACCTGCGACTCGTTTCGACCCGCGGCACCCACACCCAAATTTCGACGTTTTTCACTCATTTTTCGGATGAATTGAGCCAAACAACCACTCCCAATCATCTTATATGCCTTCCCTCTATCATTTCCATATCAAATTTGAGGAGATTAGGTGTGAGTTTGGATGAAAATACCCATGGGTGCCGCGAGCTTCATGTTCAAAATTCTCCTATGTTTGAAGCAATTTCTTCCAATTGCCACCACCCATGGCATCCTCTTGAGGCCAAGAACAAAGCCCAAGCATTGGTTAGGACGGCGGAGTTGATTTGAGGACGAATGAAGAACACCCAAAACCTAGGGTTTCCGACGGGTTTTGTTAGAATTGGAGGCTTTGCCGACCGAATTGGCCTTGGCCACAGGTATGAAAGTTGTTCTACTCATTGAGATCTTCATTTTTGTAAATTTTGGTAATTTTTGGAGATAGTTGGATTTTCCGGCGAGCCGAGGCGGCCGACCGCCACCCACGGCGGCGCGTGGCCAGTGGGCTGCCAATGTTATGTTTAAGCTATATTGGATGTCCTGAGTTCAGTTTTGATAGTGGCTTAACGTTGGTTGATCATTTGGACTTAATTTTGATATGATTCATGGTTAGGCCAAAAGATGAATCGACGATCCAACCGTCGGATCGTCACCAAACTTTGATACGTAGTAGTACATAATATTTGAAGAATGTAGGAACTTACGGATCGGGAATTCGATGGATGGATCTTCCCGAATTGGATTTGAAAGTTCATAAAATAAAAAGTTAACCGCCATTCGGTTTTGGAAATGGGCGGAGATCCAACCGTCGGATCATAACGAAATTTTAGGATGTTGTTCTAGAGATTTATTGTGGACCTTTGGAAGTTACGGATTGGAAATCTGAGTTGCAGATCTTCCGGATCGAACTTCATAATGACGTGTTCTATATAAGTTATATATTCTATCGATATGATTTCTGAGACATGTTTTGATGATTGTTCTAGGCGCCGATCGTCATGACGCCTTGATGTGTTGTGCTAGGGAGTTGTAGGGTGAACTCCAGGTGAGTGGGCAGTTTATTTCAGTATATATATATACTTAACGTTTTCCCAGAAATCGATTTTTGAATGAAAGTATATTTTGAAATGCCATGCATAGAAATTATATGAGATATGTGAATTGATATTATATGATGCATATATGTGAATTGGTGCTGCGGACGCACAGGTGAGTATCAGGTGAGTTACATTTGGTGCATTGAATGGTTTGATGAGATTTATGTTCATAGCTCATAACCTGCACCCCTGGTGTTAGTGCTTATGTTATTCACCCGCATCACACGCTCACCTTGGATCCAAGTAGATACTAGTTGTACAGACCACTAAAGGTGGTTCCGACAGGCTAGTCGTACAGACCATTAGAGACGGTTCTGACTAGTATGTGACCCTAGATTATGTGCACAGATGATTGATGAGAGAAGCCCTAGAGCGTATTATTACACCATCCGAGTCGTACAGACTACTACAGGTAGTTCCAACTCATGTGCAGCGTAGTGCCGTACAAGTCGCAGTTGGTGACTCCGGCAATGCCGTACAGGTCACAGTTGGTGACTCCGGCTGGATTGGATATTGAGCTCTAGAATCGGCCGTATAGGACCACTGCAGGGTCTCCAGTTGATTTATTATTTCACCTGATTTATGTTGATGCATCCATATTATGTTTTTGGCGCATGGCATAGCATATTTTCTGAAAAGTGATAAAGAATGGTGTTTTGAGATTTTTTTGAAGCTATATATGTTTATATATGCTATTTTCTGGGAAAGTATACAGGTTTTACAGCGAGGGGTTAGAACTTTGATAAAGGAAAGTTTTGAAAAGACTTGTTTTACTGACCCACTCAATTTTGTTTTGCGCCTCTCCAGGTTCGAGTTAGAGCAGAGTTTTGGTGGCCACGAGGAATCCAATGGTATTCTGATAGAATTCACAATGGTATTTTTAAGCTTCCGAACTGTGTAAATGGTTACGTCACTCTCACGTGACGGCCAGCACGCCCTCCTTCGGGACGGGGTGTGTCAGTTGGTATCAGAGCCTAGGTTGCAGTCCTGTACATCTTGAGAATTCTCTAGTGTCTTTTGTCAGAACAATACCACCTCATAGAGAGCCACGTCGTTTAGTTGAGTCTAGTTTTCCCTATTTAGCTCAGTTATGGGAAGCTAGTACTAATGTGACTCAGTCTATTATCCAAAGGATTTTTCTCTTAGGACTGGTTATAAGTTGATGCTGAATCACTTTATGGAAAATGAAAAACCTAAGGGAGCATGTCGATGGCTTAATCATTTGGAAAAGGTGTTTCAGATTATGCAAGTTAAGGAAATCTTTCTTTTGACGGTAGGTCAAGACGACTACCTGGTTTCTGAGTATTGAAATTGCATCCTGGTGGAGGCAGGAGTCTTGTATGACGTCACCAGAGGAAACAGCTGATAAAGAATTGTTTAAGGAAAGGTTTAGTCCTCCGGCATATATTGATGGTGAGAAGCGATAGTTTACAATTTGAGACAAGGAAAGATGACGGCAAATGAGTATTATAGAAAGTTTACGGAGTTGTCTCGTTACCATACAGATATTGTTGAGAATCGAAGACTCAGAGCTTCAAAAGGAAATAAGGCTAGTTCTAGTTCTTCCAGCTGAGGTTTTAGTGCCACTGGTCAGAGGTATGGTGGTAGATTCACTGGTGATTCCAGATTTCAGAGACAAGGTGATTCAGATAGAGGGAATGTACCTTTGTGCCGTAGGTACAATAATGGACACTTTGGAGAGTGTAGACAAGAAAGCAATGGATGCTTTACATGTGGATAAATGGGACATAGAGCTGCAAATTGTCCCCAGAATCAGTAAATGCCTTCGTAGTCTTCTTTGCCACCACTAGCGATGATCCATCAGGTACCTGGATCTAGTAATTATGGTTAGATGAGCCGTGGTGTACAGGATTAGAGTCGTACAGGTCACAAGAGGTGACTCGGACTTATTTACTAGCAGTGATCGATGAGTTATGAGTACAGCCGCACATGGCATATTAGATGATTCCAGCTGGGTGGACGAGCTATAGATTCAGCCGTACAGGTCATACTAGCTGACTCCGGCTGATATATTTCTTGGTATTGATGATGTTGCCAAACAGAGTAATGATGGAGCACGATCGAGGCGTGTATATGTATTTCTAATGAGAGACAAGATGGTAATATTACACCCTTGGGGATTATTGCTTACTTATCGAGACAACAGTGAGTTATCGTTGTTGCGAGCTGCAGACCGTAATATCCATAACTTATTGTTGGATTCGTTAAGCGAGTAAACAAGTAGGTCATCCTACGTTAGTATGGTGTTATTCAGAGTGTCCAGTGATGGTGAAAGATGTTGTTATGCCTATGAATCTTATCCAGTTGGATATTGTGGATTTGATGTGATTTTTGGCACAGATTGGTTGCATTATGATCATGCCAAGATAAATTGCTACGGGAAATCAGTTACTTTCCATCGACTTGGATGACCAGAGGTTACTTTTGGGGGATGCAAAGTGGAGTGAGGTATGCCGTTATTTCTGCTGTGAGAGCAAAGAGATTGTTATCGAATGGCTACCTAAGATATTTAGCTCATGCGATACTATGAGATGTTGCTCTGAGTAGTGTGGAAGAGGTCTAGGTGGTTAAACATTTTCCTGACGTTTTCCCTGAGAATTTACCTGGATTGCCACCAGACGGAGATGTGGAATTCACTATTGATTTGTCTCCAGGTGTAGAGCTTATATTATAAATTGATTCATGATGAACAAAAAGAATTGAAAATTCGGTTACAGGAATTGGTTGATAAAGGTTTCATTCAACCTTGTATGTCATCATGGAGAGCCCCAGTTTATTTATGAGGAAGAATGTGGACATTAAGGCTATGCTTTGATTATAAGCAATTAAATCGGGTAACGATTGAGAATCGTTATCCATTACCGTGTATTAATGATTGTTTGATCAGCTTAAAGGTGCCTGTGTATTTTCAAAGATTGAATTAAGGTCTGGTTATTAACCAATTGAAGATTTCAGTGATGATGTCCCTAAGACAGTTTTCAGAACTCGTTATAGTCCTTGCGAGTTTTTGGTAATGCCATTCGGATTGACGAATCTTATGAGTTTGACGAATGAAGTATTCAAGTGAATCCTTAAAAGGTAACAGCGGTGGATAATTTGGAACAACCCCAAAACGGGACTGAGGTACGGAGTTTTCTTAGCTTAGCAGGCTATTATGGACGGATTGTGAAGGATTTTTCAGTCATTGCCTTGCCTTTGATGAGATAGACGAGAAAAGAGGTTAAGTTTGAGTGGGATGAAAATTGTGAGCAAAGTTTTCAACAGTTGAAGTATTTCCTCACTCATGCACTTGTGTTAGCACTCTCAGATGATAACGGAAATTATGAGGTCTATAAGGATGCTTCTTTGAGTGGTTTGAGATGTGTATTGATACAAAGATAGGGAAATTGCTTATTCTTCACAACAATGGAAACCTCATGAGATGAATTACCCTGCTCATGATTTGGAATTTACGGCTATCATCCTTGCTTTGAAGTATGGAGACATTATATTATTGGTGAGAAAGGCAAGATTTTTACGAATCAAATGAGTCCCCAATATCTGTTTACTCTGAGGGATCTTAGTCTTAGGCAACAAAAGTGGATTGAGTTGCTTAGTGATTATGATTGCACGACCAGGGTGATCGTGCAAATGTTTGGGCTGATGTACTTAATACGAAGACGCTCGTGAGAATAAATGCCTTGTATGCTTGTTATGTTCCTCTTCTTGCGGATTTGAGATCTACTTGAGTAAAGTTGGAAATAGAAGAACGAGATGGAACCTTGCTTACTAGTTTTCAAGTTAGGCCTATTCTGATTGATCATATACTCGATGCCCAGAGGATTGATTAAGAAACCAGGAATTAATTGAGGCAAAGAATATCGAGAAAAGAAATATCACAGAGTTCGAAAATCAGATGGCGTACTTATTCTTGAGACCTGGATGTAGGTGCCTAACAAGATGGAATTAAAGGAAATAATTTTGGACAAAGCGCACTGTTCAGCTTATGCAATGCATCCCGGAAGTACTAAGATGTATCATACTATTCGATCATTTTACCATTGCCTGGGTATAAAAGGAGAAATAGCTGAGTATGTTAGTAGGAGGATCACCTGTCAGCAGGTTAAAGTGGAAAGAAAGAAGCCTTTTGGATTGATACAGTCATTTTCCGTTCTTCAGTGGAAATGGGAAAAACATTACTATGGATTATGTGTACAACTTCCTCGTACACGAGATGGTTATGATGGAATTTGAAGTGGTAGATGATCGACTTACTAAGTCAGAACATTTTACTCTAGTGAAGAACAGCAACCTTTCCAGACAAGTGCAACAACTAATTATTTGTTTTATGGAAATGGGATTTTGGCTTACGGATACGTTGAGCTTTTTGGGTATGTTGGTTATTTCTAAGTTTTGGTTAGCGTTGCACGAAGCTTTGGATACAAGATTACTCAATAGTACATCCTATCATTCTCAGACAGATAGTCAATCAGAGATGACCATTCAGATTTTGGAGGATATGCTGAGATCCTCAATATTGTAGTTTGGTGACGCTTGAATTAAGCGGGTGGATGTGATGGAGATTGCCTACAACTACAGCTTTCAGTCGAGCATTGGTATGTCACCGTTTGAGGCACTTTATGAGAAAAGCTTGTCGTACACCTTGATATTGGTCTGAAGTAGACGAAAGAATTTCTGTGGGTCTTAAGATTTTGGATAAGTCTACTCGGATTGTTCAGGTGATTAAGTCTAACCTGAAAGTAGCCCAGGAGCAGTAAAAGAAATTAGCAGATGGATGTGCCATTAATCGAGTGTATACTGTAGATGATTTCGTATTTTTGACGTTCTCTCCTTAGAAAAGTGTGATTCGATTTGGAAAGGAAGGTAAATTAAGTCCTAAGTGCATCAGACTTTATGTGATCGCCGAGGGAGTCGGTGAAGTGGCTTACAGGCTTGAGTTGCCTCTAGAGTTGTCGTAAGTGCACGATGTGTTTTGATGATTCGACATTATGTTTTAAATCCTTCACGTGTGAGATATCCTCAACCATTGGAAATTTATCCGGATTTGACTTAGGATGAGGAACCAGTGACTATTTTGGATTGGAAAGAGAAAGTTCTGAGAAATGAGATTGTGCGTTTGGTTAAAGTTTTATGGAGGAATCATTCAGTGGAAGAAGCTACTTGGAAGTTAGGAGATTGGATGAGAGAGATGTAACCAAGTTGTTTTATGATTATTAGAGGTTTGATTTGGTTGTACGAATTTCGAGGACGAAATTCTATAAGGAGGGTAGATTTTGACAGCCCGTCCCGGAAAATATTGATTTTATAATTTATTAAGTGATTTTACGAAATTACCCTTCGAGGCACGTGTTTCGACTGAGGTTATTACGGTGTCGTGTCACCTAATAATTTCTTCGTTAGCATATTCTCGTAGTACTCGTCACTACGGACGGGTGGGCGCAAGCGGTTCGTGATTTGGAGTTATATCGAAAAAGATATTGATGTTTAAAGTTTGGGCATTTTAGGAATTATTATTTTAGTAAAATTTGGAATTTCTTTTATGAAAGTGAACGGCCCAGATTTAATATAGAAATAAATGGATGGCTGGGATGAGAAGGAAGGAGATCACTTGTGTGTGTGTGCGCGTGGCTGGTAGAAGAAAAAGAGGAAGAGATGGGGCAAACTGCCCAACTAGAGGAGAGCAGGAGCTCCGAGAGAGAAAGGGAGAGAGACTGGCGAATGGGGAGAAGAGAGAGAGGAGACCGGCCAATCGGAACAGAGAAGGAGGAAAGGAGAGAGGGCGAGAAACGGATGAGAGAAGGAAGAAAACGGGTCTTCACCCGCGACCCGTTTCGACCCGCGGCACCCACACCCAAATTTCGACGTTTTTCACTCATTTTTCCGATGAATTGAGCCAAACAACCACTCCCAATCATCTTATATGCCTTCCCTCTATCATTTCCATATCAAATTTGAGGAGATTAGGTGTGAGTTTGGATGAAAATACCCACGGGTGCTGCGAGCTTCATGTTCAAAATTCTCCTATGTTTGAAGCAATTTCTTCCAATTGCCACCACCCATGGCATCCTCTTGAGGCCTAGAACAAAGCCCAAGCATTGGTTAGGACGGCGAAGTTGATTTAAGGACGAATCAAGAACACCCAAAACCTAGGGTTTCCGACGGGTTTTGTTAGAATTGGAGGATTTGCCGACCGAATTGGCCTTGGCCACAGGTATGAAAGTTGTTCTACTCATTGAGATCTTCATTTCTGTAAATTTTTGTAATTTTTGGAGATAGTTGGATTTTCCGGCGACCCACGGCGGCGCGTGGCCAGTGGGCCGCCAATGTTATGTTTAAGCTATATTGAATGTCCTGAGTTCAGTTTTGATAGTGGCTTAACGTTGGTTGATCATTTGGACTTAATTTCGATACGATTCATGGTTAGGCCAAAAGATGAATCGACGATCCAACCGTCGGATCGTCACCAAACTTTGATACGTAGTAGTACGTAATATTTGAAAAATGTTGGAACTTACGGATCGGGAATTTGATGGACGGATCTTCCCGAATTGGATTTGTAAGTTCATAAAATAAAAAGTTAACCGCCATTCGGTTTTGGAAATGGGCGGAGATCCAACCGTCGGATCATAACGAAATTTTAGGATGTTGTTCTAGAGATTTATTGTGGACCTCTGGAGGTTACGGATTGGAAATCTGAGTTGCAGATCTTCCGGATCGAACTTCATAATGACGTGTTCTATATAAGTTATATATTATATCGATATGATTTCTGAGACATGTTTTGATGATTGTTCTAGGCGCCGATCGTCATGACGCCTTGATGTGTTATGCTAGGGAGTTGTAGGGCGAACTCTAGGTGAGTGGGCAGTTTATTTCAGTATATATATATATATATATATATACACTTAACGTTTTCCCAGAAATCGATTTTTGAATGAAAGTATATTTTGAAATGCCATGCATAGAAATTATATGAGATATGTGAATCGATATTATATGATGCATATATGTGAATTGGTGATGCGGACGCACAGGTGAGTATCAGGTGAGTTACATTTGGTGCATTGAATTGTTTGATGAGATTTATGTTGATAGCTCATAACCTGCACCCCTGGTGTTAGTGCTTATGTTATTCACCCGCATCACATGCTCACCTTGGATCCAAGTAGATGCTAGTCGTACAGACCACTAGAGGTGGTTCCGACATGCTAGTCATACAGACCATTAGAGACGGTTCCGACTAGTAGGTGACCCTAGATTATGTGCACAGATGATTGATGAGAGAAGCACTAGAGCGTATTATTACACCATCCGAGTCGTACAGACTACTACAGGTAGTTCCGACTCATGTGCAGCGTAGTGCCGTACAGGTCGCAGTTGGTGACTCCGGCAGTGCCGTACAGGTCACAGTTGGTGACTCCGGCTGGATTGGATATTGAGCTCTAGAATCGGCCGTACAGGACCACTGCAGGGTCTCCAGTTGATTTATTATTTCACCTGATTTATGTTGATGTATCCATATTATGTTTTTGGCGCATGGCATGGCATATTTTCTGAAAAGTGATAAAGAATGGTGTTTTGAGATTTTTTTGAAGCTATATATGTTTATATATGCTATTTTCTGGGAAAGTATACAAGTTTTACAGCGAGGGGTTAGAACTTTGATATAGGAAAGTTTTGAAAAGACTTATTTTACTGACCCACTCAATTTTGTTTTGCGCCCCTCCAGGTTCGAGTTAGAGCAGAGCTTTGGTGGCCACGAGGAATCCAACGGTATTCTGACAGAATTCACAATGGTATTTTTAAGCTTCCGAACTGTGTAAATGGTTACGTCACTCTCACATGACGGCCAGCACGCCCTCCTTCGAGACGGGGTGTGTCAGTATTTGTCCAAAATTAAAATTAATTTAATATATATAATTATTGTAGTTTTTAGGGGTATAAAATTGTTAAATTCATATATATAATTATTATAGTTGATTCATACTTTTATTAAGTATATAACATAAGATTTTGTGATATCCACATCCACTAGTGTAAATATTTTAAATTGAAGATCGAATCCATTCTTTGTATTCATATAGGGTCAAGGAGTGTAACTCTAAAAAATCATCAAAATCGGAGTTAAAATAACCGTTAAATAGTGATTTTTCGTTTATAACTGTCGAAAAGTTTTGTCCCGTTACTTGATATCTGAATGTTTGTTTTTTGCGATTTTTTGCTGATATGATCTCGAAGCATATACAAAAAAGTTTGACGGTTAGGATCGTTGAAATTAGTTTCAGAGAATTCGTATCCCATCAAAACGATAGATTGACTAACACTTAGAGTTTATTTACTTTCATTAAGTATAACATAAGATTTTGCGGTATCCGCTTGTGTAAATATTTTAAATTGAAGATCGAATTCATTCATTGTATTCATATAGGGTCTAGGAGTGTAGCTGTAAAAAATCATCAAAATCGGAGTTAAAATAACCGTTAAATCGTGATTTTTCGTTTATAACCGTCGAAAAGCTTTGTCCCGTTACTTGATCTCTGAATGTTTGTTTTTTTTTTATTTTTTGCTGATGTGATCTCGAAGCATATACAAACAAATTTGACGGTTGGGATCGTTGAAATTAGTTTCGGAGAATTCGTATCCCCATCAAAACGATAGATTGATTAACACTTAAAGTTTATTTAAACTTTCATTAAGTATAACATAAGATTTTGTGGTATCCACTTGTGTAAATATTTTAAATTGAAGATCAAATTCATTCATTGTATTCATATAGGGTCAAGGAGTGTAGCTATAAAAAATCATCAGAATCGGAGTTAAAATAACCGTTAAATCGTGATTTTTCGTTTATAACCGTCGAAAAGCTTTGTCCCGTTACTTGATCTCCGAATGTTTTTTTTTTTGTGATTTTTTGCTGATGTGATCTCGAAGCATATACAAACAAGTTTGACGGTCGAGATCGTTGAAATTAGTTTCGGAGAATTCGTATCTCATCAAAACGATAGATTGACTAACACTTAGAGTTTATTTATACTTTCATTAAGTATAACATAAGATTTTGTGGTATCCACTTGTGTAAATATTTTAAATTGAAGATCGAATTCATTCATTGTATTCATATAGGGTCAAGGAGTGTAGCTGTAAAAAATCATCAAAATCGGAGTTAAAATAACCGTTAAATCGTGATTTTTCGTTTATAACCGTCGAAAAGCTTTGTCCCGTTACTTGATCTCTGAATGTTTTTTTTTTTTTGTTTTTTTGCTGATGTGATCTCGAAGCATATACAAACAAATTTGACGGTTGGGATTGTTGAAATTAGTTTCGGAGAATTCGTATCCCCATCAAAACGATAGATTGATTAACACTTAGAGTTTATTTAAACTTTCATTAAGTATAACATAAGATTTTGTGGTATCCACTTGTGTAAATATTTTAAATTGAAGATTGAATTCATTCATTGTATTCATATAGGGTCAAGGAGTGTAGCTATAAAAAATCATCAAAATCGGAGTTAAAATAACCGTTAAATCGTGATTTTTCGTTTATAACCGTCGAAAAGCTTTGTCCCGTTACTTGATCTCCGAATGTTTTTTTTTTGTGAATTTTTGCTGATGTGATCTCGAAGCATATACAAACAAGTTTGACGGTTGGGATCGTTGAAATTAGTTTCGGAGAATTCGTATCCCATCAAAACGATAGATTGACTAACACTTAGAGTTTATTTATACTTTCATTAAGTATAACATAAGATTTTGTGGTATCCACTTGTGTAAATATTTTAAATTGAAGATCGAATTCATTCATTGTATTCATATAGGGTCAAGGAGTGTAGCTGTAAAAAATCATCAAAATCGGAGTTAAAATAACCGTTAAATCGTGATTTTTCGTTTATAACCGTCGAAAAGCTTTGTCCCGTTACTTGATCTCTGAATGTTTTTTTTTTTTTGTTTTTTTGCTGATGTGATCTCGAAGCATATACAAACAAATTTGACGGTTGGGATTGTTGAAATTAGTTTCGGAGAATTCGTATCCCCATCAAAACGATAGATTGATTAACACTTAGAGTTTATTTAAACTTTCATTAAGTATAACATAAGATTTTGTGGTATCCACTTGTGTAAATATTTTAAATTGAAGATTGAATTCATTCATTGTATTCATATAGGGTCAAGGAGTGTAGCTATAAAAAATCATCAAAATCGGAGTTAAAATAACCGTTAAATCGTGATTTTTCGTTTATAACCGTCGAAAAGCTTTGTCCCGTTACTTGATCTCCGAATGTTTTTTTTTTGTGAATTTTTGCTGATGTGATCTCGAAGCATATACAAACAAGTTTGACGGTTGGGATCGTTGAAATTAGTTTCGGAGAATTCGTATCCCATCAAAACGATAGATTGACTAACACTTAGAGTTTATTTATACTTTCATTAAGTATAACATAAGATTTTGTGGTATCCACTTGTGTAAATATTTTAAATTGAAGATCGAATTCATTCATTGTATTCATATAGGGTCAAGGAGTGTAGCTGTAAAAAATCATCAAAATCGGAGTTAAAATAACCGTTAAATCGTGATTTTTCGTTTATAACCGTCGAAAAGCTTTGTCCCGTTACTTGATCTCTGAATGTTTTTTTTTTTTTGTTTTTTTGCTGATGTGATCTCGAAGCATATACAAACAAATTTGACGGTTGGGATTGTTGAAATTAGTTTCGGAGAATTCGTATCCCCATCAAAACGATAGATTGATTAACACTTAGAGTTTATTTAAACTTTCATTAAGTATAACATAAGATTTTGTGGTATCCACTTGTGTAAATATTTTAAATTGAAGATTGAATTCATTCATTGTATTCATATAGGGTCAAGGAGTGTAGCTATAAAAAATCATCAAAATCGGAGTTAAAATAACCGTTAAATCGTGATTTTTCGTTTATAACCGTCGAAAAGCTTTGTCCCGTTACTTGATCTCCGAATGTTTTTTTTTTGTGAATTTTTGCTGATGTGATCTCGAAGCATATACAAACAAGTTTGACGGTTGGGATCGTTGAAATTAGTTTCGGAGAATTCGTATCCCATCAAAACGATAGATTGACTAACACTTAGAGTTTATTTATACTTTCATTAAGTATAACATAAGATTTTGTGGTATCCACTTGTGTAAATATTTTAAATTGAAGATCGAATTCATTCATTGTATTCATATAGGGTCAAGGAGTGTAGCTGTAAAAAATCATCAAAATCGGAGTTAAAATAACCGTTAAATCGTGATTTTTCGTTTATAACCGTCGAAAAGCTTTGTCCCGTTACTTGATCTCTGAATGTTTCTTTTTCGCAATTTTTGGCATATACGATCTTGAAACATATACAAACATGTTTGACGGTTGGATCTTGAAATTAGTTTCATAGGATGCGTATCCCATCTTTCCCTCTCTTTTTTGTTTCCTTTTCTTATCATTTTTTTTTCCCTCCCTTTTTGTTTTTTTTTTTGAAAACGATTTCCCTCCCTTTTTCTTCAAGGGGCAGACACCTAACCTCACCTACACCACACGGTACAGTGGTACTGGTAGTCTGGTAGTGGTACACCCATCTTTCCCTCTCTTTTTTGTTTCCTTTTCTTATTTCCCTCCTTTTTTGTTTTTTTTGAAAACTTTTTCCCTCCCTTTTTCTTCAAAGGGCGGAATGGATGGCAGATGCATATTAATTATTATAGTTTTTAGGGGTATAAAATTTAATATATATATATATATATATATAAAATTATTATAGTTAATATTTTGGGGGTATAATTATTATAGTATATATAATTATTATAGTTTTTAGGGGTATAAAATTGTTTATAAAATCATTAAATTAATATTCTGCTTATTCTGTATAGTGTTACCCACGTGTATACCCGAACCAACCCGTTATCTTAACAGGTGCTTATCGGGTTACCCAATAACGACCCGATTCATTATCATGTCGACCCGAACACGTGTTAATTTCATATCGTGTCGTGTCGGGTTATCGGGTCGTGTCAGGAATTGCCAGGCCTACTCCAAACCCTCATGAATAATGTTTTTTATTTGAGGGCAAAATTAATAAAATTAATAATAATTATTGTAGAAGTGTAAAAAATGTAAAAAAAATATACAATCACTCATAGTGACAAGCTTTACAACTTTCATGAAGGGTCAGCTTCGAAATCCAACACTATAATCCATAAACCTTAAATTTATATTTAGCCGTCGATTGTCATTTACGCTTTATTCTTCTTACTGAATTTCATTTTTGAATTTCATTTTTAAAATTTTCTTTTTTGAAAACATGATCATCTGGCGGATGTAAGAAGATGAACGGTTCAAATCTTTGATATCACGTTTCGATATTTACGGTTAACTGAAATATGAGTCGATGTCATATAGTTTGTAGAAACTTTATAAACATCAAGCAATATTTTCACTAACCGTAAAACTCTGAATATAATATCAACGATCCAAACCGTTCATCTTCTTGCATCATCTAATAGATCATGTTTTCAAAAAAGAAAATCTGAAAAAACAAATTTTGATGAGAACAATGAAGCGTAAATGTAAACAACAATCAACGGTTAAATTTTGATTTATGATTTATATGATTATAGTGGCTAATTTCGAAGTTAAGCTCTTCATGAAAGTTGTAAAGCTTGTCATTATGAGCATTTATATATTTTATTACACTTCTACATTAATTAAAAAACTATTAAAGACTTTAGGTAAGTGAAAATATACTTAAAAGGAAAATGCGTTTTTATGTTTTGGATGTGACAATATGGTATGTATATACTTATTTAGTATTATGTTTTTCATTTTATTATTTATTGGTTTAAAATATATTTTCCTTAACGGGTAACGGGTCGGGTCATATTACCTGTTAATATTATCGGGTCGATTTCGGGTCGGGCTTTATTTTATTGGGTGTTACACGACACGACCCGTTAAGATATCGGGTATGACACGAAAACAACACGAACACGAAAAACACGACATGAATGTCAGGTATACCAGCATGCTGCTGGCTATTCTGGTGTGGTTTAAAGGGCAATACAGGCCCAACAATAAGAACCCGGGCCATTGACCTGGTCCATCACACACACGCAGCAAGCCTAGAGGCTATTGCCTTCGCTGAACATCGAAACTATGTCCTCCCAGGCTACATTTCATCTTATCTTGGCTTGGTCAATGTGGCTATGAGCCGTGGCTCAAACACGAATTTCCCAACTTTTTTTTCAAAACTTTCTAGTGTTTGAAAAGCCCTAATTGCTTCTATTTTCTTTCAATTCTTTGACTCACAGATTCCTCATAGTAAAATTCATAATTTCGTAATGCATGAATATATATATATATATATATATATATATATATATATGTCACATCTCGGCCCAGGCCCCCACCACATCCCGGGCATGACTCCACCGTAGCACAATATTGTCCGCTTTGGGCCTCTACCACGCCCTCACGGTTTTGTTTCTGGGAACTCACACGAGAACTTCCCAGTGGGTCACCCATCATGGGAGTGCTCTCACGCGCTACTTGCTTAACTTCGGAGTTCTTACGGAATCCGAAGCCAGTGAACTCCCAAAAGGCCTCGTGCTAGGTAGAGATGGGAATATACATATAAGGCTCACAGGATCCACTCCCCTGGGCGATGTGAGATCTCACATATAGACAAATATATGAACATATACAATATATATATATATATATATATAATATAAATGTAGGCGTTCATGCATCATGTGGAATGTTTCATGCATCATGTGGAATGTTTCATGCTTCATGGTCGTTTCAAGTATCTTAATTTATTTTAAAAGAACATGATTGGCATAAAACAACTGAGCTTTTGAATTTGTAGAAGATCCTTCTTGGAAAGCTGGAATTGCATCTCCAATAAGTTGTATCACATTCAACAAAGAAAATCAAACCGAATCAATAACATATAAATCAATTCAATAAAATAATAAGTTAATCATAAAAAGAATGATTAAAACGTAATTCTCCGCAGGAAGATGAATAAACTCTCTTTAGAGCAGCTTCAAGAGCGTGCTGATAATGTGTTGTAACCTTATTTATTGAACAATATAAATGCACAGAGACAGGGGTGCAGCGACACATAGAGAAAAGAGAGAGATGTGTAAGTGTGAGGTGAGTGTTATCTCACCCCATTGTGCCTTTATTTATAGTAGCAGTGAAGGTTATCCTAATAGGATTACAACTCTAATAGGATAATATCTAGTCTAAAAGATATGGTAGAATCCCATAAGGATATCCCAGATATGATAGGATTTACATAATCACATTCCTAAACTAATAGGACTGCAACAATGAGTACAAAATTATTTTAGTGTTATTTTTTTTATTGTGGAAATGTTTTGAATTGAGAATTAAGTAGGAATTTAATAAAGGTGTGGGTATTAGAACCCTAAATCAATTACTAATTTTTATTTTAAAAAATTATGTAACTGACATGTAAATATATTAATATATTAATATATTAATGTTAGGGACTTTAATCAAAATCTGAAAACTAATAAGACCTCAAACAATGAACATTAGTAATTAGGGACTAGAACTAATTTTTCCATATTTCTATTTGCACCCCACAAACCCTAATCGTTTGTTAAAACAAAAAAATAAATATAATTATGTCGTTCATCTTCCAATATCATTTAGCTTCCACCTCAACAAACAATTCACCTTATCTCAAAACGAATTATGATCGGCCAGAAAATTCAAAAGCAAACTGAATCAAATGTTCCGTATAATTTCATTCAATAAAAAAAACTCGTGCATCTCTCTCCAGGCGTTGTCTCCCCTCTTGCCCAAAAACCCTAGATCTGCAACAACCATAGCTGTCGGTCTCTTGCTATAGCTTGGGGCTAGTGGCAACCCATCTTTCATCCCTTATAGCTCTTCCTTCCTTGTTGTCTTCCCTCAATCTTCTCTCCCATATACTATTTCGTTCCATTTCTCCTCCGCACTAGACGGCTCTCAACGCTTTTGTTTCTCTTCCTTTCACAGCTTCCCCCCCCCCCCCCCCCCCCCCCCCCCCAACGTCCACCGTTTTGTAGGTAGCCATGGGCATGGCTTTGGAGCATCCCACCCAAATTCGGTACCTTGCCTCCTCCTGAGGTATTTTCCTTGATAAAGGCTTGATTTGTGATTTGGGGTTTAATGCGTAGTTGTTGGTTGGTCGAATCCACCTCCACCCGCTTGATTTTATGGTGGTGACACTCTCCCCGACCTATTTTGTGGCTGCGCTGCCTTAGGCGCCCAGATATGTGTCGACTCTGCTTGCTTGCCTTGTGAAAGTTACGAATCTCACTAGTGTGGTGAAGTTGCAGGTGGTCTAGCCTAGAGTGTCCTAGTCCTCCCCTGAGATTGGGGAACCGCTGGATTTATTCTCGAAATAATGTAGATTTTGTTTGTGTCACGTTTGGCAGATGATGTGGTTTCGCCTTTGAGCGACAGCTTGATGGGTCTAATCTTCGAGCGATGATTCTATGGTCTCATCTTTCAGCAGTGACTTTATGTGGTCTCGCTTTCTAGCTATGACGTTGTGTGGCCTCACACATCAGTGAAGGTCGGTGTGTGCATTGGTATAGGTTTTTTGCGTCTATCGTTCTTGTGACAAATTTGTATTGGTCCACCTATGCTTGTGGTAGCTGTGATAGGGGTTTTGAATTAATTGCTTGTTTATGCAAATTCACTCCAGATCAATGTGTTGATGACTGGAGCAATGTACCGAATTGTCACCCTTGTATTTGTTTGTGATGATCAATGAAATTCGGCTATCGTTTCTTGTTAAAAATAAATATTTCTAATCTGAAATTCACAACCTAATTCTTTGAGAGTGATTTATTCGACACAATAAAATGTAGGCATATTTGTCGATTTGCCCCCTAAATTTGTATGGAGCTGTCAATTTCTCCCTTGAATTTTAATTTTAGCCAATTACCCCTTTGAACTTTTATAATTAGCCAATTTTCCCCTTGAACTTTAAATTTTAGCCGATTATCCCCTGAACTTTTATAAATAGCCAATTTTCCCTTGGCGTTAGATTTTAAAAATTTACATCCAATTTTCCATCTATCTTGATCACGAAAAACAACACATGACAAGTGTATAAGGGCAAAAAGAATGAAAAATTTGAGGGATACAAATTGTATGAAAGTTTTTAAAATCTAACGCCAAGGAGGAATTGGCTATTTATAAATATTCACGGGGGGTAATCGGCTAAAATTAAAGTTCAAGGAGGAAATTGGCTAATTAAAAAGTTCAAGTGGGTAATCGGCTAAAATTAAAGTTCAGGGGGAAATTAGCAGCTGCATACAAGTTCAGGGGGCTAATCAACACTTAAGTAATAATTCAATCATTTGGTTTACAAAATTTGGTTTAAAGTTTTGATCTCCCAAGCATTACCCTTTTTTTTAGATTTAATAATATGCACAATTATTTAAATATTCTATTTTTAATCTCAACCATTCATTCCCGTATCATTTTATGTTACGTATTAGTGAAGAAATTTCCCCTTTTTTCATTTGGAACAAACAAGAAACGTAGTGGGAAGTCAGCCAAGTATAAACAATTACCGCCATGGGCACGTTAAAGATACCTAATATGTTGTTCTGAAAAGGTATGGATTTCACCAAGCCTTTTCTCTAGTCTCAACACGAAATTTATATACGTGGACAACCAATAGATTTTTGCTCAAAAAAATTCTCTCAACCATTAAATTCACCTTTTTGATGTGTTTATAAAGTCCTTCGATCAAGATGGGACATGCATTTTAACATCAAAAACTTTGTACTACTTCTGGTGCCTAAATCTTCCATATTCTGATAAGAAGCCTCCTCTGAAAACTAGTTCACCCAACAATGGGCTCTTCAGAGCATTCTGAAGAGGCTAATTCGGTTCTCCATACGCCCCGGCTGCCCGGACCATGGCGTGAGTTTATAGAGGCCTCAGGTGAAGAAATTAGTCCCAAAGATACCCTTCCAGCTCCAGGTTCCACCAAACACTTCAAAAAATCAAGCACTGCCTCATCAGCTATTGACGAGGAAAGGCTTGACGTCGATCTTGACCTTGAGAAAAACAGCAGCCCAGTTGAGAGGACTCAGTGGGTGCTGAATGGTCCTGAACCCCCTGGTCTATGGCATGAGCTCATGGACTCTGTGAGGGAAACCGTTTCTTGTTGCCGAAAAAAGTACTCGTCTCTCAAGAATCAGCCAACACTCAAAAGTGCAGTCTCTGTCCAGCAGGAGATATTTCCGATTCTTGTATGGGGTAGAAGCTACAACATGTCAAAATTCAAGCATGATTTAATGGCAGGTCTAACTATAGCAAGTCTCTGCATTCCTCAGGTAACAAATTAAGTTATTGAACAAGCATGCATGAAATAA
This sequence comes from Heteromeles arbutifolia, assembly GCA_024362995.1. Classification (NCBI taxonomy): domain Eukaryota; kingdom Viridiplantae; phylum Streptophyta; class Magnoliopsida; order Rosales; family Rosaceae; genus Heteromeles; species Heteromeles arbutifolia. The sequence continues at coordinate 8,606,034 of JANCRC010000015.1, forward strand.
CCACTCATAATTAATATAATAATACAGCTAAATTACTATATCTCATAATTTTAGAACTGAATTATCATGTTATGACCTTAATACGAGTTTAATGCAGAGTATTGGATATGCAACTTTAGCAAAGCTTGACCCCCAGTACGGCCTTTGTAAGTCAACTAGTTAACTTAAATATTGGTCTTCTAGTACTTTCTTCCTTTTTATTTTCCAAATATTTGGGAATATATCACTCTAGTATTTAGTTGCATGGATTTACATATATGGCAATGGAATATTAATTTTTATTTTAGTCTTTAATTTATTTTCTTGTTCCGTCCGTAATTGATCAATTGTAGATACAAGTGTTGTACCACCTCTTATTTATGCTGTAATGGGGACTTCAAGAGAGATAGCAATTGGACCTGTGGCTGTTGTTTCTCTTCTTTTGCCCTCAATGATTCAGAAGTTACAGGACCCCGGGGCTGATCCTATTGCTTACACCAAGCTCGTACTCACTGCAACGTTCTTCACCGGTATCTTTCAAGCTGCCTTCGGATTCTTCAGGTAGTATTGGACTGTACTGGATTCGACTATATTGTGCAAAGTATTAGAGCTCTTTAGTATGACTTAAGCGTCGTATACATTGGATATGTGCAAGGTTGTCCTAATATTTGTTCACATACTTCTTATTCTTAAACTGACCCTTTTTTCATCAGATTGGGGTTTCTTGTGGATTTTCTTTCTCATGCTGCAATAGTAGGGTTCGTGGCCGGGGCAGCCATCATAATCGGTCTTCAACAACTAAAGGGACTACTTGGAATCACTCACTTTCCAACCAATACTGATGTTATCTCTGTTATAGAAGCAGTTTGGACATCTTTCCACCACCCTGTATAGTCTTCTACTTTTCTCCAATGGAAAGAAATAATTCCTTATATACAATTTATCCAATCATTTATTTCTTTGCATTTCATTTGCAGTGGAGTCCTCATAATTTTTTCCTTGGCTGCTCATTCCTGTGTTTCATCCTAATGTCAAGATTTCTGGTGAGCAACACTTCGAACTTGTTAATTAATTATTATCGTTTTGCATGTTGGTCTAACTAAATTATGTATTTCAATTAACGTACACTATTTGCAGGGTAAAAAGAAGAAGAAACTTTTCTGGTTGCCAGCAGTTGCTCCTCTCCTATCCGTTATACTATCAACTCTGATTGTTTATCTAACACGGGGAGATAAACATGGAATTAATATTGTTAAACACATCAAAGATGGCTTGAACCCTAGTTCGGTGAATCTGTTACAGTTCAACAGCCCCTATGTTGGGGATGTGGCTAAAGTTGGGCTAATTGTCGCCCTTGTTGCACTCGCGGTCAGTCACATATATACCACTGAAGAACAAATGAATGAATGGTTTACTAATTTTTATCAATTAGCTCCTTTGAATTAGTTCATATATTGTTTATATTTTGTCAAAATTCAGGAAGCAATTGCAGTTGGAAGATCTTTCTCAACCATGAAAGGGTACCACATAGATGGTAACAAAGAAATGATGGCAATGGGATTCATGAACATAGTGGGATCCTGTACTTCTTGCTATGTTGCAACCGGTAAGCATTGGTAGTGAGTACTGAACATGTGCAACATTCACACCAGACAAAAAGATGTACCATCTTTCTAACACAAATTGCTTCTGTAAGAAACATTTTACTTTGTTTCTGTTACAAGCACTTTTATTCTTTATTCTCAAAACTGCGAAAAGTATTTTTGTTTATCTTAATGCGCTTTCTAAAAGCACTGTTAGACAGTCTTACATGGTCAACTGAAATGGTACAAATTTACAAATAACTTCATTCTAATACTAATACTTCATCGGTTAATTCTTGTATAATTTTTACTACTTTGCCATCTTATTAGGACGTAATTCAGTTCCTTTTCGGTTAAATCATGATCATGAACAGGTTCATTCTCGCGTACTGCCGTTAACTTCAGTGCTGGTTGTGAAACGCCGGTGTCAAACGTGGTCATGGCCATTACTGTGATCATATCACTGCAGCTTTTGACAAAGCTCTTGTATTACACACCAACAGCAATCCTTGCTTCAATTATTCTCTCTGCTCTGCCCGGGCTTATTAACCTGAGCGAAGTCTACAAAATTTGGAAGGTTGATAAGTTGGACTTCTTGGCTTGCATTGGAGCCTTCTTTGGGGTCCTATTTGCATCCATGGAGATTGGCCTTCTAGTTGCGGTAACATATTATATATAGCTCTTAATTACTTTGTCTGCAACAGTAGATGCATAATTGCATATAAAATCCATTTATACAAAAGTATCACGGGACAGGACCCAATTATTTTTAATTATTATTTTTTGGGTCAACATATAGAACACATTTTTATGAAAATGGATCCTCTCCGGATCCCTTCCTCCTAATCCATTAAGTCCAGGGATCATGGCTATTGAAATTTAATCCAATGATTACAAACAGGGGTCTACTTTAAAAGTTATAATAACTTTAGCCGTTAGATCAAATTTCAATGGTTCGGATCCTCAGACTTGGTGGATTAGGAGGAAAGGATCCGGAGAGGATCCCTTTGCCATTTTTATTAGCCTCAAACCTTAGCTGTACGTTTACAAGCTTGTATGAGCAAGGTTTTAAAAGCTGTTAGGTGCTAATAGGGAGGTGAACGGAGGCCTAGCACCTAGGCATCTAGGCGGGGGTCTAGACAGAGAAGTAGGCCATTTTGTAATTTAATTTAATTTGTTATATAACATATAAATAAATGTTACTTGTACTTAAAAAAAGAAATAATTATGTTCGAATACATAAATTGCAAAATAGAATGACATATAAATTATATATAACAAGTCTCTCACAATTTTATTAAAAAAATGCAAAATGAAAGTTATTTATTTTTTGTTTAAATGAGAGTCGCGACCTAGGCAGGTTTAGGCGGGTTTAGTAGACGCCTAGGCAGGCGCCCTTTTTTATTTTTTAAATGCCTAAGAATTAATCGTGGCGGTGGCCAGTCGCCTAGCTCCTAAACAGAGCCTAAGCGGCACTAGGCGGGCGCTAGACGGTGATTTTTTAAAACACTAGTATGGAGTATTGATATTTACATAAGAGAATCTCATATAGAATGATAGGGTAAAATGTGTCATTAAATAAAGCATCCCCAAACAAGAATTTATTAAGAAAAAAATCTTAATTAAAGTGAATAGATACGTATATGATACATGATTACTATATTGTAAATACAAGTGAACTACATTTTTGTACTATGTTTTAATATTACATGACTAATTATGTAATACAAAGGTTTGGTCTCTTAAACAATACTAGCCTTCACGCACGCACTCACGCGTGTACAGAATGTATTTTTTGAATCACGACATGCTATGCGCGACTTACACGTTTTAAATGTATTTATATACGTAAATTGACAAAAGAAAAATTAAATATTTGAAGTAAATGAATAATTTTAGATCATGCTGGAAGAAACCCCTCATAAACCAATTAAAGTAGCTGAATTCACATAATAAAATCGGTTTCTATAGAATTTATATTAGGAATAGAGAAAAAATATTTAATAAACAATTGATTGAATCATATTATTGTTAGCCCATTGTGAGGCTAAGCTCATCCCCTCCCCTTAGTGTAGATAATATTATTTGGTAAAAAAAAAATCATTTGACAATTAATTTAATCACATTATTATCCGCGTGCGAAAGACCTTTTTTTATAAAGAAAAAATTGATCATTTGACATAATAGAGAAAATAATATTTAATAAACAATTGATTGAATCACATTATTGCTATTGATTGTGAGGCCAAGCTCACTTCCTCCCTTTTAGTGTAGATAATATCGTTTGCTTTAAAATAAAATAAAAAACAATCATTTGATAATTAATTTGATCACATTATTGTTCACGTGCGAAAGACCTTTTTTATAACCGGCGTTACATGCGGACAAAACTTTGGTGTCAATAGGGTTTTAAAATAGAGAATGGAAAAGTGAACAGTGCACATGCGGACAAAACTTTGGTGTCATTGGCTTCGATAAGAAAAATTGGACGAAAATGCCCCTTAGCCAAAAAAATTCAAAACTTGCCCAAAATCATATTTCAAATTATGCAAGGATAAAATGGTCATCTAGCCCTAAAAAAACTGTGCTGCACTGTTACCTTTTCTTCTGGCTTTATTATATAGATTACTTTTGTAAAGCAGATAGATTGCGCTTTACAACAATGATGGATAGTGATAATGCCTATTAGTGCGTGTTTGATTCTCACCGATCCCTTTCTCTTTCTCTCTTAACATTTAACAATTTAACCTACTAACGCTATTATTTGGAAGAAAAAAAAAACTACTTTTGTAAAATAAATAACTAATTAACAATGCCCAAAAAATAAAAAAACTAAACAGTAGATGAGTGGGATACGAGGACCTCAAACCAGCAAATGGTTTTGTCATACATGGAATAATTAATCTTGTTCCTGGGAGATAGAAGCATATATGATTCAATTAATTGATTTGGAGGCATTTCCTTTTTGGTAAATATTTCTAGGCATCCTTCAATGAACCATGTTTCATATGTATCAATTCTAGAATTTCATTGAGTCTCGTTTTTTAGTCAACCTAATAATCAAGGATACATAGTTACTTCTCATTGAATTTTATATCAAAGTTTGATATTAAAATATTAAAATATACATTCATTTATTCTCCACTTTTGATATCGAATCTTAAAGTACATTATTTAATCACTAGGTGATCAAGAGAACATTTAATTGGTAATACGTTTTATTCTATTACAAAATTTCCCAATGGACTTTTATTTATAAACATTTTCATTACTTAGGAGAACATTGAAACTTTTATAAAAAAATAAAAAAAAAATAAAAAAACGAAGTGCTTCTTGGTAGAGCACTAACACATGTACTGAACTAAAAAGTTGTTTATAACTTTTAGGGTAAACTGCTAATTTAGTCCTTAAATTATCACCTTAGTGAAAATTAGGTCCCTAAAATATTTTTTCAGAAAAATTAGTCCCTAAATTATAAAAATCTGCCAATTACATCTTTAATGTTATATTCGAAGCTACTATATTCAATTTTCTATCAATTTAAGTCATGTTACTTGCATGTGATACACATTGGAGGGTAGATTAGTAGTTTTTTATAAAGAAATAGTGTATGGAGTTAACTTTGGAGGAGAAATTGGTAGTTTTTCATAAAGAAATGGTGTAAGTTAACTTTTGAGGGTAAATTAGACATTAAATTCGCAACCCATATGAAATGTTAAGCACTTATAGACGAGAAAATGATGGTATTACACTCTAAAGTATGTCAAGTGACTTAAGTTGACGAAAAATTGGATAAAATAGCTTTGAATATAATAGTAGGGATGAAATTAGCAATTTCTAATGAATTTAGGGACTTATTTTACCGAAAAAATAATTTAGAGACCTAATTTTCACTAAGGCGATAATTCAAGGACTAAATCGGCACTTCACCCTAACTTTTAAATCTTTCAACTTTTTTTTATGTTAAACATTATTGGAATCATTTTTAGTTATTTAATCTCATAGAAGTAGTTTTGTAGGCATCTGATTCTGATACGTTTTACCACTGACAAATTACATATGTGTGTGTGTATATGTCTGTGTGTGTGATTTGTAGGCATCTTTTTAACGATGCTTATGCACAAAAGATGTCTCTAACAGTTAATTGTATGTTTTGACCAGGTGATCATATCATTCACAAAGGTTATTATCATCTCAATTCGACCAGGCACAGAAACACTTGGAAAACTTCCTGGAATTGATATGTTTTGCGACACTGCTCAGTATCCTATGGCTGTTAAAATTCCTGGAGTCATGATAATACGTGTCAAGTCTGCCTTGTTTTGTTTTGCAAATGCCAATTTCGTCAGAGAAAGGTATGTATTTAATTGTGCAAATATATATATATATATATATATATATATATATATATATATATAATGAATCTTTTATTTTTTTGGTGAATAGTATATTTAATAAATCTTAAAAACCAATTATGTATGAAAATTAACATGTATTTGTATTGTAAATGCAAGGGTTGTAAGGTGGATAACTGCAAAGAAAGGGGAGGACACCAAAGAGGCAATTCAACTTGTAATTCTTGACATGTCTAGTAAGTGGCTAAACGAAAAACTAGAGACAATGTCTTTAGAATCTTGGATCTAAAACTAGTGTATTCTTCAAAATAGACTCTAATCACTAAATTCTAAACCCAAATGCTTAACCAATATATACATCCCAAAATGTATGGTTTTCGTATGGACACGAGCACGATAAAAGCACCAAAAGCTCATGAGGTAGACACTATAAAATATTTGGGTTCATGCACAATTCTTATTAATATTTGTGCTTTCTTTGATAGACGTCAACATTTGTGCTCTTTGCTCATGGACAGGCCGTACTTAAGGGCTCGTCCCCTATATATATAGTTGTGTCCAATGATCAAAGAGCATGAATATAAAGTGTGTGGCTAACACAAGAATAGACGAATGGCTTTTTGTGAGGATAGTACAAATTTCAATTTTGAAAACACAAGTATTTAAATTTTGTATATAGGCCTTATTTTCTTTAATGCACTATCATTAGTCATTACAAATTTCAATGTAAGAACAGCTTCAATTTAGCATATGTAAGCTATTGACTGTACGTATACAGTATATATATACATGTACATAATGGTACATATATATGCAGCTTTCAAGAGATTTATATAACCTCCTCTCCTTTGTTTTTACCCCCTTTCTGTACGACAGATTTGATTAACATTGATACATCGGGAATAGCTACTCTAGAGGAGCTGCAAAAGAATTTGATCTCCGAAGGAATCGAGGTAAGACATCGACTAATTATTCGCCCTTTTGGCTTACAGGGATCGACCTCTGCATTTTAAAACTAGTGACCTATCTCTCTCTCTCTCTCTCTCTCTCTCTCTCTCCCCCAGTTAGCCGTTGCAAACCCTAGGTGGCTAGTGATTCACAAACTAAAGCTATCCAACTTTGTGGAAAAAATTGGAGGAAGGGTCTTCGTGACAGTCGGAGAAGCAGTGGATGCAAGATTCAGTGAAAAATTGCCACCACCTGCTAATGTAAGCTGCTAGCTAGCTCTTCCATAAAAACGCTCGATCGCAACATTCTCATTCAGGTCTCTTGTTTCCTGAATGTATATAGATGTGTGCTAGCTATGATATATAGTTTCATCGATCCCACTTATGTATATAGATGTGTAGGGGGGACAATATAAATAATGAGATGATGGTTTGAATATCTTCTCACCCTCTCCTCCTCCACAAATGTCTAGCGCTAGCTAGGTTATGTTGTTGGTTTGTGATATACAAGGGATAGTGTAACATATATAATGCAGTTATAATGTAATGTCTCCTACTTGTAATGTTGATGTGTTTTTCAAATATAGCATATACAGCGCGTTGAATCTGCTGATGTGATGGTTATATAGAGAGGACCACCTTGAAGACTGGGTAAAGTTTTTATTTTTTATTTTTAATTTTATTATTATTATTTTTTTTTTTATGTCAAAAGAAGACTGGGTAAAGTTAATTCCATATATTTGTGACCCTGCCACTATGATTGGTTGGCCCAAAGCACAATTGGAATATCGTCAACCGCTGAAACTACTGCACCGTACAAAGTGCCCAACTCAAGGGACAATATAATTGGTAGGCTCCTAATATATGGTACGTACTTAACAGGTTCGTTGTATATCATTTTGTGTTTCTATATATAGATACTATTAGCTAAAATAGTTTCTGAAATTGACATAACTCTTCATTTTGGTCATTGAGATTTGAAATCGATAGAAGTGATTCCTGAGATTGTCATAACTCCTCACTTTGATCTCTGACATAAATCGGTAGAAGTGGTTCCTGAATTTGTCCACCATCAATTATTTTGGTCATTTCGTGAAAAAATCTGTTAAATAAGGACTAAAATGACAAAAATACTCAATTTGATAAAAAAAAAACAAAAGGGCTAAAATTGTTTGACAAAAATTGAAGGTATTTTTGTCATTTTATTCTTATTTAGTGGAGATTTTTTTCACAGAATGATCAAAATGATTGATGGTGGAGAAACTCAGGAACCCTTTTTATTGATTTCAAATCTCAAATGCAAGAGTAAAGGAGTTATACCAATCTCAATGATCATTTTGGTTAAAAGCCCTAAACTTAATTGTTTTCTTCACATGATACTTCTTAAACTGGTTTTAATATAGTATGTGCTATAATCAAGTTAGATGACGTAAACTCATAACTCATTTAGCGCGAGTCATGTCGTATTTGTGAGATGTGAAGAAATGTCTCATATTGGATATTTGGGTTACTCCTCTTTATTATCATTAGTTTTACGGTACAATCTCAACTTCCTTTAATATTCATGTTTGTCGTCCAAAACCCGCTAATTCGAATTCAAGTCGTGTGCAACGAAATAAGAGGAAATATGGCGAAAAGAAAAACAGCCTGCAAAGTGCAGAATAGGATGACATTGATCTTTATAAAAAATAAAGAATGGTTGGATCAATTAATTGAGATTAGTAGTAACCAAATTCAAGCTGTTGCTATTGCTTGCTAATTTCTAAGTTCTGAAAGTCCACACCTTTAACAAAAGCTTCTTAATTCTCCTTTCTGTAAGTGTGACTGCAGGCAGTTCAACAAGAGGTCATCTGCAGCATGTCGAAATGGACGTTCTTCGGTTTCTCATCGGAGTAGCGAATGAGAATGCTTGAGTATGTTGTTAAGAGGCTGATTTCTTTGGGCTCTACACAACAGATTCTGTACCCTTTCTGTCATCTGCTTTCAAAATACATAATTAATACTCAGTTAATCTCACTTTCATTAGGTATGAATTAAAGACATTAAATTATAGTAATTAAAACCTTTCCCAAGCTCCCCCTTGAGGCATATGAACAGCTCTATAAGAACAATTAGAAGCAGTAGTTGGTGCAGACTTGCGGCTAGTTTCTTCTCTGAATGGCAATTTCCCATTACTTCTACTCCGCGTTGTAATCGTTGAAGAGCCAGGCCAGTTTCCATTTAACACGCCGGGGAGGCTTGCTTCCTATTCCCACAACACCACACAACATAATAAACATCGATCACAAGGTTACAAATCAAGTTGAAGGGATAGTTTTTATTCATAAACTGACAAAAAAAAAAAAAAAATAAGAGTTAGATATGGTCCAGTGAAAGTACCAAAAATAGCACGGTTGCACAGTCCTTGAGGACCTCCAGATTCATCCTAACGTCTTCAAGGCTCCTATATATGTTTGAAGAATTATATAACCATAAATTAATATTTAAACGTTAATTAAAAAGTGATTATTGCATGCGAACCATAAATTAATATTTAAACGTTAATTAAAAAGTGATTATATAAACATTAATATGATGCCAATGTTGCCATCTAAACATATATACATAGATCACGATGGATTGGCTTTGCAGCCAAAAATAAAATTGAAAGTAAATAATCTTCATGGTCCCAATTTTTAATTAACATTTATATCTAATTACCTTCATATTGCCAGCTCTTCTTCCATATTTACCAGTTAACACCCCTAAAGAGTCCATCATCCCAACCGGCGTAGGCGCAGGCCTACCGATCTCTGCAAAAGCCTCCTTAATCCGAACGCAATCGAATCTTTGAATGTTGTAGCCCGCCCACACCCTTCCATTCAAAATGCTGAATATCTTATCAGCAACTTCCTCAAACAAGGGTGCTTTTGCAACAGTTTCCTGAGTGATCCCGTCAGACCGGCCAGACCTCAATGCCACAGCAGACAAGTCCCCCGGCCTAATGAGTGTGCTATAGCTTTCCAGCTCAACAAGGTTCTGTGGGCAAACTACAATTGCACCAAATTCTACAACCCAGAACCTTTGTCCAGCTTTATTGGGTACATTTGTTTCTATGTCAGAACACAATCTCTGTTGTGCCTTGTTTGGATGATGAACTTGAAGCATCCATTTGAGGTTATAGCTAGTTTTTTCCTTTCGGGTATTCGGATTTTGGTAATTTTTGTCATCATTATGTGCAGGTTATATATTTGAAGGGTTAAGGGAAGAAACAAATGAGAAAGGCCAGAGTTGAAGGAAGGGTATTCCTCCTATTTAAGATTGATTTACTTGTGGTTTAAGAGATTAGGCTTTGGCTTTGGCTGAAGGGGTCCTTTAGTCCTTAGCTTCCTGAAGATTTCATGTACAAAAGTACTTCCAGGGAATTGCTTTTGCCCTTTTTATTGTTTTTGCTTTTGAAACGGTAAACTTCGGAGCGAGCCTTCCTTTTGGACAAGTAATCTTTAACCCAATGCAAATGAGGCCATTGCCGATCAGTATGTTGGTGCATTTGAAGCAGAGTCTCCTAGGAGACAGGAATATGCTTATTCCCTCTATCCTCTTTCCCCACATATTCACATTGTACTTAAACTTTCGACAAGATGCATGACGTGAATGTGAATAAGAAAAGTTCTTGTTTCAGCAAACACTGTTAGGCCAGTTGAACAAAACAATGTGTCTGTTCCATGCACCCAAGTTTTAATCCCCCTCTTGTACATAAAAATAGTTTATAATATCGAACAATACTTGGAGCCATTCCTCTTTCAATGACGACATAACATCATTGCATTGTACAAACGTCATATTTGATGTTCTTATCATCATCTAAAGATCATCTCTTTGAAATTTCATTCAATTTGGAGACTATCTAATGGTAACAAGTAATATCCTCGTGATGAACCGTGTAATTTGTTTGACTCATATGGATGACTAAACATTCTTCGAATTGATTTAAGTTTTCTAAAAATATGATCTTTACATTGGGATAAAAAGAGTGAACGGTTCAACCCTTCATCCTACGTTGGGAATAGATCAAGTTTTGTGAACGTTAGGATGAAACAATAACCTCTGGTTTTGATAATATGGTAATAAAGAAACGCATAACGTAAGCATATGGAATTCTTTAAATCCAATTCAGCGAAACAAACACGCCTTTGTTTACATTACTGTTAAATACAACGCCACAATTATTTTCGACCTTCCCGACATGACCAACTTATTCGTAGCTTCAACTCAGATACTAGAATACAGATTTACACCAAGTAGAACAGTGGCAAAACCAGAAACATTTTAGTTAGTAACACCGGCCGCAGGCTTTAATTCAACAAGAGCTTTCTTAATTCTCTCCACAGCTGCCTGTAGGGTGGGAAGGGATGCTGCGTAGGAGATTCGTATGCACGTGTCATCCCCAAATGCATCTCCCGGTACTAGTGCAACCTGTAAATGAGCAACAACCCATGCCAGCATTTTATTCAACCATCAACATTTCAAACTACAGTAGCTATTAAAATATGGATCTTCCGATATAGCAATCCGATGCATACCTGACCCTTGTCAAGTAGGTAACGGCATAGTGACTCTGAATTCTCAATTTTACCAAATCCTTCAGCCTCTGTTCCATAGTAAGCGCTGAAATCTATGAAGAGATAGAAAGCTCCCTGAAAGTGAGATGCGAGATAGTGAAGAAATTAGGATAGCAAGTAGAATAGAAAGAGAGAATAACAGATGAAAAATAGTAATCCCTCAAAGGACTGCTATACTCCAAGACAAGGGGGGAAAGAAACAGAGAAAACTAAAGGGAAAGAAACGGATCATTGGTACCCTGGGTTCTGAGATCTTGACACCTGAAAGTTCGCCAAAGCTTTTGACCAAGAAATCCCGTCGCTCCCGGAATGCTTTCACCATAACAGAAACTGCCTCACCACCAGCAAAACCAAGACCTAATGCAGCCACTCCTGCTTTCTGTGATATACTACAGGCACCTGAGGTGAACTATGGCACATTACACTGGGATTAGCTGTGTGTAACAAACTGCAAAAACAAAAACATACATGTCCCAATATTGACCTCCAAAGTAGGCCAAATTATTTAATAATCCCAACATCTTTCAATGACCTTTTTCTTATGACAATGATGCCAATTACTCATCCACCAACTTAACTTGGGTTGGAAAGAACCCAGTTCCGCTAGAAATAAATTGTAAAAACACGTTAGCTACGTATTAGTTAAAATTAGGGGTTCGGAAGGGAATAAGAAGGCAATCAGTTGATCGAAAAATGAGAGAACTGGAAAATAACTTTCAAACCCTACTACGTTGAGAATGCAAAAATGAAGGTAGGAAAAAGGAACACGGGTGTGAAATTTAATATTGATGATTTCCAACCGACAACAGTTGTGAAGTATATCTCAATTGGCCAGAGGGGTTGGATTTATTGTTTAGGTGGTACCACTCGGGAGATTCTTTTTTGACCAGGCTACATAAAGGGCAGAACTAGAAACTAATTGGACGAGAAACCAAACACTCATTATGCAGTAGGAACTTGAGAAGAATGAACTAGTCAAATGGCTGGGAACACCTAACAGAGTTCCATTAAATAATATTAAAATATAAAAAATAAATAAATCAGTTGCGACTTGCGAATGAAAGCTAAGGCAAGTAAATTTGAATAATCCTATGCCGGATCCACTTCTCCCAACCATTTGGTGAGTCCTATTTCTAAGAGCCTACAAGCTAGTGGTGGCTCTTGTTCTGAAACTAGAACTGAGTGGTAATGTTTGAACTGTCAAAACTTTGGGCATTTTCCAGCACAATGTCCAAAACGATCAGTGGTTTTTGCTGATAAAAAACATTTATTCACTATATCACCCCGTGAAACAGAGAAACAAATTGATAGGCGGCTGGAAGCTGAAGAAGAAAGTCCCGATATCAAGAATTAGCACCGTAGCAGCTGAGCAGCAACACATCCTTGGTGCTCTCTGCTCCTTAAGAACTCTCTCTCAACTATAGTTGTGTTTAGTTACTTTAATGTGGTTGACCATCAATAACATTCAAAACATGTTAGACTGTCATTTTAACTTCATGTAAGGTAACTGTTAAACTAGTGGTCTGCCCATTAAGGTATCTGTTTAACTGCATGCATGATACCTCTTACTGTACTTTACAACACATACTTCCCCATAATTCCAAACTCCAACTAAAGATTAGAACTTCCACCACTAGCTCCATGTTTAATATTTCAACCTAGTAATGAACTTGAATTTACAATGCCAAGCAACATCAATCAGGAATCTGTATGAACAACTAACATTACCTTCAATATTTTCCTGAAGGTACATCTCAGATACTACCGATTTTCCTATGTGTTGAAGGGCACATATATTTTCTTTTTTTCCTTGTAGTGTTTACGAGAAAGTGTTTTATCCAACCGAAAACTGATAACGAATGCCAAAAGCTAACAGGAAGTATATTTGAATAACACAATAGTAAAAAAGGTGCCATCATCACATGTTAAATGATGGGAAAAATATATTTGGAAGATGCATAAAGTACAAAATACCTGACTCTGGAGCTTTCCACAAGCCGCAACAAAGTGTTTAGGCCCGGCGATATATCCAAGTCGCCAACCAGTCATTGCAAAAGCCTACAAAAGTACCACCTTCTGAATGTCAACCTTCAGCGTCAAACTTACCGCCTTTGGTTTTTTGTTTTTCATCATTTATCAAGAATCATGGAAAAGCAACCTTTACAGAAGAGGAGTATAAATTTACGCGGACTTAACGATATGGTTACCTTAGAAAACCCATTGATTGTCAGAGTCCTCTCCCACATGCCTGGCAAGGATGCAAAGCTTGTATGAGTTGCCGGTGCATAAATTATGTGTTCATATATTTCATCAGAAATAACCTGAATGAAACAGCAGCGGAAGGTTCAGGTTTCAAATGTTAAGGTGCAGGTAATAAGTACAGGTCTTTTAGTTCAGGTACAGTGAGGGTACCAGAAGCCTAGGATGCTTTGCTACAATCTTAGCAATCTCTTGAAGCAAATTCTTAGGGTAGACAGACCCTGTGGGGTTGGATGGAGAACAAAGAATCAGCAGTCTTGACTTCTCAGTGAGTTTGGATTCGAGAAGTTTAGGATCTAAGAGAAAATCATTGGAGATGCTCGTTGGAAGAATCACAGGAGTTGCATCGGCCATCCTTGCCATTTCAGGGTAACTCACCCAAAATGGAGCTGGAATTATAACCTGTGAGTTACATGATTATCCGTAAATGTGTGTCACCTTCCAAGTATTCACTTGAATGCAAATTAACCATCACCATATACACCCAAAAAGAAAAAAGAAGATAAAGAACATTCCTTAATTATCGGGCCAACACTTGGTCTCTCTAAACTAACATACTTCCGAATTGAAATTCAAGGACATCACGGTATGATATAATGATTTCATATCATATTAAGATACCATGCCTAATGTTGATTGCATTATACTATGAGCACTACAAATTTAGAAAGTGACCTCATCCCCTGGGGAACAAACTGCAAGCACAGCTTGAACAATGCTCTGCTTGGCTCCATTGCTAACTACGATCTGATCCGGTGTGTAAGTGATCCCATTCTCCTCTAAAAAAAATCTGAATCGTTACTTACAACTCAAACCATACAACATATAACATATATCTCAACATTCAAGAATGAGAACAAGAAAGAAAAACCGAAAAGGACGAACCTTTGAGCTTATGACAAATTGCTTGGCGCAGCTCCAAAGTCCCTGCATTTGGTGTGTACCTGGTGAAGCCTTCGCGAATCGCATTGATACCCGCCTTTAAAAACGAAAAAACAAATTAAAAATTGAAAACAACCCATCATCCGCAATTGAAAATTGGGATTACAACAACAACAACAAACACAAAGAAGGCCACGTATCACTCCCATCTAGTGGTATTCCTTCAGTTGTAAATGAGAGGTGAGGCGAAGTTGAACCACATTATTATGGCAAGCAAAGGCTAGCCACTCCCCCACCCCATTTGTTAAAAAAAAAAACACGAAGGATATGGATTGAAAATGTAGAAGAAGAAGGTACCTCAGCTATGATGGAAGGGGTATCGAAATCGGGTTCGCCAGCAGCTAATCGAATGACGGGCACTCCGGCTTGCACGAGAGCCGTGGCCTGGTCAGTAATGGCGACTGTCTTCGAAGGCTTGACGGAGTTGACTCGTGGGCTCAGAGAGACGTCGACTTCCACTTGGGACTGGTCATTGCCAGTCACTGCCACCGCCATCACAACTCCTCCTCTTGATCTATTATTACTGTTGCTCCGACGCGTGAGAGGAAGCAAACGAGGCTGACAAGGGAAACATATGGATTTTGGGTTTGAACCCAAATCGGATCCGGGGATTCGGGTTTCGAAACTGGGACGGGCAATGCTGGAGGTCGATGTCTGGAGGGAAAAGGCGGCCATGGGGGTGGGTGGAACAGGTAGTGGTGTTGGAGTTGGATTGCTCCTCCAATTGGGTTTGGGTTTGGTGAATTGGATTCTTGCATCTTTTATAAGACAAGGGGGTTGGTGGGAAAACTGACAGGATTGACTGACCGAGTCATGAGGTTAGGTTGGGTTCTAAGGTAGAAAAAATGTGCGTGCGGATTTGCAAGTTGCGATTCATCAGTGCAAAATGTTAGATGGGATGCGTCACTGTTTTCGGATTTTGTGCAAATTCGTTGAAGTGTCGATCAGGGCTGGGCATTGAGTGCGTTCGTCTTGTTGGAGTTTAAACTCGTTCGCCAGCCACTGACAATTGTTGTTATTCGAGTTGGAGTGGTACAATAGTTATATACTAGCAATGCAATGGATACCCGCGCGTTGCTGCAGGTTAAAAATTTGTATGAAAGATTGTATTTACAAAATATGAAAGATTAATATTGTTTATATTAACAGCATTAAGAAGATTTTCATATACAAAAAAATTGATTGATACGGATCACATACAAAAGATCATAGATTAGTTTTTATGTGGATGGCAAAAAGATTAGATAGTAGTACTTGTATATAAAAGATTGTGAAATACATGCAAATGGTATCAGAAAGTATAGTTTGATTTACATTGATAACAGATCATAAAAGTTGTTCATTGTAATGTCAAAAGTTTCCCTGTAGTATTCTTGATTGCCAAGAAAGCAGCCTAGGCAAAAGAAAAATATAAATAAACGATGCAATGAATTTAGATATGAAGAAATTTATAACATCTAATCTAACAATTTATCGTTTGACAAAACAACAACAACAACAAAGCCTTTTCCCACTAAGTAGAGTCGGCTATATGAATCCTAGAACGCCATTGCGCTCGGTTCTGTGTCACGTATTCGGTTAGATCCAAGTACTCTAAGTCTTTTTCTAATAGAAAACAGTAAAGGATGTAAAGTAGACATGAAATGATAACTCTATTGGTAGAATGAAAAGGATGTCCACTCTAAACCACATCTTTTCACTAATAACATCTTACTTATTTTTCTTAAAGAAATGCAAACAGACATTCTAGTAATTAAGCAAGACTACAACTTTTATTCAAAGGTCAATTCTTTTTCTAAAAGAAAACTGTATGTTACACAAATTTATTGAATTATAATCAAACTAATGAGATTAAAGCCAAAATTTAAAACTAATGCACAAAATATATTCGAGAGGCCAAAAAAATTTAAAAGTAAATAGGAAAAAAAAGTTTGAAATGTCGAAACATTTTGTTATACTAAAGCGGTAAAGCCCTTGGATAGCTTGAAAATCTTACCATTATTCATTCTTCACTCTCACTGTATTATGCTACACATTAACACAATCAAATATAATCAATAGCATAATTATTAATTTGTGAAACAATAAGAAATGGGAACTGTTACTTTGCATTCTCATTATTGCAGATACCTAAGAAATTAATATACATCAAAAGATGACAAACCTATTACTTTGCATTCTCTTTATTGCAGATACCTGATAATTCTCATCACCAGAAACTCTTACTTCGTATAAACCATATGTATGTAATCTGTAAGAAAGTAATAAGAAATTAACTAAACCATCACTCAAGAAGAAGAGTAGAAATAAATCCATTAGTTTTAAGTATCATAGCACAAAACAACCATCAACCCACACCAGGGGTAAACTACCCATCCTGGCATAACTCCAACACCGCAAGAAAGATTTTAATAAAATTTTAGTCCCAATACATCATATTTGCTACTATCATTTTTAGGATTCATGTGGTTTTCCACGAATTGTAAAGCATGTATATACAAAGTGAGGTTTGCCAATACCTCCAGCTATTTCCAAGTGTGCCCTGGTGTGTTTTTTCCTTTGAAACATGCAGTTTTCTTTTTTTACCTGTATTATTCCCACCATCAACCAAAAAGGAAGGAAAATTGACAAAAAAAAGCTATCTTAATACCTTTTAGGAAAACTCCAACCATAAAATAAGGACTGCATTTCGAGCCTATGAAAAAAAGAATAACCCAAAATACATTCACGATTATTACCTGAAGCTTTCTAGCTTTCTGCTTTATCAATTCCTTTTCCCTTGCTTGCGTAAATATTAAAAAGTTTATATCAAGTTCTTCTGAAAATTAAATAATTCACATAATTATGTAAAGGAGCATCTTATTATTTTGAAAGCAGTTGAGGTGGGTTCTATACCAACGAATAACTTGAAGCATAATGCGATGTAAAACATCACATAAATTAAACCCTCTTTTGACAATTGTAGTATATGTATAAGTAGGGATCATTCTGGACCGGGGTTATGAGGGATTGCTAATCTAAACTAAACTGACTTTAAAACACAAAAACACAAAAAGAAACTTAAAAACACTTAACTAGACTCTATAGACTCAATACAAACTAAAAAGACTCAAAACTTACTAGAAAGACTCAAAACAGCACAAAACAATGAAATAGACTCAAAACTGACTCTAGGGAGTTATTTGGACGAAAATTAACTTGAACTTGACTCAAAACACTTAAAAACACAAATTGGACGGATTCTAACCTAATTAACACAACAAAGTAAAGGGGGATTGGGTTTTGGACGAATATAAAGTAAAACAAACAGAAACTAGAACTAGACAGATTTGGACGAATTTGGTGAATTGGATGGATGATGGGCTAGCTAGAAGGTTTTTCTCCACACATGACACACTTGCATACAAATCAATTTTCAGTTGTTCATTAGATAAACCATGAAACTCAACACCCCAGATTAATTAGGTACGCTTAAATTAACCCTCAGATTTTCCTTATGTCATTGAATTGGACGGAAATAGCACATCGCAATCAAATTATTCTTCAAAAGTTCCCTACATGAAAGTGCATAATAGAGATACAATCAAAGATCATTAAGTTCAATGAAAATCATAAGTATTGACGAGGCACTCGTAACTATGAAAGTGCATGATACTCCTGCCAGGAATTTACTTAACATGATCGTGACCAGCGACCTTCACTACTTGTGAATATAAGTTCATAACGATTAGGTGAAACTCCCTTATATTCTAGCATCAAATTCATGCATGCAAACTAAGTATGCATCCTTAATCAACATACAAGAATAAGTTCTGAATCAAACAGTTAAGCAAATTGCATTCACAATTTATGAAATCACAACTGAAGGTAATCAATTCATATTGCAAATATATTCATGGCTTTGAAATTCCCCCTAGCCAAAAGGGTTTAGCTTCTCATGTTCACAGCAAAACAAAGAGAAATTAAATTAAACATTGAAAACAAAGATAGATTACACCTAGAAACGTTCCAGCAATCCAACGTCTTGAATGCAAGCACGTCCAAGGGTCTTCCTTCTTCTCTTTACTGCGGCACAAGGTGTTGGAGATGGTTTGAAGGGTTGTTTATGGTGGTGAATGGATATAGGTGAGTTATGGTGAAGGGTGGATGGTGGATTTTCGGCATAAATTGTGTACAGAGATTTAAATGGTGCAACAAGCTTTATTTAAAGGGCTAGGGTACTCAGAAAATAATAGGAAAGGTTCAATACTTAGCTATTTTGGTTGCACAATTTAATAGGTAAGAAAGAATCAGAAAATCAAAAAGAATAAGAATGTGAAATTCGGCAGAATATGTAGGAGAGAAAAGGAATGTGTTTTAAAGGTCATAAATTAAGATAGAAAGGGAAAGAATGTGTGGCATTGATTTGTAAGAGAAAGGGGAAGTATTTTTGGGCAGAAAATAGGCAAGAAAACCTCTCCCTTGTGAAGCAAGGATTAGAATAAAAGAGGAATGTGTTTTATGACAGAAAATAGGCAAGAAAACCTCTCCCTTGTGCAGCAAGGATTGAAACAAAAGGGGAATGTGTTAGGCATGGTTTTGGGCTTCTAGAATGAGTAATTAGGCAACCTACATGTTTTGGAAACCCCAAAAATGGAAACCTCCACAAATGGAAACTTGCACAAATGGAAACCTTCACAAATAGAAACTTCCAACTTTAGAAACCTTGGCTTCCAATTTTGAACTCTTCATTCTTCATTTAATCCTAAGCTCATTTGATCTTCAATTTCGTCCATCCACTTAGCTCCAAGCATGTGCAATCTATTTAATGCCCAAAACTGCTCCAAAAAGCACCAAAATGCACTTTCTTGCATACTTTGCACATTAGACCTACAAACACACGAAAATAGCTTAAAATACTAAAATAACTAAGAGCTAACAACGTAAATGCAAGGAAACAAGCTAACTAAGTTGCATAAATATGCTCCTATCAAATTCCCCCACACTTAGCTTTTGCTAGTTCTCGAGCAAAACAAAACAAACAAAAGAAACAAAACACAATCTAAACCTTTCAACATTTGCCTTAGGGATTTCCAATGCACATGACATATTAAAAATCATTACTTGCACAGATTTTAGTCATCCTTACCCTTGAGCACATACTTAATCATAGTCACCATTCACTAGCTCGCATTTAATCAATTAAAACAACATTTTGAATGTAGTAACATGCCTTAGAGAATTCCCTCAATTCCTTACTAGATATGCACTCTATTTTCACTCAGATTTTCTGACTACACACCCTACACTAGGTATATGTGAGAAGATTGATGTAAACATGAAAACTAATACTCACATATGTTGCAACAAAGAAAGCACTTTTCTGGAGTTATTAATGCATATATGAATATGATCTCATGAACGGAATGCTACTACTTAGATGCGAAAACCAGTGACACCATATGCTCATACCAATTCCAAACTCCACATATTGAAATACACAATACTCAAGATTGAAGTCAATGGGTTGTAACGGGGCTAAGGGTGTTGGCTAACAAAGAAAGGATATGGAAAACAAAGTTTCTTAAAGAAATAGTAAGTAAAGCAATGAAATCAACACTTAGAATTCACTTTTGAATGCAAAAATCAACTTTAAACACAAAAGGGAAGATTTACACACTCTAGGGCCGAATTTTGATGTTTTGGACCCTTCCTTCAACAATCAACACTTTTAAACTCATTCTTTCTTCTTTTCAAACTCTTTTTCATTCTTTTCACAACTTTTTCTTTTTCTTTTCTTTTGCATATGAATTTTCTTTTCTTTACCAAACCCGTGCCTTATTTCTTGTTCTTGGCACACAAACACACACAAATCCCTTCCCCCACACTTGATTTACTGCATAATGTAGATCAAAAGGAATTCATTCTAAGTCATGCTTCACTATCCTTTAAGAACAAGGGTATGGATAATCCTAAACTAGGCTAGGTAAGGATAATGTGGTTAACAAAGAACATAGGCTAAACAAGGCTCAACGGGGTTAAACCTACAAAACATATGACAAAGGGGTTCGGCTTTTTGGCTGTGGTGGTCACTACACAACTTCATCTAGATATGTGTTATGCAAATCAATGTCATGAGTTCTAGTATTTGGAACTAAATGATGAAAAGCCTTCTAAGTAGTAACCAAGCAAAGAATAATGAGATCACGCAACGACTTTAGAAAAGAAAGGATCACAGATTAATAACTCTCCAAAAGAATGTTTTAGGCTCAAGTCTCTCAAGGATGTAGCGTTAGTTTGAGTTTCTTCCTTCAAGCATGTCACAAAAACTGATTTTTCCTTTATGATTGCATGTGAATTCATAAATTATGACCACAACCAAGCATAAATCAAACTTTCATCCATGTTTATAACTCTCTTTAACAGTCATGTAATTAAAAACCAAATCCTCATCATTGTGTTGGAAGGTACCTAAGACACAAACACACCAAAACAACACAAAAACAACTCTTTTTGGGTTTTTCAAAACAATTTTTCAAAATTTTATGAGATTTTCGGATTTTTATGTCAAGACATACTAAAACACTCCAAAACAGCTTAAAAACACTTAAAAATTGCAAGGAACAACTTTTGAAGTAATGGGTGATAAAATCCCACGAATTTGCATAAAAAACACTTTGTTACCCCTCACACTTAAATCAAACATTGTCCTCAATGTTTCAAGCATAAACTCACAGAAAGCAAACAAACAAACAACTAACTCAGCAAAGCAAAATAAATGCAGTAAAGAGAAGGGTTTAGGAACGCAAATCTGGATGTGGGTGATTCCTAGAACGTCATTCGTTGAATGCATGGGTTGCCTCCCAAGAAGCGCTTGCTTTTACGTCGTGCAGCCAGACGATACCTCCAATTAAGCTTCATTGGAGGCCACGACCTGTAGGTGATCTTTGAATGGGAGGTGATACTTGAAATGATCCGGCAATGGTTTAAATTCTAGTGTGGGTGCCTGAATCATTAAAATCAGCAAGTTAGTAGAAAACAAAATTGAAATTGGAGAATATGGCTTACTTGCTTGCTCCGACACAAACTCAATTATGAACACCACATCTTTGAAGGTTTCAGGGACTTTAAACTTGGCCAGATTTACTATGATGGTTGCTACTTGTCCCGTGTCATCAAACACAACTTCTTTGGGCTTTGTTGTCTCATATATGTCCTCTTTGATGAATTCTTGGTATTCTCCAGCCACTTCCTTCTCTTGACTCTTTCTTCTTGGTGTACAAGGTTCTTCAAAGAAATCAACACATTCTGGAAATTGATTTGGTGTACCAAGAATTGAGATAGTACTTTGCACCTTTGGAAGGGTTTCCATGATGTCTTTTTCACTCTCTTCTTTCTTGGGAATCAACAACCTGCGAGGAAAAGGTGCATTCGGAGGAATAACATTAGAATGAATTGAATTTGGGACGTCCTTACTTGTGGTGGGTGGTTTAGAGAGCTTAGGGGGCTGCGGCAAGGGTTGTTCTACCATTGCCGTGTGTATGTCTTCTTCCTCTTCCTCAATCAGCAGCTCCTCATCCACTTCTAGGCTATATTTGGACGTTGTTAGGTTAGCTCCAACCTCCATAGCACTTCCCAAAGTGATAGCATCATGGATTTCAAAATCTTCCTTCGAATTTGCAATAGTTGAGTTGGAGAGTTCACTTTGCTATTGAATCTGCGCCATGAACTCCATAATCTGCCCAACTTGCTTCTCCAATTTGTCCACTCTTTTGACTCGGTCTTTCATTTCCTTGTTTTGGTTTTCTACTCCCTGTGTCAAAGAGGTGATTAATTGAATAATGTTATTATTACACAAAGACATACCTGAGTTTGTTTGGGCAGATTGTGGTAGAGGCTGTAATGGTGCATATGTCCATTGATAAAACTTCTTAGATGGCTGCAATTGTTCTTCTTTTTGTGAGCCCTGCGTCAAAGAGATTAGTCCTTCAAGAATTTCATTATAACTCATGGGCATACTTGATTTCGATTGGAATTGTTGTGGGGGAGGCTGTGGTGGCTGCATAGGTCTTGAATAGAACTCCTCCTCTTGCTGCCAGTATCCACCTTGTTGAAATTGTTGAGGTTTCTCCCACATATAATCTGAATAATCTCTCCAATCCGAATTGTAAGTGTTGGAAAACATGTTGTTGCTTGGTTGATCATAGCCTTGATAACCCCAAGCATCTTCATTCACAGCGTATTGAGGACGTCGATGAGTTTGAGCAGTGTGCATTGTGGTTGTTTCGGTAATCTGGGACAATTGAGGAGTAAGATTTGCCAATTGAGCTTGAATGTTTGCAAAATCCATATCTTACTACTCTAGTACCTGAAATCAAAGAATTAAAACTAAATCAAATATCAAAAGTAAAAGACACAAACAGAAACACAAACAAAATCAGCAACTAAAACAAAAGTCACGAAAAAGAAACAAAGGGGGATTAGCTAAAGAAAACAAGAAAACAAAACAAAGTTAGAAACTAAGAAAAAAATACACGACAAAGAAACAAGGGATTAACAAAGTTGCTAATCCCCGGCAACGGCGCCAAAAATTTAATGCGATGTAAAACAACACATAAATTAAACCCTCTTTTGACAATTGTAGTATATGTATAAGTAGGGATCGTTCTGGACCGGGGATTCGGAGGGATTGCTAATCTAAACTAAACTGACTTTAAAACACAAAAACACAAAAAGAAACTTAAAACACTTAACTAGACTCTATAGACTCAATACAAACTGAAAAGACTCAAAACTTACTAGAAAGACTCAAAACAGCACAAAACAATGAAATAGACTCAAAACTGACTCTAGAGAGTTATTTGGACGAAAATTAACTTGAACTTGACTCAAAACATTTAAAAACACAAATTAGACGGATTCTAACCTAATTAACACAACAAAGTAAAAGGGGATTGAGTTTTGGACGAATATAAAGTAAAACAAACAGAAACTAGAACTAGACAGATTTGGACGAATTTGGTGAATTGGATGGATGATGGGCTAGCTAGAAGGTTTTTCTCCACACATGACACACTTGTATACAAATCAATTTTCAGTTGTTCATTCGATAAACCATGAAACTCAACATCCCAGATTAATTAGGTACGCTTAAATTAACCCTCGGATTTTCCTTATGTCATTGAATTGAACGGAAATAGCGCATAGCAATTAAATTATTCTTCAAAAGTTCCCTACATGAAAGCGCATAATAGAGATACAATCAAAGATCATTAAGTTCAATGAAAATCATAAGTATTGACGAGGCACTCGTAACTATGAAAGCGCATGATACTCCTGCCAGGAATTTACTTAACATGATCGTGATCAGCGACCTTCACTACTTGTGAATATAAGTTCATAACGATTAGGTGAAACTCCCTTATATTCTAGCATCAAATTCATGCATGCAAACTAAGTATGCATCCTTAATCAACCTACAAAAATAAGTTCTGAATCAAACAGTTAAGCAAATTGCATTCACAATTTATGAAATCACAACTGAAGGTAATCAATTCATATTGCAAATATATTCATGGCTTTGAAATTTCCCCTAGCTAAAACGGTTTAGCTCCTCATGTTCACAGCAAAACAAAGAGAAATTAAATTAAACATTGAAAACAAAGATAAATTACACTTAGAAACGTTCCAGCAATCCAACGTCTTGAATGCAAGCACGTCCATGGGTCTTCCTTCTTCTCTTTGCTGCGGCACAAGGTGTTGGAGATGGTTTGAATGGTTGTTTATGGTGATGAATGGATATAGGTGAGTTATGGTGAAGGGTGGATGGTGGATTTTCGGCAGAAATTGTGTACAGAGATTTAAATGGTGCAACAAGCTTTATTTAAAGGGCTAGGGTACTCAAAAAATAATAGGAAAGTGTCAATACTTAGCTATTTTGGTTTCACAATTTAATAGGTAAGAAAGAATCAGAAAATCAAAGAGAACAAGAATGTGAAATTCGGCAGAATATGTAGGAAAGAAAAGGAATGTGTTTTAAAGGTTAGAAATTAAAAGAGAAAGGGAAAGAAGGTGTGGCATTGATTTGTAAGAGAAAGATGAAGTATTTTTGGGCAGAAAATGGGCAAGAAAACCTCTCCCTTGTGAAGCAAGGATTAGAATAAAAGAGGAATGTGTTTTATGACAGAAAATAGACAAGAAAACCTCTCCCTTGTGCAGCAAGGATTGAAACAAAAGGGGAATGTGTTAGGCACGGTTTTGGGCTTCTAGAATGAGTAATTAGACAACCTACATGTTTTGGAAACCCCAAAAATGGAAACCTCCACAAATGGAAACTTGCACAAATGGAAACCTTCACAAATAGAAACTTCCAACTTTGGAAACCTTGGCTTTCAATTTTGAACTCTTCATTCTTCATTTGATCCTAAGCTCATTTGATCTTCAATTTCGTCCATCCACTTAGCTCCAAGCATGTGCAATCTATTTAATGCCCAAAACTGGTCCAAAAAGCACCAAAACGCACTTTCTTGCATACTTTGCACATTAGACCTACAAACACACGAAAATAGCTTAAAATACTAAAATAACTAAGAGCTAACAATGTAAATGCAAGGAAACAAGCTAACTAAGTTGCATAAATATGCTTCTATGAAAGCATATCAAAGTTAATAAGTCTTAAGAGAGGTGAATAAAAACTAAGCAAAGAGAGAAGGTATTGAATGATCAATGATAAGAATTTGGTCACCTTATTTGATCAATGCCAATGATCCTGAAGTGAGTGTTAGGTGCATTAAAATTTGTATAGAACAAAGCTTGAGAAGCACACAACTGTGAATGATAAGAATAATGTTGGAATTTTTTTTCCTGTTAAATGGAATGGTGATAATTTGATATGGTAATTAGAATATCTAACACATTGTAGTAAAAAAGTTCAGAGCGCAGACAAAGCATTTAAAATTTATTGAAATACAATGTGAATTTGGTGGACTTATAAAGAATGTAATGACTCACAAAAGTATAAACATTTTGGAATGGAAATTATCAAAACTAAACAACAGAAAACGTTAAGTCATCCAATATTAAGATAGCTTTTTTTTCTGTATTGTATGTACGTTGTAGTATTGGAAAACTTAATGTTGGCTATGTGACATCCTCGAATGACCAATAAATAAAATTAATACAGAAGCAAGTGCAATTAGATGCTTTAAATAAATTACTTGTCAAGTCAATCTAAACCCTTCACATTTTCATTAAATAACCCGAAGTTGGTACCTCAAAAATATTAATTTAGCTACAAAGAAAACTACCTGAAGATTCTTAACCTAAAAAGGGCTCCCAGTAGGGATAAAAACAGCTGCCCCAAATGTTGTTCAAAGGACCATGGCTCAATTTTGATAAAACAGGAAGAAAAACAAAAGAATAAAGTTCAGAATTTTCAAAGCCTGAATGCTGAAAATCTCAAAGAATATCAAATATTCAAGATCAGTCACATGCACTACAAAAAAGTAAATTGATGTACACTATCTCTAAAGTATAGACCAGTAAACAATTAGAAATGCAGGTCATGGTGTGTAAAGTAATTTGCACGACACGGGATTTACAAATGTAGTTCAAGTGTAAAAGCCAAATTCAAATAACATAGGTTTCCATTTAAGAAACATGTGACTTCTTCAATTTGAACAAAATTCAAGATAAGTGGC
Source organism: Heteromeles arbutifolia (assembly GCA_024362995.1). Taxonomy (NCBI): domain Eukaryota; kingdom Viridiplantae; phylum Streptophyta; class Magnoliopsida; order Rosales; family Rosaceae; genus Heteromeles; species Heteromeles arbutifolia. Next base: position 8,632,378 of record JANCRC010000015.1, read on the forward strand.
CAAAACATTATGATTATTCAACTAGTAAATAATGGATTGACCACATTTATAACTCAGGAAATGCAATCCACCATCAAAATTCTATTCATTAAATAGTGGACCCTATATCTTTTGCTAATGAATATTCAAAGTATTTGGTGATAAAATAATGAACAATGGAATTGATTAATCATCAATTAATTATCAACTAAAAATAATATTCATTAAAAATGGGGTTTCTGCAACTCTAGATTTTGCAAATATTGATAAGTGCCGAAAGATGAGTGGTGGGAATATAAACAGAGGTTAATGGTCGAGCTCAGCAGATCAGTTTGAGGTTAGTGTTTGTTAGCCTGTTAAGTATGTGTCGTGAGAGCTAAGCAAGGTGATTAGTTGTTGTTTAAGTTGGTAGCTCTTTCTCTCTCTTTCTCTCTCTCTCTCTGTTGATTAGTTTATTCATTCATACAATTACAAAGCAATTATTATATCATTCTCTCTCTAAAATTCCTTTTCTCTTTTGTTTACTCTACATTTCTCAAATATTTCAGCAATGTTAAAAGCAAACGTCACACCATGTCAATAATAATTACCAAATTTTATAAGGAATTTCAAGTGCACCTGTTGATACTCGACAGCCGAGAAGGCAAACCAAGTTTGGGAAGGCTGGATTCTCACCTTCTCTAGGCGTGGTAATAGTACACAACAATCATCATGAGAGAGAGGGAGAAAGCGGGTATTCATTGAGAGCATTTGAGTACTGTGTATTGGTACAAATCAATTAGATACTTGGAATTAGATAAACATCTTCCAATGGTGCAAACTGCAACTTGAACGAATCCAGAATAAAATGAAAATAATTACCGAACATAGGAATAAACCATAGTTTCTCAAACGGCATATTCAACCTGCAAACATACATTTCCAAGTAAATTCATACCTCAACCCAAACTTCATACAATATCATGAATTACGCAAAACACACATAACCATCTCGTCCCTTGCTTCTAAAACCCTGTTTTTCTCCTAATTCATAACACAATGGCAGCAATTTACACAAATTCTCCAAAACGAAAAAAAAAATCAGAAAAAGGTAAATTAATTTACCTGAAAGTTCAGATCTTTTGGGGTTTTGGGTTCAGTATAAATACCAGAGAGACGAAACCCAAAAGAAAAATTACGCCCATTTTTTTCAAAATCCCAACAGCTCCGATCATTACAGAAGGCTCCAATCTGTGAAATACAGTGAAATTTTCGAAAACGCCAGTATTGGGGAAGATGAAGGAGCTCTTCAATTCAAATCTCACTGAGTTAGTCGTTGGAGAAATGGATGAGCTGTGAGAGAGAGCTCGAGAAGATGGAGCAAAGACTGAGAGAATCAGGACGGGAAATAGGCCAAATTAGCATAAAATTATGGGGAAAATTAAAAAATAATGACTTGCCTGGTAAAACAAAAGGTTTTAGGAGGTCGTGGAAACCCTACCAAATTTGATGTGGGTGTTGGAAGAGAGAATCTGACTGTGATTGGTTTCAGGTCAGAGGAAGAAGAAGAGAGGAACACTTGCGAAACAGAGAGAGCCGGCTTCGGCTTTTGCATCCTCCTTCCCATTACGCGATGATCAACACGTTCACTGCACAGGTAAAATTGTCATTTCACTGTGGAACACAGAAAATTAAAGATGAGAATCAGCAGCAGCGAAGGGCATTACTATCATTTCACTGTTCACAAACAGTGAGTGTATGTGTGTGTGTGTGTATATATAAGCGCCAAAAGTCGCTAGTTATAGGGCTCTCATTTAAGTTTTTAATTAAACTACACTATTAGACCAAAATACTCTGGAAGAACTTCTTACTAAGGTGGGGGGAAGTCGTCAATGGGCCGGATCGTCATGTGAAGCTGTAGTGAGGCGTAGGTAGTAAGTTTGCTGATACATCATTGTAAACACAAAAATTTTGTAACGAATGAAACGAGAACACTTGTACAAAGTAGATTTGTATTGATGAATTTGTAAGGTTACAATCTCTGTTTACAATTTTCCTCTGATTCAGTCTTCAAATTTGATGTAGATGCGTAGGTTGTTGATCCAAGGGTTGTGATGACTTGATCTCGGACGAACGATTGAATGATTGCTTCGAGTTTTAAGCTTGAAATAATGTGTGGATGGTCTTCACCTCAGGTTTAGGGCTGCGGCAAAGGTGATGTTAATGTAGGATTTTGTTGATTCAAGGGTCTTGGCGATTTGATCTTGAAACGAACGTCGTTACAAGTTTTGAGCTTGCAACAAAATCTTGAAGGAACCGACACGAGTGCTTGTTGATTCTTCAAGGGAATGCTTCGGCTTTGGTCGAAAGAAAGCTTCGGCTTTGGTTGTACGTTTTTCGAAGAGAGCTTTGGTAGCGTATTAGTCTTCAAAGATTTGTGCAAAGTTTCTTCTTTTGTGAGAATTTTGGGCCTTCAATGTAGAAATTGTCGACCTTATGCTTGTCTAAGGACCTTGTATTTATAGACTTCCAAAGCCATGCCTTTGGGTGGATTTGACTTTGATTTGTGTCTTGATTCATTCATGGCAGAATTTATGCATGTTTTGTGTCTTAATTTCAGCCACTTTCCCTTGCTTGGCCAAATTATAAGGCTTTCTAGCCTATTTTGTGAGCAATCTTCAATTCTTGCTTGTTTTATGAAGATGCTTTAGCTTTCTTTCCGGTTTTAGGAGCAATTTGGGCCCCTTGCCAATTTTAAGGAGAGATTCCCCCCTTTTGCCGAATTTTGGGGAAGTTTTGAGCTTCCTTTACTTGATTTGTGCCACATGTCATTGTTGACTTGTCCATTTGTGATGAGTCATATGCCACGTGGAGCTTTGTGATGCATTATTTGCATGCAACGAAATTTACATGTCTACAAATGCCCTCACTTCAAGGCGTGTTGTAGGCATGTGCTTGTCACATGTAGGAAATGTGTTTTGAAGTCCTGCAATGTGAATGTTCTAACTCAAGGGTCATCGAGACTTGATCTTAAATTAGTTTGCTTCTTCAAGGGCTGTAGAGGCGTATTTCTTGAATTGAAATGATGAATTTCGTCAAGGGCCATTGAGGCGTATTTCTTGGATGCAATATTTCTTCAAGGGCCGTTGAGGATTGGTCTTGAAAGAAAATGAAATTTTTTCTTCAAGGGCCGTGGAGGCTTAATCTTGAATGAAATGGAAATTTTTCTTTAAGAGCCATAGAGGCTTGATCTTTGAAAGAAATAAAAAAAAAAAAAAATTCTTCAAGGGCCGTAGAGGCTTGATCTTGAAAGAAATTTTGGAAATGGATAAATCGGCACATACTTATTGTGCGTATTGATTTTCCATAATTTTGACAAAATACATTTGGTGTATTTTGAATTTTTTCCTTGTGGTTGTAGGAAAAAAATGTTTTTTCCTTCCTTAGGTAGTAACCTCTTCAATTTTGGTAATGAGGGTGATTTCCTTCAAAGTGTTGGAAAGCCTTGGTGATTTCCTTCAAGGTTTTTGGAAAGCCTTGGTGATTTCCTTCAAGATTTTAGAAAGCTTTGATGATTTCCTTCAAGGTTTTGGAAAGATTTAATGCTTGTCCTTCGGTAAGCAGGATTTGCATTTTTTTCCCTTTCCTTTTTTCTTTTCCACAGCAAAGAGGGTATTTTCCTTTTAGTTTGGGAAACTTGAAGACTTGTCCTTGCTTTGGAGGGATTTCCTCTTTGAATTTGGGCAAGGAAAGGTACTTTCCTTTGATGTTTTGGAAATTTTAAAGCCCTTTCCTTATTTTTTTTTGTTTCCTTTTCTTTTCTTTGCTGATTTTTGGTGCAAAAAACAACATGTTTCCTTCCTTGTTGCCGTGTATCCCCCTGCCCTGTTTTGTTTGGAATTTGCTTCCTTATTTTGGTTGGAATGTCCTTCCTTCTTTTGATTTTCCTTTTGCTATTTGGGTATGTATTCTCCCTATAACATTAGGAAGCAATTGACCCTTATTTATAGGACAATTGTGTGTGTATTTTTTTCACAATTCTTTTTGCCGTGGGCTGCTGCTGTGCTTGTTACCGTGCTTTGTTGCTTGCTGCAGTGTGTAATTGCTGCTTAGAGCTTGTTGCAGTGCTTCACTTTTTACCGCATGGTGCTATACAAAAGACTGCAGCGAGGTTACGCTATGTAGTGCCTTTTGGTCACAGTTTTCCCTCGGTGGTGACGTTGTTGTGCAGTGTAAGAAACTGCTTGTGTAATCGCTGTGGGGTTGCATAGTTTGATTGCGTGGCATTTTGGTTTTCTTTGCTACTGTAGAGTGCTTTGAATGATCGTCTTATAGCTGCCCTATTTGCCATGCTGCTAAAGCTTTTGTGGCTGATTTCTTTTCATCGTTGTGACTTTGTCATCGTCATCCTTCAACACTAATGAGGTTTGTCTCGCATGTCTTTTGCTTTAGTGAAGCAATTTTTTTTTCTTGCCTCCTCACTCTTAGGCTTATGTTGTCTAGTTTGTTTTGTTGTAGCCATGGTATTTTTCAAGTGTATTAAGAGCAATACCATCACCATTCTTGCGAAGGAAGGCGATTCGCAAGATAAAGGAACGACGTTGAAGCTTTGTGCACCATTGACTGGCCCTAAGGTGTTTGTTCTTCTTGCGAAAGATAACTCGATGCATATCAAGTCGTGGTCTTCTGAAGTATCTTGGGATGTGATAGATTTTGGTCATCCGAATACGAACAAGAAGGTGTGTACGTCAATAATTCTTACATCGAACCCTTCGCACCATGTTCGTGACAATTCATCGGCTTCGTTTAAGCTTCTTGGATCACATTCGTGGTGAAGTTGTGACTTGGAATAGCACTTTGCCGACTACTGGAGAAGCCGTCTTTGTTGAGTTTTATTGGGAGTGGCTTAAAGATGTCTTGAGTTGATCTAAAGATGTGCTTACTAACGTAGGCCTTTATCACGCCGTATACGCATCTTTGTTTAGTTATGATCGCCATCATTTCGTCCTTCATGCATTCTTTTAGCATTGGTGTTCAGCGACCAACACACTTCACACGTCATAAGGGGAGATGTTGATTTCACTTTGGGATCTCCATAAGATAGGAGGCTTGCCAATCCAAGGTAAGTTTTACGACGAGGTTGTTCCTAGCATGGAGGAATTTTCTCGTCGCAATAGCCGAGGATTGCCTGCGAGTTGTCGCTATTTGTTTTGGGCATATCACAAGCTTTCCCAGGAGGCTCTGGGTAAGTCAGGCGTGAAGATTTCTTCATGGATTCGATTGTGGTATTAGGATGCCATGAAGTACAAGAAACGTTCGAAGAAAAGTGGCCTCAACAAGACCACTAAGCCAAATGGAGACTCAGACCCGTCAGGTGCCATTGGTTCAGCTAGGCGCTGTACCCCTGCTAAGTTGAAAGCATTTGAGGATCTTGGTGTAACGTTAGAGCACGTGGAAAAATCTTACCTAGCCACTTTCTTAGCTTGTTGGCTTTGTAAGTTTGTTTTCCCCAAAAACGACGTCAACTTTATTTGCCCCAGAGTCTTCAAAGGGCTAACATGATGGCTGCAGGTAAAACTTTTAGCCTCGCCAGTCCGGTCTTAGCCAATATTTATGACGGTTTGAGTATTGTTTCGAACTCAGTGAGCATTGACGATTGTGCTGCGGTACTCCCCTACCACTATGTGTAAAGTTGGTTAGGTGACAAAGTACTCTGGCGTGCTTTTTGGAAAGAGCCTTGATGATTTGCAAGCCTAGTTATTGTTTAGAAGCTGTGAAGGTTTAAGAATGGACCATTTAGCAAAGGTTGGTTCGGTACAGCGAGGCCTCATAGATGATTCGCACCTTCGTTTCTCAGACTTGTCTTATCTTACAAATCTTCGCCCGGGGTATGTTTCTTTGAGGCAAGGAGACCTATGTATTGTTCAACTGTATAGCCCTCACTGTTTTAGCAAGCAATTTGGTTTTATCTAACATATGCTAGGCAAGCTGAAGGAAAACACACAGCCGGAATCCTTATAAGTTATGTATATGCATTGGGAGTCTTGTACTCGTTTATGCACAAATGCTTCTATCACCCCGCCGACCAAGAACGAGTTCAAGAGCAATCCAATGACCCGTGCCTATGTAGATTGGTGGTCAAAGGTACACCATGAAGACTTGGGGATGGCAAATGACACCAATTCTTCTCATTCTTGCATTGATACGCCGATAGATGGTTGTTCTGCGGTTCCTACGCAGCTGGAGCATTTCGATTGTGCGAGCACAGCTCCTTTGCAAGATGGACCTGTGACCTTAACTCTTCAATGCCCGTGTTTATCTTCTCAGCGTTCGGATGCTTCTGAAGAGATGGGTGATGAAGTTGACTCGCACAAGATGAGCTTGTTTTGCGGCAGCGTCAACAAGTTTTGAGCAAGCGACCGCTTGAAGGTGCTTAGGAGGATAATAACGTCAATTTTTGTCATAAGAAGAAGAAAGTGTTTAAGCCTCCTCAATTTGATGGTCGTGCGTCACTTGAGAAAGATGTATGTATTTCCTTCTTTCTTGTGATTTCTTTTGTTTTCATTAGTTTATCTTTCTTTGTTTTCTTTAGGCTAGACTCTCTTATTCCTTTGATTTGGTGAACATGGGCGTTCATTCCTTTACGAAAATGCTATTTGGAAGCAGTCTACCCACGGACAATGAGATTGGAGATCCGCTAGGTGCAGAGCTTGTTTCGAATCTGCCAGGTGACCCAAGGTTGCTGAATATAGATTTAGGCATGCAAGAGCTCGTCATGCGTCCAATACCTTTACTACCTAGCTCTGAGATCTCTCTTAGAGGGCCGAACCTTAATGGCACTAAGCAGCTTATCCATCGCATCAACCTTCATGCAGCCGTGGATATCAGGAGCCACATTAAGAAGAGAATTTCAAAGTGCCCATTGGAGGACCTTGCATTGCTCAAGGAAAAATTATTGAAGCTTGTTTCTGCGATTGACAACCTTAACGTTGATTCCTAACTCTTGAGAGTCAAGATTGCCGAGCTTATGGCTACGTCAACTAAGTATTCTTCCTTGCAAGTTATTTCTTCGAAGAAGTTGAGTCCAGAGGTTAGAGCTCAACAACTTGTGGCAATAGACTTATCAATTACCCAAGTTTTGTCTTCTCAACAAGCTGCTTTGGAAGGTTATCAAGTCACAGTGACTTCTTTATCTTCGTCCAGGTGTGTCTAGAAGCATTGGCGTGAGAGCGAGAACAATTGGAAATCGAAGCATCATGACTTCAAGGTGTTCTCTCGAAGCAGGAAGCTACATTTTCTCAGCATCAAGATGAGATTTAACACCTAGAGCAAGAGAAAGGCACGGCTATAGAGTTGCCCACCTTGTCTCCCACTGATGTGGAGACTTTGAAGACTTTGAAAGGCTTGCTTGAAGGCAGTCATCGTAGTTTTAGGGACATAACTTTCAAGTAGTGTCTTCGGTTCCTTGTACTTTAAGCCTTGTTTGTTTTTTTTTTTTTTTTGTAATAAGGCTTTGGAGCCGACTTCTTCCTTTAAAGAAATAAAGTATTCACATTTTGAATTTGCTCTTTATTCTTCAAAGTGTTTGCATTTTTTTTTGTTTGTGATGTGATTGTACTTGAAGTTTTGAAGTTTCAAGTTGCCTACGTACCCTCGGTTGAGGAGGGGTCAAGTCATGACGTAGTTCATAGGAAATAATGGATTGTTTTTTTTTATGGTTTTGAAGATTTTAATGGTGATTTTGATGGTGATTTTGTCGTACACAGTTTATGCTCTTGCGGGCCAGGAGCGTTGAGTGTCGCCTTTTAAGCTTGTGCGAACAAGGAGCATTGCGTCGTGCGGTTTAGGCTCATGCAGGCTAGGAGCTTTGTGCCGTGTATAGTTTAGGCTCATGCATGTTTAGGGGTAGTAACGCTTCAAGAACTTGCCATTGATGGGGCCGATCTTTAAGCCATCTTCTGCCATGATTAAGTAAGCACCGTTGGTGTAGACCTCTTGTATTAAGTAAGGTCCATCCTATTTTAATGTGAACTTGCTTTTTGTTTTGTGAGTTATGATGATAGGCTTTCATAATCCCAAGACAAGATCTCCAGTTTGAAAAGACCTTAGGCGGACCTTCTTGTTGAATGCCTTGGATAGCCGTGCTTGGTAGCATTCCAAGTGTTGTTGAGCTTCGAGCCTTCTTTCGTCGAGTGCTTCCAACTCTTAAAGTCGTAGCTTTGCATTTTCCTCTTTAGTCAAGCCTTCTTGTATAGCTATCCTTAGTAAGGGGATTTGACTTTTGAGCGGCAGAATAGGCTCCACGCCATATACGAGAGAATAAGGCGTAGCTTGGGTAGGAGTCATATGTGTCGTTCTATATGCCCAAAGTGCTTTACTTATTCTTTCATACAGTTTCCCTTTGTTCGGCCGATCACCTTCTTCTGGAGGTTGCACAGCGTTTTGTTGAATGCTTTCGCAAGATCGTTGGCCGGAATATGATACATAGAAGACTTGTGTTGCTTGAAGTTGTATTTCTCGCAGAGCTCATCCATGAGTCAGTTGGAGAACTATTTTTCGATGTCAGTGATGATGTAGCGAGGCACACCATATCGATAGATGATATGCTCTTTGATGAAATAGTCGATAGTTTCCTTCTTGACTTCCCTTAGAGGTAAGGCTTCAGCCCACTTGGAAAAGTAATCCGTTGTGGCTAGGACGTAGGCTTCTCCTGCAGATGACTTTGGTGTGAATGGTCATATGACTTCCAATCCCCATTCATCAAATGACCATGAAGCAACTGTAGGGTGTAATGGTTCAAGCGGTTGATGTATGAAGTTGGCATGGAATTGGCAAGCTTAGCACTTTTTGGCATGTTCCAGGCAGTCCTTCACCATGCTTGGGCAGTAGTAACCCATTCTTTTAAGATGGAAATGTAGTTTTGGTCCAGACTGATGCGCTCCGCATACGTTTGAGTATGCTTCTTCCATAGCTTGATTTGCTTATTCCTTACCTAGGCATCTTAGAAGTACTCATTCAAAAGAACGTTAGTAGAGTGTTTCTTTGTAATAGAGGAAGCGAAGTGCTCGTCGACGTATTTCATAGCGGTGTCTAGGATCGTCTGGAAGCTTTCCATACTCCAAGTAGTCGATCAACGGCTGTTTCCGCTCTTCATTGTCGACTGGAAGTACTAAGATGACGTTTGTGTCATCCAGTAACATTTCAGTAACGAGCAGGATCACCCATCTTAGGTAAACTGGCACGTCCGTAACTTCGTCTTTTCCTAGCGCCATACTTGAGGCTAAGTTAGCGAGAGTGTCAACCATTTGATTTTCTTTTTTTGGCACATGTTATAGCGTCACGGCCTCGAACTTTTGTAGCAGTTGAGTTGTTAGCCGGAAGTATGGGATGAGATCATCTTTCCTTATTTCATATTTAGTCAAGAGTTGATTGATTATGAGCTTGGAGTCGCCATACACTTCTAGCGTTGTGATTTCCATGTAGATCGCAATTTGGGGTCCAATAATCAGTGCTTGGTACTCAGCGATGTTGTTGGACCACATCTAGCTTAATCGGAAGGAATATGGTAGTACTTGTCTTTATGGTGACATAAATACTACTCATGCCCCTGCTCTGTCTGCTCGTACAGATCCGTCGAAGAACATTATTCATGTCGGGAAGATGTCAATGTAGAACACATTCTCGTCCGGCAAGTCGTCTGAGATTTTCCAATCGGCTGGGATTGGATGATCGGCAAGGAAGTCCGCTAATGCTTGTCCCTTGATAGCTTTAGCTGAGACATAGATGATCTCATATTGACTGAGAAACAACTCACATTTAGCTAGTCACCCTGTCAGAACAGGTTTGGACATAACATACTTGACTGGGTCGGCTTTAACAACCAAGTGAATAGTGTAAACATGCATGTAGTGTATTAGCTTTTGAACGGCAAAGACTAGGGTAAGGCATATCATCTCAATCAGTGAGTAGTTGAGCTCAGCACCAGTGATAGTTCTACTTAGGTAGTAGAGTGATCTTTCCTTTTGGTCTTCATTTTCTTTTGCCAAGAGTGCTCCAATGGAACCTTCTTGTGTGGCAATGTATAGGATGAACGGCTTTCCAGGCACGGGAACTCCTAAGACAGGTGGGCTTGCCAGGTACATTTTTATGCTCTTAAAGGCATTGCGATATGCGTCATCCCATATGAATGAAGTATCCTTCTTTATGAGTCGATTGAAGAGCTGACAGCGTCCAGTGAGATTGAAGATGAAGCGTCTGATGAAGGCTAGCCGCCCTTGTAGACTTTTTAGCTCGTGTAAGTTCCTTGGTTTGGGCATGCTTTGGATGGCCTTGATCTTCGATTGGTCTACTTTAATGCCACAATGCTTGACAATGAAGCCGAGGAACTTCCCAAAAGTGACGCCAAATGCACACTTCAACGAGTTCATTTTGAGGTTGTAGTGCCGTAGTTTGTCGAACACCATTCGTAAATTCTTCAAGTGATCAGATCTCTTCTTGGTCTTGACAACTACGTCGTTTACGTAACATTCTACATTTTTATGTAGCATGTCGTTGAAGATCTTTTGCATTGCACGTTGACATGTAGCCCCAGCGTTTTTCAAGCCAAAGGGCATTACAGTGTAGCAGTAGATACCTTTTGGAGTGTAGACGGCTGTTAGTTCCTCATCTTTGGGAGTCATGTGGATTTGATTGTACCTAGAGGAGTCGTCTATGAATGACAACGCCTCGTGGCTAATGGTCATGTCCACCATGATGTCGATGATTAGCAAGGGAAAGTCATCATTCGGGCAAGCATCGTTGAGGTCTCGGAAGCCTATGCAAAACACATTGTCTAAATTTCTTAAAGACAATGATGATGTTGGAGATCCATTTAGGGTATTACACCTTTCGAATGAAGCCTGTTTCGATTAGCTTGTCAATCTTAGCCTCAATTTGTGGGATGAGCTCAAATCGATAGCGTCTTTGAGTTTGCTTTACCGGTCGCGATCCTGGTTTGACTGTAAGATGATGCACGACGATGGTAGGGTCAAGGCCGGGCATTTCTTTGTAAGTCCAAGCGGAGATGTCTTTGTACTCTAATAGTAGTTGGTTGTACTCCTCGATCTCATCCGCACTTATGAAGATAGGCTTCGGTTCTTCGCTTGTGCCTAGGTTGAGCTCCTTGAGATCATCGATCGTGGCTTGCCCCCCATCCTCGAGCTGTGGTGGTGCAACGGTGATGTCTTCCTCAGGGATTTCATCTTCTTTGTCTTCTTAGATAGTGATGTGGAAGACGTCTTGGACCTTCTCTTCAGTGTCGTCCTCTTGGGTTTGTTGGCGTGAAGGTTGGCCAGTGTATTTACCTTCAGTTATCCTTTTGTGTCAACTTCCAAGGTTGCTTGGCACTTCATCCTTGAAGGAATCAAGCTTCGAACTTCATCTTTTTCTGCTAGACTGTCGAGCTTTTTTTCCTTTGTTGTTGTCTTCCTTTTCCTAGAAGGCTTCTTAGTTTCTTCAAGTCCAAGGCTGATCGTTGTGGATGAGAGCTAGCCGTGTTGCTTTGTTTCTTAGGTTTTGATAACCTTTCAAAAATAGAGTTTTGGGGTGTTAGCGTGTTAAGCCGCTTGAAGATGGAAGTTCAGTCTTGACCACCAATGCGATCAAGTGCAGAAATTCTGGGTTTTGAACGATTCAATCTATCAAAGACTGACGTTTGAGGGGCGTGTTTAGGGTCATCTTGATTTTGTTCCACGTTCACGCTGACGTGTTGAGCACTAACGTTTTTTGCTTTGCTTGAAATCTTCACAAGTGTATTTGGTGTAAAGCCAAGTCCAGCTTTGTTATAGTAAACTCCATAACCAAGCTCTTTCAACTTCTTTTGAGTCTTAGTGATCATTGCCATATTCTTCTTCTCTTTTCTCTTGATAATATTTACACACTCAGAAGCAATGTGTCCATACCCTTGACACTCATGACATTGAACTCTATTATTAGAACTCCTATGTTCACTAGTTCTAGAGGATCTTGATGCTTTGTCATATGAGAAATCAAGAGAACGAAAGTTTCTTGGAGTTTGAACCTGAGTTGGTTCGTTGTTCATGACCCTTGAAATTCTAAGACTTGAGAAACCTTTTAATTTGCATGGTTAATTCAACCAATTCATCTTCAGACAAGTCTTCAATTGAGCCATCGCTTTCTTCTTCTTTGGTAGCTTTGAGAGCAATGTTTTTCATCTTTTTGGAATCAGGAAGCTCTAACTCAAATGTATGCAAAGACCCATTCAATTGCTCAAGCTTGTAAGTGTTTAAATCTTACGATTTCTCATTTGCTATTCTTTTAGCAAGAAACCTCATAGGAAGTGATCTTAAGATCTTTTTCACAATCCTATGCTTTGGAATACTGTCACCAAGATTGTGGCAGCCATTTACAATTACGCTAAGCTTAGCATAAAAGTCAGAGAAATTCTCATCATCAAACATTATGATATTTTCAATTTTGTGATAAGATGTTGAAGCTTGGATTCTTTAACCGTTGAGTTACCCTCATGAGTAACATCAAGAATGTCCCAAGCTTGTTTTGTCGTTGTACACTTGTTTATGTAATTGAATTGTTCAGGCGAAAAGATTGTGAATAAATCATTCAAAGCCCTTTGGTTAAAAATGCTAGAGCCACGCTCATCATTGTTTCATTCTTTCCTATGCTTAAGCTTAGATACAGACATAGAGGATTTTACTTTACCTTTGGTTTCTTCGATCGTCGGAGGTTCCCAACCTTCTTCGATAGCAAGCAACACCTTGTCATCTAGTGCCCACAGAAAATATTTCATCTTTGCCTTCCAAGAAGCTAACACACGCTCCGGCTCTCCTTTTAAAGCAACGAGAGCCTGGTCAGTCTCCACTTGGGCTTTCCTTTACAGCCTCAGCTTGTCTCTAACCTTCTCAAAACTTTCCTGGTAATCTTTGGCCTTTACTTCCTTAATAGAAGCCACATCAATGTACCGAGTTATTTTTGCCTCATGAGTGGCATCTGAAGCTTGATGTCTGGCATGTGCGCTCTCAAGTTCTTCAAATTGGGATTGCATTTGTCGTTCCGCCTCTATCTTTGCCGCCATTTCTAGGCCTGCGATCTATTCAAGTTCCTGAATCCTTCTTTCTTGTTAGAATAGGGCAACCTCCGTCTACACATTAGCCTAATATACGAGAACCATTAGGGGAAATTGAAGCACATCAACAAAAAGAAATGGAGAAAAGAAATATAGGTACCTCATAACGACTCTCGTAGCACTGCATCATGAAATCATCAAGAGAATGTGCTAGCTCCCTTGAAATCGACAGGAGCAATTACATCTCCAAACAACGCCCGAGCATAATTAGTGTTTTGAAGATCACTAGCATCAGAAGGAAGTGTAATTCAATCAGCCGAAGGCTGGATCACAAGAAGAGGACTAACCATTCCCTCAAATCTCGTAGGGGCGATCGGTCGAGGGCTTTCATGACAGGAAAGGCCATCTACAGGCACTTGCAACGGAAGGGCAGAAGTTGACGTCGAGGCAATAGAAGGTTCAACGACTTCGCCCGATACAGGCCGAAAACTTGATGAAAACCAAAAGAGGAAAGTGGGGTTCGGCTCTGACGACTAGGGCAACACTGCAGGTAAATGTAGATGAGATGAATTAGGTGGCTCATCGTTGTGGATAATGGGGCAGGTACATTAAAAGTTGATAACGCCAAAGCAGCAACGCGCATTTTTCTTCGAATGGGGTCTTCTTTTCTTCTTGAGACTTTCTGATGGGCTGTCCCTAATCAACAGTTTAAGTTGAAGGGTCGTAATCAATTAATGAAAAGAAGAAATATCAGGGTTTTTTTGTTTCTTTAGAATAGAGGACATGGTTGCTGCCGATTTGAATGAACGAGTCCTTCTATAGGCACTACGAGCATCAACCCACTCTAGCTCCTTCATAGGGAATCTTGAACAATGGAAGGCGTATATGTCTTTCCCACATATCGTGAAGCGCTCGGCAGAAAAGTGCCACTTTTAGTTGCAGTAAACGGCTAGAATCTGCATTTGCCCGACGAATCAAGTTTGGACAACTTACATCGAGGTCTGGCAGATCATTTTTGAAATCCAAGTCGGTTAGAGGACGAGATTGGATTCAGAGTCCACTAATGTCTCATTCATAGGCTTCATCAATGACTAGTATATCGTTGTACCAATCCATTTTATGGCAGAGATGTCTTGAATGTACGTATCCCAAGTGAGACTAGCTTTGGCAGTAAAATAATAAATCCAAAACTCGATCTGATGCTGTGTAACATTCTAAACTTAGGTATATCCAACTCATCCCCAAACCACTGATTTAGCAACTCGAAGCAAAAAGAGGAAAATGAAAACCCATGTCCAAGAACCAAGGGTAAATCCTAATATAGGGACAACTAGAGTTTGACGACGACGGCAAATCGGCATAGATTTCGTGGCTGGGTTCCCAGCAGATGCTGCAATCGCGCAAAATATCACGATGCTCTTCAATGAAAGATTCACTTTCCTCTTAACTATGAATTATCGTCATAGGAAGATTATAGAGACCTTAATCAATTTGGATTTCTTGCTCGAAGATGCCATGAGAAAATATTCAAATGGGAGAAAGGATTTTGAAATGGGTACGGATAAAAAGTTGAAGCCTCTTTTCGACAATAGGAGACTTAGAAGTTTGTGGTAAAGTGAAGAAGCAAGATTTGAGAATATATAGTCGTCATTTGGTGGAATCATCTAACCGTCAAATTCAGACTAACTTATCTTAGGGTCAATCGATCTGACGACTGGAATAAACAAAGAATATCAGAGAAGATTTCTCGTGCACAAGCATCAGACATGACATTTCATCATTACGAACTTTATGGCATGCTGCACGAAGGTGCACGTCTGAATCTGAAACATTTCAACATCAACATTAGAGGTCACCTCACATTTATGAAGACTAAATGGTATGTATTCCAGCTTTCTCCGAAATGCATGGTCTTTGGATAACAATTCATCCTCAAGGGAAACATGTTGCTTCTTAGACAGATAGTTGGGGAAAATTGTAGGACCTTGATTTCCAGGGTCGGCATAAGTTTGATCCGAATATTGCTAACCCAGAAGTTCGGTCATTGACTCATCAGCTGCGGGCGGACCTGTATCAGATGGAGCAGGGTGCCACCATCACTCTATTCCGCGGCATTAGGTGGAGTCCTAGCGACTTTGTTGGATGACCATGCTTGTTCTACAAGACACGCGATCTGATCCGGATATGGACATAATCAGATCCTATAAGTATTGAAGTCCTTACAATCTAAGGAGAGTGTGCACCGCAAATATTCACAACTCCTGAGATGATGCAATATTTACTTACTAGATATCCTTTAAGATTTTCCCGGCTTAGAACAAGGATTCTATCCTAAAAAGGTCTATCTCTTAGGGTATAAATGCATTCACATAAGATTCATGTACGGTAACACAATCTACACACTTCAATTTTCTTGCCCGTTGGTTGAGTCTAAAATCATTCACTAACTTGACCTTCAGAGAGTCTTTGGCCAGCACACACCCCCTCCCCCCTTCGGGTCCATGGCTTTCTCACTGTTGTTCACTGTTTTGCAGGTTGCTCAAGTTTGTACTTAACCACCGCTCACGGAAGTGCGCGAATTTGGTTCCAACAACAAACTTTGCCTGATAAACTGTATGTGACGAGATTTGGTCGCACAAACCTTGCGCGACGAAATCAGACTTGTCGTGAAAAATGATTTTTGTAGTAGTGTGCCCTCATTAATTGGTGAGGCCCATATTCATTTCACGCTTAGTTCAACCACCAAAAAGACAGGAGCTGCTAAGTACAACTTCTCCAACCTCATGTGCTCATGGTAAGGAGATAAGGCAAGGGAATTAAACATAGAATTAATAACTAATTCCTACATTTAACCTTTCCTCATTGAAGATATATTCCTTTAAACTAGGAACCCCAATCACATTCAACCAAAGATTCTCCAAGATAATCCTTAGGATGTTACGTAAACTTAATAATATCTACAAGGATTATCCTTAGTATTGCCATTGCACAAGTACAACTTTATCCCTCAGATGACACCACTTGACCAACTGGATATGGGATTCCCCATGAGGCCGGCCATGCTCCCTATAAACACCTCATTCTACATACTTCTCAAGTCAGTTTTAGTTAACTCTACATAACTCAACCCTAAATCTCTCTCTCTCTTTTCAGAAAAAAAAAAGAAAAGAAAAAGCCCTGACTTAGGCATCGGAGGTTCATTGGCCAAACCCTCCTCCCCTTTCTCAGGGGGCGTAGCTTTTGGCCTTAACCAAATATGTTTAATTTGTTTTGTAGGTACAACTTCGTCAATTCTAAAGACAGCGGATTTTTGCTACCATAATAGAGGATGCTTGGGGGTGGTGGTGGGTGGTGAGTGGTTGGTTAATTGGTTCGGGGTGGTGTTTTGTGTATTGAAGTGAAAATGAGGGTGGGTGGACTGTGCCTCATTTTAAAAAATCTCACAATGTAATGTGAGAATCAAAACTTCATGACTCATTTTCAAAATTACCTCCAACATGAAAGTAATTAGCCCAATTATTTTAAATCTACACAGAAATTATTTCTATTTCTATTCTTTTGTCATCTGGATCATAATTCATCTCCACCAATACGAAATTCAAATTCAAGACCATGACATTGACAAGTTTGAATGCTTCTTTATCTCTACAAATGCAAGGAAGATGTAAGTGTAGACATTGAAATTTCGGTGAAATAAATGTTGGCCATTGCATTAAAATTACATTTGTAGACATTAAAATTTCGGTGAAATAAATGTTGACCATTGCATTAAAATTACAACAACCCACCCAATTCACCAACAACCTCCACCCAATTCACCTACAATAACCCACCCAATTCACCTACAATAACCCACCCAATTCACCTACAACAATCCACTCAATTCACCTACAACTTCCACTCAATTCACCTACAACATTCCACTCAATTCACCTACAACCTCCATTCATTTCACCTACAACCTCCATTCATTTGACCAACAACATACACTCACTTCACCTACAACCTCCATTCATTTCACCAACAACATCCACACTCACTTCACCTACAACATCCACTTATTTCACCTACAACATCCACAGTCAATTCACCTACAACCTTCCACTTATTTCACCTACAACATCCACACTCAATTCACCTACAACCTTCCACCCATTTCACCTACAACATCCACTTACCTCACCAAGAAAATTGGTGGTGGTGATTCATTCTCAAAGTCTATAAATAGGCTTCTCCATCACAAGACAAAAAGACCAATGGACATCACACCAAAACCTTGAAGCTTTGAAACTCTAAAAGCTCTCAAGCAAATCCCGAAGGATAAAAAAAACTCTCTTCGTTCTTCGTTCATCGTTCTTCCAAGATCAAGCCTCGACGGCCCTTGGATCAATGATCATCCACCTTTGAGATCAAGCCCCGACGGCCCTTGAAGAAACTTCGTTCAATCTTCCAAGATCAAGCCCTGCCGGCCCTTGGATCAACAATCATCCACCTTCGAGATCAACCTCCGACGGCCCTTGAAGAAGCTCTCAACCTTCCAAGATCAAGCACCAACGGCCCCTTGGATCAACAACATCTGTTCTTCAAGAATCAAGCCCAAAAGCCCTTGAAGTTCGTTCATCATTCGTCGTTCATCCGTTCTTCAAGAACAAGCCCAAAAGCCCTCAAAGATCATTCATCGTTCGTCATCCATCCAACCTTCAAGATCAAACCCAACAGCCCTTGAAGAAACGTTCAACTACCTTCAAGATCAAGCCACCAACGGCCCTTGAAGAAACTTCCCATTCATCCAAGATCAAGCCTTGACGGCCCTTGGATCAACAACATCCACAAACCAACATCTTACGGAGATTGAATCAGAGGAACAAATTGTAAAAGAGATTGTAACCCAAAAAATTAATACAAAATATTATTTTGTACACGTGTTCTTGTCTCTTTCATCGCAGGAATTTCCGTGTTCACAAATTTGGCACGCCCAGTGGGACCTTCTCTACCTCTCATCTCTATTTTCAAATCTGCAAAAAGCACAAATGGCATCAAGAAATGATCAAGCTATTCCCACAACCAAAGTGAAGAACAAGAACATCCTCGCCGCAAGTGGTGACATTTCGGGCATCACAACTCGAAGCAAGGCAAGAGTTCTCTTTGCCGCGGCTTCCACCCCTGCATTAACTCTGCCAAATGAACAAGAGCACCTGAGGCATGAACCCGTGATCACCCTGGCCTCACTAAGGGCGCCAAGAGAGGAAAGCCTGATGAAGTACTTAGAGTTATTACTTTCCGATGCCGACTCGAACAGCAGCTCAGCTATGCAAGTTATGACCACTGGAGCAACTTCAATCGAGGAGCAGCTGGCTCAAATGAATGAAGCGATCACAAAACTCACACGAACTATGGAAGAAAAAGACTTGCAAATCGTCGCACTCGCCAACCAACTGGAGGTGCAGTGCGACGTAAAAGTCAACCTCACGGGTAATCCATTAAAGAAAGAAGCTGACAAAGAAGAGGAGCCTCCAGTGGAGAAAGTCAAAGAGAAGCCAGAGTCAGAGCAAGCAGTGGCGCTAAGATCTCTCTTTATCCAGCAGCTGCAGGAGATGATCGCAAGCACAATCAAGACGCAGTACGAAGGAAGCTCACATGACTATGTGCTGTACTCAAAGCCCTACTCTAAGAAGATTGATGCTTTGAAGATGCCGAGGGGTTATCAGCTGCCAAAATTCATGCAGTTCGACGGAAAGGGAAACCCAAAGTAACATGTCACCCATTTCATTGAAACTTGCAACAATGCTGGGATGGAGGGAGACTACCTTGTCAAGCAATTTGTGCGCTTGCTGAAATCTAACGCCTTTGACTGGTACACCAACCTCGAGCCAGAGTCTATCAACAGTTGGGATCAGCTAGAAAGGGAATTCCTCAACCGCTTCTATAGCAGTCGCCGCACTGTTAGCATGTTGGAGCTGACTAGTATGAAACAGTGGAAGGATGAACCTGTCGTCAACTACATCAATAGATGACGTTCATTAAGTCTGGATTGCAAAGATCGGCTTTCTGTAACCTCATTCATTGAGATGTGCGTTCAAGGCATGGATTTGGGGTTACATTACATCCTCCAAGGCATAAAACCAAGAACATTTGAGGAGTTGGCAACTCATTCCCACGACATAGAGCTGAGTATCGCTAATCACGGGAAAAATGAGCCTATCGTCGACTTCAAGAAGGATAAGGTGTTCACCCCAAATGTAAACAAGACTGGGAAGAAGCCCGCCAATGAAGCTTTTACCGTCAACACTACCCCCATCAAAACCTCATCCGTACCCTTTTCCTAACTCATATATGGCTGCAATGCTAGACGACTTGCGCCACATACTGCAAGTACCATCACATCATGAGCCATCCTGTTAGCAAATGCTTCGTCCTCAAAGAACTTATCATGAAGCTAGCACAACAAGGGCAAATCGAGCTCGAACTTGAAGACACGGCTGCAACACATACTACTACGATCATGTTTGGATCATTCAACCCCGTTCCCCTCCAAAGGATTCATGACCATTCCGGCCAATGCTCAAGTCACACGACATCTTTTGCACAACCATCGCTGGCGGCAAGCGATCGAGGTGCACCTACCAACAATGAAGAAGGGTGGCCATTGGTGACCTACAAAAAGATGAGGAAGCCTAGACATCAAGTCACAAGGCCAAATGGGAAGAAAGGGAGAAAGCACCACCGCCGTAAAAATAGGATGCCCAAAGGAAGCATAAGAGTTGCTAAGCCAACGTACAGTGGGGAACCTATGGAGCAAGAGCCACGCATTCCTATGTCCTTGCATGAATATTTCCCGAATGACTTCTTCCAAAAGTGCACTACTATTGCCTGTCACATGGTTGAAGTAGAGATTGAAGAGCCCTCAAAAGGAAAAGCTGTCACCACTGAGGAAGAAAATACCCTCACACCCAAAGAAGGTCTGCCAACACACTTCAGTATTGAGGAAGCGCTACGATTGCCAAAGAAGATGCGAAGAGCACTAGCAGCGGTCTTAGCAAGTCCCGACGACCATGAAGTGCAAGAAAGCAAGGACGAATGCTTGAAGCTTCAGCCACATGAATGTGCCACATGCCATGCCACCCAGGACGCAATCAACTTCACGGACGAAGACTTACTGCTGGGATCAAAGCCTCACAACCGTCATCTTTTCATCTCGGGGTACGTAAGGGAGTATAAAGTCAACCGCATGCTTGTAGACGGTGGATCGGCTATAAACATCATGCCAAAGTCAACAATGACCACAATCGGCATCAAGGTGGATGAACTGTCCCTAAGTCCCTAAGTAGTCCACACTGGCCAATCTTCACGCCAACAAGCCCAAGAGAACGGCACTAAAGAGGAAGTCTAAGACGTCTTCCCCGTCACGATCCAAGAAGACAAAGAAGATGAAATCCCTAAGGAAGACGTCACTTCTGGCTCTTTCAACTCAAAGTCTTCACCTCGACCGCTGGGGGCATGCTCCAAGTCAAGCAAAGTTGAAGGATGAACTCATGTCGCTCGAAAGAAATTACACATGAAGCCTACGTTGCATCCACAAATTAACCAGTCGGAAAGAGGGCAAGAAACCATTGTTAATACACTTTCAAGCCTAGATGAAGCTGAGATTGTCAACAAAAACGAAATTGATTTCATTCAAGAGGTCATGGACTTGGGACGGAACTTAAATGTTGTCCTAAAAAAATCAGGGCAACTGCGTGCTTGGATAGAGTTTCGTAACTCAAAACAATACAATGCCTGAAGAAGCAGCACCATGCTCCTGGTTCGCATGAGCATAAAAGGCGACAATAAGACTTCTCGCCTGCATGAGCTTAAACTGCACACGGCACAACACTCCTGGCCCGCAAGAGTATAAACTGTGTACGGCAAAATCATCATCAAAATCATCATCAAAATCACCATTAAAATCGCCAAAAGCAATCCATCACTCTTTTGAACTACGTCATGACTTGATCCCTCCTCAACCGAGGGTACGTAGGCAACTTGAAACTTCAAAACTTCAAGTACAGTGATAGGAGCATATTTATGCGACTTAGTTAGCTTGTTTCCTTGCATTTACTTAGTTAGTTTATGTTTATTATAGTGTTTTAAGCTATTTTCATGTGTTTGTAGGTCCAATTGGCAAAGTTGGCAAGAAAGTGCATTTTAGAGCATTTTGGAGCAATTCTGGGCTGAAATGGATTGCATGCATATGGAGCACAAGGAATAGACGAATTTGAAGTTCAAATGAGGCTAGGAATGTGTTTAAAAGTTGGAGAAACAAATTCAAGTCAAAGAAGATAATGAATCAGCTACAAACATGGAACATTATCCAAACCAACCTTATCTTATCTTATCCTTATCTTATCTTATCCTATCTTAATTCCAGCTGCAAGGGGGACTCTTTTTCATAATAGGATGCCTAAAACCTGTTTTTAGGAGGTCTTTTCCATCTAGAAACATGCCACAACACTCCTTTCTAGAAGTCCTAAAAATCTGGCGCCCCAAACCTTTCTAGAAGGCATTTGCCTTGCCTTGCACTCCATCCCCTTCCCTTCAATTGCTGCCGCACCTTCCCTACCCTTATTCCTCTTGGATTCTGATTTAATTAGCCTATTCCCTTGTGGATTTGGATTGTGCAAAGCCTTTTCAGAAATTAATTGGGCTAAACCCTTTTCCTGATGGATTTAAGCCTTGTGTCCCACCCTAGGGCCCTAATCCTTTATTTCTGCTAAGTCCAAGTCGTAACCTGATTTCCCTAGGGTTTTCCATGCCTATATATACATATTTTGAGGCTGCTGCAGGTTACCACCCCCTATACCACACCATAATTTGTAGCCATCACCATCCATACACAGAAACACCCTTTGCCGCAAGAAGGAGAGGAGGAGAGCTTTGCCATGGCTTCCATTGGAGGATGACCTTGTGCCGCAACAACCTGTAACCATTGGAGACTTCCTGAGTTCTTTCTTCCCTTGTTTTAGTTTCAATGTTTATTTCAGATTGCTTTTCAATTGTCATGAACATGTGTAATTAAGTTTTTCTTAGTTAGAGGTGAATTCGAAGCCATGGACATATGTTTAATATGAATTGATTACCTCCAGTTATTGTTTTGTAAAACATGAATGCGATTCACTTATCTGTTTGATTAAAACTTATTCTTGTATGTGGGTTAAGGGTGCACACTTAGTTTGCATGCATGAATCTGATGCTAAAATATAAGGGAATTTCACCTAATTGTTATGAACTTATATTTATGAGTAGTAAAGGTTGCTAGTCACAATCGTGTTAAGTGAATCCATGGCAGGAGTATCATCATGCTTTTCATAGTTACGAATGCCTTGTCAATGCTTATGATTTTCATAGAACTTAATGATCTTTGAATGTATCTCTATTATGCGTATTCCATGTAGGGAACTTGATAAGAATAATTTGATTGTTGATGCGTTATCCATCCAATTCAACGAATTAAGGAAAATCTGAAAGTTAATTTGTGCATTCACGATTAATTTGGGGCATTGTCATTCATGGTTTAAAGAAACAATACTGGAAATCAATTTGTATGCATATGTTTCATGTGTGGAGAAGGATCCTCTAACTATCTTTTCACCCTTGAATTCACCTTAATTTCGTTTTAACTTACTTTGTCAAATTCGTCCAAAAACCCCATCAGTTCTTATTTGTGCTTTAGTTTTGTCAAATTCGTCCAAATCTGTCCCCTTTCTGTGTTTTGAGTCTTACTAGTCGAGAATTTGTCCAATTCACTCTCTAGTATCTGTTTTGAGTCTATTTAGCTTAGTTTGTGTGTTTTGAGTCAATTTGGTCAGTTTTGAGTCATAAGAGTCTAGTTTAGTGTTTTAGAGTTTAAATTGTGTAGATTAGCATCCCTTCTAATCCCCGGCCTAAAACGATCCCTACTTTCATATACTACGTCGTTAGGGTTTTAATTTGAGTGTCAAGTAATTTTCACATCATACAGTCACATCATCAACAAAAGCACAAACACTTTGAAGAATAAAGAGCAAATTCAAGAATGAGAATACTTTATTTCTTTAAAGGAAGGATTTGGTTACAAAGCCTTATTACAAAAGAATGAGCAGTACTCCAACGTCACCACCGAGGGAAAACTACTATGACCAAAAGGCACTACACAGCGAAACCCCGCTGCGGTCTTTTGCATAGCGCCACATGGCAAAAAGTGACGCACTGCAACAAGCCTCAAGCAGCAGGACGATGGACAGTGCAACAAGAACAGCAGATGGTGAAGTAACGGTAGAGCAACAAGCAGTGCAGTTGCTGTGCAATGGTTGCGCAGTGACGGTTTGATCCCATATATATATATATATATATATATATATATATATATATATATGCAGAAGAACTCAGAGAAGCAAAAGAAGTGATGTGACTCTGCAAATACAGTGCGGTGACGATGCAAAGTAAAAATGACCCGCATGCAGAGAAGAGTGAAATGCGGTGACTGTACAAATAATAGTGACTGTGTAAACAACGACTCATGCCTGAAAAAGAAAACCAAAATGAAAGATGATGGGATGGTGCACTTGGAAAATATGATTATGCACGGCACTATCCTGGAAAATGTGATTTAAAAAAAAAAAAAAAAAAAAAAAAGCGAGAGCCTTCACAAATGTCACTTATGTGAAGCCTCAGTACTCGGCGAAACCCTAGAAGCAGGAGGTATTGGAGATAGATTATTCGGAGCCTCAATACTTGCTCGAACTCAAGATGTTGAAGGCAAAAGGTGCCTCTAAAAGAAAGCCACAAACCTCTGATGGTCACTTTGAATCCGACCTTCAGATTCCTGCAGCTGACCAAGCTTTCTCTTCATGCTCGTTGAATAATTAATTACAAGCTTGAGCAACCCTCTATTCTCACGCTTGAGCCGCCTGATCTCTTGTCTAAGACTTGCCACCTCAGCCGTTAATGATTCAACTTGGCGAGTTCGAGCAAGTAGGCTTTGGCCCATATTGGACACAGAGCCCGCACACTGAACACTGAGAGCCCAGGACTCTTGCATAGCCAACTCATCGGACCGTCTTGAAAGCAACCTATTATCCCTAGGAGTAAGGAGGTTCCTAGCTACCATTGTAGCTGTTGTTGCATCCCCCATCACAGAGTCTTCAACTGTAAGAGGGCCATTAGAAGAGAAGAAGGATAGGCGCCATATATTACCCTGACGCGGCGCACCTGTATCACTCATGAGACTCAAATCTAGGCAAATGTTAGACGGGTAAGCCATTTTCAGAAATGGTTAAAGAAAAGGGTTGAATGGAGTAAAATCTCAGAAATACACCAGAGATAATTCACACAAGCGGGTAATCTTCAAAGTGTGCATGTTGGATGTGATCGACACCCCTATAAAAGGAAAGGTAACACAACCACTAATTCAAAAATCGAAGAGACACCACTCTCTGAATTTCAAAAGCCGGATTTTCCTACATAAAGTCTGTCAACACTTTTCAGACCCAATCTTAGCTTTTCGGATAGCACGTGCAACTTTATCAAAGATCTTTGACAAAGTTGAAAACGCGTGAAGTCTACTATTCCAACTACCACACTTTGCCGACAAGCGTGGGAGACAAGGCCTCCTCCGCACCACGACCTGCTATTGCGCCCTTCCCTATATAGGTCGACCTTCATCCTCTATGGCAAGGCACACATCTAAGATGTCTGACTCTTCTTCCTCGCCAAGAAGGTATCTGCAATCAAGCCTTTCAGCATACTCAGTTATCTTTCTCTTCAAGAACACATCTTCGATCAAGTCACTCAAAATGATCAGCTCATTTCCTCAACCAGAAACCCCTTTCGATCGAAAAGTTTACACCCGCATCAAAATCTTATACTCTTTCCTCCAAGAGCAAAAGTACCTCATATCATCAGGGTTGAGAGCAAGAGTATCTCGTAGCATGCTTTCTCCCTATCTTTTTCTTTGTCATCTCTCTTCACTATAGGACAAGGAGAAATAGAGCAATCAGCCGGCGCTTGGAATCAACCTTCTGAGTTGGAATCGACTGCCTGGAACCCCTTCCCTAATTATTTACCTAGCCTTGCTCTGGAGTACTCATGTTCAACATCTTGTGCTTCCAGAGAAGATACCATATCCGCCTGGAAAACAGGCAAGGGAAATTGATACATCGAAGCATGTGGAGACAAGCGTAACCAATACATGCGCTGATCCATCTGCTGCTTCTTCAAAAGCAAACGTATCTCATATCATCAGGGTCAAAAGCAAAGGTATCTTATATCATGCTTTTTCCATGTCTTTTCCTTTACCCTTGCTCTTACCTGCATGACAAGGAGAAAGAAAGCAACCAGTCACAATCTGAAATCAAACGTCCAATCTGAAACTGATTGCTCGGAACCTTTGCCTGATTGCTTTCCTCGCATTGCTCTCGAGCACTCATCCTCAACTGTTGTCAAGGTCACGAATTCCTTCGGCAAATACCTTATGACAGTGGATTAGATATTGGCCCTGTACACTGAAGTTGCCAAGCAGGGATGAGTCGCTAAGAAGTAATGCTATGAAGGACCATTCAAATGCAAAGGTTGCACACCACTTCTACTATGCCACAAATTGAAGCAGAAGATTCAATGATGAGCTGGAACAGGCCACTACAACACAACGCATTTCCTGCAAAACCGCATAATCCAGATGGAAGAGTCTAAATCAGATCCAAGCTCGGCATCACTGCCCTATCTAAAGGACTCAAGAAGCTTCAACAACCTTTCACTGGCACCGTCGTCGAAGAGCAAAGCCTCGCCGTGCAACGCTGTCAAATCACCATTACTTATTCGAAAGCAAAAGTATCTCATATCATTAGGGTCGAAATCAAGTGTATCTCATATCATGCTCTTTCCCTGTCCTTTTCCTTGTCTTTGTTCTTACCTATAGGACAAGGAGAAAGAGAGTACTCAGTTGGCACTTGGAATCAATTTTCTGGTCTGGAACCGACTGCCTGGAACCCCTTCGCTGATTGCTTACCTAGAATCGCTCTCGAGTACTCATCTTCAACTGTTGATCTACTTCCAGAGAAGATACTACATCTGCTTGGAGAACAGATAAGACGAGTGACAATGAAACATCAATCTTGTGGATCATCAGCAAACACAACAAATGTACGTGTTGATTCATCCCCTAACCCTCTTCAATATGAATTGGAAAGAATGAACAAAGAAATAGGTCGTCACCTCCACCTCGTGCCTGCCTGCCAGGTGTTCAAATCCTGAAACCGCTCGTGGTCCTGTCTAAGTTCAAGATCAAGCCCCAACGGCCATTTGAAGAGATCACAAAACCGATTCAAGATCAAGTGTCCACCACCCTCGAATCAAACCCAGTTCAAGATTGAGTATGTGGAAAGTAAGTTCAGACCTTTAGAGGAAACCAGAAAACCCTCCAGCCCAGTTCAAGACTAAGCCTGTGGAAAATTAACCTTTGGAGGAATCCAGAAAAAAACCTCCAGCCCTGTTCAAGATTAAACCTGTGGAAAATCAACAATTGGAGGAAACCAGAAAACCTTCCAGCCAAATTTAAAATCAAGCCCCGATGGCCCTTGAAGAAATTTCAAACAAAATTCAAGAGCAAGCCTCAATGGCCCTTGAATCGACATCTACACTAAGGGACTTCAAAACGCATCTTCTACATGTGACAAACACATGTATACAACGCGCCTTGAAGTGGGGACATTTGTAGACATTGAAATTTCGGTGAAATAAATGTTGGCCATTGCATTAAAATTACATTTGTAGACATTAAAATTTCAGTGAAATAAATGTTAACCATTGCATTAAAATTACAACAACCCACCCAATTCACCTACAACCTCCATTCAATTCACCTACAACCTTCCACTTAATTCACCTACAACAATCCACTCAATTCACCTACAACTTCCATTCAATTCACCTACAACCTTCCACTTAATTCACCTACAACCTCCATTCATTTCACCTACAACATACACTCACTTCACCTACAACCTCCATTCATTTCACCAATAACATCCACACTCACTTCCCCTACAACATCCACTTATTTCACCTACAACATCCACACTCAATTCACCTACAACCTTCCACTTATTTCACCTACAACATCCACACTCAATTCACTTACAACCTTCCACCCATTTCACCTACAACATTCACTAACCTCACCAAGAAAATTGGTGGTGGTGATTCATTCTCAAAGTCTATAAATAGGCTTCTCCATCACAAGACAAAAAGACTAATGGACATCACACCAAAACCTTGAAGCTTTGAAACTCTAAAAGCTCTAAAGCAAATCTCGAAGGATCAAGAAAACTCTCTTCGTTCTTCGTTCAATGTTCTTCCAAGATCAAGCCCCGACGGCCCTTAAAGAAACTTCGTTCAATCTTCCAAGATCAAGCCCTGATGGCCTTTGGATCAACAATCATCCACCTTCGAGATCAACCCCCGACGGCCCTTGAAGAAACTTCATTCAACCTTCCAAGATCAAGCCCCAACGGCTCATTGGATCAACAACATCCGTTCTTCAAGAATCAAGCCCAAAAGCCCTTGAAGTTCGTTCATCGTTCATCTGTTCTTCAAGAACAAGCCCAAAAACCCTCGAAGATCATTCATCGTTCATCATCCATCCAACCTTCAAGATCAAACCCAACGGCCCTTGAAGAAACGTTCATCTACCTTCAAGATCAAACCACCAACGGCCCTTGAAGAAACTTCCCGTTCATCCAAGATCAAGCCTTGACGGCCCTTGGATCAACAACATCCATAAACCAACATCTTATGGAGATCGAATCATAGGAACAAATTGTAAAAGAGATTGTAACCCCAAAAATTAATACAAAATATTATTTTGTACGCATGTTCTTGTCTCTTTCATTGCAGGAATTTCCGTGTTCACAATAAGTCAATTCCAGACAAATTAATTACAAGTGGACTCTTATCTTGTCAAAAGCATGAACATGGTTGACAACTAATTCATGTACCAACTTGTGTTCGATCATACTGTGTTATTCTGTACATATGTTGAATATTAATACATCATTACTTGATCTGTTTCAAATTTGAATGGTATGAAACGACTCGACTCTAATTCACTTAATTATTTTTATTTACTATCAGTGATATCTTTAGGTAAATTAATCTAAAAAAAAGGGTGAATGGTTTAAACGTGAGACGCAGTGAGTTGAAGTGAGTTTAAGAGGAATAACCTAATCTTCAGGATAATCAACCACTTTCATTAATTAGTTTATTAGTCATGTCGTGTTTTGTTTGCAAACACATATATGTTAATTGGAAATTTTCAGATTCGCTAAGCTCATTATGGAGGATTGCTTGGCTCCTCAAAAGATGAAAAAGAATTCCTCCTCAAAACACTTTGTGACTAATCAAAAAAATGTTTCGTGCATATGATCGAAATGCTTAATAAGTGGTGCCACTTTATGCCTACAGTATCACAAAAAAGCACTTGCTAGATGAAAAACATTTGGCCCCTAAAGCAGGAGTTCGTCTTCTAACATTTCAGGCGACAGATATTTGTCGGACAAAAATCATCGCGCAAAACCCACCGCTAGACATTTGATCAAACAAATAGTAGAATCCAACAAGTTAACCTTTCCCAATGAACTTACCAACGAATACTCCGTCAGGCAAGTTAATTTTCATTTCCAACAGTCAAAGGATTTCGTCTCGTTACCTAATCTCCAAACGTTTATTTTTGGTAATTTTTGACGCACAAAATCTCGTAATATATGCTAACAATATTGACAGTTGATTGTGGAAATTAATTTTCCCGATTTCGAAAAACCCAATGAATTGAATATGTATAATATGCCAATATATTGCCCGACGCATTTTGGGCACCTTACCCGACGAATACCCTAATCCCTAAACCTTAATGACTTTAGCTGATGGGCTGTTCTAAAATTCCGTCGGGCATGGGTCCTTAATATATGAAAGTCATTTCCGTTGAGCAAGAGTGTTTACTCGACAAATTTTTTTATTCCATAGGCCAAGAAGTAATTTTTTATTTTTTTTAACAGTAAGAGAAATGGGCCTTTGCACTTAGATGAAATTAATAAACTATTTTATTCAGTACATAGTAACATTACTTTGTTGAACCCTCAATCACTGTCGGTATACTCGTTTGCTTCCTTATTATCCATTTCAATGTCGATTTCATTGCTTTAGTCATCGTTGCTTTCTTCAAACAAGGAATTCCGCTGAATTGGTGGTGGCCGCCTAAGGTCAATAGATAATGCATCTATTTCAATTTTAGGGACATTTATCTAATTTCTTGAATTCACCGTAAAACAATAAATTATTGTTCGTGCATGCATGGATCTTGTCATATCCCAACCCGAGATCGATCAAGATCTTCTTCGAGCGAAAATGATTTGCAGGCAATGCATTTGGTTTCGGAAACATAAGTTCAATAATCCCCATCACCATATTGTAGCTTTAATTGGTCATACTACACTCTACGTTCATGTGTATCAACTCTACAATGGTTGTTAAGACGAAAAAATCTTCTGACCAGGATACAATTCTTGCTGAGGTTCCTTCAACAATTTATCGTACTTCTCAAGATCTATGGATGGCTCTTCATCCATATTGCGTGAACCATTAGGGAAAGCATCATTCAATATGGCTATCACTTGGTCATCATCAACATGGCCAGATGAAATGATCCATGCCTAACTATCCCACTACTAGAAGACGTGGACACTGTACTAGGCAATTCTCCATGATAAGTCCAATTGGAGTAAGTGTGTACCATCCCATTTATATACAAATGATATTGGACTTCTTTCAGTGTCGTCTAAACATAGTCGTTACATTTCACACAAGGACACCTCATAAGATTATGAGCACTAACATGGTTCCTTTCACATTGAATAAACTTACCGATCTCATCCAAATATTGGTCACAACTTCTATCTTGCAACTTGATCCACTCTTTGTCCATTACGCATGTTTTAAGAGAATTTTGTCATCATAATGAATTGATATACGCTTCATCGCTCCCTTATGCCTTCGGTAATGATCCTATTCCATTAGAAAGTCCACTATCTGTGTTACGGTTTGCGATTCACGTGACTATTTCTGATCATAAAAAATTCGGCAATGTCTTCGTAAGGTTCCCGTAATGCACGATGTAGATATTACATACAAATGCATCGAAGAATATTAGGGTGATACAACAGCATTTTCCACAACAAAACTTAGTCACGTTCATTGCAAATCCTAAACACATATTACTGCACTCCCAAACTGTCTCAATGGGACAATTCAAGATTCATCGTTGAGTCGAATACTGCGTCTACATGTGCATCCAATAGAATCTTAAACGGGTCTAAGGTTTTTTCAAATTTATTATACAAAGTTAATCAACATAATTAACTTTG
Source organism: Heteromeles arbutifolia (assembly GCA_024362995.1). Classification (NCBI taxonomy): domain Eukaryota; kingdom Viridiplantae; phylum Streptophyta; class Magnoliopsida; order Rosales; family Rosaceae; genus Heteromeles; species Heteromeles arbutifolia. Next base: position 8,662,846 of record JANCRC010000015.1, read on the forward strand.
TATAAACGGTTGTGAAATTTTAACAATTTCACACTACGATTTCCTAGACTAATATTGCAATAATTAAGTTCGCCTTATCAACATATATTTCAATAACACACAAACTCAAAATTTTATGTGACACACAATTTCAACATACATAGGTATCACAATTAAATAAATTCCAACTTACCATTTATAATTAAGAGACAAATACACACCTTTCCTTTAACTTCCATTTCAATCATAAACCTACAACAATTAAAATTAATTAATCACACATTCAAATAAAAAATATTCAACGAATAAAAAAAAAAACTAACCTTCAATTAATTGGGATAGGAAGAGATGAAGAAGAGGATGTGTGTGTGAGAGAGTGAGGGTTAGCAGAAGCAACGACAGAAGGAATGAAGAGAGGAAGAATGAGTAGAAAGAAGAAGCATGAAACTAATTCATGAATAAAGGTTTTCCCAATAAACCACTCCATCGAGCAACCACTAAAACAATTCATGAATAAGGGTTTGTCCGACAAACCACTTTGTCGGAAAACCACTAAAGCGCCGTTGATCAAGGGCTTCACCACTGGTTTTTTAACATGTCATTGTGGTCCTTTACCCAACGACCCTCAATAGTAACTGGACGAATATGTTCGTTAGGCAAAGGGAGCTAGCCGACGAACTAGGAGTTTGTCCTGCAAACCTCAAGGTATTGCATGCTATTTTTTTCTTCTTGGTGACAAAATCTTGCCCGGCGCTTAAAAGTTTGCCCTACTAATACTTTCGGTTTCGTAAAGGTTTTTGATGTGAAATTAAATTGCACTCAAACTTAAACCCTATTGATGACAATTGTAGTAAAGATGCAAGTAGGGATCGTTCTAGACCGGGGATTAACTAGGGATGCTAATCAACACAAATAAGACTCAAAAACACTAAACTAGACTCTAATGACTCAAAACTAACTTAAAACACTAAAAACAGCAAGAAACAATCAAAAAGACTCAAATCTAGACCCTAACAATTGGTTTTGACGAAAATAGAACTTAAAAGACTCAAACAACTAAGAGAAAACAGGTTTTGACTCTAAAATCAAGTTTAAATGAAAGGGGGATTGTTTTTGACGAATTTAAAACTAAAACAGAAACTTTGCATAGAACACTTTATAAAAAACGAATTTTGTGATTTTAAAAGGGTGAAAGGCTAGTTAGAGGGCCATTCTCCACACATGAACATATGCATATAAATCGATTTCCAGTTATTCTTTCGACAAACCATGAATGACAATGCCCCAAATTAATTGTGTAGAACTAATTAATTGTCAGATTTCCCTAGACTCATTGAATTGGATGAAAAGCATACGACAACCCAAATCATTCTTTATTAAGCTCCCTAACTATGAAAAGCATGATAGAGACACGAAACAAAGATCATTAAGCTTTGTGAAAATCAAAAGCATTGACATGACATTCGTGACTATGAAAAGCATGACACTCTTGCCATGAATTTACTTAACGCGACCGTGACTAGCAACCTCCACTACTTGTAAATATAAGTTTGTAACGATTAGGTGAAACTCCCTTATATTTTAGCATTAAATTCATGCATGCAAACTAAGTAGGCCTCCTTAATCAACACACAAGAACAAGTTCTTAATAAAACAGATAAGTAAACCACATTCACGATTCATGAAATCATAACTGGAGGAAATCAATTCATATAAAACATATGTCCATGGCTTCGAATTCACCTCTAACTATAAAGAAATTAGTTCCTCATGTTTGCAATCAAACAAATATAAATAAAATTAAACATTAAAAACAAAGGATAGAATACACCTAGAAAATGCTCCAGATTCCTTCCTTCCTTGCAAGGCTGCGGCACAATGAGTGTGTGGTGGATGGATGTAGGTGAGTTATGGTAGAGGGTGGTGGTCTGAATGGTGCAGCAAAATAGTGTATTTATAGGGAGAGGGTGCGGTACCAACATATAGTGTAGGAAAAGGATTACAAAATGTAGTTTGTGTAGGAAAATAAAATCACAATCCTAAGGGGAAAAGGTTTATGTAATCCTAGCAGGAAATAGGACATCTAGAAGGTCAAAAACCAAAGGGATTTAGGAGAAAGGTGCAGCTGGATCATGCATCTAGAAGGCTTGGGGCGTCACCTTTATAGGAACTTCTAGAAAGAGTGTTATTTGGCTGATTTTGGGGTTTCTAGAAGGGGATAGGTGCAGCACCTTTATAGGAAGGGATAAGGTTCCTAGAAATCAAGTTTTAAGGTCTCCTAAACTGAAATTGAATCCCTTTTGCAGCAGGAATTAAGTTAGGAAAGGATTAGGATAGGATAAGATAAGGTAAGATAAGATATGGTTTGGATAAGATAAGGATAAGATAAGGTAGTTTTGGATAATGTTTTGGATAATTCTCCTTCTTTGTGGCTGATTCCTTATCTTCTTTAACTTGGATTTATTTCTTCAACTCTTTTGCACATTCCTAGCATCTCTTGAACTTCAAATTCGTCCATCCATCTTGCTCCATACTTGTGATATCCATTCCAAGCCCAAAACTGCTCTAAAATGCTCCAAATTGCATCTTTTTGCCAACTCTGCCAATTGGACCTGAAAACACACGAAAATAGCTTAAATCACTATAATAAGTAGAAACTAACTAAGAAAATGCAAGGAAACAAGCTAACAAAGTCGCATAAATATGCTCCTATCAAATTCCCCCACACTTAGCTTTTGCTAGTCCTCGAGCAAAACAAAAAAACAAAACATAACCTAAACCTTCCAACGTTCGCCTCAGGGATTTCCAATGGAACATAACATGTTAAAAATCACTACTTACATAGATTTCAATTATCCCTACCCTCGAACTTATACTTAATCGCAGTAGCCACTCACTAGCTCGCATCTAATCAATTAAAACAACATTTTGAATGTAGTAACATGCCTTAGAGAATCCCTCAATTCCTCACAAGATATACACTCTATTTTCACACAGATTTTCTGACTACACTCCCTACACTAGGTATATGTGAGAAGATTGATGTAAACATGAAAACGAGTACTCACATATGTATATAACAAAGAAAGCAATTTCTGGAATTAATAATGCATGTATAGATATATAATCTCATGAATGGAAAGCTAATACTTAGACACGAGAACCAGGGACACCATATGCTCATACCAATCCCAAACTCCACATATTGAAACACATAACAATCAAGATAGAAGTCAATGGGTTGTAATGGGGCTAAGGGTATTGGCTAACAAAGAAAGGTAAAAGATAAACAAAAGTTCTTAAAGAAATAGCAAGCAAAATAATGAAATCAACACTTAGAATTCACTTTTGAATGCAACCACAAACTTTGAATCTTATAGGGGATTTCGTACAACTTAGGGTCAAATTCAACTTTTTGGACCCCTTCTTCAACAACCAACAATTGTGAGCTCTTTCTCACTTATTTTGAACACTTTTCATACTTTTTCACATACTTTTCTTTTTCTTTTCTTTTTCTCACGAATTTTCTTTTTTTTTTTTCTTTTTTTTTTTCTTCTACCCCGTACCCCTTTTGTTACTTTGCTTGGCACATACACAAGAATCCCTTCCCCCACACTTGTTTGCTGCCTAATAATGAACAAAGGGAATTCACTCTAGGTCATGCTTCACCACGCCTTAAGAACAAGGGTATGGATAGTCCTATATACTAGGCTAGGTAAGGATAATGTGGGCTAACAAAGAAAATAGGCTAATTATGGCTCAAAAGGGTTAAACCTAATACATATGCAAAGGGTTAGGCTTTTTGGCTCTGGTTTTAACTAAACAACTTCATCTTGTTTTATGTTATGCTAATCAATTTTAGTTTTGAATGAAACGGGCATGAGTTCTAGTATTTGGAACTAAATGATTGTAGGTTGAGCACCTTTTTCAAGGAAATATAGAATAGCAGGAACATTTAAATAGATTTGATTCTTTATCGGGTCATAAAAACCAAATCCTCATCATTGTGTTGGAAGGTACCCTAAGACACAAACACACAAAAATGACTCAAAAACGACTCTTTTTGGGTTTTTTCAAAACTTTTTTCAATTTTTTTTTTTTTGTAAATTTTTGTATTTTCTTTCAAGACACATAAAAAACACTTCAAAACACCCTAAAAACACTCAAAACAGTGAAAAACAACCTTAGAAGTGATAGGTGATAAAAACCCACGAATTTTTCAATGAAAACACTTGTTTACCCCCCCACACTGAAACCAAACATTGTCCTCAATGTTTCAAACATAGACACACACAAAAGCAAGCAAACAACACAACTAACAAACATGACAAATATGGCAAAGTAAAAGCAATAAAGAGTAGGGTTTAGAAATGCAAATCTGGTTGTAGGGCCGAAGCTTCCTAGTTCTTCTTTATTTGCATGGGTTGCCTCCCAAGAAGCGCTTGCTTTAACGTCTTCCAGCCGGACGATACCTCCAATTAAACATCATTGAAGACCACAGCATGGAATTGATCTTTGAATGGAAGGTGATACTTGAAATGATTCGGCAATGGTTTAAATTCTAGTGTGGGTACCTGAATCATTAACAACATATTAGTATAAAACAAAATTGAAATTAGGGGAGGTGGCTTACCTGTGTTCTCCGACGAGAACTCAAGAATAAACACCACTTCTTTGAAAGTTTCAGGAATTTTGCACTTGGCCAGATTGAATGTGATGGTTGTGACTTGTCCCGTGTCATAAAATTCAACTTCTTTGGGCTTTGTTGTTTCATGAACATCATCTTTGATGCATTCTACATATTCTCCACCCACTTCTTTCTCTTGAACCATTCTTCTTGAGGTACAATTCTCTTCAAAAATTTCAACACATTCTGGAATTGGATTTATTGTATCAAGAATTGGGATAGTACTTGGCACTTTTGGGAAGGCTTCCATGATGTCTTTTTCACTTTCTTCGTTCTTGGAAATCATGAACCTGCGAGGAAAAGGTGCATTCGGAGGAATAACATTAGAATGAATTGAATTTGGGACGTCCTTACTTGTGGTGGGTGGTTGAGAGGGCTCAGGGGGCTGCGGCAAGGGTTGTTCTTCCCTTCCTGTGAGTGTGTCTTCTTCCTCCTCCTCAATCAGCAGCTCTTTGTCCACTTCTAAGGTATGTTTGGACGTTTTTAGGTCAGCTCCAACCTCCATAGCACTTCCCAAAGTGATAGCATCATGGATTTCTAAATCTCCCATCGAATTGACAATAGTTGAGTTGGAGAGTTCACTTTGCTCTAGAATCTGTCCTATGAATTTCGCTATCTGTCCAATTTGCTTTTCCAAATGATCCATCCTTTTGTCTTGATTTTCTTGTCCCTGAGATAAAGAAGTGAGTAACTCAAGAATTTTATCATTATCCATTGACGAACCTGAACTTGGTTGGGCCGAATATGGTTGAGGCTGTGGTGGCTGCGCAGTTCTTGAATAGAACTCCTCCTCTTGCTGCCAATATCCACCTTGTTGAATTTGTTGAGGTTCCTCCCACATATAATCTGAATAATCTCTCCAATCAGAATTGTAAGCGTTGGAAAACATGTTGTCCCTTGATTGGTTATGGCTTTGATAACCCCAAGCACCTCCGTTTGCAATGAATTGACGAGTTTGATGTACTTGCCCATAGGGTACATTAAATGTAGGGGCAGTGTGCATTGTGCTTCTTTTGGCAATCTGGGACAATTGAGAAGTAAGATTGGCCAATTGAGCTTGAATGTTGGCAATTGCCATGTCTAGTACCTGAAACAAAGAAAACAAAACAAAACAAAATCAAAAACTAAAACGTAAAAACAAAAACACAAACAGAAACACGGGGGATTAGCAAATTTGCTAATCCCCGGCAACGGCGCCAAAATTTTGATGTGAAATTAAATTGCACTCAAACTTAAACCCTATTGATGACAATTGTAGTAAAGATGCAAGTAGGGATCGTTCTAGACCGGGGATTAACTAGGGATGCTAATCAACACAAATAAGACTCAAAAACACTAAACTAGACTCTAATGACTCAAAACTAACTTAAAACACTAAAAACAGCAAGAAACAATAAAAAAGACTCAAATCTAGACCCTTACAATTGGTTTTGACGAAAATAGAACTTAAAAGACTCAAACAACTAAGAGAAAACAGGTTTTGACTCTAAAAACAAGTTTAAATGAAAGGGGGATTGTTTTTGACGAATTTAAAACTAAAACAGAAACTTTGCATAGAACACTTTATAAAAAACGAATGTTGTGATTTTAAAAGGGTGAAAGGCTAGTTAGAGGGCCATTCTCCACACATGAACATATGCATATAAATCGATTTCCAGTTATTCTTTCGACAAACCATGAATGACAATGCCCCAAATTAATTGTGTAGAACTAATTAATTGTCAGATTTCCCTAGACTCATTGAATTGGATGAAAAACATACGACAACCCAAATCATTCTTTATTAAGCTCCCTAACTATGAAAAGCATGATAGAGACACGAAACAAAGATCATTAAGCTTTGTGAAAATCATAAGCATTGACATGACATTCGTGACTATGAAAAGCATGACACTCTTGCCATGAATTTACTTAACGCGATTGTGACTAGCAACCTCCACTACTTGTAAATATAAGTTTGTAACGATTAGGTGAAACTCCCTTATATTTTAGCATCAAATTCATGCATGCAAACTAAGTAGGCCTCCTTAATCAACACACAAGAACAAGTTCTTAATAAAACAGATAAGTAAACCACATTCACGATTCATGAAATCATAACTGGAGGAAATCAATTCATATAAAACATATGTCTATGGCTTCGAATTCACCTCTAACTATAAAGAAATTAGTTCCTCATGTTCGCAATCAAACAAATATAAATAAAATTAAACATTAAAAACAAAGGATAGAATACACCTAGAAAATGCTCCAGATTCCTTCCTTCCTTGCAAGGCTGCGGCACAATGAGTGTGTGGTGGATGGATGTAGGTGAGTTATGGTAGAGGGTGGTGGTCTGAATGGTGCAGCAAAATAGTGTATTTATAGGGAGAGGGTGCGGCACCAACATATAGTGTAGGAAAAGGATTACAAAATGTAGTTTGTGTAGGAAAATAAAATCACAATCCTAAGGGGAAAAGGTTTATGTAATCCTAGCAGGAAATAGGACATCTAGAAGGTCAAAAACCAAAGGGATTTAGGAGAAAGGTGCAGCTGGATCATGCATCTAGAAGGCTTGGGGCGTCACCTTTATAGGAACTTCTAGAAAGAGTGTTATTTGGCTGATTTTAGGGTTTCTAGAAGGGGATAGGTGCAGCACCTTTATAGGAAGGGATAAGGTTCCTAGAAATCAGGTTTTAAGGTCTCATAAACTGAAATTGAATCCCTTTTGCAGCAGGAATTAAGTTAGGAAAGGGTTAGGATAGGATAAGATAAGATAAGGTTTGGATAAGATAAGGATAAGATAAGGTAGTTTTGGATAATGTTTTGGATAATTCTCTTTCTTTGTGGCTGATTCCTTATCTTCTTTAACTTGGATTTATTTCTTCAACTCTTTTGCACATTCCTAGCCTCTCTTGAACTTCAAATTCGTCCATCCATCTTGCTCCATACTTGTGATATCCATTCCAAGCCCAAAACTGCTCTAAAATGCTCCAAATTGCATCTTTTTGCCAACTCTGCCAATTGGACCTGAAAACACACGAAAATAGCTTAAATCACTATAATAAGTAGAAACTAACTAAGAAAATGCAAGGAAACAAGCTAACAAAGTCGCATAAATATGCTCCTATCAGTTTTCTATAAACCCTAAACGTTGGCCTGATTTGCCCTGTGAACTCAATATTTCGTCGGGTAAAGCACTTTGACCTGACGAAAACGGTTTCGTCGAACAAGCTTTTGTAGAGCAAGCCTTATTTTCTGGTAGTGCTATTAGGTCGTAAGTGTGAACTCAACTCGCTAATTTTGTATGGATCTGATTCTTTAATTATAATGGTCCTAAATGTAGTAATTAATTTCATGCCAAGACATAAGGTGTGGGGTAGTCATGGATATACTTGGGTAGGGAACGACAATGAATATTAAACAAAAGGCCATCTTATTACATGCTTATTAAGTTTTGTACGGCAACCTGATCACTTCTAGTCGATCATTAATCAGCTAATCCATGGAGATTATCAGACAAACTGTAGCTTAACTGGATCAACCTCACTACAAAAAAAAATGAGCACTACACACAATAAATTATATGTGCCCTTTGAGGCCTAAAAGCACCAACAATTGTGCTCATAGACCAATAGCAACACTGTAGCAACTATATTTGTATATGTGCCCTCTATGGGCATCACCATTGCTGATGGCACACAGTATCGCTACTTGTGCTTAAAGAGTTCAGCATAAATAACAACCTATTTGTGTCTTAATTCTGACAACCATGTCAGGTTGTCAGGTGACAGAATTATATGCGCACAATTTTCAAATCGTGCCCAATAGGTTCAATTTAAAAAAAAATATTAATGTAGAAAGTTTGAAAATTTGAAAATTTTTCAAAATCAACAAATCCCACAATATACACGTATTTCAGTTATTTACAATAAATCCCATGTAATTTACAACCAAGCTCTTCTTCAGAATCCTATCCTCGCCCACTGCACTGCAACTGTTGGACCAAGTTCTTCATGTAATGAAGCTCACTTAACCACATTCCCTTCTTGCTTAAACTTAAGAGTCCCACAACTTTTTCTGAATTGAAAATAAATCATAATTGAATAAGAGTCTTAGTAAAAAGCATAGACTAAGAAATATTTATACCTTACAAATAGCATCCATTTCATCAAAGATTATCGCATGCAAACCACTCTGGTCTCTGGGGGAATTAAGGACATAATGAGATTAGAAATTATTGAAAAACCAGCCTAAGTGCACTTGACATGTACATATTTCCCTTACCGCAAGCCCTTTGATCATTCTCAGCATCAGCAAATAAATTCCTAACATTTTTCTTAGTTTCACCAACTTGCTCAAAACTTCAGGGCCATTAACAATCTAGCACAGTTCACAAACACAGAAATCTCATCAATCACCAATGCAGATAGTAACTAACTTATCTAAGGCTAAGTTGTATATCCAAAATCATTCAGACATGCTCAAATAACTTTGTTACAATAATGTACTAGCATCAAAATGATGTGTTAAATCATGATTCGACATGGTTCAATGTTTACAGCTGGCAGAATTTAATCGATTCATTACCTAAGCTTGTTATGAAAAATAAGAATACAAGATTGTGACTGTGAGTATCTAGTTCTTAATTTTATCTTAGTTTCACGTGTCATCAATTGGTAAGTCTTATTTGAAATACAGCTAAAACATAGAAAAGTAATCATTCAAATGAACAGAACAAATCTTAATCCTAAGAGATTTGGAACTCTCAGAAATTTAATAATAAAGAAAAAGTTGGATCAAACTCCAAATCTTTGGTTCTTTCTTGTTCAACATCTTTCCAATTTGACGAGCTATGAGAGTTTTTAAAGTACCAGGTGGCCCAGCATACCCTTTACATGCTTGATCCTTTATCTGGAAGATCAAAGTCATTCTAGTAAGGAGTGTGGTATAAAGTTATACCAAAAAGATATCAGCGCAACTAGAAGAATCAGTTATCTTACTTATTTGTCACGTGAGGAGGGAAAACATGGGATGCAAAAGCTCTTCTAAATATATCTGCAAACTCAGCACCTAAGCCACCAATTCCAAGTGTTTGAAGATTAAACTCCTTGTGCCTGACAATGTTGCTACTTGTAGCTTCACGCTGATTTACAATCTGACGAATATAGTTCAGAATATCAAATTTCAATACATTATTTGGTATTGTATACTATCTAAAATAATCCTGAAAATGGCCATCATATCATGACTCTGATATATGTAGCTAAATAATTGATCAAACGAGCAAGTGCAAAAAATAAATTAAGAAACAATTGAAGAGATATGATATCTACACCCTTAGCAAGAGTAAGGACAGTCATTTCTAAGAGAAAGAGATATTACCTAACACCGATATCATCGACATTGCTGATAGCCATACCGGTAGAAAGACCAGCAAGGCCACAAGCTAGATAGCCATACAGGTACTGATGATCACGACAATGATAAGTCCGTAAATACCAAACAAATAAAGTTGTGTTAATAACTGATTAGCAGCTCCTGATCAAAGAATGTAAACAAACAACTTTATAGATTAGATTATGTCTTTGTTGCACTGTAATACAAAAGAAAGAAAAAATCACAACCAATTTTAATACAATCAATTCACACATTACACACAAACTAACAATTCTAGAACACTAGAAATATGGAAATGAAACTAATACAGATACTATTTGATTAAAAAGAATTAATTAACAAAAACTTTAAAGTCATATATAAGATAATATTTTAAAATTGCAGAAGTATAGAGGTAGGGTTACATCCCACGTGAAAAACCATAGGTGTATGAACTCTGTTTCTCTCAGGTTTTCAACACTTAAAAAATTAGAGGACATGATTAAGTATAAATTTAACTGAGATCAGGTCAAACACCTCCAAACTTATCATACAACTCTACAGCTAGCTAACAAAAATACGGACTATCCAATTTTGAAATTCCAGTTGATCGATCACAAGGCATCAAAGGTAAAAAACAAACCCCTTAACCATCTAAACCCCTTTTCCTCCAAATACTGTGGAATCCCAAAAAATTACGATAAATTTGAGAAATTAAACAAAAAAAAGGAAAACTTGATTGTGAATTAGGAAAAATATAAAACAATTACCTCCTTATGGCATTGATCTGAGGAACAGTGAAGACGATGGTGCTTCATCATAATCTTAGATCCGATCTCAGACTTCACCGACTCGACGAGTTTGAACTCCTACAGCTTCTTCAACTCCATCTGAAGCTTGTCTTGCTCTTGGCCCTTTGTTTGGAGCTCTTCCTTCTTGATCTTCAAGATCTCCTCATTCTTAAGGAGCTTCTCGGTTTCTCCTTCTAAAGCCTCGTTGCCTGAAGCTTCTCTTGCATTTCTTCAAGTTCTTTCTCAACAATTGGGATCTGAGCGTGAGATGCAACGAGAGGGAGAGGCGGATTGATTGAGATAGAGAGAGATGCGGAGGCATTGGTGTTTCTCAAATCTGATGCACGGGTGTTTTTCCAAGAAAAAAAAGAAAGAAAATCTCAGATCTGAGAGAAGTGAGAGAAAGGTAGAGAGAGATGCATATATTTTGTTTGGTTGAGTAAGAGAGACAGAGGGAGAGGTTAAAGGGCGAGAGAGGGAAGTGGGGTGTGGCGTCTGGGTGGGTTAAGGAGGAAAGTGGGGTGTGGGTGGGTTAACTGAGAGAAAGAGAGAGAGAGAAAGACAGAGAGACAGAGAAAGTGGGGTATGTGTGGGCCATAAGTATTTGAAAAATAATAAAAAATAAATAATTGTGTCTTTAGAAGTAAAATGTTGGCACAAATGATAATTTGAGTCCATTATTTTTATAATGATGCCTTGAAAAAATATGTGTGAGATCCCACATTGCCTAGGGGAGTGGATCATGTGAGCCTTATATGTGTATTCTCATCTCTACCTAGCGCGAGGCCTTTTGGGAGCTCATGGACTTCGGGTTCCATCGAAACTCCCAAGTTAAGCGAGTAGCGCGCAAGAGCACTCCCATGATGGGTGACCCACTGGGAAGTTCTCGTAGCGAGTAGCGCGCAAGAGCACTCCCATGATGGGTGACCCACTGGGAAGTTCTCGTGTGAGTTCCCAGAAACAAAACCGTGAGGGCGTGGTCGAGGCCCAAAGCGGACAATATCATGCTACGACGGAGGTCGGGCCCGGGATGTGGTAGACCCCGGGCCGGGATGTGACAATATGTGTGCCAAATTTGTAGAAGAATGGGCACATTAATTAGTGCCTTTATACAAAGGAAACAAATACAATTTTTGTGTGTGTAAAATTGGTTAGTTACCCACAACATAATTAATTGTGTCCTCAATTTTGTATTCATAGACCATTTTTCTTGTAGTGCCTCCAGCCAAAGAGGGATCAGCCTCCTTGCCTAACACCACTATGATATATGTCAAAGTCAAATACACACATACTTGAAAAAATTTAGAGCATATTAATAACTATTTCGTTTACAGTTTTTACTTTCTGTGATAATTGAATCCTAGAACTTGAAAACTGAAATAGTTGTCATACATACCCTCGTGTCATGAAAATAACTCGCCTGTGTTTAAATGGGATGATGAACTAGTCTCTGGAGACTGGAGGTATAATTTGAGAATCATCAAATATATTTTTACTTTATATATTTTTACATTTTGACAAAATCCATGATATGTTTTCTTTAATTTCTTGGCCAAAAAAGAAAAGAAGATATTTCCTCCTTGAGGAAAATCTGATTACGCGTTTGCATATACAGAAATTGACGCCTCTTTTTGGTCAATATAGAAATTGTCACCTGATTGCATTGTTGTATCCACTTTCATTTGTTTCAATATATATATATATATTCATTTGTTTCAATATATATATATATATATATATATATATATATATATATATATATATCATATGATCATATGCAACAGCAATTCGGCAGAAAAAACAAAACGTCTATGTATGGAGAGTATTATTTGGTTTGACCAATTAGATATTAAAGTTTATTATGAATCTACAATTCGAGCATAAAAAAAATACAATACGATACGATAGGAAACAATGTTGTTTGTCAAGCATTGCCTCCAACCCTAGTTATCATCCTTTTTCTATATCCCAAAAGGCAGAGTGAACTTATCGCATTCACTGATTAAAACACTTATATTGTGCCGTACAATTTACCCAGAAACTGAGATGAAGCATTATACAAGGGAAGACTGAGTGTGATGCCAATCATATATAAGGGAAGACTGAGTGTGATGCCAATTATATATAAGAATCAGACTTTATTTTTTATTTTTTGTCAAACGATAGATTTGTTAGATTAGATATTAGATTAAGGAGCCAACGTGGTTTGAACCCACGTTATGGTACAAAGACAACACTCTTTTTCACTAGTGTAGTAGAAGGCCACTTGCATATTAGAATTAGACTCTTAGAATAAGTTAGAATATGTAAGTGCAATGAATGTTATTTTTAATTTTGAGTTCAATATATTGAACTTAATTATGAGTATGTTTCCTACAAGAAATGACTCACCGTAATTCCAATGTGGCAATAGTGTAATCAAACATAAAATATGAAAGAAAATGGTTGGGTCTCATCGATCTATTTTATCCAATTTTTCGTCAACTTAAGCCACTTGACATACTTTAAAGTGTAATACTGACATTTTCTTGCCTAAAAGCCCTTAACATTTTATATAGGTTGCGAATCCAACGTTTAAGTGACCCTCCAAAGTTAACTCCGTACACTATTTCTTTATGAAAAATATATAAATCTACTCTCCAATGTGTATCACATGCAAGTAACATGACTTAAATTGCTGGAAAGTTGAATATAGTAGCTTCAAATATAATATTAGAGATGTAATTGGCAAATTTTTATAATTCAATGACTGATTATTTAGGGACCTAATTTTCACTCAAGTGATAATTCAGGAACTAAATTGGTAGTTGACCCTATTTAATATATAGAACTCACCTCGATCAATCTCAGACCGCACTGTGACGATAGTGTGATACAAATCAAACTCGCGTGACTGATTTTTATGTATAAGCATCAAACTCATATACAAGAGATTTTTCAATGTGTCCGGAATATGAGGGGAATTCCACATGTTATTATACAATTAGAGAATTTATTTATTTTTTTCAAGTGTCCCTCAATTACATTGTAACATTGTAACATGTAGTGGTCCACTTCGTGTTATGAAAAATCTCATCTCATTTACCTCCACCTCGGTAGAAGGCGTCAAAAGAGTAAACAAATCAAAGTCAAGGGGTTTCATACCTTCCACGCTGTTTACAATAAATGACAAACATGTCAACTTGTTAGTACATGTTACTTGATATATGAATTAAGAGAGAGAGAGAGAGAGACAGAGAGACAGAGACAGAGACAGATGCCCGGTAATTTCATTTTTTATTTCACCGAGGTTGACCATGTCGTGTTTAGCCACCACATTTGAACGAAAGAGACTAAGATGCTATATATAGAAGCTGAAGAGGAAATCAATCAAACAAAACCAACATTTCATCAATTTCAAATATTAGTATGCGTTTCCAATACAAAAATGGCTGAGCTTTTGCGTAATGGTGGCATTTTTAAATCGGCGGTGGCTCTGTTGGTATTGTTGAAGTTTGATTTAGAGTGTGCTAATTTGTAAGACAAGAAAAGGAAATCACAGAAAAATGAAATGGATATGAGTGCTTCACTCTCTGCAAAATCACAGAGAATGTTCTTTCTTTTCTGTATTCACACTCTCACACACACAACAATGCATAACGGTTAGTTATGCATTTGGATTCTCACCATTGCATCAGGAAATGATCCAAGCCACACATCTAGCTAAGTTCTAGGATCTTTACACATGTCACTTAGACATAATTACAATATGAACCCTACACTTGGTGAAAATAACCAAAGTGGATACACAACTAAACACAAGGCTTATTTTGCTAAACTCAGATTAGCTCAATGCTTATACATTAACACTCCCATTTAAGTTTTGAGCTGATATGACTCTAAGCTTATCTTTGAGATAGTTGAACCTTTCCCTTGGTAAAGCTTTGGTAAAGATGTCTGCTACTTGCTCTTTGGTAAGACAATAAATTAGATCAATAATTCCTTGCTGCAAGGCATCTTTGATGAAGTGATACCTTCTGTCAATGTGTTTTGTCCACTGATGAAACACTAGATTCTTAGTTATTGAGATTATAGATGTGTTATCACACTGCAAAGGAGTTGCTTCAGTTTGTAGCTCCCCAAAATCCTCCAGAACAAATCTAAGCCAGATAGCCTGAGCTGTGGCTTCTGATGCACTGATATACTCTGCATTTGCAGTTGAGAGTGCAACACAATTTTGCTTAACAGATGCCCACGAAAAACCTCCACTTCCAAAAGAGAATTCATAACCGGATGTGCTCTTGCTATCATCAATGGAACCTCCCCAATCACTGTCACATTATCCAATTAGCATATCATTATTTCCTTTTTCATACTTCAGTCCATAATCCAGTGTCCCATTGACATATCTGAGAACTCTCTTTGCTGACCCATAATGCTTATTTGTGGGACAATGCATATATCTAGCTAATAAGCTAGTTGCATACATCACATCTGGCCTTGTGGCAGTAAGATATAATAAGCTGCCCACAATCTCCCTGTATTGCTCTTCATTTGCTGCACCACTTCCATCATCTTTGCTTAATTTTTCAGTGGCAACAAGAGGGATGGAGACAGATTTGCACTTAATCAAGCCAAATAGAGAAGTCCTAAATCTGTCATTTCATATTTCAACTTCATATCTTCTTTAAATTTATTCAACATTTCTTCATTGCTTCCAGTATATACTATGTCATCCGCATAGATAGACACAATTAGGATATCTTCACCTCCCCTTGTCTTAGTATAGAGAGTTGCTTCACTCAAGCTTTTCTCAAATCCACACTGAGGAAAGTAGATGTCAATCTCCCCATACCAGGCTCTAGGTTCTTGTTTTAATCCATAAAAAGCCTTGTGCAATTTGTAGACCTTGTCTTCCTTGCCATCAATCACAAATCCCTCAGGTTGATCAACATACACATCTTCCTGCAATTTTCCATTCAAAAATGCAGATTTGACATCTAGTTGGTACAACTTCCAGCTTCTTTATGCAGCAAGGGCAATTAAGGTTCTAATTGTATCCAGCCTAGCAACTGGAGCAAATGTCTCATTATAGTCGATTCCTGGTTTCTACACATACCCCTTCGAAACCAACCTTGCCTTGTTCTTTTTCACTGAACCATCCAAATTCAACTTGGTTTTGAACACCTATGTAACTCCAATGACTTGTTTATCAATTGGTCTATCAACAAGCTCCCAAGTCTCATTCTTCTCAATCATTGACAATTATTCCTCCATTGCTTTTATCCAAGACTCATCTTGTGCAGCTTCTTCATATTTCCCAGGCTCCACAATGCAGAGATTGCACTGAGCTAATATATCACTTCACTGGGGTATGGTCATAGGGCTGAGCAATCTTTTCAGATGCATGAATGACCCTTTCTTGTTCCTTAGTGCTTGGAAGGATATTGGAACTAGAGGAACTCTCTTCACTCTCACTCAGTTTATGTGAACTCACACCAATCACATCTCAGGTTGATTTTGGATATCAGTCACAGCAATAGAGTTTTCTGAATTTTCCTTCCAATTCCAAGACATAGTTTCAACAAAGACTACATCTCTGGACAAAATCAACTTCTTAGTATGTGGATCAAATACTCTGTACCCCTTCTCACATGTTGCATATCCCACAAACACACATTTGACACTCTTTGCATCAAGCTTTTGTCTTATCTCAGTTGGTATAATCAGTTCATTCAAACGTGTACGATACCAGATAATGATTCATCATCACGCATTCTAGTATACTCAAATTCACATCGAAGATTTTGGAGTTTAACCGACCATACCTGATCACCACCGTGGTATTCTCCATATAATAGATCCCATGCAATCTTCGCTAAATCGGCATTGGCAATTCGAGGAAATATTTGATCTGAGACCCTACTCTGTATAATACCCAGAGCTTTTGCATCTTGCTTATATGCAGCCACTATTTTCTCATCGTCTTCCTCTTCCGAGCTTCCTTCAATCTTCTTCTTCTTCTTTGAATCTGAGGTTGGGACCCTTTTTCAACTAATTTCCATAACCCATGAGATTTGAAGATCATCACCATCTTGATTCTCCAGAACTCGTAGTTCTCACCTGAGAAGATCGGAGTTCTCACCTCAGAACTTCCAGATCCAGTCATCTCTTGGCTTAGATGAGACGAACACAAATCGAATTTGATTTCTATAGAGTTCTTGCGACTTCACCTGAACCAGAACGAGCTTGAGTGTAGCTCGATTGCTTTAACGTCGATGACGTCCGCTTCACAGTTCACGCCCAGATCTCAATTGATCTAACCTGGCTCTGAGGCCATGATGAAGTTTGATTTAGAGTGTGCTAATTTGTAAGAGAAGAAGAAATCACAGAAAAATGAAGATGGATATGAGTGCTTCACTCTCTGCAAAATCGCAGAGAATGTTCTTTCTTTTCTGTATTCACACTCTCACACCCACATCAATGCATAACTAACCGTTATGCATCTGGATTCTCACCATTACATCAGGAAATGATCCCGGCCACACATCTAGCTAAGTTCTAGGATTTTTACACATGTCACTTAGACATAATTACAATATGAGCCCTACACTTGGTGAAAATAACCAAAGTGGATACACAACTAAACACAAGGCTTATTTTACTAAACTCAGATTAGCTCAATTCTTATACACTAACAGGTATGTGTCTTGTGCTTGATTATCGAGGTTCCAGTTGTGGTGGGTAGAATTAGGCATTACAAATGGGAGCTCAAGTACGAGTACAAGTCCCCTGAATGCTTCAAGAAACTGGTTATAACCAATGGCAGAAGTCCTGGACCGACCATACATGCTCAGCAGGGCGACACAATCGTCGTTGAGGTTACTAACAGTTTATGGACAGAAAATACCGCCATACATTGGCATGGATTCCGACAGGTACGTACCTAGTACACACACAATTATCGATTTTGTTTGGTTTATCTTTGCTTCTTCCTTAAGTTTCTCTTGTGACGTTGAGGTTTCTTTAGAAAGAAATAGAAAACAATATGAATGACCTGTGTATATTTGTGCTTTTCGTTGCGGATTGGAACACCATGGAGCGATGGAACTGAAGGGGTGACTCAATGTCCAATACTGCCTGGAGATACCTTCAAATATCAGTTTGTGGTTGATAGGGTAATTAAAATTTAATTATATTTATTCCATAGACAGCTGCTTGTTGTTCTTAAATTGGAATAATTATACTGAATATATAATGACTGATTCGCATATATAACAAATAAATTGCAATTAATTTGCAGCCCGGGACATACCTGTACCATGCTCATTACGTAATGCAAAGAGAAGCTGGCCTATACAGTTCAATCCGCGTAGCACTTCCAGATGTAGAATCCCGAGCCTTTTGCTTACGATTATGATCGAAGCATCATCCTCAACGACTGGTACCACAAAACCACTTACGAACACGCCGTTGGGTTCTCCTCCCTCAAGTTTTCCTGGGTTGGGCAACCTCAGGTAATTAAATACATTACTGCATTCCTCTACAACTATACATTCACTTTTATTTGGTAACAAATGCTAATTTAAATGCGCACAAAATCTCAGTCACTTTAGATACAAGGAAAAGGAAGATTCAACTGCTTTACCCTGACCACTCCAAGCTTAGATCCCAGTGTTTGTAACGCAACCAACCCCGAATGTTCTCCTTATGCAATGACAATAGTCCCCGGCAAAACATATCGACTAAGGGTTGCTAGCTTGACTGCTCTATCAGCCCTCAGTTTCCAAATAGAGGTAGTTTAATCATGACCAACCTTGATAAATATAATTATGTGAATTGACTGTGGCCTTAATTAGTAGAATGTACTAAATTAACTTCAATTCTCGTCTCCATAATTCAGGGCCATAACATGACAGTGGTCGAAGCGGACGGGCATAACGTTGAGCCATTCGTTGTAAAGAACCTCTTCTTATATTCCGGTGAGACATATTCTGTGCTAGTAAAAGCAGACCAAGACCCTTCAAGAAACTATTGGATCACAACAAATGTGGTTAGCCGGAACGCCACCACGCCACCAGGTTTGGGCATTTTCAATTACTACCCAAACCATCCCAGGAGATCTCCTCCATCAGTACCACCAGCAGGCCCTGCATGCGACAACGTTCGCGCTCGACTGGATCAAAGTCTTGCCATTAAGGCACGCCAAGGCTTCATCCACGCGCCTCCCGCAACCTCAGACAGAGTCATTGTGCTTCTCAACACACAAAAGACCATCAACGGCTTTGTCCGGTGGTTGGTGAACAATGTGTCCTTCACTCACCCTCGCACGCCTTATCTGATTGCCCTCAAAGAGAATTTGACCGACGAATTTGATCAAACACCTCCGCCCGAGGTGTATGACTTTGTAAATTACGACATTTACACAGTACAAAATAACACAAATGCAACCACAAGCAATGGGATTTACAGGCTCAAGTTCAATTCAACAGTGGACATAATACTGCAAAATGCAAACACCAGAAACCCAAACAACAGCGAGACGTATCCGTGGCATTTTCACGGGCACGACTTTTGGGTCCTCGGATACGGAGAGGGCAAGTTTGACATGTTCAATGACCCAAAGAAGTACAATTTGGTGAATCCAATCATGAAGAACACAGTGCCGGTTCATCGTTACGGATGGACAGCATTGAGGTTCAGGGCAGACAATCCAGGGGCATGGGCATTTCATTGCCACATAGAGTCTCATTTCTACATGGGAATGGGTGTGGTGTTTGAATCAGGGATAGACAAGGTGGGAAAATTGCCTTCCTCTATTATGGGCTGTGGCGAAACTAGAGGATTCCACTAGCCATAGTCATTAGGATAAATATGATAAATTAAGAAACCAATGCATTCTGTAAATATCGAACTTAGGGTTGAGATGTCTTTTAACAAATTTGAAGCGTATATGTAAACCTTTGCTAAATAACTAGCACGTTTTGATTATTTTGAAAGGATATTATTTTTGAACTCCTTATGTTCACTTCATACAAATTTCTCTCTTTTTTTACAGAGGAATCAAGGGGGAAAAAAAAGTTTTGAGTGTGCAAAATTCACTCCCGACCATTTTGAAAAGTTAATTCATATTAGGACAATTTTATTCATTTATCTTATCTCTACACCTAACTTAAAATTACAATACATTTTGTTTTGTTTTACCTTGTTTGCAACTATTGTTAACGAGAAATTTATTTAAAATAAGAAATTATTCGCCGCCTGCCACCCTTCAATCATCTTTGTAGAGCCCAAAATAAACCGAACAATTCTGAAGTTGACACGTGGACTTTTACCAGCGAATGACGGGAATGCCTTTATTAAATTGGCAAGGCCCACATTTATTCCACCCGCAGTTCAACCCTCTTCAAGACGTGAGAGGTGATAATATGTCTTTAGGTTACACAAAATTACTTCACTCATGATATAAATTCAATGTGCTCATCAGCACCTGATCTGATCATCCAAGATACATTAGCATGACGTATTTCTTCTATTCAAACCGTGAAAAAAATGCTCGAATGGTACGATCCTTTCATCACCCCAGAATGAAAGGGGCGATCTTGTACTTCTTGGTTTGTGAAGAGGTAGAACAGTGGTACTAACACACTATTACCGTAGTACAATATTGTTTGGGTTAATATTTAAACTTTGGGCTTAAAGAAAGGAAAGCCCAAAAGAGCTCAAGAGAAGGAGATTTTGCCCAAGCCCCAGCACCAAGCCCAGGTGCCCATTTCAAGACAATATGACGGCTCCCCATTAAATGCAAAGTTTAGGTGCTTACAAGGGAAGTGACAACTGATGGAGATCAACCAACTCTCGACCCAAAAGCACTTTCTGAATGGCAGAACATGTAAAATGTTGATGAGTCACTACCCTTCAATTGTTTTCTGGCAAGAACAAAGATAGCACAGTTGGGTTAATTCACCTACAAAAGGAAGAAGAGGGCCCAGAGACAAGGACACTCAACCAATCAAACAAACAAACATACAACTTGCCTCTTAGTCAAGCAAATACCCAGAAAATTGTGCTTTGTCTAGATTCTGCACCATTTTAGCCTTAGATTTCCTTAGAAAGACATTTCTTATCCATGTAAAAGCCCTGCTACCCTTTTTCTAAATGTTGTAGTATCAATTCTCTTTTGTAAACCTGGTTACTTCCCATCTCTCTTTAATATTCTACCCTTTGTAACTACAAAGAGAAGAGACTGCAAGACGTTTAACCTTGCCCGACAAGGTGAAATCTTGCCCGACTCCCTTTGTTTTGTCTTTCAGTTTATAGATCTGGTGTTATAATGTATTCCTCAATATATATTCAAGTCATTTCCAGTCTTTTGATGATCCAGAGTTCTATCAGTTCCCAGATTTGGTTCACTTAGTGGTTTTTATGTCATAAAGAGGACTAAATAGGAACTAAACTGATGACTTAACCAGATCTAAAACCCTCACCTTTTAAGCATACAAGATAAATAAAAGTCCTTGATATCAAGGCATAGAAAAGAATTTAATGTAAACTTAACTCATCTACGACAATCCTTTGATAACAAGA
This sequence comes from Heteromeles arbutifolia, assembly GCA_024362995.1. Taxonomy (NCBI): domain Eukaryota; kingdom Viridiplantae; phylum Streptophyta; class Magnoliopsida; order Rosales; family Rosaceae; genus Heteromeles; species Heteromeles arbutifolia. The sequence goes on from JANCRC010000015.1 coordinate 8,684,227, forward strand.
AGTCAGAATAACTTGGGGCGCAAGTAATCAGCTTAAACACACTTGTTCTACATCTGCCATACAGAGATGGCAGTGGCATGCCTTCGCACTCATTTAGTTTTGATTATGAGCCTCAAGGCTTATACTTAAAGCCCCACGAAGGCACCTTTTAGAACTAACTTTGTCCTCCTCTTCCAACATCCTGACAAGCAGGAGCCCGACAACCAACCAAAGTGCCAACTCCTCGGGGAGCTGTGTGCTCGAGCCAGGGATCTTTCCCAAGGAGATTTCCTTCCCGAACATAGTTTTGGCACAACCGGTGGGACCAGATCTTATATGCCAAAAAGACGAAGGAAAGAACAAACCTTTAGGTGGGGAGCAAAGCAGAAACCACCCCATATACCCCAAGATCTAGCATGGCAAATCTCCCCGAAGACTTGCAAGGACCTGTCTTGATAAAAAGCCCGACTCTTTCTGAGAAATCAGGAAGGAGGGTCATAAATGAAGACCTGCAGGCTACCATGATACCTGCCTTGAGAAGTATGGAGAGAAACTCTGAAAGAATGGAGAAAACTCTCGAGAGATGAAAGAGGAAATAAGCAGACTCTACTCCTTAACAGGAAGTCTGCAAAGAAGGCTAGATCTGGAGTATTCTACCCTAGAAAATGATCGTGCTAGAGAAATGATGAAAGAAACCAGTCATGTGAAGGAGCCAGTTATTTATTTGTTTCCTTCACTTGAAGAAAAAGGGAATAAAGGAAAGAATACGGAGCTAGTCAGCTAGTATTGAAAGAAATCAGGGAACCAGAGGTGCCCGACCCCTTATCTTTCTTGTTGGATAGCAGGGGGCAGTGCTGGTTAAAAATAAAGTAGTCATTAAAAAACCCATAGGCCAATGTAATGATGAATACTAATCTTTTTCTACAAGCCCCAGTAAACATAATCAACCTAACATGGGCAAAGAAAGGAAAAAGAAAGGCCACATGGGAAGTAAGGGCGGAAATGAGGCTAATTGATAGACCGACCGATGGAGCTATCAAGCTGCCCGAAGAACCCAAGGCCGCCATAATCAAAGGAGTAGTGCTATGCAGCAGGTCTCAACGTGAATGCGAACTAGAGGTACTAGCAACAGGAGCCATCCTTGATCAAAAGCTGATCAAGAGAAAGGATAATGAAGAATGTGAAAACCTCATGAAAATTATTATGCGGGCAGCTGAGAAGGAATCATCTCGGAACGTCTTCCAGAGGTTGGGAGGAGACTCTCAACCTAAAAACTTATCAGAGGTATTCAGAAACTATGAAGCTTCAGAGGAAGTGGAGGACAAGGAGGCCAAGACACAAAGATGGGTGGATGTGAGGCCACCACAGCCAAGTTATACAGGTGGAGATGTTAGAATGAAGGGGAGGACAGTGAACCCGATCACAAAAAAGAATCATGCTCGACTTGGGCGAAGGTGGTATATAGTTGGGAATGATGGAATGCCTGCTAAAGAGATAAGAGCCTCTATGATCAGGATGGTCCAAATGCAGCATAAGACCCACATGAACTTGTTGAAAGTTCCCACTACTTCAGAAACCTCGAAGAATGTAAAGTTTGAAAATATTCCTCATGAGGGAAGAAATCAACCTCATTGGAGGAGTAAGAAGGAGGTGAGAAGGCAAATAGCAAAAATGAAGAAGAAGGAGACCATGTGCCGCCAAACCCCCATCCTGGGAAATACAGAATATTGAGGAGAGCTCAAGAAGATATGGTGATGATACCTACTCTAAGATGGAGTCCATAACCAATCTGCTTTGAAACTATTTCGCTCGAGAAGGGGTTACTCGCACCATTATTAGTGGATGCTGTCTGCGAGGTTCCAGAACAGATGCTAAATTATGGCATAACCCAGGAAGAAAAGTTACCTAAACAGATGCTACCAGAAGAAGCACAAGCCTGGTTAGATGAGTTTATGAACCACATTGGGGGCAAGTAAAAAGACACACCCGGACCCAGCAACTTCCACGTAAACATGACGTATGTTTTATCAGCCATGTTTCACGCCGAGCATGATCAGCCTCCCATGATGGAAGGTGATTACTTGGCGACAGAACCTATGATGGCGCATGTTAATGTCGAGGAAGCATGACAAGGAGAACCCAGCCAGACAAGTTTTCCAGAGTAATCAGGGAAGAAACCTGAGAGAATATACTTGGACAAAATGGTCTTTGATCGCGAGAGTTTGACCTTGGCCAACCATCTCAAACCCATATATATAACTGCACACCTGGATGGAGTACCCTTCAAGAGAGTCTTGATTGATGGAGAGGCCGCGATCAATGTGTTGCCATATAAACAGATGAGGAGAATGTGCAGAAGTGAGGAGGATCTTATCCCCACAGGTCTTACAGTTTCCAGTTTCTTGGGGGCTATCACCATGACTCATGGGATACTACCATTAAAGGTTGATTTGGGCTCGAAACAAATCATCCTGGCCTTTTTCGTTGTAGACAGTACTTCCACTTATGAGGCCTTACTGGGCAGAGATTGGATTTCAGAGTCTCTTTGTGCCATCCACCTTACACCAATAAGTGGCTGTTTACCATGAAGAAGGGGAAACATGACCTTGTGTTTTGGGAAATGGTGGAGGTCGAATCACGGCCATTCCTCCTTACAGCTAACATCGCAGAAGCCAACATCTACAATCCCAGTATTGGGATTCTTCAATGTTCAGGAGTTGATAAGAACGACCGCCCGACTAAGGTAACGGCCCAAAAGCTTTTGGAACAAGGGTTATTTCTTACGAAAGAAGAATGGGATCGGCCCTATATCATCCCAACTCCCCAACACCATTAATGTTAGAACAAAAAAGGAAGGACCAAGTGGTTGCAGTCAGGTCCTTAATAAAAAGATTGTTGGTGTATGTGAGAGAGAAAAGACAAGAGGGAGAATTCAACCAAAGAAGAAGAAGAAAAGTGGAGCGGATAGGCTTCAAGCAGCCAAGTGAATAAAGAAGAATATTTTGGGATAGAGTTAGAAACAGCCATCCAAATGGATGAATGTATATATAACTTGGATGAACCAGAGGATTTGCCAGAGAATCCAGAACTGGTTGAGTTTTTGTGTGAAGAACCTGACAAACCAGCCTCAGAAATGCAAGACCCCTTGGAGACCATTGATTTGGGAACCGAGGATGAGCCAAGACCAATACAGATCAGTGGTTAGCTGGAGACTGAAGATCGAGCAAAGATTGTTGACCTTCTGCATAAATTCAAAGATTGTTTTGCTTGGCATTACATTGAGATGCCAAGTTTAGATCCAACCTTGGTAGAACACAAGATGCCTATTAAGGAGGGGTTTAAACCTTTCAAGCAAGCACCACGGAGGATGTCCAAAGAAATGAAGAATATATTTGTGAAAACAAGTTCATTTGAGCAACATCTATGCATGCTATTAACAATTAAAAGGCGGAATCATGCTTGTATGCACTCAAAAACAAAACTTTACCCATGAACTTCAAAGCATAGTAGTTAGTTGAACCAAGACTCAACTCAAGAACAAAGTGAGTTGAGAAATATTATACCTTTGTACATTCCTCTTTGCATAAGCAAAGGCTAATCACCCAAGAGATAGGGCTTTCATTCCTTACTTCTTAGCTCCATGGATTTCTTGGATAAGGATGGTAGAATGGATTCTCCAAGTTCCCAAAATAGAGAACCTCTAATTTTTTTCACACCAAGGAGAGCATTTATGAGGAGATGAGTGACCTAGGAAGATTTTTATGCTAGTAAAACCTTCCTAGGGTGGCCGGCCTCTTAAAGAGAAAATGAGAGCATTGTGTTCTCATCTTTTCTCCAAAAGAAACCCTAATGATGAAAATGTTATAAAGTCCTTTATATAGTCCCTTCAATTAAGTGACTAAAAGAACCACAAAACCTTTCCTTCTTTATATGGCCGACCTTAAGGGTTTATTGGGCTTTCAAGCCCTTTGTGTTTTCAAGTTGTCATACAACTTAAGTTAATGGGCTTGACATTCAAATCCAATTGGGCCTTGCGGCCCAAAATTAACCCGAGGTCTGTAACGAACATATTCGTTTGATTAATTAACATATTAATTAATTCTAGCCATAAATAATTAAACCATTTAATTATCCTTACTCATCTTCGTTGTTTCTTCAATCTCTACCTTACTCGGTGTACGATCCATTAGGTTCCTTTTAGCGAGGCAGTGGGTGATTAGAACTCTTCAAATCGATTGTGAATTGAAACCTACTTTCAATTCTCCTTTTAGTGATTAAACACCTTTAGGGCTTCCATAAACCATGAGTGACACCGAGCAGTATGTCATGGTTACCCAAGCTAATCAGAAGAGGTGGAGAACCTATTCAGTTTAGGATTACAATGCAATACGGTATTTCTTTAATACAATACTCTTGACCACATTGTTTGGTTTGATAGTTTATTCATGTCTACTATCCAATGTGATTCATTTACTTATATGATTACCTTGAATGTGATTTGGAACAACTTCCTAAATCTTATTCATACTCTGGCCAGAGATTGTTAATCATATCATAAAGTATTCTCCCTTAAACGGTTTGAAGGTTAGAGATCCCTTGTTGCGCATTCACTTGCCTCCATGGCTAAGTAGCTCAACCCCAACTATGTCGTGGACACCCTCTGATTGAGTGACTTTGACATAGTCAAAGATCAAGGACCTAACCACAAGACAACTATAATGCCTCAGGTCAAATGACTACTTTGCATTATCCCAACCATGAGTTCTCATGTGACATAAGTATGAGAACTCCCCGTTGATCGTGTTCAGTGGACTCATTCTTTATTGAGCACCTATATGCTTGTCTTGATGTCAGTCACACTAATGACTCGAGACCAATCACTCTCCCTAAGAAAAGACATAGCACGCACTAATCTTAACGGATTGTCAATGCCCAATTGGCAATCCTATGATCAGGAATGTTTAGGATATGTATACGAAAGAGAATGGTCTCATGAATCTAACTTCTTTAGATCACATTCTCCCAATCACATATTCCATGGACTCATCGTTTAAGTATATAACATTTATATGAGACGGCTTCAAACAATAATCTTTGCCCTTTATATTAAACTAGATTAGTTTAACATGTGAAATGTTAGTAAAGTATCATCATATGATTGGTTTTAGGGCACATTTCCAACAAGAAATTGAAGAAAAGGTCAAAGAAGAGATCGAAAGGCTAGTGAAGGCCGAATTTATTAGGCCTCCCAAATATGTTGAGTGGTTGGCCAACATTGTACCTGTTTTAAAATCTTTAACTAAAGCAATTAGATGTTGTGTTGAGTATAGAAATATTAACGGAGCCACGCTTAAAGACGAATACCCCATGCCCATGGCAGACCTATCTATAGATGCAATTGCTAAGCACAAAGTTCTATCTTTTACGGATAGGAATGCTGATACAATCAGATAAAAATGGCTAAAGAAGATATACATAAAACAGCTTTCAGGTGCCTGCGTCCTGTCGGAGCATATGAGTATTTGGTAATGCCATTCGGGCTCAAAAATGCCCGTGCAACTTACCAAAGAGCAATGAAAACTATTTTATATGATTTAATCGGCCATAGCATGGAGGTGTATATTTATGACATCGTGGTAAAATTCAAAACTGAAGAGCAGCATTTAATGGACCTCAGACAAGCCTTAACAAGAATGAGGATTCATAAGCTAAAAATGAATCCAAAGAAGTGTGCTTTTGGAGTAAGATCGGGCAACTTGTTGGGATTCCTCGTTCATCAAAGAGGAGTGGAGGTTGACAAAAACAAAGCTCGGGCAATAATGGAATCACATCCCCCTTCCAATAAGGTACAACTGCAAAGCTACTGGGGAAAATCAACTTCTTAAGGATATTCATTGCCAATTTAGCGGGCAAGATTCAGCTGTTGACTCATTTGCTGAGATTAAAAGACAAGGAAGAATTTGAATGAGGCCCACCGCACCAAGAGGCTTTCGACAACATAAAAGCTTACTTGGCCTCTCCACTAGTACTCATGCCACCTCAAAGAATAAAGCCATTAAAGGTTCATATCTCTGCCTCAGAAGGGTCAATTGGAAGCTTGTTGGCCCAGAACAATGAAGGTGGGAAGGAATAAGCTATATATTACCTTAGTAGAATTCTTACTAAGGTAGAGACAAGATATACTCCGATGGAAAAATTATGTTTGGCTCTGTACTTTATTGCCTGCAAGCTAAGGCATTACATGTTGCCTTGCCACATCCACATCATTGCCAAGACCGACGTGATCAAATACATGCTGTCAAAACCAATGTTGACAGAAAGAATTGGGAAGTGGATCCTTGCTTTGTCAAAGTTCAGTTTTCAGTATATACCACAAAGGGCAATAAAAGGGCAAGCAATAGCGGATTTCTTAGCCGAACATCAAGAAACAGGAAATAAGCCTATCAACGTCCCCAGAACTCTGAAGGTGGCTAACCTTTGGATCCCACCAAGCAAAGCCTTCTTGGGCAGAGAAAAATGGGTTCAGCATGAGATAAGAAGGATATCCAGCCTATGGGTTACTCCATGGAGATTGTATTTTGATGGGTCTTGTACCAAAAATGATGCGGGAGCTAGGATTGCCATCATCGATCCTAGAGGTACTCATCATTGTTATTCCTTCCTCCTAGACTATCAAGAAACTACCAACAATCAGGCAGAATATGAGGCCTTAATAATTGGCCTAGAAATCTTGATAGAATTGGGGGGCAACTGAAGTTGAGGTATTCAGTGATTCAGAATTGGTGATTAATCAGTTGAATGGAGAGTACAAGGGTAAACACATTACCATGGCTGGTAACTACTTAACAGCCACTCAGTTGTTAAGCTATTGGGGTACTGACATATCAGCCATCTACATCCCTAAAAAAGTAAACACAATTGCCAACAAGATGGCACAATTGGCCTCTGGAATGTAGATCCATGAGAGAAAGTTTGAAGGGGACATAGAGGTCCAGATAAGAAATCTCCCTTCCATCTTGGAGAGGGGATTCAGCCTAGATATAATGATTGAAGATGTTATAAGAACTGGCTGCTCCTTAGGTGTGTTGCTTCCAACAACAATTGAAATCAAAGGAGACCATACAGATCCCAAGGGATACATTTTTCCATCTTTAGGGAGAAATTCAGAGTAAAGGCCTACCCGAGGGCAATGAAGACCATTGAGAAGATAATGCATGGTGGAAATCCCTTCATAAGTCTCAAAGGAAATTTGGATTCATATAACTTTGGGTACCATTGTACATTTTTTGAGGAAGATGGAAAAGAAAGTTGAAGAAGCTGAAGATCAAGAAATGGATTCTGGGAAAGTTCTGAGAATTCAAAGGGCTCGAATTGGTCAGAAATATTTAGCAAGAGAAGGAAGTTGAAGGGGGTTTTATAGTGAGAAATCAAGTAGCTGCAAAGTTCGTGGGTTAGTGCAAGGGTCACCTCTGTTAAACCAACGGTTGCTTTTGAGCGGTGCAAGTTCCGAGAGAATGCGTGCGACGGTGGCTAATGAAAGACGGTTGTTCAATGATTATTAGCGCAACGGTTTACAGGCTTAACAACGATTGAAGGGGGCACTGTTTGGGTTAATATTCAAACTTTGGGGTTAAAGAAAGGAAAGCCCAAAAGAGCTCAAGAGAAGGAGATTTTGCCCAAGGCCCAGCACCAAGCCCAGGTGCCCACTTCAAGACAATATGACGGATCCCCTTTAAATGCAAAGGTTAGGTGCTTACAAGGGAAGTGACAACTTATGGAGATCAGCCAACTCTCAGCGTAAAAGTACTTTCTGAATGGCAGAACATGTAAAATGTTGATGAGTCACTAACCTTCAGTTGCTTTCAAGCAAGAACAAAGACAGCACAGTCAGGTTAATTCGCCTATAAAAGGAGGAAGAGGGCCCAGAGACAAGGACACTCAACCAATCAAACAAACAAACATACAACTTGCCTCTGAATCAAGCAAATACCCATAAAGCTGTGCTTTGTCTAGATTATGCACCTTTTTAGCCTTAGATTTCCTTAGAAAGACATTTATTGTCCATGTAAAAGCTCTGCTACCCTTTTTCTAAATGTTGTAGTATCGATTCTCTTTTGTAAACCTGTTTACTTCCCATCTCTCTTTAATATTCTACCATTTGTAACTACAAAGAGAAGAGACTGAAAGACATTTAACCTTGCCCGACAAGGTGAAATCTTGCCCGACTCCCTTCGTTTTGCTTTTCGGTTTATAGATTTGGTGTTATAATGTATTCCTCAATATATATTCAAGTCATTTCTAGTCTTTTGATGATCTAGAGTTCCATCAGTTCCCAGTTTTATGTCATAAAGAGGACTAAATCGGAACTAAACTGATGACTTAACCAGATCTAGACCCCCAACCTTTTAAGCATACAAGATAAATAAAAGTCCTTGATCTCAAGGTATAGAAAAGAACTTAATGTAGACTTAACCCATCTACGACAATCATTTGATAACAAGAAGTCAGAATAACTTGGGGCGCAAGTAATCGGCTTAAACACACTTGTTCTACATCTGCGGTACAGAGATGGCAGTGGCACACCTTCGCACCCAATTAGTTTTGATTGTGAGCCTCAAGGGCTTTACCTAAGTCGCCATAAAGGCACATTTCAGAGTTGACTTTGTCCTCTTCTTGCAGCATCCCGACAAGCAGGAGCTCGACAACCAACCAAAGTGCCAACTCCTCAGGGAGCTGTGTGCTTGAGCCAGGGACCCTTCCCAGCGAGATTTCCTGCCCGAGCAAATATTATGTAGAAAGAAGTTCACGCGTGACATTATATCAGTCATACAAGAGATGATAACTTGTATGGCATAGGCATATTGTCATGATAATGCTCCGTACTAATAATAGAAGGATATATGTTAATTTTTTTTCACATAGCCTCACATTATTGGCACAGAATTTTCTCCCTGTGAACAATCTCTCCGAAATATCACATATTTGTACCATGAAGTTCACACACGTTATACAAACATCTTGCCGTCTTTGACCAAATAAACACCAAACAAAACCCAATCAAACGACTTGACGAATCTTGAAGAAAAAAACGCTTAAGCGAATAAATAAGGGCTCGTTTGGATGTGATTTTAAAATCATTGAAAGCGCTTTTAGAGAAAATGTTTTTTGGTTCCAAAAGCACTTAAAGTGCTTTCTGCAAGAAGCACCAATTATGTGCTTCTTCCAGGAAGCACTTAAAGTGTTTTTCCAGAATTTACTTGCTTTTTTACTAAGGATTAGTTCCAAAAATATTTTCACCAAAAGTGCTTTCAGTTATTTTAAACGCACATCCAAACGAGCTCTAAGCCTTCGACATTTAAAGGCAGTAGATGCCTGCGGCCACTTACACCCTCTCCATCGTTTGATTCTCGCCACGTGTCTGAGCAGACGCCTGTGTTTTTTTCTTTAGTTGGCGTTTCGTGGTGTTGTCTCCTTACGTGGGACCAATTAATAAATTGTTAAAGGGGTGTTATTAACAATTTAATATTCTATCATATGCTTTCAACGAACATAAACAATGGGCCATGTCACTTTCTGATTCCCCTTTCAAACATGGAGTAGGATTATCTCCCATCTTTTTTTCTCTCCTCTTTCATCCCCTCCTATTTAAATGGTCACGGTTAAGTCACGTCAATATTTTATATTAATTTTACATAGAAAGAGAAAAACAAAAGAGAGAATGTAAGAGGAGGGGAAGGAAGGGATGAAAAGCAGAGGGGAGAGAATTCTAGTCTTTCAAACATTGCTTTCAAACGTTTACTTACAATACTTTCATTTTTTTTTTTTTTTTAAAAGATCAGCTGGTGGCGTTGCCAAAGCAGTCCACATTTTTTGGAGCTAAGAAGACTCACAGAAGCATTTTAACCGCTCTTGGCTACCATCGTGTAATTCACTAGTTAGGAATCAAACTTAGGACGTGCCGTGTGGAATACAACAACATAGCCTTTTCCCACTAAGTGGGGTCGGCTACATGAATCCTAGAATGTCATTACGTTCGGTTCTGAAATTCATTCACAACCATTGGGCTACCCTATAGTGGTTGATTACTTAGTATACTATATGTTACTTTTAATTTAGACTTTGTTTGCACACTAAGTCCTTGTATCTTGAGATATTTACAGTCCAATACATTGTATTTTCAATTTTAGATTTACATTTTCACTACTTCTTCATTGGGTAAAAAACTCTAACTTAAACTTAATGATATGTTTGAAGTCGTGAATGAGGAAAGATTGACCAAAAAGAAATATCCATTTGCTAATTGGGGAGCTACGCCATACAATACAATTTTGAAAGAGCATGCTTTACTAACTGGTTTGCCACACAATTACAATTTCTTGGAATATGATTACACTGAAACGAACACTACGAGTCGCAGATATGCCCATCTACAAAACACAACTCTCCTCTAGTGACTGCAAATTCTAAATAATCTTTCATAATCAAATTCTAATGATAGTAAAGAACTTAGCTTTTACTGACATCTGCAACCCGTATATGACCAGGGCCAGTCTAAAGATTTTTGAGGCCTAGAGCGATGCTAAAAAATGTGCCCTTATTTTATATAAGAAAATTATTTGTTTTTACACGTAAGACATCGATAAAATTATACTTACTCTTTGTTGAAGATTAGACTTGAATTGGAATACATGTTTAAAAATAACAACCCACATAACTACTAGCTACTAATTAAAAATAAATTAACAACCAAACAAAAATTCGTAAAAATTAAAAAGAATAAACATGCACTTAGCATTTTGAACTTAGGACCTCTCGTTAATTTTAAACAACAAAAATCATTGATTCTAATTAAACTTCTTGATCATTTAGCCAAATTTTATATATTTATACTCTTATGAAAAGAAATTTGTAAAAATTGAAAGTAGATAAGCACACATGGTGTTTTGAACCCAAGACCTCCTCATTAATTTTAAACAACAAATCCACAAGTTCTAGTTAAAATTCTTTGTCATTGAACCAAATTTTATAAATGTATACTCTTATGAAACATATATAAATATACCACCCTAATAATTTTGGTGCCCCAATAATTTTGGGCCCTAGACGATCGCCCTACCCGCACTAGGCCTGGGCTGGCCCTGTATATTACAACATAACTTCGACATGATTTGGAGAGGCAACGGTGCCAAGAGGATGGTTCATAGCCACCATCGCTTCCCCGTTGCGATTCTACCAAGCCTAAGGTACATTGGTCTGAGTATAAACTCAATGTAGATGGGGGCTTTTACCCGTTTTTGGAGCTAGCGATTAAATAGCTTTTTTTTTTCTTTTTAATTTTAATTGCAGACATGTAAATTTCGTTGCATGCAAATGATGCATCACAAAGCTCCATGTGGCATATGACTCATCACAAATAGACAAGTCATTAATGACATGTGGCATAAATCAAGCAAAGGAAGTGTAAAACAATCCCAAAATTCGGCAAAAGGGAGAAAATCCCCTTTAAAATCGGCAAGGGGCCCAAAATCTCTCAAAACCGGAAAGAAAGCCAAATCATCGTCACAAAATAAGCAAGAATTGAAGATTGCTCACAAATAGGCAACAAGGCCTATAAATTTCGGCCAATATGAGGAAGGTGGCTGAAATTAAGACCCAAAATATTCCTAAATTCTCCCATGGATGAATCAAGACACAAATCAAGGCCAAATCCACCCAAAGGCATGGCCTTGGAAGTCTATAAATACAAGGTCCCAAGGCACACATAGGGGTCGAAATTCTTGCATTCAGAAAAACGATTGCACAAATCTTTGAAGACTAATACGCTGCTAAAGCTCTCTTTCAAGAACATTCAACGAAAGCCAAAGCTTTCTCTCGACCAAAGCCGAAGCACTTCCTTGAAGAATCAACAAGCGCTCTTGCCGATTCCTTGAAGACTTTGTTGCAAGCTTATAAAGTTGTAGCAACGTTCGTTTCAAGATCAAGTCACCAAGACCCTTGAAGCAATGAAATCCCGCATCAAACACTACCTTTGTCACACCTTTGAGGTGAAGACCATCCAAGTGTTGTTTCAAGCTCAAAACTTAGAGCAATTGTTCAACCGTTCGTCTGAGATCAAGTCATCATGACCTTTGGATCAACAACCTATGCATCTACGTTAAATTTGAAGATTGAATCAGAGGGAAATTGTAAACAGAGATTGTAACCTACAAATTCAAATCAATACAAATATACTTTGTACACGTGTTCTTGTTTCATTTGATACAAAATTTTTGTGTTTACAAATTTGGCACGCCCGGTGGGACTTCTCTATCTCTCATCTTTGTCTTCAAAGCCACAAGAAACACACATGGCATCAAGAAAGGATCAAGTTGTTCCCGCAACCAACACGAAGAACAAGAACATCCTTGCCGCAAGTGGTGGCATTTTGGGCGTCACAACCCGAAGCAAGGCAAGTGCTTTCTCTGCTGTGCCTTCCACCCTTACATCAACCATGCCGGAGGAGCAAGAGCACCCGAGGCCCGAGGCACGAGCCCATGATCACCTTGGCCTCACTAAGGGCACCAAGGGAGGAAAGCCCGATGAGGTACTCTGAGTCGTTGACTTTCGATACCGACTCATGCAGTAGCTCGTATCCCGTATCCATGCAAGTCATGACCGTTAGTGCAACTTCAATCAAAGACCAGCTAGCACAAATGAGCGAAGCAATCGCAAGGTTGACAAAGATCGTGAAGGAAAATGACTTACAAATTGCTAGACCTGTCAACCATCTGGAGGTGCAACACGACGAGAAAGCTGACTCGAAGGTTGATCAACCAAAGGAGGAAACTGACGAAAATGAGGAGCATCTGATGGAAAAAGCTGAGGAGAAGCTAGAGGTGGACCGAGCTGCAATGTTCATGGGATCTCTCTCTATCTAACAACTATAAGAGATGATCACAAGTACGATCAATGTGCAATATGAAGAAAGCTCGCATGATTCCATGTTGTACTTAAAGCCATACTCTAAAAGGATTGACGCCTTGAGGATGCCAAGGGGTTATCAGGCACCCAAATTCATACAATTCGATGGAAAGGGCAATCTTAAATAACATATTGCCCATTTCATTGAAATCTGCAACAATGCTGGGATGGAGGGAGACTACCTTGTCAAGCAGTTTGTGCGGCTTGTACACCGACCTTGAGCCTGAGTCTATCAACAGCTAGAACCAGCTTGAAAGGGAATTCATCAACCGATTCTACGACACTCGCCGCATCGTAAGCATGCTGAAGCAGACAAGTATGAAACAGTGGAAGGATGAACATGTCGTCGACTACATCAATAGATGACATTCATTAAGTCTGGATTGCAAATATCGGCTTTCTGAAACCTTCGCCATTAAGATGTGCGTTCAAGGCATGCACTGAGGGCTACATTACATCCTCCAAGGCATAAAACCAAGAACTTTTGAAGAATTGGCAACTCAATCCCACGACATGGAGTTGAGTATCGCCAATCGTGAGAAAAATGAGCCAATCATCGTCTTCAAGAAAGACAAGGTGTTCACCCCAAAAGTAAACAAGACTAGGAAAAAGCCTGCCAAGGAAGCTTTTGCCATCCATACTACTCCCATCAGGACCTCATATGCGCCCGTCAAGATCTCATCCAAGAACAAAATGAAAGAGGTGAAGAGAGGTAAGCCTTCTCGCACCTAAGATAGGTACAAAAACACCTTGAGGGAACTAGAGCAAAAGACGTACCATTTTCCTGACTCCGATGTGCCTGCAATGTTATATGACTTGCTAGAAAAGAAGGTGATCGAGCCACCCGAATGCAAGCGCCCGAAGAAATGAATCGCGTTAACGATCCTAGGTACTACAAATACCATCGTATCGTGAGTCATCATGTTGGCAAGTGTTTCGTTCTCAAGGAGCTCATCATAGAGCTAGCACAACAAAGGCAAATTGAACTCGACCTCGAAGACATGGCCGCAACACACACTATTACGATCGTGCTTGAATCCTTCGATCCCGTGCCTCTCTAAGTGGTGCATGCTCACTCATGTCCATGCTCAAGCCAAACGGCACCTTCTGTACAACCATCACTGGGGGCAAACGATCGAAACGCACCTACCGACAATGAAGAAGGGTGGACATTAGTGACATACAAAAGGACAAGGAAGCCAAGACCACAAGCCACACGACCAAAGATGGAGCAAGGGAGAAAGCACCGCCGCAGTAGTAATAGAAACCCAAAATGAGCGTAAGAGCTGCCAAGCCAACATTTGCTGAGGAACCTATGGAGCAAGAGCCACGTATTCTCGTCTCCTTACACGACGACTTCCCAAATAACTTCTTCCAATGTTGCATTACCGCTGCTTGTCATATAGTTGAAGTGGAGATAGAAAAGCCTTCAAAAGGCAAAGTTGTCGCCGTTGAGGAAGAGAAGACCCTCACGCCTAAAGAAGGCCTGCCAACATACTTTAGCATCAATAAGGCACTACGATTACCTAAGGAGATGTGAAAAGCACTAGTAGTAGTCTTGGCGAGTCACGATGACCACGAGGTGCTAGTAAGCAAGGACGAAGGCTTGAAGCTTCGGCCACATGAATATGCCACATGCTGTGCCACTCATGACGCAATCAACTTCACTGACGAAGACTTGCTGGTAGGGTTAAAGCTTCACAACCATCCTCTTTTCATCTCTAGATATGTGAGAGAGAACAAAATCAACCGCATGCTTGTGGGTGGTGGGTCGGCCATAAACATCATGCTAAAGTCAACAATGACCATAATTGGCATCAAGGTGGATGAACTATCCCGAAGCTGCCTCCTAATCCAAGGTTTTAACCAAGGAGGACAAAGAGCGATGGGCATAATCCGATTAGAGATGACCATTGGCGAAATCAAATCAAGCACGTTATTCCATGTGATTGATGCCAGAACTTCCTATAGCTTGCTCTTATGAAGGCCTTAGATCCACAAGAATGGAGTAGTGTCGTCCACCCTTCATCAATGCTTAAAGTTCTATCGAGAAGGAGTAAAAATGATACAAGGCGACACCAAGCCATTCACCGAAGCTAAATCACACTTTACGGATGCCAAGTTCTACATGGATGAAGAAATGGTGCCCGAAGCTTTTCCAAAGATGATCAAATCCACAGTCAAAGCAGCACCTAAGAAACATGAGTGGCAAGCCATGCCCAAAAAGCAAGAAGGGGAAGCTGTGCCATCTTCAAGCAAAGACGACGATGAGCCTGCTAAGCCCGCAACAACCAAAGGGAGTGCAACGCCCTCAAAAGAACCAAACACACCCGTCTTCCAATACATCCCAATGTCGAAAAGAAAGAATGGGCAATCCCCATTCGAAATCAGAACAAGCAAAGCCGACACACAGCTGCACAATGACAATGTAAAGCTGCTCAAGACAAATGTAGTTTTACCTCTGACACAGCTAGGCGACACTAAAGTTTCAAAACCACCGCAAGGTTTCACAAAACCCCTGCCAAAGGGGGCAGAACTAAGCTCTCTTCCAACCAAGATGATCGAAGAAGGTTTCGACCCAAACGCTTACAAACTTATGTCAAAGGCTGGGTACGATTTCGCCTCCTCTTCAAATCTGAGAAAGAAGAATGCAAACACCGTCAACGGCAAAAAACGTAACCTCACCAAAACTCAAAAGAAGTTGAATGAGCATGGTTACGGAGTTGACCACAACAAAGCTGGACTTGGATTCACACCAAATACACCCATGAAGATTTCAAGCAAAGCGAAAAACATTAGCACTCAACACATCAGCGTGAGCGTTGAACAAAATCAAGAATTTCGGCACTTGATCGCATTGGTGGTCAAGACCGAACTTCCATCTTTAAGTGGCTTAACATGCCAACACCCAAAAGCTATGTTCTCGAAAGGTTGTCAAAACCTAAGAAGAAAAGCAACACGGCTAGCTCTCCTCCATGCCCGTAGACCTTGGAAAGACTTGAAGAAACCAAGTAGCTTTCTAGAAAGAGGAAGGCAATGCCAAAAGAAGAAAAGCTCGACGATCTAGCACAAAATACGACGTTCGAATCTCGATTCCTTCAAGGATGAAGCGCCAAGCAACCTTATAAGTTAACACAAATGGACAACTAAAGGTAAAGAGGTGCACCATCATCCACATTGGCTAATCTTCATGCCAACAAGCCCAATGAGAGAGCATTAAAGAGGAGGTCCAAGACGTCTTCCATATCACAATCCAAGAAGACGAAGAAAATAAAGTCCCCGAGGGAGATGTCGTTGCTGTGTCACCGCAACTCGAAGACGAGGGGTAAGCCACGGTTGATGATCTTAAGGAGCTCAACTTAGGCACAAAAGAGGAGCCGAGGCCTATCTTCGTAAGTGCGCTGCTAAGTGCAGACGAGATAGAGGAGTATTACCAACTACTGTTGGAGTACAAAGATGTTTTTGCTTAGACTTATAAAGAAATGTCTGGCCTTGACCCTACCATCGCCGTAGATTGTCTTGCAGTCAAGCCTGGAACGCAACCAATAAAGCAAACTCAAAGACGATATCGATCCGAGCTCATCCCACAAATTGAGGCCGAGATTGACAAGCTAATCGAAGCAGGCTTCATTCGAAAAGTGCAATACTGTAAATGGATCTCCAACATTGTCATTGTCCTTAAGAAATCTGGACAAATACGTGTTTGCGTAGATTTTCACGACCTCAACGATGTTTTCCCGAAGGATAACTTTCCCTTACCAATCATTGAAATCATGATGGACGCGACCACTGGCCACGAGGCTCTATCATTCATGAATGGCTCATCTGGGTACAATCAAATCAGCATGGCTCCTGAAGACGAGGAACTAATAGCCTTCCGTACTCCAAAAGGTAGCTACTGCTACAAGGTAATGCCATTTGGTTTGAAGAATGCTGGAGCTACATATCAACGTGCAATGCAGAAGATCTTCAACAACATGCTACACAAAAACGTAGAATGTTACGTAGATGACGTAGTTGTCAAGACCAAGAAGAGATTCGATCACTTGAAGGATTTACGAATGGTGTTCGACAAACTACAGCACTACAACCTCAAGATGAACCCATTGAAGTGTGTATTTGGCGTCAGTTATGGGAAGTTCCTCGGCTTCATTGTCAAGCATCGTGGCTTTGAAGTGGACCAGTCAAAGATCAAGGCTATTCAAAGCATACCCGAGCCAAGAAACTTACACGAGCTGAAAAGTCTACAATGATGGCTAGCCTTCATCAGACACTTCATCTGCAGCCTTGCTGGACACTGTCAACCCTTCAGTCGACTCATGAAGAATAATGCTTCATTCATATGGGATGGTGCCTGTCACAATGCCTTCGAAAACATAAAAAGATACCTGGCAAACCCACTTGTCTTAAGAGCGCCTATGCCTAGAAAGCCGCTCATCCTATACATTGCCGCACAAGAGGGTTCTATTGGAGCACTCTTGGCACAAACAAATGAAGACCACAAGGAAAGATCACTCTACTACCTAAGTAGAACCCTCATTGGTGGCGAGCTCAAGTACTCACCAATTGAGAAGATGTGCCTTACCTTAGTCTTTGTTGTCCAAAAGCTTAGACACTACATACATGCTTACACCATCCATTTGGTTGCTAAAGCTGACCTGGTTAAGTACATTATGTCTGAGCCGGTTCTGACAAGGCGACTAGCTAAATGGGTGTTGCTTCTTAACCAACAGGAGATCATCTACGTCTCAGTTAAAGCCGTCAAGGGACAAGCCCTAGTGGACTTCCTTGCCAATCATCCAATCCTAGCCGATTGGAAAATCTTAGACGACTTGCTTGACGAGGAGGTGTTCTACATCGACATCTTCCCAACATGGACAATATTCTTCGATGGATCCGCACGAATGGAATGAGCGAGGGCAGGAGTAGTATTCATGTTATCACAAAGACAAGTACTACCTTATTCCTTACGACTAAGCGAGCTGTGCTCCGACAACGTTGCTGAGTACCAAGCACTGATCATTGGACTCCAAATAGCGATCAACATGGAAATCATAACACTAGAAGTGTATGGCGACTCCAAGCTCATAATCAATCAACTCTTGACTAAATTTGAAGTGAGGAAAAGTGATCTCGTCCCATACTTCTAGCTAGTAACTCAACTACTACAAAAGTTTAAGGCCGTAACCCTAGAACATGTGCCAAGAAAAGAAAATCAAATGGCGGACGCTTTTGCTAACTTAGCCTCAAGTATGGCGCTAGGAGAAGACGAAGCTGCGGACGTGCCAGTTTGCCAAAGATGGGTGATCCCGTTCTTCACTGAAATGCTAATAGATGATACAAATGTCATCTCAGTACTTCCAGTCGACACTGAAGAGTGGAGACAGCCACTTATCGATACTTGGAGCATGGAAAGCTTCCAGACGATCCTAGACACCGCTATGAAATACATTGACGAGCACCTCACTTCCTTTACTACAAAGGAACACTATATCGACACTCTTTTGAAGGAGTATTTCTAAGATGCCTCGGTGAGGACTAAGCTAATCAAGCTATGGAAGAAGCACACTCAGGTGTATGCGGGGTGCATCAGTCTCCAACCGACTTCCTTGCTACTTCATCACCGACAATGGAAAATAGTTCTCCAACCGACTCATGAACGAGTTCTGTGAGAAATACAAGTTCAAGCAGCACAAGTTTTCCATGTATCATGCCCCGGCCAACGGTCTTACAGAAGCATTCAACAAAACAATGTGCAACCTCCTGAAGAATGTGATTGACCAAACAAAGAGAGACTTGCACGAAATAATAAGCGAAGCACTTTGGGCATATAGGACGACACATAAGACCCATACCCAAGCTATACCTTATTCTCTCGTATATGGGGTGGAAGCTGTTCTGCCGCTCGAAAGTCAAATGCCCTCACTAAGGATGGCTATACAAGAAGGCTTGACTGAAGAGGAAAATGCAAAGCTACGACTTCAAAAGTTGGAAGCTCTCGACGAAAGAAAGATCGAAGTCAACAACACTTGGAATGCTACCAAGCATGGTTATCCAAGGCATTTAACAAGAAGGTCTGCCTAAGGTCTTTCCAAAGTGGAGATCTTGTCTTGGCATTACAAAGGCCCATCATCACAACTCACAAAACAAAAAGCAAGTTCACATCAAAGTGGGATGGACCTTACGTAATACAAGAGGTTTACACCAACGACGCCAACCTAATCATGGCAGAAGACGGCTTAAAGATCAGCCCCATCAATGGCAGATTCTTGAAGCGTTACTACCCCTAAACCAAACAAACAAAGCTCCTCGCCTGCATGAGCCTAAACTGCACACGGTACAATGCTCCTTATTCGCACGAGCCTAAAAGGCAACACTTAATGCTCCCCGCCTGCACGAGCCTAAACTACACATGGCAACAATGCTCCTCGCCTACACGAGCCTAAACTACCCATGGTAACAAAGCTCCTCACCTGCATGAGCCTAAACTACACACAACACAATGCTCCTTATTCGCACGAGCCTAAAAGGTGACACTTAATGCTCCTCGCCTGCACGAGCCTAAATTGCACATGTCACAAAGCTCCTCGCCTGTATGAGCCTAAACTGCACACAACACAAAGGTCCTAGTTCACACGAGCTTAAAAGGTGACACTTAATGCTCCTCGCCTGCACAAGCCTTAACTGCACACGGCACAATGCTTCTTGTTTGCATGAGTTTAAAAGGCGACACCCAACGCTCATGGCCCGCAAGAGCATGAACTGTGTATGGCAAAATCACCATCAAAATCATCATCAAAACTATAAAAAATCTGTCACTCCTTTGAACTACGTCATGACTTGATCCCTCCTCAATCGAGGGTACATAGGCAACTTGAAACTTCAAAACTTCAAGTACGGTCACATCATCAACAAAAACACAAACACTTAATAAAGAGCAAATTCAAGAATGTGATTACTTTATTTCTTTAAAGGAAGAATTCGGCTACAAAGCCGTATTACAAAATGAGCAAAAAAACAAAGACGACCCATCCAATAGTAGACAAGATCCCATTCCAAATCATAGCTCCGCTATGGATACGATCACCAAGAAGCTCAAACAAAGTCGATGAATTGTCACAAACATGGTGCGAAGGATAAGAATCCTCGACGTACACACCTTCTTCTTCGTATTTGGTCGACCAAAATCTGCCACCTCCTAAGAACTTCAGAAGACCATGACTTGATATGCATCGAGTTATCTTTTGCAGGAAGAACAAGCACCTTAGGGCCAGTCAACGGCGCACAAAGTTTCAACGTCGTTCCCCTATCTTGCAAATCGCCTTCCTTCGCAACAATAGTAATGGTATCGCTCTTAAAGAACTTGAAAAATCATGGCTGCAACGAAAAAGAAAAGGAGAGAAAGACAACATAAGCACAAGGTAGGATGGCAAGGAAAAAAAAAAAAAAAAAGGACAAAAGATTGTTTCACTAAAGCAAAAGACATGCGAGACAAACCTTGTGAGCGTTGAAGAATGATGATGACAAAGTCACAACGACGAAAAGAAATCAACCACAAAAGCTTGAGCAGCACAGCAAAGAGGGCAGCTACAAGACGATCCTTCAACGCACGCTACAGTAGCAAAGAAAACCAAAATGCTACGCAAACTTGCAGCGATTACGTAAGTAGTTTCTTGCACTGCACGGCAAAGAGGGCAGCTACAAAACGGTCCTTCAAAGCACGCTACAGCAACAAAGAAAACCAAAATGCTACACAATCGCACTATGCAAACCCGCAGCGATTACGTCAGCAGTTTCTTACACTGCACGGCAAAGAAGGCAGCTACAAGATGGTCCTTCAATGCACACTACAGTAGCAAAGAAAACCAAAATGCTATGCAATCGTACTATGCAACCCAGCAGCGATTACACAAGCAGTTTCTTACATTGCACGACAACATCACCATCGAGGGAAAACTGTGAGTAAAAGGCACTACACAGTGCAAACCTGCTGCAGTCTTTTGCACAACACCACACGATAAAAGTGATGCACTACAACAAGCTCCAAGCAAGCAGCCCATGACAAGCATAGTAGCAAAAACCCACGGCAAGCACAGCAGCAAAAAGGGCACGGCAGCAAGCACAATGGCTGTGCACGGCAAGGATGTGAATTGTG
Source organism: Heteromeles arbutifolia (assembly GCA_024362995.1). NCBI lineage: Eukaryota > Viridiplantae > Streptophyta > Magnoliopsida > Rosales > Rosaceae > Heteromeles > Heteromeles arbutifolia. The sequence continues at coordinate 8,705,321 of JANCRC010000015.1, forward strand.
AAAAAAAACACACCCAATGGTCCTATAAATAGGGATCAATTGCTTCCTAATGCTATAAGGGAAACACATACCCAAATAGAAAAGGAAAATCAAAACAAGGAAGCACATTCCAACCAAAAGAAGGAAGCAAAGTCCAAGCAAAAAATGGCAAGTTTCAGCCAATCTGCGCAAGCAGGACGTTTTTGGTGATAATTCGACTTTCCGGATGAGTTTTGATGCAAGGCCAATTGGAGAAGGAAGCTAAGACGGTGATGATCGTTGTGTCCAAATTTCATAATTTTCCCTAAGGCCAAACATTCCAATTTTCAAAGTTAATCCCACAGAAGTTGTTTTCCCGTCAGAAATGCGCAGCTGTGAGAAAATGACGAGTTGAAGGCTTTCCCAATTTTTTCTAGTGGTGTGTGATATACGCCTAAAAAGATAAGAGATAAAGCTACGTTTCTCATTTTTTTACAGAATTTTCCAGAAGAGAAATCGACCTCAAACTTCGCATGCAAGTCAGATGACGTGTTTCCCAAACCAACAAGGGAAATACATGCTGCTTTTTGCAACAAAAATAAAAAAAGAAAAGAAAAGGAAACAAAAAAAATAAGGAAAGGGCTTTAAAATTTTCAAAACATTAAAGGAAAGTACTTTTCCTTGCCAAAATACAAAAGAGAATCCTTCCAAAGCAAGGACAAGCCTTCAAGTTTCCCAAAACAAGAGGGAAAATACCCCCTTGGCCGAAAAAAAAAAAAGAAAAGAGGAAAGGAAAAAAAAAAGGAAAGAGAAGGAAAAAAAAAATGCAAATCCTATTCACCAAAGGACAAGCATTAAATCTTTCCAAAACCTTGAAGAAAATCACCAAAGCTTGCCAACACTTTGAAGGAAATCACCCTCATTACCAAAATTGAAGGAGGTTCCTACCTAAGGAAGGAAAAACATTTTTTCCCACAACCACAAGGAAAAATCCCAAGTCTCAAAATGCACCAAATGTATTTTGTAAAAAATTATGGAAAATCAATACGCACAATGAGTATGTGCCAATTTATCCATTTCCAAGATTTCTTTCAAGATCAAGCCTCTATGGCCCTTGAGGAAAAAAAATCTCATTTCTTTCAAGATTAAGCCTCTACGGCCCTTGAAGAAAAATTTCATTTCTTTCAAGATCAAGCCTCTACGGCCCTTGAAGAAAACAAAATTTCATTTCTTTCAAGATCAAGCATCTACGGCCCTTGAAGAAAACTGTCATTTTCACTCAAGATCAAGCCTCTATGGCCCTTGAAGAAAAATTTCATTTTCACTCAAGATCAAGCCTCTACAGCCCTTGAAGACAATTTTCATTTCATTCAAGACCAAGCCTCAACAGCCCTTGAAGAAATGTTTCATTCAAGAAATACACCTCAACGGCCCTTGACAAAATTCATCATGTCAATTCTAGAAATACGCCTCTACGGCCCTTGAAGAAGCAAACTAATTCAAGATCAAGTCTTGACGACCCTTGAGTTAGAACATTCACATTCCAGTACTTCAAAACACGTTTCCTACATGTGACAAGCACATGCCTACAACGCGCATTGAAGTGGGGGCATTTGTAGATATGTAAATTTCGTTACACACAAATGATGCATCACAAAACTCCACGTGGCATATGACTCATCACAAATAGACAAGTCATTAACGACATGTGGCACAAATCAAGCAAAGGAAGTGTAAAACATTCCCAAAATTCAGCAAAAGGGAGAAAATCCCCCTTAAAATCGGCAAGGGGCCCAAAATCTCTCAAAACCGGAAAGAAAGCCAAAGCATCTTCACAAAATAAGCAAGAATTGAAGATTGCTCACAAATAGGCAACAAGGCCTATAAATTTTGGCTAATATGAGGAAGGTGGCTGAAATTCAGACACAAAATATGCCTAAATTCTCCCATGGATGAATCAAGACACAAATTAAGGCCAAATCCACCCAAAGGCATGGCTTTGAAAGTCTATAAATACAAGGTCCCAAGGCACACATAGGGGTTGAAATTCTTGCATTCAGAAGAACCTTTGCACAAATTTTTTATGACTAATACGCTGCCAAAGCTCTCTTCGAATCAACCAAAGCCGAAGCATTTCCTTAAAGAATCAACAAGCGCTCGTGCCGATTCCTTCAAGACTTTGTTGCAAGCTTATAAACTTGTAGCAACGTTCGTTTCAAGATCAAGTCGCCAAGACCCTTGAAGCAATGAAATCCCGCATCAAACACTACCTTTGCCGCACCCTTGAGGTGAAGACCATCCAAGCATTGTTTCAAGCTCAAAGCTTGAAGCAATCGTTCAACTGTTCGTCCGAGATCAAGTTATCGCGACCCTTGGATCAACAATCTACGCATCTACATTAAATTTAAAGACTGAATCAGAGGAAAATTGTAAACAGAAATTGTAACCTACAAATTCAAATCAATACAAATCTATTTTGCACACGTGTTCTTGTTTCATTCAATACATAATTTTCGTGTTTACATTAATTTTAATTTTTTATTGCGGTATTACAAAAAAAGTTCTTTAACCACTTAAGGTGCTTTATAAAAAGGAAGATGTCTTTAACTCGTGTATGTATGTGCCCTTACATAGTGGTGCTTTATGAAGAGGAAGATTTCAACTTGTGTATGTACGTACCAAACAATGTAAGGGGATTAACCAAAACCAAAATGCAAAAAAAAAAAAGGTAGTCTTGTATCATTCCTTCCACAGCAAGGATAAATGGTTTCTCTATTAAAAAAAACGAAGATGTGAAGAAGCCATACATCGCATTTTAAAGTTCTATCAATTCAACCTCAATAAAAAAAAAATCTGGGGTCCTGGTTTTTTGTTTCCTCCTGTATGGGGTGGCCCACCACCTTTCCTCTGGTGATTTTTTTTTTCTAGAAAAAAAAAAACAAAGAAAAAAGAAAAGGCTCTATAAGAATAAGTAGGGGCCTTGTGTGAGAGAAAGATGTCATAGGAAGTAAAAGAGAGAGTTCGAGTGTTGTAAGGCAAGGAAAGAATCCATTAAAAAAAATTGTTCAGCAGCGGCAACAGCAAGGGAAGGGAACTTCCTTCCTTCCTTGTAGTTTCTCAAGGGGCGCCTAAACTCTTCATATAATTGCTCACCAAGGGTTTGTTGAAAGGCATCGACTGAGAACTTTTGAGCTTAAAAAAAAGCTTCGAAAAATGGGAGTTGGAGGAACATTGGAGTACTTGTCTGATCTGGTGAACAACAGTGGGTATAAACACAAAAAGAAGAAGCAATTACAGACAGTGGAGCTCAAAGTCAGGATGGACTGTGATGGTTGTGAGCTTAAGGTCAAGAATGCCCTCTCTTCCTTAACTGGTATGTTATTTTTCTGCATGTTTTTTTTTTTTGGTATTTTACGTCGCAAATTACAAATGTCATCAAATTTTGCAAATTTTCTTCAATAAGCCGGACTACTCAGCAGTACGGGATATTGACAATCAACACTATTTTTTTTCTTTCTCAACTATTCAGTCCACACTACTGAAGTCAGACAAACCCCGAATTTTGAGCTGATAAAAGATGTTTGTTGAATGTTGAGCAGGGGTTAAATCTGTGGAGATAAACAGGAAGCAACAGAAGGTGACTGTGACAGGGTATGTTGAACCAAACAAAGTGCTGAAGAAGGCAAAGTCAACAGGGAAGAGGGCGGAGATATGGCCTTATGTGCCCTACAACTTAGTGGCACAGCCCTACATTGCTCAGGCTTATGACAAGAAGGCACCTCCTGGTTATGTCAGAAATGTGGACAACAATCCCTCCTCCACTGGGACTGTCACAAAATATGAAGACCCTTACACCACCATGTTCAGTGATGACAACCCTAATGCCTGCTCCATCATGTAATAGTAATACCATAAATTGCATGCATCTTCTAGCTAGCTAGCTAGCTTCCAAGCCTCTGTAATATTTTCAATCTATCCCCATCCCCCTTCTTTTTGTCAATGTTGTATTTTTGTTTTTGATTTCCTTTTATATGGGAATATGAGAAATTATAGGGAGTTTTGATTTCATATTCTTGCCATATTTCCTTTTATAATTCAAACGGTTAAAAACTTTTGCTCAACACCCAAAAATAGTTTTGTGGTCAAATGGTTAAGAATATTTGCTTAGAACCCGAGCCACATATATGTTCAATTACGCTCACCTCGGCATTGCTTATATAATAAGGGTTTAAACACACAAATCCAAAATCAACCTAAATTAATCAAATTAATGTGAATTTTTTTTTTTATTTTTTATTTTTATAATCAGTGGGTGGGCTTACAATAAGACAAAATCACGTAGCATAAGTGAGGAGGTTTGAGATTTTATATACATATTGGATCAAGTGGACCAGCCTATCTAGCTGAAATAGGCAAGGCAATTTTACAAGAGAAAAGATCTACGCTCCTTATTTACTCCTTTGCACTCCCGCTCGATCAAATAAATCGACGGTGGATGAAGGGACAGAAAAAAACAAGAGAGGAGTGGAAGGGGACAAAATGGGGAGTGAAAATTGTTAAAGAATGTGCTAGATGCACAAAATTGGATAGATTTTGGAACAACATAAAGTGTCAAGTTTGTGACCTTTATATGGTTGCTCCAGTCACCTAGTGTAGGTGAAATGTGTAGAAAGATAAAGATAGAGAAGCAAACTCAAAATGTACGTCGTTCACCCTAAGTTGGGCGACGTCCACAAGTTTAAGTACAATAATGGCATTATGGATTCACCGTAGGAAAATTGTGTCCTTTTATAGTTGAGAAGAGTCTCCGGCTTTCATCTACAGTCGACGTGGGACTCTAGGAGTTTTATTCTGATGTTGATTGATTGGCCTCCTGGTTGGAGAGAAATTGTTGTGTTTCGGCAGGGGTGTCTCAGCACGAAACATTTGGTGGGTCCTTAAAGGTGTGGAGTTGATCGGTGCTCAATCGTTTTGGGATTGGTAAGTATGGTACAAACAAAATGCAAACCCATGTCGGAAACTTAAAAAGATATATTACTATTTATAATTGAATGGTTTCCCTACTAATAGCATCAAAGCCTTTGTGATAAAACTATATAGATGTTGTTCTGTGCAGATGATTAAGTTAGAGCAATATCGGTGTAACTAGTAGAGACCACAAACCCAACTATGAAATGTTAACAAAAAAAAAAAAGAAAAAAAAATTCACTTCTCTTGTATAATATGTTGTATATTTTTAAATTACCCAAAAAAGGCACTTGAAAAAGTAGTAGAAAAGTAGTTTTGGGTATTAGGTGAAACTAGTTGGGTTGCTACGAGGTCGCTATCATGGAAGCTTTATTTTTGTTTTGTTTTTGGTGTCCATCTGCTGCATGATGTTTACTGTTTCTTCTGGCTTTTTGCTTGTTCACAGCTGTATTTTGCATCCACAAACTAAACTATTTAGTTAGTGCTAGTTGGTTGCCATATCATGTATTTGATGGTGTTGGATTCTCCTATTCATGGTAAACAAAGTGGAATTACTTCAACTTCCAACTCCCTATGTAATCCATCTTCCTGCACATCTTTGATGATTCTCCATATAACAAATTACATGCACAATGTGTGACACTAGAGATCCGCCAAGATTTTACGCGACTTGTAAAGTACGTGTTGCTAGGGTTTATAATGTGTAGCTCCAATAAAAATGAGTATTTAAGCTTACATCCAAGATAAGAGTCCAAATCTCAACCATTTCCACATATATCAAATCTCAACCATTTCCACATATATCCAATACCGAGTTGAGGTTCGAATTTCTTTCGCTTATTCTTTTGTACAAACGACAGAAGAACATAGTATTCAAACTGTGTCACAGATTACAACCAAAAACTATAGGCCAGCCAATTGCTCCTGCTTTTACACAGGAGGGCTCTCCAATGTCCATATATAATGTGTAAAAGGTAAAAAGTAAAAGTGTAGGCTCCTCCCCTACTCCTAGTATTCAAAATATTTGGCAGCAACGTCACAATATTATTCAAATCTGTTGGGTTGGGTTCCAGAAAGAGGTAAAGGAAATAGGCAAGGAAAGCAGATCCTTCTTTTAGGTTACTCAACCAATGAACCAAACATGAAGAACAAATAAGGAATCACCTTTCTTGCTTTCGTCCTTTCCCTTTTAACTTTTTAACCTTTACCACTTTCTTTCTATCCTTTCTCCGATCCAGAGGAAGCGTAAAGACATTTTCATATGCAGGGGGTTACACTTACATAAAGCAACCCCACCTCATAATTTCATGTCAAACTCATTTAATTTACCTCCAATGCTGAGAAAATCAAATTAATTATAAGAATCTAAGGTCTGATCGCAACTTCTTGCTAGCTAATTAAGCATAATCACAATCCATTTACTATGTGCGACATTTATTCGTCAAGGACTGATCATAACTAATTCGTAATTAGAAAACTCTAACCTACCCAACGACACAAGTAGAAATTACAACAGACAAAGATGAGCTCGAAGATGGTGTTCGTCAGAGATGAGGCGAGAGCGTTGTGCATTGAGCCATTGACATCTACCAACACATGACGGATGTGATCATGCGAGGCAGTACCATGGTTGAAGATGGTCAGGAAAGTATAAGGATAAAGAGCGCCCACAGTATAAAGCATAGAAGGGTAAAGTACGTAGAAGAAAGTGAGACGTGAGAACTGCATATTCCCAAGGGAAGTTACTAGTTGATCAAATCAGTTCTTTGAGTGACCCTAGAAACTATCAAGCTTACGTGGCGCACAAGCTAAATAGCTAATGAGTTAACTACGTCATTCGGTTGAATGCGGGGTGTGCTAACTTGACGACTGAGCTCGGTCGATGAGTGAATGAATATGGCGATGGTGAACTTTTATGTATTGTTACTACGGCCGAGTAAGGAACTCGTCTTGGCCTTTGGGTTCTAGAGACTGAAGACAAGGCTGTTAGTTTCTTCGAAGTTCAAGAATCGTTGGTGTCGAGCTCGGCCGCTGTAATTATATTTGTGCAAATACAAGTGCACCGACCAGACTGTACAGACACAAATACTCAAAAGAGATAAGTGTCTTGATTGTAAATGTGGTTCGACCGTCAAGACGCCGAACTCTGAAATGTACTTATGAGTATCCAATCATAAAATAAGTTCGGCTTTCAATGTGCTGGACGATGTAACTTGGTAACATCTCACTTCGTCGACAAGGCTAATGAAGTGACCTCTTCCAACAAGGACTCAGAGATTCCTTGCAGACTGAGACTTGAATAAATAACCAATCGGTCTCAAAGCAGTACTATTAAGACTAACTAAAGGTGCTCCTCAGTCGCTTGATTCTACGACTCCATAAGGCAAACTGAAGGTGTTGCCGGTTGCCAACCATCGTGTTGTTAAGACTAACTGAAGATGTGTTTGACGAAGTTAGAAGGTCATTGTTTTCTCAGGGATAAGAGGGTTCCGCGTAAAGCGAGAGTTTGTGCAGAACATATTTGTGTATTGATATGAAGAGGCTTTGAACGTTGCACACCCTCTTCTATTTATATTCGGATTAAATTTCCTTGGCATATCTGGAAAGAACACATCTTCCTGTACGAATTGTACTCAACCACTCCTACCAGGCATGGGACTTTGAACCCTTTCATCTTTTGTTATCCAATTCGTTTCATTGTTTTAACTAACCCTTAGAATATTAAGAATATTCTCACGCCATCCTGACTTACGAGGATTCCTAATTGAACCAAGACTTAACCGAATCCGTTCTTAATATTCAAGTGTCCTTTATCAATTCAAACTTGGCTAAAGTACTTTGGGCTGGACCAAAGCACGTGTAACCATGGGCCGACCTTATGACCTTACTCGGCCGAAATTCTTTCATTTGGGCCCAAGCACAAGCACTTTGCTGTATTGCAATATCATGTACATAATTTACCAACCGGAAAAGAAAAACTAGATTGTTGTGGCCATCTCTCTCTATCCAAGGGCTATAGGCCATTTTCTCAAGTCAAGGGCCAAAATGAATCTGCTAAAAGGAATCAGGGCTAAATTTAGTCAATGGCTGGATACATATAGCAAGCTCTGAAGCCCTTAGTGAGCCCCAACATATGCATCCCAAATTAAGATGAAAAGATTTAGACCTGTATTGGCCAGAGAGAGAAAATTTTAGCCTTGCAATATTTATTAAAATATTAATTTTTGAAGGGCTAAACTATGTTTTGCACTCCCTTTTGATCTTATGCACTTCTTCATTTAATTTTGTCCATTGATTCACCTATCCTTTGTTCCACCCATTGGCTAGAAATAAAAAAATAAAAAATATGGAGGGAAAGAGGCCAAAATGGGAGTTTAGAAATCACTTTCTTTGTAATCTCGATCAACTGCTCCAAACAAAACATTAAAAACAAAAAATAAGTGAATAATCCAGATCCAAGTTCCAAGGCCTGAGAGGGACTTACCTACAATGGGTGATGCCACTATGGCGGTACTCTAAAACAATACCGCTCTGTCATTCATTTGAACTTTCGAACTAGAGTAGCACATATTTTGTCTCTTTAACAAAGGTGACTACAACAGTGTCAGCAATCAGAGAGCAGCTAAGCTAAGCAATGAGGTCTTTCTCCAAAATTTCAGACTTATAAACCCAACATAGGCAAATTTAGAAATTCAAAACAAAAGCTATGGTCTCAGCAGCAACATTTTTTTTTAAACAAACGATAGTATCTACACTAAAGGGATGAGAGAGTGGACTAAGTCTTACAATAGGCTAACCATAATATTGTGGTTCAACTTCGTCTGTGACAAGAATCGAACCTAATATCTCTCACTTACAAGTGAAGAGAAATACCACTAGACCGTAGTACTAAGTGGCTGGTCTCAGCAGCAACATATCTCTACATAATAAAGCAATCCAAAAGATTTGGCCGAGGATCTTTATTGCATCATAGATGGTCCTGTTGCCATAGGCATGAATTGAGACACCTTTGGCTACTTTTAGATAAAATTGGAGTAATATGTCTTATAGTTGTTAGAACTCAAATCAGGAACACGCTGTTATTTTCAATTGTTTCGATCATAGAAAATAAGTATGTTCATTAATACAAATCGTCCCAAGTTCCACAAAGGAAAAGTTATATATATACATAAAATGTAAGGTAGGAAGTAGAATGAAATTGGTGGGGCTATACCAACGTGGATGGGATACATCACCATTTATGTATGATTCTGGATTCCTCTTTCAATTTGTATTTAACAATGAAATCTTAGTTTCAGGAAAGTCAGAAGATGCAAGGATCTAATGGGTTTCTATCTATTTGCCCGGCAGTGGTCTCACTAGTAGGAAAAACTATTTGTGCCACAGATGTTTGGGCTACAAAGCAAAATTCGTCTCGCAAGTGCGTTTTGCACAACAAAACAATAAAAACGTCGTGAAAGAATGGTGCTACTTTGTCGCACAATACAGTTTGCACAACGGAAAAAAATACTCGTTGCGCAAAGTCAGTAAGAAAACCAGAGGTAATTTTTTTTTGGGGTGAAAAAAATGCACGACGAAGTTTTTTCCGCAGAAACCTTGGGCGACAAACGCTTCGTTGCGAAAAGTTCATTGAGTTTTTGGGTCAGAGCATTCAGTGCATGCGAATTAGCGGAACACTTGCGCGACAAAGACTTCGTCGTGCAAAGTCCAGTCAGTTTTTGAGTCAGAGCATTCAGTGCATGTGAATAAGAGGAATCAATACTGTATTTAGTGCAGATGTTTGTGCGACAAAGACTTCGTCGGACAAAGTCCCTAACCTTCCTATAAATATGCTCTTCTGCTCTCCTTATTCTTCACAATTTTGTTCGTGCTCGAATGGAGGATAAAAATCGGGAGCAGAGAATGCCCTCCGGGCCCTATGATATGAGGCAATATGTGGAGTTTGCGCATGCGATTGTTGTAGCTATGCAGAATAATTGTCCTACTACTGAGTGGCGTTCTTGGAAATATGTGCCCGAGAATGTGAAGAAGGCGGTGATGGATCAATTATTAGCAAGTGTGACAAATGTTGAAAATAATTAATTTTGTGAAATTTTTTGTTGTATGTTGGAATTAATTAATTCCATATATGTGTAACAGTGTAACTATACTGTTGATGATACAAACAAAGAGTTGATGAAGTTGATGGAGGAGGCGTTGAAGGGGGGGTTACAAGTGGTGGCTTTATGACGTGGAGCGGAATGGAAGACCAATGAAACAATAGTTTTAAATTTATGTTTTTGAGGACAATATTTAATTTTAAGGTTTTTTTTTATAGGTTATGTATTTGGACTTAATTAGGCTTTAATTCATGTTTTGTTGTTTAAATAATTGCATGGATTAATTCAATTTATAAGATTTTAATTATTTTTAGAATAAATATTATAATTGAATATTTGTTTGTAATGATGAAGTTTACATAAATATAGATACTAAAGATCTATGTTTACATAAACGTCATAATTACAATCAATATTTAGCTACGAAAGTTCCGTCGCGCAAAGGGTGCAAAAAATGCGAATAACTTTACCGCCATATTTCGAATCTATATGTTTTGCACGACGAAACATTCGTCGCGTTAGGTGATAAAACCTTGCGCGACAAAGACTTCATCGCTCAAAGGTCGTTCAATTTTTGGGTCAGAGCATTCAGTGCATGTAAATTAGAGGAATCAAAACCATATTTAGTGCAGATGTTTGCTCGACAAAGGTTTCATCACACAAAGTCCCTAATCTTCCTATAAATATGCAATTCTGCTCTCCTTATTCTTCACAATTTGTTTCGGAAACGCTTTACAATTTTGCAGATTGTAATCAATTTGTTCTTTGATTGTTGGTACGATGGTCGACGGTGGTACGCATTCGTCAAAGACAATGGATGGCGAAGGTTCTAGAAAAAGTTTGCATTGTAAATTTCGCATTTTGTATGAAGTTTTTATTTAGCTTCAGTATTATGAATATATATTTTGTTGATAAACAAGAAAAAAAGAGTTGCAGTACGAGTCCGACACACTTATGGTGGGAGCCGTTACTGAATCACTGCTGAAGAATTAATAGGGGTTGTGAAGTCAGATATGCACGCCAACTTTTGGTTCGACGTTGGAGTATTGGTGCGTGACAAATGTGCTACAGATTGGGAGTCTTGGACATTGTTCTAAAAATTCCCGCCTAGCGCCGCCTAGGCGCTAGGTAGTTGGCCACCGCCCCGATTAATGCCTAGGTATTTGAAAATTAAGAAAGGGCGCCTAGACCTACTGAGGTGCCCGCCTAGGTACCAGCCTAGCCCACCCAGACTCTCCTAGACACCTGCCTTGTTGCAACTCACTTAGACAAAAAATAGATAACTTTCATTTTACATTTTATTTTTTTCAATAAATTGTAAGAGACTTGTTGAATACTTAAAGGAACACACATTATATACTTGTTCTCCATGTTTTTATTTTTCCAATAGCTCATAATATGTATGTCATTCCATTCTGTAGTTTATGATGAAATCATATATATTTTAAATATAAACAGACACTTATTTACACGAAATATAATAGATTTAATTAAATCTGCCTAGTCCACCTAGGCATCGGCCTAGACCCCGCCTAGCCGCCCGACTAGCGCCTAGCGTCTTTTAGAACCTTGGTCTTGGAAAGCCATCCCCGAGGAGTTGAAGATGCACTTGATTGATGAGTTAGCTGTATGTGTTAAGTTATTCGTTAAATAATAATTATGTTTGTTAAATTTAATATAATAGTGAGATTTTAAGTTATTAATTTTCGCATGACAGCCTAATTGGGACATTGACAAAAGTAACCCAAATCTGATAAAGGCAATCGACAACATGTTAAAGTCTCGTTTCCAGGAGTGGAAGTTTGATAATCAACGTGCGGAAAAACTACAGTGAGAACCAGAACTACCGGCGAATGAGTAGAATAGTGTTTTTTATTTTTATTTTAGTGCTTATTTAATAATGATATCTGAATTAGAAGTTTTTTTTTATTATGAACGGTTTACTTAAATATGTACTTAATGTTTATTTTGAATAAAATTAATGCATTTTAATAAATATTTATATTAATTAATTATGCACAAATGGTTTAATGAAATAAGTTCTTGATTTATTAAGTATTTATGTGGTTTGAAAAACATTCAAAAACGATTTTTTTTTTTTTTTAAAAAAAAAGGTAATGCGCGACAAACCAAGTGTTGTAAAAAATGCGGCAAAGCCTAGTTGAATGGTGCCAAAAGTGGAAACACCATGTTTAGCACAACGGTGCTTTCGTCGTGCAAAGTCTTTTCACTTTACTGAATTTAACCAGAATGCAAGAAGGCAGAAGCTGCAAAACAATTGCAGCAGCTGCCATCCTACTACAATTTCCAGTCGTTCGAGCTGTGTTGCCGTTAATCTCGGAGGTATATTTTCTTAACTAACTTTTTTAATTTCCATTTATTTTAAATTGTTTTGTATGTAGTTTATAATTGTTGTGAGTTTATGTATTTGTATGCAAACATTTTTGTATGGATGTACAAAAAAAGGGTTTGCAATGTTCATATGAGCTTAGTTTCTCGTTTGAGAATTAGTTGGATTTCACGAATGGATGCGAAAGCATGACTGTGGTCCAATTAATTCTTAAATTGTCCCAAAATTTTGGAAAATTTGAGAATGCACAGTTACATGTTGTATTTTGCGGTTCACGCATTAGAGTTTGAACGTGTGGAATTTGGTGGCATCTCTTTGAGTTCTTCAGGTGCATCGCAGTTTTTTGTATCTACGTCGTGCACTTGAAGAACTGCAAGGAGATGCTACCAAAATTTTCCCACGATCAAACTCTAATGTGTTGGAACCGTAAATTACAACACGTAACTTTGGATTCTCGAATAAGATAGGACCCATACCAGAGGCATAAGGAGGCATGTCATAATTGAAGTTGTTGTAACCCTTGTAAATTTTTTATGTTTGCAGATGATATGGACAAACAGTGGGTACATAATCCTAACAGATGTGATCATGATTATTTGGATGGAATAAATCAGTTCATTGATTTTGCAATTGCAAATAACCGGGGTTCAACTCAAATTTGATGTCCTTGTAGAAAGTGTGACAACTCAATGATTGAATATTTTGAAACTGTTAGATACCATTTAGTTAGAAATGGGATGATGGAGACTTATACTACGTGGATCATCTTCGAGAACAAATACAACATGCTTCATCCTCACACATTACCTGAGCAGCAGAGACAGTTGAATCTGTTGTGGACTCAAATGAACAAATTATGGAAATTATCAATGAGGCTTTTCCAAACGCTATTTTGAATACGCATGAGGAAGTAGAAGATGACTTCCCTCCCACCATGGACAGTGAAGCATTTGAAAAATATGAAAGACTATTAAGAGGTGCCAAGTAAGAATCATACCCCTGTTACGAAGGATTTTCGATGCTCACGACCATTGTTGAGTTGATGCATGGCAAAATAAAGTTTCGTATATCGAACCAGTGTTTTGATTACTTTTTGATATTTTTCAAGAGGATGCTTCCAAAGGACAATGGTCTGCTTAAGGATCATAAAAGTGCAAAGAAGATGCTGAGTGGTCTTGGATTGAGATATGAAAAATTCATGCGTGTAAAAATAATTGCATTTTGTTCTACAAAGAGAATAAAGTGTTGGATATATGCCCTGTATGTAATGAGTCGCTGTTTAAAATGACCTTTCAAAATAGAATAACGAAGATTCCACAAAAAAGTTATGCGTTCTCTCCCATTAAAGCCTAGGTTACAGTGATTGTATATGTCGACGCACACTGCAAGCGACATGAGGTGGCATAAGGATAGATGAGTGGATGACAATGTTATGAGACATCCTGCAGATGGACAAGCTTGGAAATAGTTTGATTGGCTGTACCCCGATTTTGCACGTGAGCCTCGAAACGTTAGATTGGGACGGGTTTAATCCGTTTGGGGTGCTAAACCAAAACCACAGCATTGGTCAATATTCGCAATTCTGTATAATTTGCCGCCTTGGAAGTGCATGAAAAAAGAATATATGATGATGACATTGTTGATAACTGAAGATTCAGGCACGTCTATTGATGTTTATTTACAACTGTTGGTCGATGAACTAAAAGAATTATGAGAAAACGGTGTTCCCACGTACGATAAATCTACCGGGAAGATGTTCACTTTGAGAGCAGCAGTGATGTGGACTGTACATGATTTTCCTGCGTACGCTATGATGTCTGGGTGGAGCACTAAAGGCTATTATGCATGCCCAGTTTGCAAAGAGAACATAACGTCTGGTTGGCATGCGAGAAAAGTTTGTTACCTAGGGCATCGTAGATGGTTGCCGTGGGACCACGAGTGGCACTAGAACGAGACAGCTTTCTTCAACGACAAAGAGATTCGGCCAAGACCCAGAGAATGGTCCAAAGATGAAATTTTGGCTCAGGCGAATTGTTTAGATTTTGCACCGTTGGGCAAATTCGTAAATAGGACAAGACCAGACACACATTTGAACTGGACACACAAGACGAGGTTGTTCGAGCTCCTGTACTAGTCCAAATTAAAATTGAGACACAACATCGATGTAATGCATGTTGAGAAAAATATGTTTGATACACTGGTCGAAACTATACTAAACATCGAGGGAAAAACAAAGGACACAATAAATGCTCAGATCAATCTGGAAAAAATGGGCATTAGGCCAGGTTTATAGATGACGAGGGATGGAGACATAGCCAGAAAGAAGCTTGCAACGTTTTCAGTGAAACCGGATAAGTGGAAAGAGTTTTTGCAATTTCTATATTCTATACAATTTCCGGATGGGCATGCTTCAAACATCAGCCATTGTGAAAACGTGGATGGAGGCAAATTTGCAAGCCTCAAGAGTCATGATTGTCATGTTATGCTTCAACGCCTTCTCCTAGTTGGAATTCGACACCTCTTGCCCGAAGATGTGGTGAAGCCGATTACGTTGTTGGCGAGATATTTTTCTCATTTAACTGCAAGATATTTGCGCAAGTCCGATATTAAACAGTTGCGCGACCATATTATTGAAGTGCTATGCAAGTTTGAACAAATATTTCCTCCAGCTTTCTTCACAAGCATGATTCACTTGCCAGAATAGGCACTTTTAGCCGAACCAGTCAACTATCGATGGATGTATCCGATAGAAACGTATTTAATCGCCATAAATACTTTAGTTCGTGATGTATGTACGATTTGACTAAATTTATACATTATTTTGTTTATTGATGCAAACTACTAGGTGAATTAAAAAAAAAGTGTACGGAACAGGGCAAAGCCTGAAGAATTAATCGTGGAGGCATAAGTCGCATTTGAGTCGCTTACATTTTGTGCAATGTACCTACAAGACGTTGAGACTACGTTCAACCGATAGCAACGCAATAATGACGGTGGTGTGAGAAGTGAAAAACTTTCTGTTTTTGCTCAAATCGCATGACCCTTTGGTGAACCAATCAGAGGGGAGTCGTTTAACAAAATGGACATAGAGGTAGCACATTGGTTTGTACTTAACAATTGTGACGAGACAATTACCTACCTAGATGAGCATGAAGAGTTGATAAAGCAGGAACATCCTTCACATTTATATGCCAAGAAGCACCGTGAATTGTTTGCTCGTTGGTTTCGTGAACATGTAAGTGGTTCGTGTTTTGGGTTATTTGCATAATTGTAAATGGTAAACTAACACATCAACGTTTTAGCATTAATTTAGGTGAAGAAATTGAAGGACATGAATTCACCCACTTACACTGAAGAATTGTACAACTTGGCTATTAGGCCCATAAGCGCAGAATTGTATTCCGGTTGTCATGTAAATGGCATCAAGTTTTTGGTAGTTGATCGCGATGACAAGCTGTGTATGCAAAATAGTGGGGTACATCACTACTACAATATTAGCTTTAGGTGTCGAATGATGGTGGCAGTTTAATAAGCCATTATGTCGGCTAAAAGATATCTGACACATCATTCAGTTAGTGTTGGATAACAATGAAATCCTGTTGGTTATATCTGACATAAATTCCTGGCGGATATTTAGTGTCGGATGCAAGGTCTAAAATATCGATGATATCGGAAATATCGGTAGTCTAAAAACACGGAAATTTCGATGGAAATATCGGGATATTATCGATATCGATAAAAATTGAATAAAAACCACGGAAATTGTAAGAAAAACTTGGAAATTTTTATTGAAACTTTGCAGGATGTTTATTTAGTCAATTATCTATTAGTTTATCATAAAAAATTGGAAGAAAATGCATTGCATGATGGATTTAACTGATTTAAGTTGATTATATAGCGAGCTGGCAAACGTTGTGAGTGTAGAAAATATATAAATATTTTAGCATATTTTCACAAAAATATAAGTGATATGGTGGTCAAGGTGTTGAAGGAGTAAAATGAGAGGGGTTCGAATCCCCTTGGTGTTTTTTTAAATATAGAAATTTAAAAATTACGGAAATTTCGATGGAAATATCGATGACATCGGAAATATCGGTAGTCCAAAAACACGGAAATTTTGATGGAAATATTGGGATATTATGGATATTTTAGACCATGGTCGGATGCAACCGCCATAAAATTATTATAACTGTCAGTATTTTTGATTTTTTTTAAAAATATTTTTAACAGATTCTGGTGGTTTTTAAGTTAATGGTGGCGATTATAACCGACAGAAATTGACTATTTCATTATTTTAGTTTATGGCGGTTCTTATTTTAATATTCTGGTGGTTATAACCGACAGAAATTGACTATTTTATTATTTTTACGCCAAAAAAAACATGGTTTAAATATTTTTTTTCACTCATGGCCCTGTCGGATATAACCGACACGAACAAGAAAAATTTTGGGCGGGAAATTTCCCACAACTTTGATTCAAAAAAATTAATGGTGAACAAAATCCGACGGAGGAAAATTTTGTGGCGGTTTTTGGTTAATTTTGTCGGTTATAACCGACACTAACTTGACATGCATATTAAAAAGGCTGGCAATTTTTATTCAGGTTGTTGGTTATAACCAACAACATTTATTACCCTAAGTTAAAATAATTCAACTTCCCATTTTTACTTCAACCGTTCCCCTTCTCCTTCCCATTTTCACTTCCAGCCGTTCCTCTTCTCCTTCCCATTTTTACTCCTTCGTTTTTCAGCTATTTTTACTTCCTTAGCCATTTTTACTCCTCCTTCCTTTCTTAGCATTTCTATGGAGGAACAAAATGAAGGCCATGAATTCTAGGAACAAATTGAAAACGGTACGTTTTAAAGTAATTATATTGTGAGCTTTTTCTTTGTTGTTTTTGAAATACATGACAAATGTTTTTTTTCATTAATAAGGAGCAACTCAACGTAGAACTCGCGGAGCTGCTATTCCGAAGTGGAAAGAGAGACAACTTTGTTCATTTGATTTGACAGGGAAATGTGTTAGTCCAAATGCTGCTAAATTTTCAAAATTAATAGCCTCTGAGGTTAAGGATCCATGAAATCTTCCATTGAAGAGGGATTGGCGCTTGATTCTGGAAAATGATAAGGAAGTTTTGTGGGAAAGAATTAAAGTATATATTTTCATTTTTTACTTCTATATTTCAAGTCTATATTTCGGATCTATACCAACATGTATGTTTTTATGAATATAGGGGAATATTATTTTTCTTGATCAAGACTATGATGGAATGCCACTGATTCATAACATGACTCTCCACGTTGCAGATCATTCATACAAGGAATACCGGAATGGTTTAAAAGCGGAGTATTATACCAAAAGACAAGAGGATGAGCGCTCAGAACCTCCCCCTGGTGTGGATGTTGGTCAGTGGGCCAAGATGGTAGTTATTGGGATAATCCTAGAACAAAGGTAAAAAATTAATGATTTGATATTTCGTACTGAAAGATGTTTGTCTCATAAGGTTTTTTTTTTACTTTTCAGGAGGTGGTGGAGAAAAACAAATTTAATCGGGAGTTAAAAACTATGAACCATACAATTTGTTCAAAAACTTTTGCTCAGGTGCGCGAGGAATATGTACGTGTTGCTAATTTGTAAAATATGTAGTGTTTTTCCGTTTTTGATTTTCAATCTAGTTAATATGTATTTGTTGTTCTCTTTTAACATATTTAAAAAAGAACAAGCATAGAAAGGAGCTAGATCCCATCTCTTTTTTTCGAGTTACCCATACCCGGAAAGATAACTCTTGGATTGATGAATCGTCACAACAAAGAGGGGTAAATGATTTATAAATCAATTAAGATTATGACTACTTTATGTGTCTAGTTATGTATTATGGCAAATTTAGAAGACAGTATTGTAGGTTAATTTATATTTAATGTCTACTTTATGTGTTATGGCGGATTCAGACGACATTATTGTAGGTTAATTTATATATGAATGCATATTACGTTTGTTATGAGCTTTGTTTATTTTATTCACTCATTAAATAATTTTTATTTTATTTTTATTCATTCATTAAAAATATTTTTTATTTTTATTTTAAATATTAATATTTTTCTGTCGGTTGTGGACGACGGAAAATAGTTGTTTATAATAGATTTTATTTTTTTTAAAATGTTTCTGTCAGTTATAACCGACAGGAACATGATGTCAATCCAACGGTAATTTTAATTTCCTGGTGGTTACGAATGACATTACTTGATAATATCCGACATTAGTTAAGTATTTATTGTCGCATATATCCAATACAAGTTCTGTCGATTTTAGAGCCTTAACCGACAGAAAATTCATTTCTTGACGCTGGCAATTCTGTCGCCTATTATATCCGCAATTGCATCCATTTTCTGTCAGATTTTGCTTAATATCCGACAGTAATATATGTTTCTTGTCAGTTATCATGGTGACACTAATAAATGGTTTCATAGTAGTGCATGTCCCGGGTGCGGGCGACATTGCAAACATTATTTCTATAGAAAACTAACAAGTGTTGTGCAATTGTTTTACAAAGACCGTTGTCAAGTTACCCTGTTTAAGTGTCGCTAGTCTGATACAAACCCACGTAGGGTTAGAGGTGTTAAGCAAGACGATGGTTTGCTATCGGTCAACACTAACACATGTTGGTATAACGACGACCCCTACATTTTGGCAACAATGGCGGAACAAATTTTCTATATAGATGACCCTAAGGGCGGGAGGGGATGAAAAGTAGTTTAGAAGATTAAGCACAGAGGGCTGTATGATATTCTGAACCGAGATCTTGCTAACGAGGATGATTATGGTGACGCTGCTAACCAACAACTGGAGACTTCAACGGAACTTTGCTGCAGATACACTGCGGGATATGACTATTGTACAAGAATCGTATCAGGTTGCCAAAAGTCCTGCAATCGAAATACCGATTGACTCCTTTATGACTGACCTCAGGGATCTACCGAGATACAATGCACTTGAACGCGCGAACGACGATGTTGATGTGCCTACAGACGATGAGGAATGGGAGTTTGAATCTGACGAAAGTGATGTTATTTATTCTAGTTCAAACGAGGATTAATTAAAACTTGTGAAGTAAATGTAATGATATTTATTGAATGGTATTTATTTTGTATACAAACAAAAGTTTCCTTTAAAATTTGTAAAAAATTAATTAAACAAAATTTTTTTTATTTATTTATTTAAACAGAAAAATAAATTAAATTTACAAATATGCACGACGATGTTTTGGAAATTTTTGTCGCGCAAATATTTAAAAATTCATTTTTTTATTTAAAAACTGGTCGCGCAACGAAAATTAGAACACCCTCGTCGGACAAACAGTGTTCTAAAAATCGGCCTAGGCACTGGGCGATGGCCGGCCGCGGGGATTAAGTCATAATCAGGAACAAAATCGGGACAGGGATTAGGCGGCTGCTCAGATGGCCTGGGCGGCCCTTGAACGGCCTAGGCGGGCGACTGAGTGGCCTAGGCGGTCTAGGAATTTCAGTTTTGTTATGTTTTCAAGAATGCAGATCAACTGCATTCTTGCCTTTCGGGGTTTCTGTTTCTCGATTTGCCGAAGAGGAAAAGACGAAGACAATGACTTTCTCTCTCTTCCTTTCACACCACGTGACCACTCTACATACTTTTCTTATTTAATTTTTTTCTTAGTTTCTCTCGAATCAAATTTGGACAACTAGCATCAAATTGCTTGCTTTTTGTAAAAAGTCATAGGCTATTAGTCCTAGCATATTGATTTTTCTCATAAAAAATGATGGGGTGTCAGGCTGAAAATGTCATTACCATTAAGTATTGGTGCAGAGTCCCATCTTTATGCATCCTAGTGTGCCCTTTCCACATCCACATATTTGACCCCTTTATTTCTCTTTAAATTCAACATAAATTAATATGATCTCTAAAAAATATTTTGTAAATTATTATGAACCACCCATATTGACATCAGAATTTTCTCTTTATTATGAACCACCCAACCCATTACGTAGGATTTTTACTTTTATTTTTTAAAAATGAGATATAATCATTCAAAATGTCTTCAGTTATATGGCTTATATGCTTAATGTGTTTTTAAATTTTGGACTTGTTGGATACTCTTTTTGTATTTTATCATTCTTTTATTATCTTATCCATGAATTTCATACAAGTATAATTTTTTTGTAAGTGTCAATATGCACTTATTTACAAGATATACAAGAAATTTACCTAAATCCGCCTAGGCCTCCTAGGCGCCAGCCTAGGCACTAGGTGTCAGCCCGTTGCCCGACTAGCGCCTAACGTTTTTTAGAACCTTGCACACAAACATATCAAAATTTGATTTTATGTGCCAAAATTGGGCATGTTTTTATTTCGGTGCCTTCATTCTTCTTTCTATCTTTCTCTCATTCTCTGCATGCGAAGCTTAATCTTATATCTTTCTCTCGATTCTATCTGAACTCACTTTCATCTCTCTCTCTCTCGATTCTCTCCAGCTCTCGATCTCATCACTCACTATCTCAGTCTCTTCCTCTCTCGCTCTCTCGCTCTCTCGCTCTCTCTCTCTCTGCTTCTCTGTCTCTCTGTCACTCTCCCCCTCGCATCCGCCGCACTCCGACACCACACCATCTCGCCGCCGCTGCAACATTACTAGGTAAGCACCCAGTATCCCTTAATTCACTCTCCCTTTATTCAATTATTTCTTAGTGCAATTTTTCATTTTGTCTATTGAATTGTTTTAATTAGAACATTTAGGGATTTAGGGTTCGAATTGGGAATCCTAGGTTAGGGATTTAGGGTTCGAATTGGGAATCTTGGGTTAGGGTTTCGAATTGAGAATATTGAGTTATGGTTTTCAAATTGAGAATATTGGGTGATGGTTTTCGAATGGGGCATGATGCAGGGTAAATATAGTTGCTTTATATGGAAGTAGGTCTAATATGTAAAACTATATGGAGTTTATATATGTGTACATGATATAGTGTCAAGTTCAGACCTTTCTCTTGTTAATGGTATTAATCGATTAGCAGTTCCATATATGCCATTTAGATGATACATGAATAAGCGCTCAGTGAACTTGGAAATTATTAGGAATCACGCCTTCTATTTGTTATACACGAAACTACCATCTACAGCCTTGAAATTCAGATATTTAGTAACGTCAATGTGAATGAATCTTCCATTGAAGCTGAGAGAAATAGAAGGCTGCAAGTTTTTTGTCCAGCTTATGAGTCAATTGTAATTCGTGGCATCAGTTTCAAACGCCTATTGATAATATTTGAATGTAATGTGTGTTGTTTTCTGAATGTAATGATACCACTAATGTTAAATTGTTCTCATGATAATTAAGTGAAAATATGCACAGAGGTTGTAAATAATCATATTATCAGAACAACATGGAGAACAAATCAAAAATAAACCTAGTACTTAAGGACTCATTTGTCAGCTGAGATGGATGCAAGTATTATGCAAAATAACATCATGAAATTACTCTCATTCGTGAAGTTCTTTGTGTTTACCACCACACGGTATTCATAAGTTTCACATTACTTGAACACACTAGGATTAGATTTATTTCCATTTCCATTCCCCAATTCATGACTTTTCTCGTTCCAAGTAAGAAAGCATGCCGTTAAAAACATGTAAAGAGTTAAAGCACAAGATTCGCATGTATGCTACCCTTTATTGATTTGAAGATGCCCAAAATCGACCATTTATGATCAATATACATGGCCTTGAATGAAAAGTCCAATTACAATCCCACGCCGCACGCACGCGCGCGCACACACACACACACATATTCACCCTTACCTTCATCCAGAATAAGTACATGCTTGCCCTCTTCCATCATTCATCGATTCCTTACAAGTTGCATGGCATGTTCCATAAGCATGATGGGGAAGGTAACAGTGCCCCTTCTTTTTTCTCTCGTATGGTTAATGTTGTTTCATATCCTAGAACTCATGTCAACCAAGAATCTATCCTAACCAGATTAACTAATTAATCTAGGGGTGAAAAGATATATCTTATTTGGCTTCAAGGTTTTTTAGTATATCCAAACCAGATTACTTAGTTAATACTAATCATTATCGACTTCCAATAGATGTCAGTCTCTCATTTTCTGTCTGATCGTAAATCTCTGGTATTCATGATTTCTGCTACTTTTCTTAGCCTTAATCTGTTCTCTCTAGCTTCCCGGTTGTTAATAAGTCAAAGTAGTGGAATGTAACTTTTTTATTTATTGTTTTTGTAGATGTCGAAATTAATTTCAAACCACCGGGCAGCTAGTAGGGTCAGTCAGACACCTTCTCCAACAGGTAGTGCTGGTGCCACCTCCTTACCTGATATGGGCATGACGGGTGTCAATCTGGTCAGGCATTTTGGTCCAACAGTGTCTAAGCGCCCTGTGTCGTTGACTTCTTCGGTGACGCATCATGTACTAAGCGCCCTGCGGACTCATCGACGGCCCCGGAGTTCTGAGGAGGCTGAGCAGTCTGGTGAGGCTTCCACCATCCATGGAATGGAGTCCCAAACAGGTAATGCATCTTTCTCATTGCATAATCGAATTTTTGAAATTTTTTTTGGTTGTTAAGAAAATTGAACTTTTAAATTATTTGGTTTTTCAGGTAGGTTCATAAAAAGTCATTAGTGACAAAATACTATCAAGGAGGATACTGAAATCTGTTGGTGGATGACAAAAGAAGATCCCCAATCTTCTTTACAAAAAGTTAGTTGATACATTCTTTGGTTACACTTAAAAAGTTATCTTTCTTATTCTTTTATTTTCTCATTAGTGAAAATCTTTAGTATATTTTTCAAGTTACAAATATGGTGTGTTAAAATTTCAAAGAGACGAGACTACTCACATCTATATTGTTCTCAACTTACTTAATTACATGTGCAATCCAATATCTGTGTATTTTTTTCACAGATTCACGGCCAGTGATGCAATTAGAAGTGAAAACACTTGATACAAGTTGTAAATTTTGTTTTAAAGTCCCCAGTTGGTATAAACTGTTTGAATGATTGGGTGGATGTGTTGTTTTTGTTATTATATTGTCTGCAGGTTTTAGGAAATATTATAGTTTTAGGGGAGGTTCTGCCAAATTTTTGGTAGAAAATAGAATTCGCCTAATGTTTACTTTGTTTATTTGGTATTTAAAAAAAAAAAAACCAGGGGTTCATGCAGACTTCTGAAGATGTCACAAACCACTCGCACCACAACCAAGAAGATCACCATTACGTGGGATCCTCAACATCGTGCGGTTGCAACAAAGGTACAACATAGTGCATTGGCCAGCAACATTGGCTCGGTTATCAGGAATCATTGCCCCTGTTGTGGGAGTCATGGAAAGTTGTCCCACCTGAAGGCAAGGAAGTCGTTCTTCATGAATTATCGATAAGTATTTTCAACCTCAAATACTAAATTTTTATTAAAGTATACAAATATTATAAATTTTAACTACTATTTAGTATTTATTTGTTGAGTTTTGCAGCATCACTATAAGCTCACGAACCTCGATGCCAATCAAAACCAATACATCAACGACCTTTGCGCCGATAGGTTCACTCAATGGAAAAGCGACCATCACAAGCATTATGAGAAATATGGCAGTCCAGAGGTCGTTCTAGTAGTTAGGTGCCCTATAAAGTTGGTGGACCGCCGGGATGAATGGGAGTGGCTCTGCGGCCATTTTCAAGACGAGAAATACCTCGTAAGTATAATAATATTTAATCAAATTTTTTATATTTTTAAATAATATTTTAATTTTTTCATTAATTTGTTATAAATATCTAAACTAATACGTTTTTTTTAATTCAATAGAAAAAAGTGAAGGCAAACTCGATCAATCGGTCGAAGAAGAAACTTCTTCACCGCAACAGCTCATGACGCTTCTCTTATAGGTTGGAGGAGTGACATAAGGTAATCGTATATTTATTTTAAGTTTTCATTCTTTTTACTCTCTATTACACAATTGGTAATCTATGTGTTAATATTTTTTTTATTCAGGAGGGGTCAAAGTTTCCTGAAATTGACATGTTCAAGAAGGTGTACGTTCGGCCCGGGGATGAGCTGACGGAGCAGCTTCATGTAAGTTATTCCAATTTTTTAATATTCAATTAGTATTAATATTAATTACATGTATATTAAAATTAATTTGTTTATTTCATTTTTCTAGTCCACCATGGTGGAAAATGGCCAGATTGTTCTGGAGGATGTGGCTTCCCAACTTTCCCAGAGACCCCGATCGAGGAGGTGTTTCCCCTTGAGGATGCTGGTTTTCATATCATGACGAACACACACAATCAGACCTTCGGTCATAGGCATGGGAATGTTCACCGGGGCCTTGGAAAAGCCCGCCTTGGGGACCGGTTTGCCTCATCCTCCAGGCAAAGAACAAAAGAGGTAGAATCGCTGACATCTGAAATGGTGAACCTAAAGAAGCAGATTGCCACCCGCAGTCTCAGCTTGCGGCCCAAAGCAGTTTGATGAACCAAATTCGTCTCACCCTTCAAATCTCTGGCATTCGGTACCCCGACGTTGAACCACCTCCAGCAACGACCTCCCAGCTTCCAACGCAGCAGCAACACCACTAGCAGGCGATTGTGACGTGGACGACTACATATTCTAGTTTTTTTTTTTTAAATTGTTTTCAAATTTTAAAATATTTCTTTCCAACATTTTCAATCATCTTTTAATTCAATATTCTTCTTTATATTTTTTGTTTTTAATTTCATTAAATTAATTTATACATAAAACAATATTATCAACATTTAAAAGGAAAAAATAAATAAAAATTATTTTAAAAAATAATTTTAAAATCTTACTGCGACGGTCTTATGTCCGTCGCACAAGGGTCTGGGAGTCAAACCCCAGTTTCGTCATTCGAAGTATCACGCACAACGAACACTCATTCGTCGCTCGTCATTTCACCCAACGACCACCAAATCCGTCGCGCAACATTCATTTCGCCCGACGAAGCACTTTCCTCCGTCGCGCAATGTCTGACGTCACGAGGTTTGCGCGACGCCTTCTTTGCCGTCCAATGTTTCTTGCGATTGTATTTGCCTTTGCGTGACGGCTGTCCCTTCGTCACCCAAGCTTAGTAATGTCTATTTCCCGAGTAGATCCCAACAAAATTAATATCGTAGACGAGAGTAGCGTTGCCAGGAATATTGCAGTCACCTATAAAAGATATACATGTATCAGTTTCTGAATAGATGTCAAGACTCAAAAGGACTGACTGTATGTTAATGTATATTAATTTTCCTCCTTAAGCTGTAGGAAAAATATTAGCAAGCATTGCCATGATTATACTGTCGATATTAAGAAACTGAACTTGACCAAATCCATTTTTTGTACGAAATTATGATAGAAGATATCGACAATAGTGTTATTAAAATGTCCCGAAAAGTTAACTTGTAGTATATTGCTAGTATTTCCACACATTCACAGATAGTGAGGATGATAGTGATTCAATGATGTCTTTTGTAAGATCACAGAAAGTTTCAACTGATGACTTTGGTCGACGACAAGAGTCGTATACCATAATCATGGAAAACTAAAGAATCAAGATATGGAGTTCAGAAAATAACAGAAACTCACCTGAGAAGCATCCTGCAGGTTCTGGCCCATATGGTAAATGTGAGGAATGTCAAGCTTGTGCTTTCCTCCTGTGTGATATTTGATGGGTTATGACTTGGTTTCTTCTTATTTTTTTTCACAAATGGCAAGAAACGTATAGAAACATAAGCAGCTTTATCGCCTTACCTATTTGCATCGGAGGCACACCCTCACCCCCAAAAATTCCGTGATCCAGTCCCCTAATAACCTGGAAACCAGAATATAAGATAAAGGTAAATGGGCATGCATAAATGAAGGTATGGAGAAGGAAACTACTCCGAGAGAAGCAAAAGAAAAGGAAAACTAAGCATTTGTTGTTGGACTTGTCCGACATAAATCAACCTTAATATGGTCTACTATATGTAATAGGAATATATCATTAGAGAATAATATATATTGTGATTTGGTTGCCCAAAGATATCAATCTTATATTGTGAGTCTTATATAGGAAATAGGATTGATGTAATCCTTATACAATTATGATTATGATATATTACTTGGAGGTCAAGAAAATAGATTTAGTGTCTCTTTTATGGAAGGAACTTTAAGACTTTGGCCTATATAAATACTGGTCCCTATGAACCCTAAAACACACGACAAAAGCTTCCCATTGAGCATTGTGTTAAGGTTAGTAATTCATAGAAGACTTGGTGTTTTTCTTTTGGTGCAAACTGATTCCATGGCCTTTGCAGGAGCTACATCAGGTTAGGGTTTTCTTGTGTTTACATATTAATCACATGCATGCAGTGTTTTAGTTATATAACCTCAAGAAGATGACAATTGGTATCAGAGCCCTAGGTTATACAATTAAAACCTGTAATTACAGTCATAGTCAATGCTTATATAATCTGCTGAATGAATGGTGCATTAGTACCTATAAAGTTTGCGTGATCAGGATATATATATATATATATATATATATATATATATATATATATATATATGTTACCCGGTTAAATCATATATTCAAGCCCTAGCCGTTTATCATGAAATAGCTGAGTGATATAATCAAGTTACTGTTCAGAATTGCATTTGAAATCATAATGTGGATGCAGTTCATCTGTCTATAGTTGTTGATTGTGTTTTCATGGTTAGACTTTAAACATAACATGACATATGCATTATACCAGCTGTGGTATTTCCATCTGCTCGTAAGTGTTAGAAACAACCATGAAAGTAACTGAGATAATGCATATGTTAGTGTTAGAAGCATTTTAATTCATCAACTCGTAAGTGTTGAATTAATCTTGTCTTATGAAGTTTACTGGGATGTTTAATTTTAAAGTATGCATGTTGTTCATTCAATTATGAATGCTGTGAACACAGTTCAAACCATAAGTGGTACAAACTACAAAAAGTGGAAGCAAGACATAGACATATGTCTGGGGTTAATGGATCTTGACATAGCTATTAGGGAGGACTCTCCTCTAGAACTTGCTGCAAATGCAATCGTTGATGTCAAAGCCAAGTACGAACAGTGGTTGAAAGCAAATCGTATTGCTCTTCTGGTGATCAAAAGTCCATGTCTGACACAGTGAGAGGAGGAATACCGGATTCTAAGAATGCAAAGGAGTATCTGACCTTGATCCATGAGAAATTTAAGGAATCAGACAAAGCTGAAACAGGTAATCTCATGAACAAACTTATGTCAAAGAAATATAAGGGTATAGGATGTGTGAGAAAGCACATACTGGAGCTGCTTGACATTGGTGCAAAACTGAATGCACTGGATGTTCCCATGAGTGATGCATTCCTGGTTCATGTAGCACTCAATTCATTACCTAATGAATAATCGCAATTGAAGAGCACATATAATGCACAGAAAGAGAAGTGGAGTTTAAAAGAATTAATTGCCATATATGTGCATGAAGAACAACACATCAGGTCTGAGATAATTGAGAAAAAGGTTAACATGGTGACTGAGTTCAAGAACAATGTTCAAAAGCCAAAGAGTGGGAAAGAAACATCAAAGCTTGGAGTGAATAAGAATCCCAAAAGCATCAAAGGGAAGTGCTTCTTCTGCAAGAAACCTGGACACATGAAGAGAAACTGTCATGAATATAATAAGTGGATCGAAAGTGGCAAGGGAAAAGGTAATATTGCAATTTATAAAGGTGAAGTATTAGTTGGTTTTGAAACAAATAACACTGAATGTGCTAGAGATTCGTGGTGGGTTGACAGTGGTGCTTCAATACATGTGACAAATTCTTTGCAGGGCTTCATAAATAGAAGGGTGCCAAGAAAGGATGAAATCTCAATGATCGCGGGAAATGGAGACAAAGCTGCTGTCAAGTTCATTGGAACAGTTAGAATTAAGTTAGAGTCTGGTTTTATTTTGGATTTGCAAGATGTCTGCTATGTACCTTCAGTTAGAAGGAACCTAGTATCAGTTAGTCAGCTTGTTAAGAAAAATTTCGAATTATCAATAAATGACAATGGCTTCATTATTTATCAGAATTTGCAAGTTATTGGAAATGGTTTCCATATTGGTGGCATGTTTCAACTTAACTGCAAAGAATTTTGTTACATGGCAAACATGGTTGGACAAAAAAAACTTAATCAAAGTGAGACATCATCCACTCTCTGGCACAAAAGGTTGGGTCACATTTCGATTGAGACGGTTAAGACTCTGCGCAAAACTGGTGTATTACCAGAGCTAGAATTAGACAACCATGTCACATGTATTGAGTGCAAAAAAGGAAAAATGGTTAACTCACACAAAAAGAATGCAACCAGAAGCACTGATCTACTTAAGCTTGTGCACACGGATATATGTGGACCTTTTCCCACTCCAACATATGATGGTTATAAGTATTTTATAACCTTCCTAATTTTATAACCTTCATAGACGACTTCTCGAGATATTGTTATTTGTATTTGCTCTCTGAAAAATCAAGTGCACTTATGGCCTTTAAAATCTACAAGGCAGAGGTAGAGAAACAGTTAGAGCAAATAATTAAGATGGTAAGGTTCGACAAAGGGGGTGAGTACTAAGGGAGATACACTGAGCATGGCAGAAATCCTAGACCCTTTGCACTTTACTTACAAAATGAAGGGATAGTGGCTCAATACACGAATCCTAGTACTCCACAACAAAATGGAGTATCAAAAAGGAAGAATTGCACATTAAAAGACATGATAAGAAGCATGATGAGTGCAACAAGCGTACACGTGTACTTGTGGGGTGATGCCATTAAGACTGCAAGCTATATATCTGATAGGGTTCCCAGCAAATCTGTGACTACAACACCTTTTGAATTGTGGTACAAAAGGAAGCCAAGTCGGCAGGATTTAAGAATTTGGAGTTGTAGGGCTGAGGCAAGGGTATATAACCCTCAAGAAAAGAAACTAGACCCTAAGACAATGAGCTGTTACTTCATGGGATACCCTCAGGGAACAAAGGGTTATAGGTTCTATTGCCCCTACCACTCCATAAGATTTATTGAGATTGGGAAAGTGAAATTTATAGAAGAAGGATCAATGGAAGCAACAAGCTATGAGATTGATTTTGAAGAGAAAAATGAAGAAATTACAACTAATTCATTGCATCATATTGCACCAAGCGAAGACAACCATTTAAACTTAGACCATGTTGCTCCAATTACAAATGATGGTGTACATGAAATGCAAATAAATGTAAATCATGATACAGTGAATGACCAAGTGATACATAATGATGCAAATGATGCAATACAGACACAAAACCAAGCTGCAAAAGGAATACTGAACCAGATGGCACCTGCACTCAGAAAGTCAACAAGGTTGAGAAAACCTGCAATCTCAGACAATTTTGTGGTGTATTTGAATGAGGCTGACATTGACATTAGGGAACCATCAACTTACAAAGAAGCAATGAATAGTCTACAACAAGAGGAAGGGTTAAAGGCTATAGAATTAGAACTTCAGTCAATGCAGAAAAATAAAGTCTGGCAACTTGCAGTTTTGCCTCAAGGATCCAAACCTATTGGATGCAAATGGGTATACAAAACAAAGAAGGACTCAAAGGGAAATATAGAGAGCCTAAAAGCTAGGCTTGTAGCTAAGGGGTACACTCAACAAGAAGGAGTGGACTACAATGAAACGTTTTCACCAGTCTCCACCAAAGACTCCTTCAGGTTTGTAATGGCTCTAGTTGCTCACTATGATTTATTTCTTCATCAAATGGATGTCAAAACAGCTTTTTTAAATGGCAAACTTGAGGAAGAAATATATATGCGACAACCTGAAGGATTCATCAATGAAAGAGAGAGGGAATTAGTCTGCAAACTTAAGAAATCCATATATGGATTAAAGCAGGCATCCAAACAATGGTACCTAAGATTTGATGAAGTTATGCAATCACATAGTTTTGTTGAAAACTTTGAAGATGAATGCATTTATGTCAAGTCCAGTGGGAGACATTTTATCATCTTGGTACTTTATGTAGATGATATATTAATTGCAGGCACAGATTTGAGTTTGCTACAAGAAACAAAAATCTTGTTGAGTGATAATTTTGAGATGAAAGACATGGGAGAAGCCTCATATGTTCTTGGAATTGAAATTACACGTGACAGGAAAAGAGGTCTACTTGGTCTGTCGCAAAAGGGTTACACTGACAAGATTCTGAAAAGGTTTAATATGTCAAATTGCAATGGCAGTGAAGTGCCAATTACTAAGGGAGATAAATTAAGCAAGGAGCAGTCTCCAAAAACTGATATTGAGAAGAAGGAAATGGATGACAAGCCATATGCTTCAATGGTGGGTAGCTTAATGTATGCACAAATATGCACTAGACCTGATATATCTTTTGCATTAAGTTTATTAGGAAGATATCAATCAAATTCGGGATAAGCATATTGGATTGTAGCCAAGAAAGTGATGAGATACTTGCAAAAAACCAAAGACTATAAGTTGGTTTATAGGAAGGGCACAGACTTGGAAATCATTGGTTATTGTGATTCAGATTTTGCAGGATGTCAAGATTCATTGAAATCGACATCGAGCTATATATTCATGATGGCAGAAGGTGCTGTTTCTTAGAAAAGCATGGAGCAAAAGAACATAGCAACGTCCACAATGATGGCTGAATACATGGTATGCTTCGAGGCTACTTCACAAGCTGTATGGATTGGTAAATTCATAGAAGTGATGAGTGTGCTGAAAATTATTACCAGACCACTACAAATCCTTTGTGACAGCACTGCAACTGTGTTCTACTCCAAGAATAACAAGAGGTCTTCAGGGACCAATCACATGCATATCAAGTACAAACTTATTAGAGAGAAGATCAAACAAGGATTTGTCAAGGTTAGCTACATTGACACTACATCAATGCTTGTAGATCCCTTGAATAAAGCATTGCCAGTTGCAGCTTTTAAGCAGCATGTGAAGAATATGGGTCTGATCACATATTTTGATGTGCTGAGTTAGTGGGAATAGATGTTATTAGTTAGCTTTGCAGTGAATAAGTGAGATGTTTTCACAAAGGGTTCTGTGGATTGTAGTTTGTTACTTAAAGGTTTTGAATTCATGAAACATGATTTCTGATTAAGTGTTCACATAACGCAAAATACATGCATGCATCTAGGTAAATCTTGTCTGCATTTTTATGATTTTACCATACATTTTTAAATCGCAAGAAGGCTGTGATCACTCATTGAGTGACACTCACTTGTATCAACAAGTATGCAGGCTCGCTCAAAGCATAAAGTGTAATCGCATGATTACAAAAAAGAGGATCTAAGATGATATAAGGAAAGACAAAACTACAGTTAGGAGTTCATCTCTCGATCATAATTAAATGGTGTTTCATGTGGATAAGACATTCAACATGTGTGATTATGAAGGTTCTGAGTTATGATAACTTTACAACCTTGTTAGTTCCATGTTGTATGGTTTATTTGATGGAAACTTGAATAAGGATGGGATATAATCACTGTACATGGCCATTAAGGTTATATTCGTCTCTAATCTAAGACAAAACATGAGCATTACATTTCGTAGACCAAGTGGAAGAATGTTGGACTTGTCCGACATAAATCAACCTTAATATGATCTACTATATGTAATAGGAATGTATCATTAGAGAATAATATATATTGTGATTTGGTTGCCCAAAGATATCAATCTTATATTGTGAGTCTTATATATAGGAAATAGGATTGATGTAATCCTTATACAATTATGATTATGATATATTACTTGGTGGTCAAGAAAGTAGATTTAGTCTCTTTTATGGAAGGAACTTTAAGTCTTTGGCCTATATAAATACTGGTCCCTATGAACCCTAAAACACACGACAAAAGCTTCCCATTGAGCATTGTGTTAAGGTTAGGAATTCATAGAAGACTCAGTGTTTTTCTTTTGGTGCAAACTGATTCCATGGCCGCTGCAGGAGCTACATCAGGTTAGGGTTTTCTTGTGTTTACGTATTAATCACATGCATGCAGTGTTTTAGTTATATAACCTCAAGAAGATAACATTTGTCAGATCCACAATTTCTCCAATTTTGAAAACTGTATGATTTTATCAATTTAATTAGTCTCAAAAGAAAAAATTTCCTTTGTTTCTGATGCTGCTTTCAAAATTGGAGAAATTGAGTGAACATCCAAGCCAACTAATTAGTGTTTTTACTATATATTACAGAAGGTGATGCCGAGTTTTTTTCGACTATGCTACAATAATGATGGATATATCAGGAAAGCTTTAACAGCTATTGATCATATCCTTCATGATCAATTTATTTGTGGCTGGAAAGATTCTTTAGTTTTGATGTTGATTTTAAAATTAAGGTAGAAGTTAACTAAAACTCCAAATTACCTAAATCCAATTTATACCTCAACATTGCAAACCTTGATAATGAGTTAAAGTTTATTCCAACAATGGGAGAGTGATAACTAAGCCTGAAAAATAACACACATTTAAATTAAGACTTGAGATAATATATAAATTGCACCGAAGTGCAAAAAAGATGAACAGCCTCAAAACAAAGAATCACCAATACGTAGAGAGCAAAGTGCATAAATGTAAGTAATTAAGATGTCATATGGATATCTGGACAGAATTTTTACTAACTATTGTGGCGTTTATGCTCATTACTCCATGTGATTGGAAATGGATTCTCTCCTGAGCATCTGCTCAGGATCCTACTGACTCATACACAAGGGTCGTTGGATGAAAATCAAACGGCTACAATTATTATAATTTTAAAGGGATCTCCTATTTGTAGCCGTTGGATTTTCATCCAACGGCCCTTGTGTGTGGATCAGTAACGGCCCTTGTGTGTGGGTCAGTAGAATCCTGAACTGATGCTCATGAGAGAATCCATTTCCCATGTGATTCTAGATTTAAAAGCTTCATGTCATGCATAATTACTGTCAATTAGGAAATAAAGAGATACTATTTTCTTACCTTGCCAACTCCAGTAAGCATAGTCAGAGGTCTACCTCGTTTGTAGCTACTGTCAAATACTGTCCCATCAGCGAATCTTGCCGTGTAGTGAATCTGCGTTCATTAAAACAAACTACTATATTATTAAGTTGTGTTTGATAAACATATCTTGGAAAAACTTCATTTTTATAAAAAGGAGAAATGATCGGTACTAAAATAA
This sequence comes from Heteromeles arbutifolia, assembly GCA_024362995.1. NCBI lineage: Eukaryota > Viridiplantae > Streptophyta > Magnoliopsida > Rosales > Rosaceae > Heteromeles > Heteromeles arbutifolia. The sequence goes on from JANCRC010000015.1 coordinate 8,738,916, forward strand.
GATTGTTTATCAATTCATTCAGTGATCAAAATCTTGGTATATGCCATTTTTGGTCATCCATTTTCTAAATGTGTGCTGCCTAGTTCTGTTTAATTCGTGTAGGCCTACTCACAATGGAGAATGTTGGCTAGCATTTGAAGTTGAGCGTTGTTACATTCCTCAAGCTTCTCTCTTAACAATTTAAGTTTTTGGGAACAAACATTTAATTAACAGACCAAGAAAAGAGAATCATTACTGGTTTGAATTGATCAAAACAGAATCATTACTGGTTTAACAGATGTTTTGGGTCATTTATTCTTGAACGAAAAGTCATATGACTGTTAAAGATGGTTTGAGCCATTTAGCACAGAAACCGTAGGTCGACTAAATGCTATACTCCATAACTGTATTTGGTCGACTCATTGTTATTTGAATTCAAAATATGACGGGGTTCAATGAGGAAAACCTGCAGCCACCCTAGTTTTCAGTAGCAGCAAGTCTTTTCGCTGCTCTTCCTGCAGTCTTTCTGCAAGCATCATACTTCTTGCAGAGCCATGCTGCTGCTCCTTGAAACTAGGGTTTTTAGGTGACTTGTTGATGTAAATCTCCTTAAATCAAGAAGTGCCTTGTAATCAGTCAAAACCTTTTTGTTTAGTCCTTAAATCAAGGAGAAGGTGGCGTGTCCCTTTTTCCTTGCTTTTTGTTTTGCTGCCTTATATTGTGCTTGATGTAAACACATTCAATATTATTGGAAATATATCAAAACTTATTTGTCAATATGGTATCAGAGCAGTGTCCTTCTTAAGTCTGACTCTGCAACTTTTTGCCGTGATTTTTCACTCTTCTCAGCCAACAATATGGCAGAAGAAAATTCAGTCAATCAACAAGCTGAAAGCTCTCTTGCCTCCCCGGCTACGAATTTCTCTGAGGTTGATATCAACCCAAATCAAAGACTCAATTCAGTTTTGCTGAATGAGTTTAATTATCTTCCTTGGTCAAGGGCAGTCTCTTTGGCTCTTGGAGGAAGGGCAAAACTTGGCTTCATCAATGGAGTCATTAAAGCACCAGAAATTTCGACTCCAAATTATGAAGCATGGTTGTGCAAAGATCAGTTAGTTATGTCATGGTTGCTAAATTCTATGGAGAGGAAAATTGCTGAAATTTTCAGCTATTCTAATTCATCATAACGTCTATGGAACTAAGTGAAGGAAATGTATGGAAATCAAAACAACTCCGCCCGTGTCTTTCAACTCAAGAGAGACGTTGTAGCTCTTCAACAAGAAAACAAGTCCTTCGTGCAACATCTTGGCAACCTTACCACTATGTCGAATGAGCTTGATATATATCGACCTCACACCATAGATGTGACGGAGTTGCTAAAAAGAGCCGAGCAGGACAAAAATTTTCAACTACTAGCAAGCTTGAGCTCGGAGTATGAAGACTTGAGAAGTCACACTTTGATGACTTCAGAGCTTCCGTCTTTCTCGAGCGTGTGTGCCACCATTCAACGTGAAGAAGTCAGAAGACAAGTCATGGGATTAGATACCAAAGTTGTCACGCGAGAATCTCGAGCATATGCCTCGAATTACCAGTCACCTGAGGTGAAGGTTTACAAAGGTAAGTGATAGGAGCATATTTATGCTACTTAGTTAATGTGTTTTCTTGCATTTACTTAGTTATTTGTTGCTTATTATAGTGTCTTAAGTCATTTTCGTGTGTTTATAGGTCCAAGAAGCAAAGTTGGCCAAAAGATGCAATTTGGAGCATTTTAGAGCAGTTTTGGGTTTGGAATGGATATCACAAGATTGGAGCAAGATGGATGGACGAATTTGAAGTTCAAGAGAGGCTAGGAATGTGCAAAAGAGTTGAAGAAATAAATCCAAGTCAAAGAAGATAAGGAATCAGCTACAAAGAAGGAGAATTATCCAAAACATTATCCAAAACTACCTTATCTTATCCTTATCTTATCCAAACCTTATCTTGTCTTACCTTATCTTATCCTATCCTAATCCTTTCTTAACTTAATTCCTGCTGCAAAAGGGATTCAATTTCAGTTTAGGAGACCTAAAAACCTGATTTCTAGGAACCTTATCCCTTCCTACAAAGGTGCCGCACCTATCCCCTTCTAGAAACCCCAAAATCAACCAAATAACACCCTTTCTAGAAGTCCCTAAAAATCTGGCGACCCAAGCAAACTAAGGCATGTTACTACATTCAAAATGTTGTTTTAATTGATTAGATGCGAACTAGTGAGTGGTAACTATGATTAAGTATGTGCTCGAGGGTGGGGATAACTAAAATCTATGTAAGTAATGATTTTTAACATGTTATGTTCCATTGGAAATCCCTGAGGTGAACGTTGAAAGGTTTATGTTATGTTTTGTTTGTTTTGTTTTGCTCGAGGACTAGCAAAAGCTAAGTGTGGGGGAATTTGATAGGAGCATATTTATGCTACTTAGTTAATGTGTTTTCTTGCATTTACTTAGTTATTTGTTGCTTATTATAGTGTCTTAAGTCATTTTCGTGTGTTTATAGGTCCAAGAAGCAAAGTTGGCAAAAAGATGCAATTTGGAGCATTTTAGAGCAGTTTTGGGCTTGGAATGGATATCACAAGATTGGAGCAAGATGGATGGACGAATTTGAAGTTCAAGAGAGGCTAGGAATGTGCAAAAGAGTTGAAGAAATAAATCCAAGTCAAAGAAGATAAGGAATCAGCTACAAAGAAGGAGAATTATCCAAAACATTATCCAAAACTACCTTATCTTATCCTTATCTTATCCAAACCTTATCTTATCTTACCTTATCTTATCCTATCCTAATCCTTTCTTAACTTAATTCCTGCTGCAAAAGGGATTCAATTTCAGTTTAGGAGACCTAAAAACCTGATTTCTAGGAACCTTATCCCTTCCTACAAAGGTGCCGCACCTATCCCCTTCTAGAAACCCCAAAATCAGCCAAATAACACCCTTTCTAGAAGTCCCTAAAAATCTGGCGACCCAAGCCTTCTAGATGCATGATCCAGCCGCACCTTTATCCTAATTCCCTTTGGTTTTTGGTCTTCTAGGTGTCCTATTTCCTGCTAGGATTACATAAATCCTTTCCCCTTAGGATTGTGTTTTATTTTCCTACACAAACTACATTTTGTAATCCTTTTCCTACACAATCTAATTGTGCCGCACCCTCCCCCTATATATTCACATATTTGCTGCACCATTCTACACCACCATCTCTCATTCACATCTCTCTACACCACCATCTACCATTCAACCTCATTGTGCCGCAGCTTTGCAAAGGAAAGAAGGAAGAAATCTGGAGCGTTTCTAGGTGTATTCTATCTTTACTCTTGATGTTTAAATTTAATTGTCTTTTTTTATTTGCAATCATGAGGAACTAAACCCCTACTTAGCTAGGGGGGAATTCGAAACTATGAGCATATATGTGATATGAATTGATTTCATCCAGTTATGATTTCATGAATCGTGAATGCAATTTGCTTAACTGTTTAATTTAAAACTTATTCTTGTATGTTGATTAAGGATGCATACTTAGTTTGCATGCTAGAATTTGATGCTAAAATATAAGGGAGTTTCACCTAATCGTTACAAACTTATATTTACAAGTAGTGGAGGTTGCTAGTCACGATCGCGTTAAGTAAATTCGTGGCAGGAGTGTCATGCAGTCATAGTCACGAATGTCATGTCAATGCTTATGATTTTCACAAAGCTTAATGATCTTTGATATGTATCTCTAGTATGCAGTCATATAGGGAACTTGATAAGAATAATTTGGTTTGCGGCGCTACGTCCAAATTCAATGAACTTGGGAAAATCTGAAGGTTAATGCGTGCAGTCACGATTAATTTGGGGCATTGTCGTTCATGGTTTATAGAAAGAACAACTGGAAATCGATTTGTGTTGCATATATGTCATGTGTGGAGAAGGAACCTCTAGCTAGCCATTCACCCATTTAAATCACCAATTTCGTACAAAACTAAGTCTAGTTTACAATTCTGTTTTGCTTAAGTTTAAATCCGTTTTCAAACAATCCCTTGCTCTTAATTTGTGTTAAGATAGTCTAAATTCGTCAAATCTTGAGTCTTTTAGTCTTTTGAGTCAATTAGAGTCTTAATTTCGTTCAAATCAATCTTAGGTGTTAGTTTAGAGTCTAGATAACTTGTTTTGTGTGTTTTAGGTCTATTTAGCTTGTTTTGAGTCTTTAGAGTCCAGAAACTGTTTAATTGAATTCTATTTGCTGTTTTGAGTTATTTGAGTCAAGTTAGGTTGTTTAAGCTGTCTAGAGTTAAAATTCGTCCAAATTGATCCCTAGTACTTGTTTTCATTGTTTAAAGTCCAGTTTATTGTTTTAGAGTCTAATTTGCGTCGATTAGCAATCCCTTTAATCCCCGGCTTAGAACGATCCCTACTTTCACATACTACATTGATAAGGGTTTAAGTTTGTGTGCAATTTAATTTCACATCAAATTTTTGGCGCCGTTGCCGGGGATTAGCAAGTTTGCTAATCCCTTGTTTTTGTCAAGTTTTTCTTTTGGTTTCTGATTTCGTTTTGTTTCTTTTCCTTTGGTTCAGGTACTAGTGTATGACTCGGAGTTCTCAACCAGTTCACGAGCACATCTTTGAGTTTGACGACGATTTTGAGCGAACGTTGAGAAGAAACAAAAGGAAGCTGCCACCCACTCCATCTATTTCAAGCAGAGAATCCAAATTTGGAGAAGAGGAGGAAGACGAACAAGTCATGGCAGCGGACAATCGTACAATTAAAGAGCTTTCAGCCTCGGGGTTAGATAATGCTGTGCCTTTATGTATCCAATACCCTGCGGCATGTGAAGGCAAGACCGACGAATTCGAACTAAAGTCTAGCTTGTTGCATCATGTTCCAAAATACCATGGGCTGTCCATGGAAGATCCAAACAAGCACTTAAAGGAATTTGAAGTTGTTTGTTCAAGCATGACTCCTATTAATGTTGATGGGAATATTCTGAAGATGAAAGCTTTTCCATTCTCTCTTATGGATAAAGCTAAGGATTGGTTATTCGAATTGGCGCCCGGAACTGTCACATCTTGGGAAAGCATGAAAAGAGCGTTTTTAGAGAAATTCTTGCCAACTTCTAGAGTTATCCTTTTGAGGAAGAAGATTAGCGGGATTCAACAAGACCAAGGCGAATCATTCCCAACATATTATGAACGTTTCAAGTGTCTTGTTGCCTCATGTCCTCAACATCAAATGAAAGAAGAACTTCTCATTCAATACTTTTACGAAGGACTTCTTCCAATTGAGCGACAAATGCTAGATGCTTCAGCGGGAGGTGCATTGGTTGACAAAACACCAATGGCTGCAAAGGTCCTAATCGCCAACCGAGCGTTGAATGCACAACAATATGAAGGCGTTGGACAAAGAGAAGGGCCACGCCAACAAAGTGTGCATGAGGTAAGTTCAATTTCTGAAATTCAATCCAAATTAGATAACCTCACTATGCTTGTGTCGCAGGTTGTTGATGTAACCAAATTGCAAGGGATTACACAAAGTGTATGTGGTGTGTGCTTTATGCAAGGGCACCTCAATGATCAATGCCCTCAATTGATTGAGAATGGAGGGTGGGAATCTGCCAATGCCATGGGTTTTGGGAATCAAAATCAGCCACGCAATGATCCTTACTCCAACACGTACAATCCGGGTTGGAGAGATCACCCTAACTTCAAGTGGAGGGAGCCACAACAACCTCAACAACAAAGCCAATTTCGACAGCCCCCTGGGTTTCTTCAAAAACCATTTGTGCCATCTCAAGCCTATCCACAAGCTACCCAACAAACTTCAGGTTCGTCCCTTGAAAATGCTAAAATTCTTGAGTTATTAACCTCCATGTCGCAGGGAATACAAAACCAAAGCAAAGAGGTGCAAACTCAAGCACAAGTAGTAGCAAATCATCAACAGGAGATAGGAGAAATAAAGAATCAATTGGGGCAGATTTCTGAGTTATTGGGGCAGATTAGAGAACAAGGCAAATTGCCTAGTTCAACAGTTGTCAATCCGAAGGGAGGATTCGAATCTGCAAAGGCAATCATGTTACGAAGTGGCAAGCAAGTTGGAACCAATCTACAACCATCCAAATCAAGTCAAAAGGAGGACGACAAGTTGCAGATTGAAGAGAAGGAGGAAGCACAACCCACGGCAAAGGGTGAAACACTCTTGCCGCAGCTACCTAAGCCATCTAATCCGTCCACTTCAGGTAAGAAGGTTCAAAATTCGATTATTTCTAATGTTGTTCCTCCGAATGTGCCCTTCCCTCGCAGATTTATGCAATCAAAGAAGGAGGAAGCTGAAAAGGACATTCTTGAGACGTTTAGAAAGGTGCAAGTCAATATCCCTCTCCTTGATGCAATTAAGCAAGTTCCCAGGTACGCCAAGTTTTTGAAGGAGCTTTGCACAACAAAGAGGAAGATGTCGAACAAGGAGGTTGTCCAGGTAAGTGAGAATGTCTCTGCTGTTTTACAAAGGAAATTACCCCCTAAATGCAAAGATCCGGGGAGTTTTACGATTCCTTGTGTTATTGGCAATACTAAATTTGAACATGCCATGCTAGACTTAGGAGCATTAATTAATGTCATGCCATACTCAATTTATGCATCTATGAACTTAGGTGAACTTAAAAGTGATGGTGTAATCATTCAATTAGCCGATCGTTCTAATGCCTATCCAAAAGGAGTTTTGGAAGATGTTTTGGTGCAGGTGGATCATTTAGTCTTCCCGGCTGATTTCTATGTGCTAGAGATGGATGATTCGGCCCAAGCGACTCCATTGCCAATCTTGCTTGGGCGACCCTTCATGAAAACAGCCCGAACAAAGATCGATGTGTTCAAGGGGACTTTATCAATGGAATTTGATGGGGAAGTTATTGATTTTAATATTTCTGAAGCCATGAAATATCCTATTGATGATCATTCATGTTTTTCTATTGATATTTTAGAATCTTTGGCACAGGAATTTCTTGACTCATTAGATCGAGATGCCCTTGAAACAACCATCGTTCGAGGAATAGAAAGAACAACCTAAGCCCCAGAAATTGTGCAAGGGCACGGCAACAACAAGGAGGAAGTTGTTTCCGTGGGTTTTTGTGAAGAAATTGAGGAGATGATGGCTGCACTTGAGTCATCCCCACCATGTGTTGGTAAGTCTTCAATCCCAATGTCAATTCCTGTTTCTACTAACAAGTTATTACCTTCGGTGGTGCAGGCACCTACACTAGAGCTCAAACCATTGCCCAACCACTTGAAGTATGTCTTTTTGGGAGAAAAAGAAAAGTTACCCGTCATTATTTCATCATCTCTCACGGCATTGGAGGAAGAAAAGCTCATTCGTGTGTTGCGGGAGAATAAAACTGCCATTGGATGGACCCTAGCCGATATCAAGGGGATTAGCCCTACGACATGCATGCATCGCATACTTCTTGAGGAGGGGGCTAAACCAACTCGAGAGGCTCAACGCCGTCTTAACCCTCCTATGATTGAAGTTGTGAAAAAGGAGATTATAAAACTCATTGATTGTGGGCTCATCTATCCAATTTCAGACAGCCGTTGGGTTTCACCAATTCAAGTCGTTCCAAAGAAGTCGGGAGTCACAGTGGTGAAGAATGAAGAAAATGAACTTGTGCCTACCCGAATCCAAACAGGTTGGAGAGTCATCGACTATAGGAAGCTCAACGCCACCACGAGGAAGGACCACTTTCCCTTGCCGTTCATTGACCAAATGCTTGAGAGGTTAGCGGGTCATTCCTTTTATTGTTTTCTTGATGGATATTCTGGGTATAACCAAATTGTCATAGCTCCGGACGACCAAGAAAAGACCACTTTTACTTGTCCGTTTGGCACCTTTGCATATCGCCGAATGCCATTTGGTTTGTGCAACGCTCCAGCAACTTTTCAACGGTGCATGGTAAGTATCTTCTCTGATTTTGTTGAAAAAATTATTGAAGTGTTTATGGACGATTTTAGTGTTTTTGGTGACTTATTTGACGGTTGCTTAGATAATCTCAGTTTGATCTTAAAACGATGCATGGAAACTAACCTTGTTTTGAATTGGGAAAAATGCCACTTTATGGTTAAACAAGGCATAGTTTTAGGTCACATCGTTTCGGAAAGGGGAATTGAGGTTGATAAGTCGAAAATAGATCTTGTACGCTACTTACCCTCTCCCACTTCGGTGAGAGAGGTTCGTTCTTTTCTTGGTCATGCAGGATTCTATAAGCGATTCATCAAGGACTTCTCGAAGATTTCTACCCCCCTATGCCGACTTTTGCAGAAGGAAGTGCCATTCAAGTTCGACGAGGAATGCGAGAAGGCCTTTAAACACCTCAAGGAGATGCTTACTTCGGCCCCCATAATTGTACCACCAGATTGGAGCCTTCCTTTCGAGCTAATATGCGATGCATCCGATTATGCAATTGGAGCTGTTTTGGGACAAAGAAAAGACAAGAGGCCTCACGTCATTTACTATGCTTCCAGGACCTTGAACGACGCCCAATTGAACTACTCCACTACGGAAAAAGAACTTCTTGCTGTAGTTTTTGCTTTAGATAAATTTCGTTCATATTTAATTGGTACTAAAGTGATTGTTTACACTGATCATGCAGCATTGAAGTACTTGCTCACGAAAAAGGAGGCCAAGCCAAGGCTTATTCGATGGATGCTGCTTCTTCAAGAGTTCAACATCGAAATTCGGGACAAGAAAGGAAGTGAAAACGTGGTGGCTGACCATCTAAGTCGTTTGGTGCACAATGAGGAGCAATTACCCATCCCAGAAGCATTCCCAGACGAGCAATTGATGTCCATAGAGGTAAGTGAGCCTTGGTATGCTGATTTGGTCAATTTTTTGGTGTCTAAGCAAGTTCCAAGCACCCTAAACAAAAACCAACGTGAAAAATTGAAAAAGGATGCTAGGTTTTATGTTTGGGATGATCCATACTTGTGGAAGTATTGCCCCGATCAGATTATACGTAGGTGTGTGCATAATTCGGAGTTTAATTCAATTTTAAGTTTCTGTCACACTTATGCATGTGGGGGACACTTTGGCACACAACGAATAGCCCTTAAAGTGTTAGAATGTGGATTCTATTGGCCTACAATCTTTAAGGATGCAAGGACATTTTGTGTTACTTGTGACCGTTGCCAAAGAATGGGCAATATAGGCCCAAAGGACCAAATGCCGCAAACCTCTATCTTTATTGTTGAAATTTTTGATGTTTGGGGTATTGATTTTATGGGTCCTTTTCCTTCATCGCATGGTTTTAACTATATTTTACTTGCGGTCGATTATGTCTCGAAATGGGTGGAAGCAAAAGCCACCCGCACTATTGATTCTAAAGTGGTTGCAGATTTTGTTAGAACTAACATATTTGCTAGGTTTGGCATGCCACGAGTACTTATCAGTGATGGAGGGTCCCAATTTTGCAATAGAACCATCGAGGCGCTGCTCAAAAAGTACAATGTCACGCATAAAGTTTCAACGCCTTATCATCCTCAAACGAGTGGGCAAGCCGAGGTTTCCAATCATGAAATCAAGCAGATTTTAGAGAAGACAGTTGGGCCATAGAGAAAGGATTGGAGCTTGCGCCTGAATGATGCACTATGGGCGTATCGTACGGCCTACAAAACACCCATTGGCATGTCCCCATTTCGGCTCATCTATGGGAAACCATGCCATCTTCCCGTTGAATTAGACCACAAGGCGCATTGGGCAGTTAAGACTTTCAATATGGACATAGATGCCGCAGGAGTTCATAGAAAACTTCAATTGAATGAACTTGAAGAGATTAGGAATGATGCTTACGAGAACGCTCGACTCTACAAAGAGAAGACGAAGGCCTTTCACGACAAGATGATTCGAAGCAAGACGTTCTCCAGGGGGCAGAAAGTGTTACTTTACAATTCGCTCCTTAAATTGTTTCCAGGTAAGTTACGTTCTAGATGGAGCGGACCCTTTGTTATTACTGACGTTTTTCCTTATGGTGCAGTTCACATCCAAAGTCTAAAAACGGGACAAGAATTCAAGGTGAACGGACATCGTTTGAAGCCGTATTATGAGAATTTTGTGGAGCATAACGTGGAGGACATACCCCTCTATGCCGTGGGCTCCAATGAAGCCTAAAATGAAGGATTCGTCCTGCTGGAAGACGTTAACGCAAGCGCTTCTTGGGAGGCAACCCATGCAAATAAAGAAGACCTAGGAATCTCCGGCTCCACAACCAGATTTGCGTTCCTAAACCCTACTCTTTATTGCTTTTACTTTGCCATCTTTGTTATGTTTGTTAGTTGTGTTGTTTGCTTGCTTGTGTGTGAGTCTATGTTTGAAACATTGAGGACAATGTTTGGTTTAAGTGTGGGGGGGTAAACAAGCTGTTTTATTGAAAAATTCGTGGGTTTTTATCACCTAGCACTTCTAAAGTTGTTTTTCACTGTTTTTAAGTGTTTTTAGTGTGTTTTGAAGTGTTTTTATATGTCTTGAAAGAGAAATACGAAAATTTTGAAAAAAATCGAAAAAGTTTTGAAAATACCAAAAGGAGTCGTTTTTTTTGAGTCGTTTTTGTGTGTTTATGTCTTAGGGTACCTTCCAACACAATGATGAGGATTTGGTTTTTAATTGCATGACTGTTAAAGAAAGTTACAAACATGGATTGAAGTTTGATATGCTCTTTGGTTTACGCTTGGTTATAGTTGACATTCATGAATTCACATGTAATCACAAAAAGGATAAAATCAGTTTTTGTAACATGCTTGAAGGAAGAAACTCAAACAAACGCTACAACCCTGAGAGACTTGAGCCTAAACTTCGTTTGGAGAGTTAAAAAATCTGTGTATTTGTTGTTTTCTAAAGTCGTTGCATGATCTCATCATTCTTTGCTTGGTTGCTACTTAGAATGCGTTTCATTATTTAGATCCAAATACTAGAACTTATACCCATTTCATTCAAGGCATAAAATTGATTAGCATAACATAAAACAAGATGAAGTTGTTTAGTTTAAAACCAGTGCCAAAAAGCCTAACCCTTTGCATATGTATTGTAGGTTTAACCCCTTTGAGCCATAATTAGCCTATTTTCTTTGTTAGCCTACATTATCCTTACCTAGCCTAGATTAGGATTATCCTTACCCTTGTTCTTAAGGCGTAGTGAAGCATGACCTAAGAGTGAATTCCCTTTGCTCGTTATTAGACAGCAAATAAGTGTGGGGGAAGGTTTTTAGTGGTTTTGTGTGCCATAATATCCAGAAGGGCACGCGTAGAGAAAAACAAGAAATTTCGTGAGAAATAGAAAAGAAAAAGAAAAGTACGTGAAAAAGTGTGAAAAGTGTTCAAAATAAGTGAGAAAAAGCTCACAAGTGTTGGTTGTTGAAGAAAGGGTCCAAAAAGGTTGAATTTGGCCCTAAGTATGTGTGATCTTCCCCTTTGTGTTCAAAGTCTGTTTTTGCATTTAAAAAGGGAGTTCTAAGTGTCATATTCATTACTTTGCTTGCTATTGCTTTAAGAACGTTTGTTTTCTTTACCTGTCTTTGTTAGCCAATACCCTTAGCCTCGTTACAACCCTTAGACTTCTATCTTGATTGTTATGTGTTTCAATATGTGGAGTTTGGGATTGGTATGAGCATATGGTATCCCTGGTTCTCGCGTCTAAGTAGTGGCATTCCATTCATGAGATCATATATATACATGCATTCCAGAAATTGCTTTCTTTGTTATATATACATGTGTGAGTATTAGTTTTCTTATTACATCAATCTTCTCACATATACCTACTGTAGGGAGTGTAGTCAGAAAATCTGAGTGACAATTGAGTGCATATCTAGTAAGGAATTGAGGGATTCTCTAAGGCATGTTACTACATTCAAAATGTTGTTTTAATTGATTAGATGCGAACTAGTGAGTGGTAACTATGATTAAGTATGTGCTCGAGGGTGGGGATAACTAAAATCTATGTAAGTAATGATTTTTAACATGTTATGTTCCATTGGAAATCCCTGAGGTGAACGTTGGAAGGTTTAGGTTATGTTTTGTTTGTTTTGTTTTGCTCGAGGACTAGCAAAAGCTAAGTGTGGGGGAATTTGATAGGAGCATATTTATGCTACTTAGTTAATGTGTTTTCTTGCATTTACTTAGTTATTTGTTGCTTATTATAGTGTCTTAAGTCATTTTCGTGTGTTTATAGGTCCAAGAAGCAAAGTTGGCAAAAAGATGCAATTTGGAGCATTTTAGAGCAGTTTTGGGCTTGGAATGGATATCACAAGATTGGACCAAGATGGATGGACGAATTTGAAGTTCAAGAGAGGCTAGGAATGTGCAAAAGAGTTGAAGAAATAAATCCAAGTCAAAGAAGATAAGGAATCAGCTACAAAGAAGGAGAATTATCCAAAACATTATCCAAAACTACCTTATCTTATCCTTATCTTATCCAAACCTTATCTTGTCTTACCTTATCTTATCCTATCCTAATCCTTTCTTAACTTAATTCCTGCTGCAAAAGGGATTCAATTTCAGTTTAGGAGACCTAAAAACCTGATTTCTAGGAACCTTATCCCTTCCTACAAAGGTGCCGCACCTATCCCCTTCTAGAAACCCCAAAATCAACCAAATAACACCCTTTCTAGAAGTCCCTAAAAATCTGGCGACCCAAGCAAACTAAGGCATGTTACTACATTCAAAATGTTGTTTTAATTGATTAGATGCGAACTAGTGAGTGGTAACTATGATTAAGTATGTGCTCGAGGGTGGGGATAACTAAAATCTATGTAAGTAATGATTTTTAACATGTTATGTTCCATTGGAAATCCCTGAGGTGAACGTTGAAAGGTTTAGGTTATGTTTTGTTTGTTTTGTTTTGTTCGAGGACTAGCAAAAGCTAAGTGTGGGGGAATTTGATAGGAGCATATTTATGCTACTTAGTTAATGTGTTTTCTTGCATTTACTTAGTTAATGTGTTTTCTTGCATTTACTTAGTTATTTGTTGCTTATTATAGTGTCTTAAGTCATTTTCGTGTGTTTATAGGTCCAAGAAGCAAAGTTGGCAAAAAGATGCAATTTGGAGCATTTTAGAGCAGTTTTGGGCTTGGAATGGATATCACAAGATTGGAGCAAGATGGATGGACGAATTTGAAGTTCAAGAGAGGCTAGGAATGTGCAAAAGAGTTGAAGAAATAAATCCAAGTCAAAGAAGATAAGGAATCAGCTACAAAGAAGGAGAATTATCCAAAACATTATCCAAAACTACCTTATCTTATCCTTATCTTATCCAAACCTTATCTTATCTTACCTTATCTTATCCTATCCTAATCCTTTCTTAACTTAATTCCTGCTGCAAAAGGGATTCAATTTCAGTTTAGGAGACCTAAAAACCTGATTTCTAGGAACCTTATCCCTTCCTACAAAGGTGCCGCACCTATCCCCTTCTAGAAACCCCAAAATCAGCCAAATAACACCCTTTCTAGAAGTCCCTAAAAATCTGGCGACCCAAGCCTTCTAGATGCATGATCCAGCCGCACCTTTATCCTAATTCCCTTTGGTTTTTGGTCTTCTAGGTGTCCTATTTCCTGCTAGGATTACATAAATCCTTTCCCCTTAGGATTGTGTTTTATTTTCCTACACAAACTACATTTTGTAATCCTTTTCCTACACAATCTAATTGTGCCGCACCCTCCCCCTATATATTCACATATTTGCTGCACCATTCTACACCACCATCTCTCATTCACATCTCTCTACACCACCATCTACCATTCAACCTCATTGTGCCGCAGCTTTGCAAAGGAAAGAAGGAAGAAATCTGGAGCGTTTCTAGGTGTATTCTATCTTTACTCTTGATGTTTAAATTTAATTGTCTTTGTTTATTTGCAATCATGAGGAACTAAACCCCTACTTAGCTAGGGGGGAATTCGAAACTATGAGCATATATGTGATATGAATTGATTTCATCCAGTTATGATTTCATGAATCGTGAATGCAATTTGCTTAACTGTTTAATTTAAAACTTATTCTTGTATGTTGATTAAGGATGCATACTTAGTTTGCATGCTAGAATTTGATGCTAAAATATAAGGGAGTTTCACCTAATCGTTACAAACTTATATTTACAAGTAGTGGAGGTTGCTAGTCACGATCGCGTTAAGTAAATTCGTGGCAGGAGTGTCATGCAGTCATAGTCACGAATGTCATGTCAATGCTTATGATTTTCACAAAGCTTAATGATCTTTGATATGTATCTCTAGTATGCAGTCATATAGGGAACTTGATAAGAATAATTTGGTTTGCGGCGCTACGTCCAAATTCAATGAACTTGGGAAAATCTGAAGGTTAATGCGTGCAGTCACGATTAATTTGGGGCATTGTCGTTCATGGTTTATAGAAAGAACAACTGGAAATCGATTTGTGTTGCATATATGTCATGTGTGGAGAAGGAACCTCTAGCTAGCCATTCACCCATTTAAATCACCAATTTCGTACAAAACTAAGTCTAGTTTACAATTCTGTTTTGCTTAAGTTTAAATCCGTTTTCAAACAATCCCTTGCTCTTAATTTGTGTTAAGATAGTCTAAATTCGTCAAATCTTGAGTCTTTTAGTCTTTTGAGTCAATTAGAGTCTTAATTTCGTTCAAATCAATCTTAGGTGTTAGTTTAGAGTCTAGATAACTTGTTTTGTGTGTTTTAGGTCTATTTAGCTTGTTTTGAGTCTTTAGAGTCCAGAAACTGTTTAATTGAATTCTATTTGCTGTTTTGAGTTATTTGAGTCAAGTTAGGTTGTTTAAGCTGTCTAGAGTTAAAATTCGTCCAAATTGATCCCTAGTACTTGTTTTCATTGTTTAAAGTCCAGTTTATTGTTTTAGAGTCTAATTTGCGTCGATTAGCAATCCCTTTAATCCCCGGCTTAGAACGATCCCTACTTTCACATACTACATTGATAAGGGTTTAAGTTTGTGTGCAATTTAATTTCACATCAGTAAGCGCTCCGACTTGAAGTGTGATCATTGTCTTGGAATTGGCTATCGCGGGATTGGTCACACCAAGGATCGGTGCTGGATACTTCATCCCGAGTCGAAACCAAAGTTCAACAAGGATAACAAAGGACCATACAAGGTCGCTGCTAGTTCACCATATAAAGTCAGTCATATGGCAAACCTAGTAGAGTCCATTTCAAATCATGTGGCTACTGATGGGCTGTTGGATTTTACTTCAAGTCTCGTTGCTCTAATAAATGAATTTGTGTCATTTCTTCAACAAAAGAAAGGGAATGGAAAGGTTGAAGAAGAAGCAGTGATTGAATCCAAGAACCATTTTGCGATGCTTGGTAAGTTTGCAGGGTTTCTAGCAGAGGCTGAAGGTGTACCAAATGAAGCTGCCCCAGGTATTTTCCATGCTTTTTCCACTGCTCTAAATAATAGTTGTTTGCATGATTGTTGGATCATAGATTCAGGTGCCACTGATCACATGACAAACCGAAGAACAAACTTGCATGAATTTCAAAATGCGTCATCTCAAGTGTCTGTTGCTAACGGAAAATGAGTCTCCATTATGGGTAGAGGAAAAATGAGGTTAATTTCGAACCACGTTGAGTCCACTGCCCTATATGTCCCTGCCTTCCCTTTTCAACTTCTTTCCTTTGGAAAAATTACCAAAACTTTAAACTATCTTGCAATTTTCTCACCAAAAAATGTGATTTTTCAGGATCTAGTCACCGGGAAGACGATTGGTGAAGGTTTCTTTCTCAACGGTCTTTACTATTTGCCAAGAAACGGCTCTCTGTCCAAAGGTCTCCAAGTTAGTGCAGCCTCAAGTGCAAAACAACCCCAAGATCCACATTTATGGCACCAACGTCTAGCACATCCATCCACCCCTATTTTGTCTAAGTTATTTCCTACTATGTGTCAAACTCTTATCAAGTGTGACACTTGTAATTTCTCCAAATTTGCTAGATTACCTTTCAATTCTTCCTTGTCTAGAGCTAGTAAGCCTTTTGAAATTGTACACTCGGATATTTGGGGTCCAATTAATGAATCATTTGATGGCTACAAATATTTTGTGACATTTGTTGATGATTTCACAAGAATTACCTGGATATATCTCTTGAAATTCAAAAGTGAAGTGTTTACTATGTTTAAAGACTTTCACAATCTTGTTACTACTCATTTTGAGTCCAACCTTCAAACATTAAGATCTGATAATGGCACCGAATACATGTCTAACAACATGACACAATATTTGAGCATGCATGGCATATTTCATTAAACAAGCTGTGTTGGGACGCTCCAACAAAATGGGGTGGCAGAGAGGAAAAATAGAGACCTCCTCGAGAAGACACGTTCTCTGATGCTTCACATGAACATTCCTAAGAAGTTTTGGTCACAAGGCGTGCTCACTGCCACATATTTGATAAACAGGCTTCCAAGTCAAATTTTGGGGTTTAAATCACCCTATGAAGTTCTTAAAAATTGGCCCATAGATTTGTCACATTTAAAAGTGTTTGGATGTACATCTTTTGTGCATGTTCAAGCATCTCATTGTGATAAGTTGGATCCTCGATCTATTAAGTGTGTTTTTGGGCTACTTTTCAACTCAGAAAGGGTATAAATGTTTTAATCATGTTACTAACAAGATTGTGGTGTCTTGAGATGTAAAATTTGAGGAGTCCATTCCTTATTTTCACAAAGGAACTGCAGATTCAAGTAAGGGGGAGACTTGGGAGGATTTGATTCCGCTGCCTAATCATATTGGGGATATTAACTTGGACTATCTTCAAGTTGATGTCACTCATGCTCCTGCTTCCAATGCCTCTCATCCTCCTGATTCTTCAAGTCATCAAGAGGGCTAATGCCTCTTATGCTCCTGCTTTTGATACATCTCCCAGCCATCAAGAGGTTAATCCACTTCCAGTTAGAAGAAATCCTCCAAAAGCACGCCAACCCCTACCCAAACTGCTAGATTATGTTACCTATGCAGCACGGCATCCAATCACTCTTGCATATCATCGCTACTCACCTTCCCATGCAGCCTTTCTCAGTGCTATCTCAAACCACCATGAACCCGGTACGTTTCAGGAAGCCAACCTTCATACCAAATGGAGACAAGCTATGGATGAGGAACTGCAAGTTCTTAACAACAACCACACTTGGAGTCTTGTTCAACTCCCTTGTGGCAAGAAAGTCATGGGCAGTAGGTGGGTCTACAAGCTCAAATTCCATTTTGATGGTTTTATTGAGTGTTATAAAGCACGATTAGTGGCTCGGGGTTTTACTCAAACGTATGGGGTGGACTACAAGGAGACTTTTGCTCATGTGGCCAAGATGAATACAATTCGGGTCCTTCTTTCTGTGGTAGTCAACCAAGGTTGGTTCTTATTCCAAATGGACGTTAAAAACGCATTTTTACGTGGGGAACTTGAAGAAGAAGTATACATGCAACTACCTCCTAGACATCCTCAAGCCTCTCAAAATGGCCTTGTTTATAAGCTCCACAAAGCCATTTATGGGTTAAAACAGTCCCCTCGAGCATGGTACGCTAAGTTAAGCTCGGTGTTGGAAGAGGTAGGATTCTCGAGGAGTAATGCAAATTCATCCTTGTTTGTTCGCATAGGTTCATTGGGTAAATTGGTGGTATTAATTTACGTCCATGATCTTATCATAACTGGCGACAATATGGACAAGATTATGTCTCTCAAACGGTCTCTTCATCAAAAGTTTGCTATCAAAGATCTTGGTAATCTAAACTACTTTCTCGGCATTGAGATGGCAACTTCCCATAATGGACTGTTTTTTAACCAAAGAAAGTACGTGTTGGATCTTCTTCGAGAGGTCGATATGCTTGATTGTAAACCAGTCACTACTCCCTTGGATTGCAAGCTCAAGTTAGACACGGCTAGGGAACTTCTCACTCACGTAAGTTACTATCAACGATTAGTTGGTAAACTCATTTATCTTACTATTACATGGCCCGATATTACTTATGCTGTGAGTTTTGTTAGCCAGTTTATGCATGCCTTACTCATCTACATGTTATTAAGAGGATACTACGGTATCTCAAAGGGTCTATTGAGCATGGTATTCTCATGAGAAATAATGGTTCCACCCAAATACAAGGCTATACGGACGTAGATTGGACGGGCAATGCTCTCGATCGCAAGTCAACCACGGGTTATTGTACTTTTATGGGTGGAAATTTGGTCACTTGGAAAAGCAAAAAACAGAATGTCATTACTCGATCTAGTGCTGAGGTGGAATATCATACAATGGTTTCCACTGCGTGTGAACTCATATGGCTCAAGAGTCTTCTTTTTTACTTGGGATTCCCTAGCAATGCACCGATGTCCCCTAGCAATGCACCGATGTCCCTCATGTGCGACAACCAAGTCGCGATGTACATTGCATCCAATCCAGTCTTCCATGAACATACCAAGCATATTGAGGTGGATTGCCATTATGTGCGAGCTCAAGTTCAGTCCAAAGTTATTCAAACTCTCTTTACTCGTAGCCATGATCAATTGGCTGATTTGTTTACCAAGGCGTTGCCAGCTACACATTTTCAGCACCTTCTTGGCAAGCTTGGCTCCATTAATCTTATGGATCCAGCTTGAAGGGGAAGTCTTGAACAAAAAGCCATATGACTGTTAAAGATGGCTTGAGCCATTTAGCATAGAAACCTTAGGTCGACTAAATGCTATACTCCATAACTATATTTGGTCGACTCATTGTTATTTGAATTCGAAATATTATGGGGTTCACTGAGGGAAACCTGCAGCCACCCTAGTTTTCAGTAGCAGCAAGTCTTTTCGCTGCTCTTCCTGCAATCTTTCTGCAAGCATCATACTTCTTGCAGAGCCATGCTGCTCCTCTTTAAAACTAGGGTTTTTAGGTGACTTGTTGATGTAAATCTCCTTAAATCAAGGAGTGCCTTGTAATCAATCAAAACCTTTTTGTTTAGTCCTTAAATCAAGGAGAATGTGGTGTGTCCTCTCTTCCTTGCTTTTTGTTTTGCTGCCTTATATTGTGCTTGCTGTAAACACATTCAATATTATTGGAAATATATCAAAACTTATTTGTCAATATTTATACTCTTGACCATTCAATTTGGTAAGCCATTGGCCCAAAACCAAAAGGACGTCAATGGCCACTATATTGAAACACAATCAACTTCACTTTCTTTCCCAATGTTTTAATCACACCCACGTAGAGAAAGCCTATAAGGAAAGGGATCCTTATTATTTTATTTTTTTTATAAAAATAGGGATAAGTTGTGGAGTTGACGCCACATTGAATTTAGCGATGCAAACCGTCTATTTTTCAAGTTGCACCTTATAGATCATCTTTGAAAAATATTAGCCAAATCAGAAATATTTGAAGGATCTAATTGAGTTCAAAGAAATTGACAAACATTTTACTCTCTAAAAAACATTGAAATTTTATCGTAATAATTAAATAGGCAAATGGTTATAGATTGAATTGAATTTTTATAAGAATTATCTATGAATCGAGATTTACAAAATAAACGGTTTGGATCGTCGAAGTTCGACGTGGAATGAATTCTACAACTAATTCACATTTTAAAGAAAAAATATGAATCCCTTTAGATAAAAGGTATGTATATATGTATATTGATGTGTTTCTAACAAGACATAATCATATTTTAAATTATCTAAGCTACAAAGAAAAAGAGAATTTAAACTCTGGTACAAGTCGTATTCATATTATATTTGATATCCATTAACAAGAAAAAAAAATTCATATTCAGAAATCAAAAAGTATACAACAAAAAATTAAACCCAGAAAAACCCAGCAAAAGTTTTGAATGTTTTTTTTTTTTTTTTTTTTAAATAAAAGACATAACATAGCTGAAGAGGTCACTTAGTATTAGTATTCCTCTTTGCTTAGAAGTGAGAGGTCTTAGATTCGAATCTCGTAAATAGCGAATTCGATACCAAATTAGGTTGCCCATTGCGTGACTTAGCCAAACTTCTTCTCCCCCTTGTGTAAAAATATCTATGTACTCAAAAAAACAAAAAAAACCATAGCTGAACAGAGCAGAAATTGGGAACTCACATTGATGAGCTCGCTGCAAGGAGCTTCAACGACGGAGCCAACTGAAACATCACAGAAACCAAGGCTAGAAAGAGCAAAGTTCAACTCACAGAGAGGCCCCCCCACGGTGGCGTAGTACTCAATTGTCGTGGCGTCCGATTCCAAAGGAGACAATGCCATAATTGAAGATGCTAACAGCCCATACCAGATCCATTAAGCACTTATTGCTCAAAATATTTGAAAATTTCCAGGAAGATTTGTTTGCGTTGTTTGCAGTTGCTGAGAATGAAGAAGAAGATGAAGATGAAGATGAACAAGAACAAGTGGACGTGGGCTTGAAGGAGGAGAGTGAGGTAGTAGGAGGAGGATAAGGCTTTGAGTTTGGGCGAGGAGCATTGGAGTTGTAACCATTAGAGCAAAAACCGCCATTTTTTTTTTTTCTTAGTTTGAGTTGTGTAACTCTATCTGATCTTGGTCTGGAGGCTTGAGAGCTGAATTACTGCTAACGACTCTTTTGATGAGAGGGAAACAAGAGTGGGTACGATGGGACCTGACTAAGGAACATCTTGGCCGTACATTTGGATATGACCCCATCTTGCTTTTTTTTTTCCCCTTCTAAAAACTTCTTATTGGCACTTTAAAATATAATTATCCAATCCTTGTAAGAGTAATTTTTTTTTCAAATATAAAAGTTTGTAGTGCATAATTAGATTTTTGAAGTGCCAATAACAATTCCCTTTATTTTCAATTAATAAAGTTAAAAGAACATTGTTAGGATGAGTGAGCTTGCTTTTTTAGGGATCTCTAGGTGGAGAAATTCTTCCATATTCAGACCAGCTCACGTGTCCCTAAGTGTCAAGAGACAAAAAATTGCCCTCTACCCCACTTTTGTTAGGTTCACCCGGCTCCATTTTATGTCTCACCCATAACACATCACATCCGGTGGCCTCACACAAGAACCTCTCATCTAGGTGATGTCTCGTTAAAATTATATAGGCTGAAACATTAAAATAAACATACAGTACAAGCGGGTTCAAAGTGTCCTTACACAGAGCGACTCAAACGATGTCATCAACGATATGGGTCAAATATCATTGGCAGATTTACAAAGTTACGGATCCTTTAACACGAGAGATCCCGATTTTTCAAAAAAAATGGAGACACCCTCTTGACTGTTGGATTGACTTTAATGAAATTGTTGTTAGAAATTATATATTATAATATTTAATTTTTATATGAATGAAAAATAAGAGTCATGTGTCATAGTTGAATTCAAATTCATGAGTTGTGTCTGTTCGTTGAAACTTTAGGCAACAATCACAATGTTTCAAAAGGAGTGGTTTGGGTTCTATATAAACTCAAACATCCCACATATCCAATGAATCAAAGTAAAGAGTTTTCTCCAATGTCTTTTATTCTTTGTTAGTCAAACTCCGAGTCGTGTCTTGAGAATACGAAATATATGAAGTTCGCTAGAGTCCGAAGATTGAAGTGCTTTGACTCGGATTATAGATTATTGAATCTTGGGAGACGGACGCCTACCGAACTACAAGCACAAGAGTAAGGGCGAAATTTTGTCTTTAGGACATTGCATTTATACAAGCCTCAATCTCCAAGTTTGTTAGTTTTCCTAACTTTATCTCTAATTGTTTATATGAATTTTGTATACTATTGATGTTGTGATTTTCTTTATGATTATTGTGATTGGAATTCTTGTGTTATTTTCATATTTTCTAATATTGCTCTAACAATCTAAAGACATAAATTATATGCATTTGTTAGAAAATATGTTTCGAAAGATTATGGGATGTAAGACGTATATGCATATTATACGCATTAAAACAAGGATGCTTATAATATTCGTGCACCATTTTATCTATGTGAAATGTTCAATGGTGTATTATGAAATCTAGGAAATCATTCACGTGGGTTCCGTATTGATGATTCGCATATATGTTTATATAACTAATGAAATGGCTCAAAATTCATAGAAGACTGGTGTGGTGTGTATACACATATTTGTTTAAATTTAAATTTTATATTTTTATGGATCTGTTAACTAACTCATATATTAAGATTTGGGCCCTGGCTGACAGTAAGCGAAATACATGGTGTTCACACCTTTCTGTGAATGCAGTCTCGTGTTCCTTATTGGCAAGCTAATAGATGCAACGATTCAAAGGATGAAATAGAAAAGATCCTTGGTCCTGCCTGAAGTCAATCGCTCTTTCGAATAGTGACAAAATTTCCAAGATTGGATGTAAAGGACCAAAGGACACGACTAACGTTTTTAAATTTGGCAGAAAGACATGATCACTTTGTATGGATGATTTGGTCCTTTTTCAGGCTGCAATTACTGGGTTACAAAGATGGTGTTGTTTGGGAAGGGTTCTTTTGTTTCAGGGTTCTGTGAACATCCGTTAGACCAAGCAGAGCAATTCAATAATGCAATGATGCATTCCTTACGAGCAGCCATTTGGTTTCAAAACAAAAATTAAGTCGTTTTGTTTTGGATGTGTGTTACCTTAGACGATAGTGCCATCATTTGGCTTTGTTATTTGAGTAGATGCACATATCTCTGGGTGAAAAGCCATCATGTGATGTTTGTTGTAGAAACTGCAAACTTCCACACCTGCTTGAAGAGGCGCTTCAAGCATATTATTGTTTCATGTAAGATGATCACAATGATCATCATTTGGTGGTTGATAGTTATCTCAAGGTGATGACTTGGCCAACATTACAGGCATATGCAACTCTTGGTGAAAAATGTTAGTGTGCAAAGGGCATAGTTTTCACTGTTAATTGCCTACAAGGAAAAATCTTTCTTATAGACACTGTGATTAACAAAGGAAAACAAAGTGGTAGAGTGGTTTGACAATTCAAACTGTATGTCATCAGGCATATGTTTAATTATTTGAATATAAATCATAACGTTTGCTCAGATTGGTTACTAATTGGTGAAAGAATGTGGCAGGCTGGAAATTACATCCTTCCTGCCAAGCCCAAAAGGGAACGGCTATGACTGTTCAAATCCGAACAAATGCATGAAAGACTAAGTAGATGCCATTTTTCCAAAAATGTTGAAAGGGCATGATGACTTATGGGCCTTTTGTCAGTAACTATATTGAGTTACAAAGATGTGGTTATGACTTGATCTTTTTCAGACTAACGAAAGAGATCAATGGTGTCTATGAATGGCATCAGTTTGCAGTTGGCAATCACGTCTTCCTGCTAAAGACGTAATTGGTGTATCTTTTGCATTTAAAATGAAAAGATATGTTAATTGGTAAAACAGCCAAACACATATGTTGAATTATATGAATCGTACCATAAGTCACAACTAATTGAGAGGCTTTGCCGTGTGTGTGTGTGATTTCATGTGAAGTATGATTTTTGTGTTTGCAAGAAAATTTACTTCACATGAACAACTTGCATTTCTAATTGATAAAATACATTCTCAAACCTGGTTTTTTGGAATGAGTTGTATTCAGATGAAAGAGTTATTAATAACATTAAAGCAACCACAATGCGTGTGAATTGTGGGGGAGTGACTTAGCTATCTTTGAGATTATATGTCAACTTAAGAAGTCTGAAAAAAAGAAAGAAAAAAAAATTTATCTCCCTTACAATGGTATAGTCAAATTAAGGCCTATATTCAAAGGGAGTTGACATTCCTTGGCGGGGATTCTAGTGAGGCGTGAATGCCTAAAAAGATAATAGAGTCTATCTTAGTTGTTCCTTACTTCTTAAAGTGGAAAATGTGATCGATTTAATGATAGTATTAAAAGAAACTACAATTATGAAAGAATTGTGGGGGTTGGTTAAAAGTAATTTGCTAATTGAACAACATTTAAGATGTCATCTCTTGTAATGAGTAATTGTTTAAGGTATGGCAAGGTTAGAGACCTTCTTACAAATACCTTAAATGTGGGGGAGTTTACCCAAGTGCTTAATGTTAGCAAATTATTTAGTAATTAAGTCCTAATATAATTTTGAGGACTTGATATTTTAAACAATGTCAAACAACTACTCTCGTATGAAATATAATTTCATAATATGGATTGTGCACACCATTAATGATAGTCGACCTAGTAGTGGATCCAACTATTAAAGGTTAGACTAGAGAGTAAGTTGATCATCGAGGGGAATGAGGCTAAAGCCAACGTAACTAATGAATCAGCCGAGCAGAAACCTAACTTAGTTGATTGGAGATCCCATGGTCTAAGTTCAATAGGCAAATTGGTTGGGCATGACTCAAAGAAGTTAACACACTATATACCTCATTCCTATGATGGAAGAAGTGTGTTGTCTGCATAAGTTTTAGGGTGTATGTTTATACTTAATGATAGTGATATCTTATAAACAAGAGGAATAGAGCAAACTATTCTTAATCAGTGGTCACCTATGTGAGAGTAGAAGTGGGTCGCTTCTATGAGAATTAGATGGCTAAATTCTCTAAAGCTCTCATGAATCCGGGATTTGTTCAAGACCAAAATGAACACAACCGTATGAACTGGAATATATTAGGATTAGTGATGTGTGTTACTTATTGTCTCGGTTTACTGTTGCGGTGAACAGTTCAAGATTCTATATTCACTGCGTCACCAAGTAAATCCAGTAAGTATTCACTAAGGTAGGTTCAAGTCCAAAAGACACATCTCCCGATGCATCTCTTGTCCTCCTGTACTCTCAAATTCTTCCTAATTTTTCATTCATGTGGGAGATTGTTAGAAATTATATATTATAATTAATATTATAATATTTAATTTTTATATGAATGAAAAATAAGAGTCATGTGTCATAGTTGAATTCAAATTCATGGGTTGCGTCTGTTTGTTGGAACTTTAGGCAATAGTCACAATGTTTCAAAAGGGGTGGTTTGAGTTCTATATAAACTCAAACATCCCACATATCCAATGAATCGAAGAAAAGAGTTTTCTCCAATGTCTTTTATTCTTTGTTAGTTAAACTCCGAGTCGTGTATTGAGAATACGGAATATATGAAGTTCGCTAGAGTCCGAAGATTGAAGTGCTTTGACTTTGGATTATAGATTGTTGAATCTTGGGAGACGGACGCCTACTGAACTACAAGCACAAGAGTAGGGGAGAAATTCTGTCTTTAGGACATTGCATTTAGAGCATTGGCACCATGTGCTCCAGCCCGAGGGACAGGTGCAGGAACAGGACCAAAGAGCCCGAGTGATGAAACCCAACATGTGCTGGCGAGTGAGCCCAAGCAGGCCCGAAGGAAAGGCTCGGCACGAGTTGCCAGCCCGAGAGCTTGAAGGCAACGTGATGTGGGCTGACGTCAGGACGACGTCAGCCACGTTTTTTATATTTTTTGCATCAGGAGTGGGCGCGCGTCGTCGGACAGAATTTCAGGCCTGGGGCCCGCGGTGCACTCAGAAATGTTACTGTTGGGGAGGCCACGTGGCTTCCCCACGTCCGTTGGATTTCAACGGCTAAAATTTCTGAACCGTTGGAATTCCAACAGTAAAAAAAATTTAAAAACCTTATTTAATGTCAGCCGTTGGCTCTGAGATCAACGGTCCACGTTATTCGCCTTTATAAATTAAAAAAAACAATTTAAAAATCAGAAATCTTACCGTTGTGCCACGTGGCATAATCTTGAGTGTTGGAATTCAAATTTTTTTAAATCCAATGGTTGAGGTTAATTAGATGAATAAAAAATTAAAAAAAATGTAAAAAATTAATAAAAATCAGAAAAAGAATTTGAAAAATTAAAAAAAATAATTTGGTTTTACTTTTCTATAAATACCATCTCATTATCTTCTACCTTACACCACAATTTCATATTTTTTCTACTACTTTCAACCACATTCTGATCTTTGTCTCAAAGTTTCAATCCAATTTTTTTCCAACAAAATGACTATTGATGCAAGTACAAATTGGACGCTTGTTGAAGATGTTGGGTTGTGTACTAGTTGGGTTGAAGTTACTCATGATCCGATTACGGGTAATGAGATGCAGTTGCGAGAAATGTGAAGTTTTATTCATACCAATTTTCTTGAGAAGATTGGTGGGAAAAGAACCAAAGAATCGATGTCCAATCATTGGAAATTACTTAGCCAATCGTTTAGTACGTGGAGAGATGACTTGGCACAAGCTAGTAGTAATCTTCGAAGTGGGGAAAATTTAGCGGATCAGGTAACAATATATTATTTGTTTGTTTGTACTATACCCAAATTTACATTATAATTATTTGTTTGTATTATTTATTTGTTAGCTACTTTCATTATAATTATTTGTTTGTATTATTTATTTGTTACCTGTTTTCATTATAATTATTTGTTTGTACTATACCCAAATTTACATTATAATTATTTGTTTGTATTATTTATTTGTTAGCTACTTTCATTATAATTATTTGTTTGTATTATTTATTTGTTACCTACTTTCATTATAATTATTTGTTTTTATTATTTATTTGTTAGCTACTTTGATTATAATTATTTGCTTGTATTATTTATTTGTTACCTACTTTCATTATAATTATTTGTTTGTATTATTTATTTGTTACCTACTTTCATTATAATTATTTATTCTCCTGCATTGTGTAGCAACTTTAAGCACAAGCTTGGTATAATGCCAAAACCAAAAGCAAAAACAAATCATTCAACCGGTGGGAATGTTGGAACATTGTCAAAGATTGTCCTAAATTCAGAGTTGTGCATGTCGGTCCAGAAGTTTTCATGAACAGCACCCCTCTACACTCTACACCCGATCATGCCTTGCATGTTCATGAAGATGATGCAGAAGAAGTGCCCAAAACGCCCCCCTGAACAAGAGTCGGGGTCGACCCGTTATCCAATTAGGCCTCAAGGTAAGAAGGCTTCAAAGAGAAAAAGGAGTGCTTCCAAGAATAATTATGCAAAGTATATGGAAGAACTTGCTCGCCAAGGTGAATTGACTTTGGCGCGGGAAATGGCGAAATTTGAGGCGGATAAGGCTAGAGATGAGGCAAAAGCTGCAGCTGTTGAGAAAGCATTTCAAGCTAATGAGAGAGAAAGAGAGCTACTTAGGCAAGAAAAGGAACATGTTAGAGAAGAAAGAATGGCTCAACGAGATCGTGACATTATGAACATGCCTTTAGAAGGGAAGTCTCCAAATTCTTAATATTTTTGGAAGTCGGAGAAAGCGGAAGTGGTGCGAATGAGGCATGCAAGAGAAGCGAGAGCAAGAGGAGATGGTCCTAGCACGACAAGAGAAGATCATCCTAGCGCCACAAATTGGTTAAGTGATGATGAATAGAGTACTTTTTGTAATCGGAGCCCATAATTTTCCAATCACTTTGGGTTGTAATTTATTATTTATTGAATAGAGTACTTTATGTTGTTTCCAATT
The DNA here is from genome assembly GCA_024362995.1 of Heteromeles arbutifolia. Taxonomy (NCBI): domain Eukaryota; kingdom Viridiplantae; phylum Streptophyta; class Magnoliopsida; order Rosales; family Rosaceae; genus Heteromeles; species Heteromeles arbutifolia. The sequence continues at coordinate 8,766,319 of JANCRC010000015.1, forward strand.
TATTGAATTTAGTACTTTGAGAGTAAATTTATTTAATTTGGTTTTATTTATACTAAGAGAATCTTTATTCAAATGACATAAACACACCAAATAAAATTACATAAACATACCAAATAATAAAAAACTCACTAAAAAAAAACACACCAAATAAAAAGAAACACACTAAATGAACTTAAGTATCTTGAGCTTGTTTCAATTCCCACTGGTGCTCTATCAAGTCAATTTGTCGGGCATTGTGCATATATGGCCTTCGAAGTGCAGTATATCGTTGAATGAGCCTTTCATTGTAACGTCCATCCCTTTCTAATGGCTCGTGTTGCATGGGTTCTTCAATGGCATCATGAGCACAATATATTTGTGTTCTTGAATTGTTCATCGTGTCTTGCTCATATTCATTAACGGCATCATAATCGTACTCATCTTCCACAATCATGTTATGAAGAATGATGCACGTCATCATGATGGATCAAAGCGACTCTAAATCAAACATTCTAGCAGCACCCCTGACGATCGCCCAGCGAGCTTGGAGGATACCAAAACAACGCTCCACATCCTTCCTGCGCCCTTCTTGACAGCTTGCATAGTTTTTTTCCTTTTGCACTTCGTGGACGTGGCACTGTTTTGACAAACGATGACCACCTTGGGTAAATGCCGTCTGCTAGGTAGTATGGCCCGTCGTACATATGTTCGTTGACCTAGTACGTGACTTTTGGTGCCTTTCCTTGCAGGACATCATTGAACACTTGGGATTGGGTAAGGACATTGAGGTCATTTTGAGCTCGCAAAACCCCTAAAAAGGCGTGCCAAATCCATGTATCAAAAGATGCCACCGCCTCCAAAATGATACTTTTTGCTCATTTTATGTCCCCATAAGCGCCTTGCCATGCACTTAGACAGTTTTTCCACGTCCAATGCATACAATCGATGCTTCCAATCATCCCAGGAAAACCTCGCATCTCGCCATTCTTTAGAAGCCTTTGCAAGTCCATGTTAGTAGGTTTCCGGAGGTACTCTGCGGTGTAGATAGATTCGATTGCTCTGCAAAACCTCATCAAGGACTCAAGAATGGTTGATTTCCCCATCCTCGCTATCTCATCCACTTGGTCTGCAGATGCTCCATATGCAAGCATCCGCAAGGCAGCAATAATTTTTTGCTCATGAAGGAGACCCATAGCACCAAAAGCATCATTCTTTTGCACAAAGTAAGAATCATGGTTGCAAACAGCAATCATGATTTTGTTGAACAAATGTCGTTCCATTCTAAAACGATGTCTAAAGTACGTATCAGGGAATGCACTGTTACGAACAAAATAATCGTCTAAGAGTTCCATACCTTGTCGTTGCATGCTTCTATCAAGGTTTCTGGAACGGCTAGGCCTGTAGATCTGACCTACAGCTTGGATGACTCGACGGGAATATGAGGCTCTGCCCATTCTTACTTCGTCATCTCTCCTTCTACGCTCATCATCTTCTTCCCTCTCATTTTGGGCCACCTGGAGATTGAACATTCCTTCTGATTGATTAAACAATTCTTCCTCTTGCTGATTGATTTCCCACATCATCCTTGAAGAAAAAGACAATGTAAGAAGGAAGCATAAACTATGAATAATGATACAAATTTTGATTTTGGTGAAGAAGGAAGCAGAAACTATGAATAATGATAGAGATCTTGAGAAAATTGGTGTGAGATTTCTGAGGATGGATGGTGGATTATATAGAGGATTCAGAAATGATTAGGTTGTAGATAATACCACGTGGCATGCCGTCATTCGTTAAAAATATGATCGAAATCTATCCTCAAAGATTCTGAAAAGGTAACGACACATGGCACGACGACATTGGATAAAAATCTTATCGAAATCCATCACCAATAATTGTGTTTTCGGATAATGACATGTGGCGCAACGAGAACTATTTAAAATCTTATCGGAAATCAATCCTCAATGATTCTAAAAAGGTAACGACACATGGCACGACGGCATTGGATAAAAATCTTATCGAAATCCATCACCAATAATTGTTTTTTCAGATAATGACACGTGGCGCAACAAGAACAATTAAAAATCTTATCCGAAATTACAAATAAAATTAGCTTGTATTATTTTTTTTTTAAAATACTAATATTTTATTGCCTATTGCCAGGGCTATTCAAGTGTAGGGATGGAGATGCAAAACGCAGTTACTGTTCATTAAGGGCAGTTACTGTTCACTGGTGGATTAAATAGTGAATAGCCCGGGGGGGCCTTAGTAATGATGGAGTTGCTCTTATACAAGCCTCAATCTCCAAGTTTATCAGTTTTCCTAACTTTATCTCTAGTTGTTTATATGAATTTTGTATACTATTGATGTTGTGATTTTCTTTATGATTATTGTGATTGGAATTCTTGTGTTATTTTCATATTTTCTAATATCGCTCCAACAATTGTGTGGTTGAGATTAAATTACAGGTCACACAATCTCAACCACATAATTTCATTAAAGCCAAATCTAACGATCAACAGAGTGTTCCTATTTATTTATTTTTAAATGAGAATCCCTCTTATTAAAGTATATGTACAATGTTATATTGATGTAGAGGTATGACCCCATATCAACAGTATTTACCAAGTACGATACGAATACCGTCGCAAGTTGTTCCTTGCTTTTCCTTTTGGATTCCATGCTATCATTCTCTTGGTCCTCAAGCCCCATTCCGTCCGCTGTCTCAATTTTTTCTACTCAAAATTCCTTCTAGATTGATCTACTATTTACGGATCCAATGATAAGAACACCGATACCAATTAATTATTGACCTATATTTTCACCAACAATCACCACCAACTTGAGAACTCCGATTGATTTCATGGTTGCGCGATAGCCATGCACGGCACAGTGAATGGAGGTCGATTGAGTAAATGGGTTAGGTTTTCAGAAACAACGCGATTGTATATATACGAGTGTGAGGTGGAGAAAATTTTCCTTATTTTAATACTTAATTTTATATTAAGACAATACTTTTTAAATATTTCAAGGAAAGACAAACAATAATAAATGTGAAAGATGACATTATTCGTTTTGAGTGGTGATAAACTCACCCTATTGTCCTATTTTCTCACCCACATTTTAGTAAAAATATTAATGGCATGTTTATCCTTTTATAAAAAGACTTTTAAATCCTTATTTATTTTATTATAATTAATGTTATTATAGCTCAAAAAAAAAAAAAACCCAGCTACCATTTCCCCTGTCCCCACCCCATTTCTCTTTCTTCACACCACCGCCTCTCCATCTCTCTCTCAAACTGAAAAAACTGAAAATCTCCCTCCTCATCACCCACCACCACTCCATAACCCAGCCCCCACCCCACTGTTGTCCACCTATGTTCCATCAAAATTGCATTTCAACCATCGCTAACAAGGAAATGGGGTCTTCGTCCTCTCTCTCCCCCGTGCTTCTCTCTCTTCCTCCCCTCCCATTTCTCTTTTCGTCCCTTCCCATTTCTTTCTCTACTTCCCTCTCCCGTTTTTCTCTATTCCCAAAGGAGATGCCACCAAGCAGGTGTCAAAGGTTTTGGTTGCTGACGGGGGTGGGTGACGTTTTGATGCGGTGGTGCGGCTAAGGTGATGACATTCTGATAAATTAAAATAGAATGAGTTTAGATATAAATTAGAGGATATTTTAGGAATAACAGTGGGTGAAGAAGTAACATTTAATTTTTTTTATAGTGGGTCAAATTATAAGGTGGGTGGGGAAATAAGACAATGGGGTGGGTCTAGTAGCACTCTTTGTTCTTTTTTCTCTGGAGTTTAACTTACAAAAATACCCTTTATTTTTTGGTATCTTTTCACACTTCTCTCTCTAGCATTGGAGTTGTTCGTGCCACCTAGGCGCCTTGTTTCTTGGGGTTTAAAGAGATGATGTAGTCTATGCAAGTTGGGCATCTACACCTTTTTGCCGCAAGAAGGAGCTTCCCATTATTAGTTGAGGTTGACTAGTACAAAAGCTAAAACAATTATATTTACACTTAGGAATGAGACTTTAGTATCAAATATGCTCTCAAACTTTTTAAAAGGATAAAAAAAATTAATCCAAGTACACAAAAGACCAAATTACAAAACAAGCGTCAATCTTATATTCTTATACATTTGGACATCGTTCAATGAACTCTCAAATGATTGAACACATGATGGAGCCTGCACAAGAGAAATTAAATTAATACACAGCGATTAATTTAATTTGAAGGTGGATGTTAATTAATTTGATTGATAAAAAAGTAAATTCTTTGGAACTTACAAATACCGAGTAAGAATCAATCTAACCAAACCAAACACAAACTAGGCTTCCCCATTTACTAATTCTTCTAAAACTATACAAACTGATTTTATTCTAAAATATATAAAACTGGTTCAATTTCATGCTCCACGATGCTCTTGATTCTTCCATAACCCTCACCTCCCTCGCATGAGTAAGAAAGTTGCATTTTTTTTTTAAAAAAGTACTAAAGTCAATTAAGTTGCATTTTTTTTTTAAGTAAAAAAAGTATACAAAACTGATTTTACATGTATTTGAAATTGATTTTGCAAAAATGGTCGAAGACGGTTTGAACTAATTCTGCAAAAATGGTCAAATGACGGTTGAACTGATTTTGCAAATGGTCGAGGACAGGTTGAACTGATTCTACAAATGGTCGAAGACGGGTTGAAATGATTCTGCAAAAACGGTCGAAGGCAGATTAAACTAATTCTGCAAAAATGGTTGAAGAGTTGAATATCAGAGTGCGGAACGAACAAGACTATAAAATAATAAGAATATTATTAAACAAACGAGAATGCTGGAACGGCTACAAACAAGAGGCTACATCATGACTAACTTATTCTCTAATGAATAACAAAGCACTCTATATATAATAAACTAACCCTAATCTCTAACAAAACCTAATTCTAACGGGCTGAGCCCAAATCCTAAATCTATTATTTTCTAACACCCCCCGTTAAACTCATAGCGGTAAACAACATGAGTTTGCCAACAAGTAGATGTGGATGCAGGTTTCGTTAGTCGGATAGACAGGCAGGCTCCGCAACGTGGATAGACAGACAGGCAGGCTCCACAATGCAGACAGACAGACAGGCAGGCTCTGCAACGTGGATAGACAAACAGGCATGCTCCACAATGCAGACAGACAAACAGGCATGCTCCACAATGCAGACAGACAGACAGTTTCCGACAAACGGACAGACAAGCTCCGCTACAAGTGGAAGTTAGGTATGCAAACAAGATCCCCTACAAGCGGACAAGGCAAGATCTGCTGCAAGTGGACATGCACTAATGCTAACAGATACAGATTTCGACAAACATATGTTTGAATTATGGAGTCCGTCACTTAACAACGAGATTCCTATAACCCAACGACAACAAACAAGAAGGCGGAAACTTCAACAATAATCACTCGGGTAGTCACTAATCCAAGCACTCGAGTGACTGCCAAGCAGGCAACATCATACTTCAAACAAATCACATACTTCAGACAAAAATCCAACAACCGAATATAGGCAACCTTATCTTCTTAGCCCATTTTATCGGTCCAATCCAATAAAGTAGCCTAACAGACAAACAATGGCCCAACTTATTAAGTTCTAGAGCAGTCAAACCCTGACATAGTCAGATATGGTGAAGCAATGATGGTCTTGTACCGGCATGGGTCGTACCAACAATTAGGTCAGGTACTAGGAACTTCAGGCAGGCACTAGACTATGGTGGTATGATGTGAGATTGTGGATATGTGGTTCAGGTTGGCAGTAGTTCGAATGATGGTGCGAATCAGCGAGGGTAACTTATGGGTTCAATCTTCAGGTTGCTGGCGGCATGGTGTGGGGTTGATGTGAGTGCAATAACAGCAGCATGTTTCTTGGTTTTGTGCGGCAGTGCGTCTAAGAGGTAATGCAAAGGTGGTGGATTCATCGGATTCCTGGGTTAGTGGTGGCTTATGGATGTGAGCAAGTACAGGGTGATCATGCAGGAATGGATGCGAGTTAGTGGTGCAACGGTGACGATTTAGCAACAGCGGATGGTGGTGTGATGGCGTGCTTGCAGGGGCGACTTGGTGGTGATTTGATGTGGGAAACGGCAAAGCACGACAAAGCTTCATCAATTTTTTCTTTTCTAATATTAAACTAAACCCAAACGACGACAACAACAGGATAGAAGCAACAGACTAGATGAAACTGATAACAACCAAAGCATATCAAATCCCGAAGGATTAAACCTGCTCTGATACCAAGTTGATTATCAGAGTGCAGAACAAACAAGACTACAAAATAATAACAATATTATTAAACAAACAAGAATGCTGGAACGGCTACAAAACTCTAAGAGGCTACATCATGACTAACTTATTCTTTAATGAATAACAAAGCACTCTATTTATAACAAATTAACCCTAATCTCTAACAAAACCTAATTCTAACAAGCTGAGCCCAAATCCTAAATCTATTATTTTCCATCATGAAGACGGGTTGAACTGATTCTGCAAAAATGGTTGAGGACTGGTTAAACTGATTATGCAAAAATGATCAAGGATGGGTTGAACTAATTCTACAAAAATGGTCGAAGACAGGTTGAACTGATTTTGCAAATGGTTGAGGATGGGTTGAACTGATTCTGCAAAAAAGATTAAGGATGGGTTGAACTAATTCTGTAAAAATGGTCAAAGACAGGTTGAATCGATTCTGCAAATGGTCGAGGACAGGTTGAACCGATTCTGCAAAAATGATTAAGGATGGGTTGAACTGATTCTGCAAAAATGGTCGAAGACAAGTTATACTGATTCTGCAAATGGTTGAGGATGGGTTAAACTGATTCTGCAAAAATAGTCAAAGACAGATTGAACTGATTTTGCATCAATTGATTATGCAAAAATGGTCGATGACGGGTTGAACTGATTCTGCAAAAATGGTCGAAGATAGGTTGAACTGATTCTGCAAAAATAGTCATGGGCTGATTGAACTGATTATAGTAATAAATGATACAAACTTATTCTACATATAGTTTCAAAACTGATTATGCAGAAATAGTCGAAAATGGGTTGAGCTTATGACACATAGTAATTTTGATGGAGTTGTGAGAGCTGGGTTCTATTAAAAGCCTCAAAATCTTAGAGGTATGGTTGGTATTTTAAAATATTGCTTTCATGTTTTTGGGCTGGACTTTAATTGTTTTTATGCTTTTGTCTGTCATTGATGTGTTTAAAAACTAATGGAGTTCCTTGAAATATAGTAAAAGTTTTAGTCTCTATATATAAAGCTCTTTTTTTTTTTTTATGTTATTAATTTTTTAACATAAGAATTTCACCACTTGTATGGAGACACGTGATATACCACCTCGTATTTAAGGCATATTGAAAACTATCTCGTCTGAAGTGATCTGTCAAATTAATCCGCCATCAATGCAGCAATGCCCAATGAGGCAGGAAATCCTATCTTGCCTTTTTTGTTTTGAAAATGAATCGCCTACTTTTTTTTTGTTGTGAAATTGGAGTTTTTCATTCATCACACTAAAGAAGATACATCAACATTTACATATACAATAATCCAACATAAGAGTGTTTGTACAAATTATACATCTAAACAACTTAACCACATATTGTTAGGCCGTGCCGTGCTGGATTTGGAGGGATTTTACGCTCATTGGAAGGTAGGGCAATTGGTGTTTTTGCATCAAACACAAAATTTGTAAGTTCAGTTGCTATAGAAATTTGTGCTTTCATTGAGGTCGTCTAGATAGTTTGGGTCAGAGATTGGAAACATTTATGGATTGAAACAGACTCCATGTTGGTCATTCACTGTCTTTTTTAGGCTCCTAATGTGGTCTTATAGTTTGTTATGGTGGATTGGAAGAATTGTCTCTGGCAACTTCGTGAAATGGGAATTATGTGTGCACACATTCATAGAGAAGGAAATCAGGTTGCTGATGCTTTAGCTTCATTTAGGGCAATTAGTTATGCTTATTATTAGTGGTCTAACAATTCCAGATTTTGTAGCCTATGCTTATGCTCATGACATTTTGTTTTGTCCTTATTATTGTTTTTATGGATCGTGTTTGTCCTTACGGGTATTGACATAGTCCCTCCACTCCTATATTTTTCGTTTACTTTCATTTATTATTAATACATTTGGTGGAGGAGGGATGGGCGGGGGTTTCTGGATGTAATGGTCCTCACCCCTTCATGGGAGGGTAAGTGTTTCGCACACGACCATTGTCGAAGAGTAATCTCGCCTAATTTTTCTCTGCTTGGAAAAAAAAAAAAACCTAACCACCTCCTATTAAGGAATTACATATGTGATTGTGATCTATGAAATCTACTCACTAGAAGCCAACAAAATAATCCAAGTAGATCATGATAATCTCTGAAACAACTGTGCCAATATTAGGACCCGTTGAGAAATTGAACTCTCAAATACTAGTCGAAGAAAACGCATCCACAAACATTTCTCTGATTGAATTTGATTGTGATTTCTTACTTAATTGAGTTGGTCTCCAATTAGGAAAGTACAAAGATAGAATTTAGTTATTAATCTAAGGCTTTTTAGCCAAAATGATTACTGAAATTTGCATAACTCATCACTTTGGTCCCTAAGATTTGAAATCAATAGAATTGGTGGAGGCGTTAGGCAAATCTCAGAGACCATTATGGCTAAAAAGCCTTAATCTAATTCTTAATACTTTTGACTTCTCTTCTTGCCATAAACAGGAGATTGATGAGATTGCAACTACAACTTCAATTTACGACGACACTTAGGCATGCACCTCCAAAGCGTGCAGGAATTGCAAGCAATTCACACGGGCCAATAATTTTGTACCAATAAATGTAGCTTTTGTGATTTATGTTTATTTAGTAATGTATATGTGACTGTCTAAATTAAAAAAAAAGTAGGAATCTCAATAGAGTTTGGAGATTAAATTCTTATGGGCTTCTGTATTACTTGTAAGGCAAGAAAGTCCATAATTAGTATAAAAAAAAGGCATATGGTCAAGGGTGAAACACAATTCTTTCAAACACCTGATAAACCCTCTGTTCTCTTTATGTCGTCCCACTCTCTCACCCACTTTTATAATTAGTTTCACAACAATTCTATCATATTTCAGTACTAGATAAATCTGTTGTTAGAGTAATGCTATAGGAAAACCACCTTTTGTATGAACATTTTCATACATCATAATTGTGACAAGTCAACATGATGATGGGCTTAAATATACAAATAGAAACCTCCAAAAATTGAGAACAAGTTATAAGAGAGGGGTTTACTGTCACGTGACGTTCCAATTCAATAATGTAATGTTGCAGTGACAAACGAACACATGGCATTGTTTAATTGGAATGAAATGCTATAGTAACCTTAGCAGACCAAATTCCCTGTTATATTATTTGATGCATGATGCCAATAATTAACCAGAGTGTAGGTAATAAATTCCCCTTTATCAAAATATTGTTTGCATGACGTATGTTTGATAACATTTTAAGTTCAGTTTAAGTTTTAAAATTTAGTTGGTTATAACTACTTTCAGCTTCTAGAAAATAAAAAACTGAAAGATGTTGCAGTCCTAATTTGGTTAAGAACATGACTGTATAAATCCTATTGGGATTCTATAGTATCTTTTAGTTAATGTCCTATTTCAGTTGTAATACCTAAAGGTTAAGGAGTTTACCTTCCCTACTACTATAAACAAAGGCATAATGGAAAGTCTTTTTCATCTTTCCCTCGCGGTACTTGTTTGCTATTGGTCTCTCCCCCGAGCCTTAGATAGAATTTACCGCCCGATTGGGGCTGCATTCCCAAACAACCCAACTCGCCGACAGCGTCTCATGGTGCGATAGGGTCCGGGCACAACGAGGCTCTCACCCTCTTCGGCACCACCTTCCAGTGGACTTAGGCCCGATCCGCCGCTGTGGATGCTTCTCTAGACTACAATTCGAACGCCGACGGCGCCCGATTATATAACAACACACACCTCAAAATTCACCAAATCTCTCTCTACACCCTTGTCGCACATCTCTTTCTTTGTCTCTATAATTCTTCAGTTAAATAGGCCTACAACATGTGATCAACACGCTTTACTGAAGGTTCGTGGATAAGGCTCTTCTACAAATTGAAAGGCTCAATTTTCGTCTTCTGCCAATCAAGTTCTCTTAACACAGATGTGGGACCATGATTTTTTAGGGCCAGAGTAAGGCTAATCCGAATATAGTTACCTCAGAAGTCCGGTCATGAACTCACCAGCTCTAAGCGGAGCTGTATCAAACGGAGTAGCATTGTCACCATCACTCTACTGCAGGGCACTAGGCGAAGTCCAAGCGACTCCACTGGATAATTATGCTTGTTCCGCCAGATACGCGATTTGATCCTGATATTGACAATAATCAGATCTTATAAGTCTTGGAGTTCCAACAACCTAGGGGTTGGTGTGCGCCGTAAGTAATCATAACTCTTAAGAGGGTGCAATATCTACTTCTAGATATCCTCTAAGATTCTCCTGACTTAGAACAAGGATTCTATCTTAAAAAGGTCTCTCCCCCTATGGTAATATATACACCCATCTGGGGTCTATCTATGGTAATGCAATCTAAACACTTGAATTCTCTTGCCCATTGCTTGAGTCTAAAATCATTCACTAACTTGATTGTCGGGAAGCCTTTGGTCGGCACCCCCCCCACTCGGTCTTAAGCTTGCTCATGGTTGTTTACTGTTTTACAGGTTGCTCAGGTTTATTCGGATTTGCGCTCGACCACCGCTCATGGAGGTGCGCGATTTTGGTTCAACAATTAGTACTTTCAGTGAGAGCAAACTCGTATTCCTTTCGACTAGATCACTCTGCCTTTAGAAGTTGTGTCAAGAACACCGTCCCATGATTAGAACACAGGCATAGGGGACGAAGATGCCTCCTTTATAAGTCAAGTCTGGGAAAATGCCCTAAAGATACACACATCAATGAGAGATCTTAAAAAGAACCTATGAACCAAGGAACAAGCTAGGCTTTCCAAACTAGATGAAACGATGAAAGATGTCAAAGACACCATCGCTCGTCTCGAAGTTTCTGCCCCTTAGGTTCCTCCAGAGACAGCAAACCTGAATCTAGACCGCCTGACCCCGAAATTAGTCCCAACAAGGGGAACTTAAAGACCATCGAAGACCTTAGGTCTATTGCCGCCCCACCATTTAGGGAAGAGACTCGCACCACCCCCAATGACGAAGTAGCCGTACCACCATTTTGGCTAACACTTACCAATATGTTTTGATCTAGGAAGAAAACTTAACCTAAAGCTCAACATGGCCTTAGATCATGCATCCATCTTGCATGATATTCATTTATTCATGATTAACTTAACACTTGTTCCTTTGCCATTGGAACACATATCATTGTTAATGATTAGAAGATGAGTGAAAAATGATAGTTGTGTTAAAAATAAGGGCTAAGTGTTAGAGTAGAAGAAAGAGACATAAAAAAGAGTTAATATTTAAAAGAGACATGAAGAAAAAAAGATAGAGGAAGTGGCGAAAGAAGAAAGAAAACAAGAGGGAGGAAATGAAATTGAAAAACAATAAAAAGGAGGAAATGGTAACCTATTGTTTATCATGTATATTGTTGTTAAAGATTATTACTCTATTGTTGAAATTATGATTATATTACTCTTGTTGCTAATCAGTTTGATTTATGTTAAAGCTTGCAGGCTTGTTAGAGAAAATGTGATCATTAATATCTCTGTGTTGAGTTGTGTAAAGTGTTTGAGTTGTGAAGATATTCAAGGGCTCAAGAATTCCTTGAATATAAAATAATGAACCTTGTATACGTCAGGCGTTGGGGAAAGGGCTTGAGTATACGATTAGTTGTTTATTAAAATAATGAAATTTTGTATACGTCAGCGTCAGGAGAAGTGTCTATATAATAAAGTGGAAATTGAGAATTTAATTATAAAAATTGGGCTTAAGCAATGAACGGGAGTTAGATCATATTCTAAGGTATTCGGAGCCAAGTGGTATAAACATGGTATGTGACGTGCAAGCTTAGGTGCCTTAGGTATGCGTTAGCAGGATTAGAAGGGAATGACTACATTCATCCATCTCATTTGCATATATTTTATGCATCTGAAAAAATTTGTTACATTCTAACTATTATTTAGTTGGTACTTTTTGTTGTGAATTAATTTTGTGCACTAATGTTATTCCGCTATGTATTCAATAAATTTTATGTAGTAAACTCAAGTGTTTACTATGTAAGTTTATTAGCAAAAGTTAAATGATGTATTGTGTTTCATTTAAAATAAATATTATTTTAAATTTTCTTACCATTTCTTGGTTGTAGAATTTATTTATATAGCTAAGATAGGACTTACATCTTAACTCGTGAATAGTCATTATTCACTGGTTGAGGCGTGACAGTTTTATCTCATGTTTTCTTGAACCGAGTCTTAACTATCCTCTTAGCTTGTCGCAGTTTTGGGCTTCATGCTTTTTACCTGGCCTTTTTCGCCTGCTTGTACTACTTACTGTCTTTTAATTTTCCCTCCTCCCTCTTCCTTAGCCATGATATTATATCCCCACCGCCACCATGTGCTCGGATCGACAAGCTTTGATTAGAAATTGGATATCAGATCCACTTCCCCCCTCACTTTTCCTCCCCCAACCGACATGTCAGATCCTCATCGAGGCCAAGTGTTCTGTAGCCTTCGCCACAGTAAGAGTATTTAACATACCCCTTACTCTCACTTTCTACTCGTACTTTGTTTATATATATATATTTGCAAGGGTTCGTAAGGGGGACTTGGATCTGGTGTCTACTTTCTCAATTCGAAGTTTTGGCTTCGTCCAAGGATGTAACAGTGACGGCAGTCTGGTCTGGTCTGGTTTATGCTGCTTATGATTAGGGTTGTTTGTTTTTGCAACCTTCTGACCTAAGCTTGTGTGGACCTCATGTTGTATCTTGGGTTGCAACTCTTATTTTGCTTGGGCCTGTTGAAGGAAAACTAACGAAAAGTCCAAAAAAAACTTTAGTTTTAATGAAAAATGACAAATAAAGATGTAGTGAATAGTACCTAGAAAATGTAAAAATGTGGTTTTTCATTAAAAGTGAACAGTACCGGAAGTGTTTCGTCAAAATTCCCTCTATTTTATCTGTTGTTGTTTATCTACCTCTTTTTAAACCTTGTACTAGTTTTTAATGTAATGGAAGTTCTCTTCTTGACCAAAAAATTAAGGGAGTGTTGGATGAACATTTACTGATACAAGTCTTGCACAAATTTCTTATGACCTTGCCCCCCCCTACATTGGCGATAAAATGTTGGCTGAATTCTAACCGTTGGTTATTAATTTTGGCTTTGATGTTTGCATCAAAGGATAGTTTTGGATGATTGTTTTTCTACAGAAAATAAACAATAAAATGACAAAACTGAACATCTTTGATATGCTTAGTTTCAGCAGAAACCCCAGATGTGTTCAGTTTGAATATCAGCTATTTAAAGTCACTGCGCTGTTGCTGGTGCTCATGAAAAATCACTGCGTTGTGAAGCTAAAGCATTGACGATTAATCTTTAGCTAAATGTGTGATCCAAAATCCCAATCCAACAACATAAGCATCTATCCGGCAACATTTCTTCTCTAAATGCATAATTTTTCACTTATTCCACTCTAAAAATATAACCAGCAAGCCAATAGAGAGGGAGTGGCTGACTCACCAACAGTAAATTCCTAAGAATAACATGTAAGGATTAGTAAAAAAAACCGGAAACTGATCGAAGGTGGAAAAAAATTGAGAACGACGGGTAAGTTCGAGGATAAATATATATATATATATTAATACAAGAAAAGCTACAAACAATGCATGTCCCCTGAAGCCCCATTTAAATCCAATGACGCATGATCACTGAAAAAAATGATGCCAATGGATATCAGACCTGCTCTATATTTTTATGTATTCCGGGGCAGGAAAAGAAAATGAAAACCCCCGATTTACATGTAAAAGACTACGTAGATGTCAACTCGATGCAGAGGTACATATGGTGGCAGTGGCATCCTTCTAGAATACGAAGATGATAAGAAATAATCTAAGCAGTAGAGACAATAATCCCAACGACGGAATCTGGGATGAGATGAGCTGACTCGATGCAGCTGATGGTTTTGAGGGAGCTCTTCCAGCAACAGCAGGAGCAAACCCACCGGGGGTGCTCTGCTGCTCATTTGTTGGCAAGGGATTTGGTGGTGTGCCTTTTGGAGGTGCTAGGGGCATACTTTTAACATCATTAAGATCTCGGCCTGCAATGCGTGAATTTGTAAGCAACCGTAGAGTTAACACTTTTCACCTTTCAATTTTATCCTATTACAGTGGATTGAACTAAGTATACAGCCGTCACATAATCTTAAAGTTAGCAAAAATAAAAGGATATCAGCCAGTGGCCGATAAGTTTCACGCCAGACTGATGACTTCCAGCATCACTTTCGGCTAAATAGATGACATTTCCCCCATCACATGAGACAAGGACAACCAATTGTAGGCAGTACTATATCAAGAAATTCAGAGAACTCACAATTTGAACGCGACCAACCTAGCTTCAAGTTCTCCCTATCGAATACTGTCCGGTATCCCGTCATGAAGTTCTCTGCACAAGGAAAGTCTCAGATAACAAGATGTTTAACAGGGATAAGGGAAAGTAAGAAAAATCAAAGAACTAAGCCGCAATTTTGCTAGAGAAATTATTCATGCTTACGTCCAACCGTTCCAGTATCTCCCTCCGCCGGCTGTATGGCTAAACAGAATCCAATAACTCCCTGCACCAGGAAGGCCTAATTTGTAAGATTCTAATTCAATTGGTTCCATCTTGCTTCAAAACTGAGATAAGAAATGGTTTACCCAAGCTAATACACATATTGACAGATACAGACATAATGAAACTTAATATAATTCACATCTATATGAAAAATCTCAAAAGCTGGTTTACCTACCTGATCACCGTGTATCAGAAAAACAGGATCATGGACCACAAAACTGTTGTAAGCGAGGAACATAAGCGTCACAGAAGGCACTTTGGGCGGATCTTCAGAACTGTTCTAGGAAAAAATACCCCAATAATGGCATAAGATTGTGCCCACAACTTTCGGAAGAGAGCATGGAGTTTCTGAAACCATTTAACTTCACGAAAACTCACCTCGTATTATAGCAGTACTTCCAAGGAGATCCTGCATAGTTAGCAATTGTTGCATTTACTCGTCTGTCAAACTATCAAAAAAGGGAAGAGGTATATCAGCGATGCAGATAATAAATATAGATATTGGAATCTTACAAAAAAATGTACCTCCATTGCAATTTTATCGTACACTGCTTCTGGAAGAAATGTAAATGATGTCCCACTGTCAACCAGTGCTTTGAAGCTTGTCTGCTTAAGGCAAGAATTTCCAATACAGCATGCTTCCACACCAACAATATACATTTCACTGAAATGAACAACAATGGAGGCTTCAGCATATACAAAAAATTTAGCTTAGCAATTATACAGAATTGTCACTTAAAGTTGCAATTCAAAAAGAACTGTATCGATAGTTCATACTAATTTCCATTAGAAGGCAGGAAGGATGTAGATTGTTGTGTAGCTGGCCCCTGGTCCCCAAATAGTAGTCTCCCAGAACTGTCCTCGTCAAAGCACATCGAGAAAGAGTTCTTGGTCAATCCCGCTTTAGCAAGTAAAGTAGGAACTGAAGTCTGTCCAAGTCCTAAACCCATAAGACCATCAGGACAATTCCATCCAAGTAACCACCACTTTGCTTCATACCACATCTGTATACAAGAAAAGTTAATATCAGACAGAGAATTCCATATTACTAATGGAACTATTTATACATTTAGTTTAACAAATTAATGAGGAAATGTCAACAAAAACATATCGCACACTATGATAACAGGGGCTCGAATAGAAGCTGTTGATGCATCATCACCGCCAGCTGCTAAGTGTAATATGTCCTCCACAAGCAATCCAGAACTTGATGTATTTTCTGTGTAGTACTCAATAGTGTAAGGGCATGTCTGCTTCGAATTCTTGCACTTTGGACCAGATTCACATAACTCATGGCTGCAAGATACATGCTTGCTGGTGTTTGAACCAGATGGGCTGAACTCGTGTAAATCCCTATCCTGCATAATAGACGCCCCAAATATGAGGGAGCACCTGCCAATCAATTATTGGAAATAAGTGCTAAATCTGTTGACAAGTCTTAGAAGAGACTTACTGACTCCACTACAACAAAGGCTCACTAAGTCACTACAGTGAAGGTATGCTGGAAAGAAGTAATGAAGAAATTTTGACCAAGTTGAAGGTATAGATTAGTCTTTAAGTAAACTTATCCCCTTCTATCCAAACAATATTGCAGGACTATAAGGGTTGAGCAATACGTTTCCTTCATGTCTAATCTCCTCATTGAGGAAACCATTCACTTCCACCTTCACACATACCTTGAAATACATGAATTATCCAATCGAACCTAATTCTAGGCACCTCACAAGCCCCCAGATTCTACTTATCGAAACGATGACCATTAAACAATGTTTGATGGGTCTGGACCTTCTATAGGATTGTGGGTTGGGAGAAGGGGGCCTTAACTTTTTCTAACAATTTTCTTGCATACACATTAAGATGCAAGTAGTTCATGGCATAATTGAAGAAAGTTGAGGTTCCACTATAAAACTAATTTGCAATATGAAAAGTAGCACAATTACTTATAAGCACATGCAAGGTCCCTTCTTTTGCCAATGTAGGATTGATACTCTTAACACAACCCCCCACGCGCGGCAAATTTTCAAGTCTAGCACATGGACAACCAAATAATATGAAATAGAGAGAGTAGCCCAATTACTTATAAACACATGCAAGGTCCGTTCTTATAATATGAAATACAAAAACTATGCTGCGAAACATAAAATCATGAAACGGCCAACAGAAATCTAAAAGGCAATGGAATCATAAATAGAGGTAAAGAGTAGCCTACCAGAGTAGTATAGTAAGCCGCAGACAGAGGAGCGCATTGTATGCAATCACATGGAACCCAAAGCAGATCGCTCCCAGTATCCAATGCAACCAGAAACGAAACATTGGGCGTCCCTATATCAATCCACGTATAATGTAACCTAAAACGCACAACATCGACATTCCGAAAACTTCATTTTCCATTCTATATGCTTGAAAATTTTGAAGTTAGAAAACCAAGTGAAATGAAATGAGAGTAGGAGAAATTAAGACAAACCAGCCCAAGTCGTTGCCAAACGACACCGTACTGCCACCGTCAGAGGGGAAGAGGAAATGGAAGTGCCGGCGAGAGCCGAGCTTCATATTCTGTTTATGGAAGTCGGTGGTTGCGAGCAGGTGGTAGTAGTCCATGGTGTTCCTCTGCGGCCACCGACCTAAGGCCTTGGGGTCTCCATTCCTCGAAATCCGAAGCGACTTCGCTTCGTTGGAGAAGCGGTGTATCACCCTCGACGACAGCGTAAGCGCGCGAGCACTATGAAGCTGTGTAAGCACGAACGCCACTAGCAGAGCAGAGAGCAGAGATCGAGCCGCCATGGCGACTCCAAGAGAGAAACCACCTCAGCTTAGCTTGAGATCTGATGAGAGAGAGAGAGGGGTAAAGTGGAGGAGGAGGGGAAGAGGACGAGAGAGGAAACTAGTGACAGAGCTATGGCCTTCCCTATTGCATATCGGGGAAAGTCTAAATAAGCGAATGGGACGAGAAATTTTGGGGAGTAACGGAATACACACCTCAGCAAGACATGTGGTGTTCCCAACCTATTAAATTTTAACAGTTAGATTTTATCATTTGCTCACTTAAAAAATAGTTAAAAGAAACTGAAAAGTCAAAACCAAAAGATTCCTGTTAATTCTGTTGACATCCTCCGTTTCTTCCTGCAAACTTTGAGGGAAGTTGTAGTGACTCAATTCCCTCTTTTCTTTCTTTGAAAAATAACAAAATTCTCTCCATTTCTCACGGGCTCAAACCCAAACCAAGGTTTATGGAGGGAAACTCAATCCCAGACCAATGTATTATGGATGGAGACTCAAACCCAGACGAAAGTAGCTTTTTGCAGGTAGACTCAAACCCAGACGAAGACGAAGGTAATTGATTTTTTCCTTTAATAAGTTTTATGTGTGAGCTCTTAAACATTAATTTTTTTGGGGTTTTTGGGGTGGAGGAGGGCAGAGTAAAACAAACTGCACCGCAGCTCTTAAACATTTTGCATGATTATAAGACACTGCTTTTTTGCTTTTGGCCATGATATTATTTTTTTATAAAATCTTATTATTGTTGGTCGATATTCTATGAAATTTTTGGCTTATAATATGGTAAAAATGATCTCTCAATGAATAATGCAGTCATTGATGTCGAAAGCGATGTAGAAAATATTGAATGCAATGCTCGAGAAAAAACTCCACCTATTGTAAATCTTGAAGACAGTTATGCTAAAAATTTGTATGGAAAGATTGTGAAAAATGAGCAAGAAGCTTATGATCTCTATAATGAGTATGCGGCACGCATTGGCTTTAGCATTCGAAAGAAACAAAGAAGATATGACAAAAATGGAGATCTTACAACACTTAATTTTTGTTGTTCAAAAGAAGGTTTTCGACATGATAGTGACCCTTGTGAAGAGAAAAAGACTAAGAGATTGGACGAGAGAACAGGCTGCCAAGCCAAAATTTGATTTTTACTAGAAGATGGTGTGTGGAAAGTCTCTACCTTTGATCCTGAACACAATCATGAACTTGCAATGCCAAAGGAAAGACAATTTTTAAGATCAAATCGTAAAATTTCATAAGCTCATATGGGTGTGATTAAAACCACGGTGAATGCAGGTATAAGAACTACAAATACGTACTCATATTTAACAGAAGAAGTCGGCGGGTCTCAAAATGTTGGGTTTACAAAAACAGATTGCTACAATTTTGTTAGTAGGGAAAAAAGAATTATGCTTGAAGCAGGGGATGCTCAAAGCTTGATCAATCATTTTAAGCGCAAGCAAGCTGAAGATCCATTGTTCTTCTACACGGTGCAAGTTGATTAAGAAAACCGAATGACTAACTTTTTCTGGAGGGATGGAAGGTCCAGAATTGATTATGAGTGCTTCGGGGACAAAGTAGTATTCGATACTACATATCGAACCAATAAGTACAACATGATTTGTGCTCCTTTCGTTAGAGTTAACCATCACTAGAGCAATGTGTTGCTGGGTTGTGCCTTTTTGTTAGATGAGAAGACTGCTACATTTGAATGGTTGTTTGAGGCATTCTTAGAATCAATGGGGAATCGAAAGCCTACAACCATTTTCACGGACCAGTGTCAAGCTATGGCAAATGCCATTATTGTGGTGTTTCCTGGGACATGCCATCGTTTATGCACATGGCATATATCAACGAATGCTACAAGAAATATACCAACACTTTATGGAATCCTTGAGTTCAAGAGACTATTCAACAAGTGTCTTGACGGATGTCAAACAGAGTTAGAATTTCAGCATACTTGGGATGAAATGATTGAGGCATTTAACGTTGGACAAAACAAATGGCTTAAAGATCTTTATGTCATTCGTGATAAGTGGTGTCCAGTGTTTAGCCAAGATGCTTTCTCTGTAAGGATAAAATCCACACAAAGAAGTGAAAGCATGAATAATGTTTTCCATCGTATGTTTACTAAAACGATGACTCTTACTGAATTTGTGCTTCATTATGAAAAACAAGCAAATGGGATGCGTTCAAAAGAATAAGAAGAAACCTTTCATTGCAAGCAAGGTTTGCCTTCTACAGCAGCTAAAAACAGTGGTTTTCTTAAACATGCTGCAAGTGTCTACACAAGAAAAATTTATAAATTTCTTGAGTATGGGTTTGTTGGCAATTTGGCGGTAAAAATGCATGAAATTGGAAGTAATGGAACCCTCCAAACCTTTCAACTTAATGAGGAGGGTCACAGAACAGTTTATATTGTCAAATTCAACGCCTCAACTTTCAACATCTCATGTAGTTGCAAGAGGTTTGAATCCATGGGTTTGTTATGTCGTCATGCTCTACGGGTAATGAATGTAAAAGAAGTTTCTCAAATACCAAATCAATACATATTGAAGCGGTGGATGAAAAACGCAAGGAAAGAACGGAATGAAAATGAGCATGGAGAATTTTTACATGTAAGTGACAATTCGTCAGTGACATTGTGTCAGAATACTTTGATGCGGGTTGCTTATGGTATATTGAGTAAGGGAGATGAGACAGAAAGTTGTCATAGAATTGCAATGAAAAAATTGAAAGAAATGGGACACTTGATTGACAAAGAAACGAAGTCAAATGGGGAAGAAATTGCTAATAAAGAAAGCAATGACGTTTTGAATGATGCTACTATTGGTGATACTGATAGAGTCAATAACTCATCTGATGAGGCACCGGTGTTGAATCCTCCGAGTGTGAGGCCAAAGGGAATGAGTAATGCTAGATTGAAAAGTCATATGGAGAAACGTAAAAAGAAGACATCAAATGTTCTTGGCTCATCTAGTAAGAAACTTGTACATTTTAAATGTTTACATCTGTGTTATCCTTCTAATATATGTTAATAGTAGTTATTGTTATTTACTTGTTCATAGAAAACCAAACCACCAAGTAGTGGGGGTCCTTCACATACTGCCAATGCCAATGCTCGTTTCCCTTCAGCTAATCAGGTAACTTATTTGTATGTTTGATTAGGTTTTTCTATATACATTTTGTTTAATTATTCATATTCGATATTCAATATCGATCAATTTTTTGTAGTTCTATCCAACTATGAGCATGCCAACTGCCAATTCTTATGCTTGTTTCCCTTCACCTAATCAGGTAAACTAGTTTATATTTTTGAGCAAGATTTTATAGATTTTGTTCGATTATTCATGTTCCGTATCGTATCAATGTTTGTAGCTCTATCCAACCCTGAGTTTGCTAACCACCAGTGCACATGCTCGTTTCCCTTCATCTAATCAGGTAAACTAGTTCTATGTTTGATTAAGTATGTTTTATATATTTTATTTTATTATTTATGTTTGGTCTCGTATCAATGTTTGTAGTTCTATCCAACCACGAGATTGTCAACCACCAATGTCCAGACTAGCTTGTCTTTATCTAATCAGGTAAACAAGTTTATACGTTTGAAATTTGTGTTGGTGTTCTCAATATTTATAGATTACAATTTTTTTTTCTTTCAGAGTCTCAACTACAATTGGTCATGTTCCCCACCAAACTTCACCTTCACCAATATGCTCCAAAGTCAAAACTATATGACACATTTGAATCAAGTATTGTGTTTTTCCTTCTACCCTTTGCTTTGAATTAGGTATTTGTGTAAATTCATTGTTGAAGTTAAATTCTATGTAATGCAGGATGCCTTTCCTTGTGGCTTTGAGGAACATCAAGGATGCTTGTAACTCCTAATTTTGATTATTTTGGACTTCACATCAAGATTTCAGTGGTTTTGACAAACATCAAGTTCATGAGAGAACTTGTAGCTTGGAAGCTCCATAATTTGACATTAGAATATGTAGCTTGGAAGTTTGGAATTTGAAATTAGAATACATGTGACTAGAAAATGGTTAAATTCGATTTTGGATTAATATGTGATGGTACAAGAAGTTTGGATTAAAAATGTGATTGAGATATTTATCCAAATACCACCAGTGCACTAGTCCTTTTTCTTTTTCCCTTTATTTTGCAACTAAAATTTAGACCAAATTTACATAATTTGCAGCTCTATAGCTTATATCATTTAGCAGGCAACCAATGTTTTCCTTGAACCAAATTTATATATGCTTCAGAACTCCATTACCTCACACAAACTCAATTAAAGACCAAGATAACGACAACTCCCAAACAAAGCATTTTAACAAAAAAAACAAAAAAGAAATTACTTCATCAATGAAATCTATTATTGCGCAGCTCCTCCATACACTGCATCCCTTGTAAATTGTAATACAAATATACAAAAGAGTTAACATCATCATCCCCTGCTACAACCTCCCAACGCCACTCAAGCAGCACGAAAAACCGGAGCTGGGTTTTGGATCAAACCCATAAAACCAAAAGCTTCAAAACGCTAAATTTCACAAAATTTTCACAAAACCCATTCCTTTACACAGATTTACGCAATATTTCACCATTCATTTTAGCAAATTCCCAAATCGCAATGTTTCCCTTTTCCAGCAGGGCAATTTTCCTCCCTTTTCTCTCCTTCATACGATAAGGATGAGGAAGAAGATGGACTTCAGATTGCTGGCAGCCCTGTTGTGATAAGGCTAAGTCTCCATCCAGAATTTGGAAAAACCCTAAACTGGAAAAGCAAAAAATTTTGGCAGTAGCCTTGTTGTGATCGCCTGACGACGCAAGAGCTTTTCAATTGAAATCTGGGTTTGAGTCTGTGAGAAAACAACTTCAACATTTAAGGTATTCAGACCATTTATTCTACCTATAAAAATCTAACAAAATTAAAAATCATACATGCAGAAAGCTATAATGGGTTTAGGGCAGCTCTACTACCGCTTCCACCGCCACAACAAAAATAACCAACAACAACAACAAAAAGTGCAAGGGCAAAAGAGGCCCTGACAACAAAAAGTTCAGGTACCGTGGCATGCACCAGCAAAGCTGGGGCAACTGGGTGGCTGAGATCGGTGAGCCGCTTAAGTGGCTCGGGACCTTCGCCACTGCCGAGGATGCTGCCCTCACCTATGACCGGGCCGCCATTATCCTTTACGGTTCTAGGGCCCAGCTCAACCTCCAGCCCTCACATTCCTCGTCCCATAACTCCACGAGGGGCTCTTCTTCTTCCTCTTCCTCTTCCACCTCCTCCACCCAAACCCTAAGACCATTTCTCCCCTATCCCTCCGGCTTCGGCCTTACTCTGCCCTACCCCTCCTCTGCTCACCCGATCCTGCTCATGGCTTCAGGGTTCGTTTCTTTCCTTGTTCTGGGTTTGAGTATGAGAAATGGATGGAATTCTTGTTATTTTTCAAAGAAATAAAAGAGGGACTGGTTTGAGTCATGGCATGTTAGGAGAGAAGAGTGTAAAGAAAAAGAGGAGAGAGAGTTGATGGAGAAAGAGTGTCGACATTTTTCAATTGAAAGAAAGAAACGTATGATGTTAACAGAGTTAACAAGAATCTTTTGGTTTCTGACTTTTTAGCTTCTCTAAGTATTTTTTAAGTGAGCAAATGACAAAATCTAGCTGTCAAAATTTAATAGGTTGGGAACACCACCTGTCTTGCTGAGGTGTCTGTTCCCGTCACTCCTAAAAATTTCTTGAATGGGATGATGATGGTTAATTAATTTGATTAATTTAATGGCATGTTTACTAATCCGTAATCAGATTGAGAGGAATTGAATTAAGGAGGAATTGGAATGAGGTGGAATCAGAATCAGATTCCTGTTGAAATTGTTTACTAAAACTGTATGGAATCAAAGTGCAAATGGCATATTCTATATTAGCTGTTTACCAATTCACATGAATCGAAACCAAAAACAGTTTGATTACTAAAATACCCTTGTACAAATCAGATATAAAAATTTCATCTTTTTTCTATCTTACTTTGGACCATTCGAAGAAAAACGGGTCCCTCCGCCATAACTGTTGATCTTTCCCTCTCATGGGTTTTGTTAACGCCATTCATTGCATGCTTTTGGTTTTCAAATATTAGCTGAATTCAATCTCTCTGGGGCTTTGGATATTTTTTTATGGGTCTGAAATTTTGCTTTGTTGGTTTAAATAAATGGCCACCAATGCATCTGGGTTCTTCACTGCTCTTACAGTTCCGACCTCGAGGAGGAAGATTCAACCGTCAATACGCATTAATGCAGGCCCTCCCCTTCCTCTCCTCGCCCTCTAAAAACCCACATCTCATTCCCTTCCGATTCTTCTTCTTGTCTTCTAATTATTCTTTCTTCTTTCTTCTTCTTCTTCTCTATCTCTGTCTCTCTCTTATGTCTGCTTCTTCACTAGGTTTTGATTTGATACCTGAAGAAGCTGGTGTTGTGCTACTAGAGACGAGGAATGGGATAAGGGTACATTGGGTAGAAAAAACTGATTCCGGGTTGAGGTTTTCTTCAGGAATCCAAATACCACCTATTGATTCGTAATCCAATTCCGAGCAAATCAGGGATCTGATTCCCTATTTTTGGTGGACCCCACATACAATTTCATTCCCCAAATGTTACCAAACACATGAATCTCTTGGAATGAATGCAATTCCCATTCCTCTCACTCCATTCCCCTTACGTAAACATGCCCTAAGTGAGTGAGTGAGGGGGTCTTTAAGTGTTTACTGTGTCAGGGAGGTGACGATGCATCTGACACCTGGGCGAGGACCGCTTGGCTACCTCTTTTTATGCGCCTTTCGTCTCCTTCTTTTCATTTTAAATTGCTTACATTTTTGCTCACCATTAACTGTGGTGTATGATTATCATATATCTAATTATTTATCATGAGTTCTTTCACTTAATTCTAGTTAACTTTTACACTAAATATTACATTTTCAATTTAAAAAAAAATAATAATTAACCAAGATTAAATGAAATAACATGTGTCAATGGATTAGGAGTATGGTAAGCATACATCAAAATTTAGGATGGTGAGCAAAACTGCTCCCTTTACAATTTACAATAAGGGTTAAAAAAAAATTATCGAAAATATCAAAGCCGACTAAAATGGTACCTAAATCGAACAAAAAATAGACCAAACCGAAAGTAGTAAAATATTTGGGAATGAGGATCCTTTCGGAATTCTCTTTGAGATGATCCTACAGATCCTCAAATCATGTCCGTTCATCATGCATCATGCGGTCAAAAATCATTTTAAATACTTTTATTTAAAATTACACATGAACAGTAGCTGACAAAAACTAAACGCACGATGTATGATGAACGGACTCGATTTGAGGATCCCCGGGATCCTCATTCAATATTTGGTACCTAACCGAATCGAAACAGAAAATTTTGGTACGTCCATCAGTTTCAAATATTGAATTTTTTGGTATTACCAGAGCCAGTTCTAAGATTTTTAGGAGCATTTTTAGACACACCCTGTCCCAAGGAGGGCGTGTTAGCCGTCACGTGAAAGTGACGTAACCATGTACACAGTGCGGAAGCTAATAAGAGAAATAGAAATATGACTAAATAAAAACCAACTATTAGTCGTACTATCCAAATAACATGCTAGTGAGAGTCTAAGTGTATAAATACACATTCAGAGCAATAAGAACGTCTAGTTGCAGTCAAGGACAATTACTAAGATGTAACACCCAAAGGTGAATCCTACTTTTGTGAATTCTGTCAGAACACCGTTGAATCCCTTGTGGCCACCAAAGCACTGCTACCTAGAACCTGGAGGGGTGAAAAACAAAACGCGTGAGTGGGCAAAAACAAATCTTTTCAAAACCTTTTCTCTTTTCAAAGGTTTTAACCCCTCCCCATAAAACCTGTATAAATTCCCAGAAAAATAGCATATATACATATATACTCATCTCAACTCATAACTCAAATCATGCCAAAAGTAGTGATTTGCAAGGTATATGTCATGCCAAACATATCTCATCAAATCACATAACTATATCAGGTGAAATAACTCATCATAGATGATAACATGTCCACCGAGTGATCAGCTCGGCTAAACTATAGATCATAATCAATCTCATCATATCTCATCATCACACACACACACACACACACATATATATATATATATATATATATATATATATATATATATATCCTGCACACGAGTCGGAACCACCTCACGTGGTCTCACCGACAAGATTGGGTGTAAATAAATACGCTCAAGTGCTACGATCACGTGAAGACTGTGCACTAATCGCGGGTCACCTACGAGTCGAACCCACTGAAAGTTGTCTATTCGACTAGACTGTGCACCTAACTTGGATCCAAGGTGAGCGTATGGTGCGAGAGGTGAACATCACGTGAATGACTATGCCCTGGCCCTGGGCGGGAGCACTAACACCGGGGTGCAGGTTTATAAGCTTTCAATACATCTCACATAATCATCATTTCATATAAATCATTCTCTATCATCAATATATACACACCTGATACTTACTGATAGGAGCATATTTATGCGACTTAGTTAGTGTGTTTTCTTGCATTTACTTAGTTATTTGTTGCTTATTATAGTGTCTTAAGTCATTTTCGTGTGTTTATAGGTCCTAGAAGCAAAGTAGGCAAAAAGATGCAATTTGGAGCATTTTAGAGCAGTTTTGGGCTTGGAATGGATATCACAAGATTGGAGCAAAATGGATGGACGAATTTGAAGTTCAAGAGAGGATAGGAATGTGCAAAAGAGTTGAAGAAATAAATCCAAGTCCAAGAAGATAAGGAATCAGCAACAAAGAAGGAGAATTATCCAAAACATTATCCAAACTACCTTATCTTATCCTTATCTTATCCAAACCTTATCTTATCTTATCCTAATCCTTTCCTAACCTAATTCCTATTGCAAAAGGGATCCAATTTCAGTTTAGGAGACCTAAAAACCTGATTTCTAGGAACCTTATCCCCTCCTACAAAGGTGCCGCACCTATCCCCTTCTAGAAACCCCAAAATCAGCCAAATAACACCTTTTCTAGAAGTCCCTAAAAAGGTGGCGCCCCAAGCCTTCTAGATGCATGATCCAGCCGCACCTTTCTCCTGATTCCCTTTGGTTTTTGGCCTTCTTGATGTCCTATTTCCTGCTAGGATTACATAAACCTTTTCCCCTTAGGATTGTGATTTTATTTTCCTACACAAACTACATTTTGTAATCCTTTTCCTACATAACTTGTTGGTGCCGCACCCTCTCCCTATATATACATATTTTCTGCACCATTCAACACCACCATCTCTCATTCACATCTCTCTACACCACCCTCTACCATAAGTCACCTACATCCATCCACCACACACTCAGTGTGTCGCAGCTTTGCAAAGGAAGGAAGGAAGAAATCTGGAGCGTTTCTAGGTGTATTCTATCCTTTGTTTTCAATGTTTAAGTTTATTTATGTTTGTTTGCTTGTGGACATGAGGAACTAATTTCTTTTTAGTTAGAGGTGAATTTGAAGCCATGATTATATGTTTTATATGAATTGATTACGTCCAGTTATTGTTTCTTAAGACTAGAATGTGATTTGCTTAACTGAGTTATTAAAACTTGTTTGTGTGTGTTAATTGGGGGTCGACACTTAATTTGTATGCATGAATTTGATGCTAGAATATAAAGGAGTTTCACCTAATCGTTATGAACTTATATTCACAAGTAGTAAAGGTTGTTAGTCACAATCATGTTAAGTAAATCCTAGGCAAGAGTATCATGCTGTTATAGTTACGAATGCCTCGTCAACACTTATGATTTTCAAAGAACGTAATGACCTTTGATATGTTTTCTATCATGCTGTCATAGTTAGGAGACTTGATAAGGATAATTTGGTTGTAATGCGTCTTCCATTCAATTCAATGAGTTAAGGAAAATCTAATGGTTAATTTGTGCTGTCACGGTTAACTTGGGGTGTTGTCATTCATGTCTAAAGGAATAATAACTGGAAATTGGTTCATATGCATATATCATGTGTGGAGAAGGACCCTCTAACTAGCCCTTCACCCTTCGTAATTCATCAAAATCGTTTTTCTAAAGTTTGTTTTTTTATGCAAAGATTCTGTTTTTAGTTTTAAATTTGTCAAAAACAAATCCCCCTTTATTTTGAAGTGTTAGATTAGTTAAAATCTGTTTTGATTTGTGTTTTTAAGTGTCTTGAGTCAAGTTAAAACCTTATTTTCGTCCAAAGTAGTGTTTAGAGTCCAAAATTGCCCAGTTTGTGTTTTTAGGCAGTTTTGAGTGTTTTTGTGCTGTTTTGAGTCTTTTGAGTTGTTTTAGTGTTTTAGAATTTAGTCTTGCATTCTTTGAGTCTAGTTTAGTGTTTTAAACTTTGTTTTTACGTTTTTGAGTCAGTTTCAAGTGTTTAGCAATCCCTCCTAATCCCCAGTCCATAACGATCCCTACTTATACATATACTACAACTGTCAAAAAGAGGGTTTAATTTGTGTGTCAAGTTAATTTTCACATCAAATTTTGGCGCCGTTGTCGGGGATTAGCAAATTTTTGCTAATCCCTTGTTGTCGTGTGTTTTTATTTCTTTTACTTTGATTTCTGATTTTTGTTTTTGTTTTCTTGTTTTAGGTACTAGTTTATGACTCGAAGTTCTCAAACAGTTCGTGAGCATATCTTGGAGTTTGACGACGATTTTGAACGAACATTGAGAAGGAAGAGGAGGCATCCAGAACCTAGCGAACCTAGTTCAAGCTCAGAGGCCGAATCTGAATTTGAAGAAGAAGAACAAGCCATGGCTATGGATAATCGTACAATCAAGGAACTTTTAGCCTCGGGGTTGGCCAATGCCGCACCCCTTTGCATTCAATACCCCGCGGCTGCTCAAGGCAAGACCGATGAGTTCGAATTGAAGTCAAGCTTGTTGCATCACGTTCCCAAATACCATGGGCTGTCCATGGAAGATCCAAACAAGCATCTTAAGGAATTCGAAGTGGTTTGTTCGAGCATGACACCCATCAATGTCGATGGGAGCATTTTGATGATGAAGGCCTTTCCATTCTCTCTTTTTGGAAAAGGCTAAAGATTGGCTTTATGAATTAGCACCCGGAACGGTCACTTCTTGGGAAAGCATGAAGAGGGCGTTTTTAGAGAAGTTCTTCCCCACTTCGAGAGTCATTCTCTTGAGGAAGAAAATTAGTGGAATTCAACAAAGCCAATGAGAGACATTCCCAGCATACTATGAGCGTTTTAAAGCCCTTGTCGCCTCATGTCCTCAACATTAAATGAAAGAAGAGCTTATACTTCAATGCTTCTATGAAGGACTTCTTCCCATTGAGCGACAAATGCTAGATGCTTCAGCGGGAGGTGCATTGGTTGATAAAACACCAATGGCTGCGAAGACCCTATGATAGGAGCATATTTATGCTACTTAGTTAGTGTGTTTCCTTGCATTTGCTTAGCTATTTGTTGCTTAGTATAGTGTTTAAAGTCATTTTCGTGTGTTTTTAGGTCCAAGAAGCAAAGTTGGCAAAAAGATGCATTTTGGAGCATTTTAGAGCAAATCTGGGCTTGGAATGGTTAGCACAAGCAATGGGCATGAAGATGGACGAATTTGGAGTTTAAATGGAGTTGGGAATATGTTTCAAGGTTGGAGAAATAAATTCAAATCCTTGAAGATAAGGAATCAGCTCTAAAGAAGGAGGATTATCCAAAACATTATCCAAACAACCTTATCTTATCTTATCTTATCCAATCCTTATCTTATCTTAACAAACCTTATCCTATCCTAATCCTTTTCTAATTCAATTCCTGGTACAATGAGGGTTTATTTTATGATTGGGGGACATTTAAATTAAGTTT
Source organism: Heteromeles arbutifolia (assembly GCA_024362995.1). NCBI lineage: Eukaryota > Viridiplantae > Streptophyta > Magnoliopsida > Rosales > Rosaceae > Heteromeles > Heteromeles arbutifolia. The sequence continues at coordinate 8,795,775 of JANCRC010000015.1, forward strand.
CTAGAAACCCTAAGCCTTGCCGCACCTTAGGCCCTTTCCCATTGGAAATCTGATTGTTTTGAGCCTATTTCTGGATGGATTTGGCTTTCTAGAAGTCCTAATCTGATTCACCTAGGGTTTTTGGTGCCTATATATATACTAATCAACCCTTTGCCGTATACAACACCCTCCATATACACCATTCACGCCAGAAATCACCCACCACTCTCTGCCGCCCCTTTCCTTCACCATTCTCCATAGTTTCTGACCTAATTCACCCCCTGCCGTGCCATATCATCCACACAAACCCAGAAAACCCCTCTTGTGCCGTAGCTATTCAAGGAAGGAAGGAGAAGGTGCCACTCTAAGTCGTGACTACTGCTGGAGCGTTCTTAGGTGTTGTCTATCCTTGTTTTCAATGTTTCAATTCAGTTTTCTTTGTTTAATTGCTATCATGAGGAACTAAACCCCTATTAGTTAGAGGGGGAATTTGAAGCCATGAATATATGTTTCTTATGATTTGATTTACTCCAGTTATGATTTCATAAATTGTGAATGTGGTTTACTTATCTGTTTTATTAAGAACTTGTTCTTGTGTGTTGATTAAGGATGCATACTTAGTTTACATGCATGAATTTGATGCTAGAATATAAGGGAATTTCACCTAATCGTTATGAACTTATATTCACAAGTAGTAAAGGTTGCTAGTCACAATCATGTTAAGTAAACCCTAGGCTGGATTAACATGCGTCTTCCATAGTTATGAATGCCTTGTCAATGTTCATGATTTCCATTGAACTTAATGATCTTTGTTGAATGTCTCTATCATGCGTATTCCATAGTTAGGGAGTTTGAGAAAGAATAATTTGGTTGTGATGCGTTATCCATTCAATTCAATGAATCTAGGGAAATCTGGGAATTGATTAGTTCAATACAATTAATTCGGAACATTGTCATTCATGGTTTATCGAAAGAGTAACTGGGAATCAAGTTGTATGCATATGTTTATGTGTGGATAAGGATCCCTCTAACTAGCCATTCACCCATTTAAATCACCAATTTCGTGCCTTTTTAAGTTGTCTTTACAATTTTGTTTGTTTAAGTTTAAATTCGTTCAAAAACAATCCCCTGCTTTTAGTTTGTGTTAGTAGAGTCTAAATTCGTCAAATCCTGAGTCTCTTAGTCTTTTGAGTCAACTTGAGTCTTAATTTCGTTCAAATCAGTCTTAGGTGTTAGTTTTGAGTCTAGATAACTTGTTTTGTGTGTTTTAGGTCTATTTAGCTTGTTTTGAGTCTCTAGAGTCCAGAAACTGTTTAATTGAATTCTATTTGCTGTTTTGAGTTTGTTTTGAGTTATTTGAGTCAAGTTAGGTTGTTTAAAGGTGTCTAGAGTTAAAATTCGTCCAAATTGATCCCTAGTACTTGTTTTCATTGTTTTAAGTCCAGTTTATTGTTTTAAGAGTCTAATTTGTGTAGATTAGCATCCCTTCTAATCCCCGGCCTAAAACGATCCCTACTTTCATATACTACGTCGATAGGGTTTTAATTTGAGTGTCAAGTAATTCTCACACCACCCTAATTGCCAACCGAGCATTGAATGCATAACAATACAAGGGACTTGGACAAAGAGAGTCCCCACGGCAGCAAATCCATGAGGTAAGTTCCAATTCCGACATTCAAACTCAATTAGCTAACCTTACTTCTATTGTGACTCAGATGGCCGAAGGAATGAAGATACAAGGACCAAGTGTTTGTGGCGTGTGTTCTATGCAAGGACATCTCACTGACCAATGCCCTCAATTGATTGAGAATGGAGGCTGGGAATCTGCCAATGCCATGGGTTTTGGGAGTCAAAATCAGCCACGCAATGATCCATACTCCAACACTTACAATCCGGGCTGGAGAGATCATCCAAATTTCAAGTGGAGGGAACCTCAACAACCTCAACAACAAGGTGGATTTAGGCAGCAACCTCCAGGGTTCTATTCAAAACCATACGTGCCTACACAACCCCAAGCACAACGTGCCTAAACCAAATCAGGTACGTCTGTTGATAATGATCAGATTTTTCAATTACTAACTTCTATGTCACAGAGCATGCAAATTAGAGACAAAAAGGTGGATGATTTGGATAAGCGAGTAGGGCAGATTTCAGAGTTCCTAGGGCAATTCCAAGAACAAGGCAAACTTCCTAGCTCAACCATTGTGAATCCAAAGGGAGGATTTGAATCCGCCAAAGCCATTATGTTGAGAAGTGGAAAAGAAGTTGGAACCAACCCACAACCATCCAAATCAAGCCAAAAAGAGGATGAAAAGTTGCTGATTGAAGAGGAGGAACAAGCCAAACCCACGACAAGGGGGGAGCAACCCTTGCCGCAGCCATCTTTCACTACCAAACCATCCAATTCGGCCAAGGTAAGTCCTAACTCGAATTTTTCAAGTTCTATTCCACTAAATGTGCCCTTTCCTAGCAGGTTTAAGCAATCAAGGAAAGAAGAGAACGAAAAGGACATTCTGGAAACCTTTAGGAAAGTACAAGTCAATATTCCGCTCCTTGATGCAATCAAGCAAGTTCTAAAGTATGCCAAATTTTTGAAAGAGCTTTGCACAACAAGGAAAAGGATTTCAAACAAAGAGGTGGTCCAGGTAAGTGAGAATGTCTCCGCTGTTTTGCAAAGGAAATTACCCCTTAAATGCAAAGATCCGGGTAGTTTTACGATTCCTTGTGTTATTGGCAATACTAAGTTTGAACATGCGATGTTAGACTTAGGAGCTTCAATTAATGTCATGCCTTACTCAATTTATGCATCTATGAACTTAGGCCAGCTTAAAAATGATGGTGTTATAATTCAATTAGCCGATCGTTCTAACGCATATCCGAAAGGAGTTTTGGAAGATGTCTTGGTGCAGGTGGATAACTTGATATTCCCAGTAGATTTCTATGTTTTAGAGATGGAGGATTCACCCAATGTTACCCCATTGCTGATTCTACTTGGGAGGCCCTTCATGAAAACAGCACGTACCAAGATCGATGTGTTCAAAGGGACTTTAACAATGGAATTTGATGGGGAAGTGATTGATTTCAATCTTTCTGAAACTATTAAATATCCTAAAGACGATCATTCTTGTTTTTCTATTGATGCATTTGATTCATTGGCGTAGGAATTCCTTGACTCATTGGATGAAGATCCCCTTGAAACAACAATTGCACAAGGAATTGGAATGAAGCCCAATCTGGCCGTACCTAGTGAAGAACAAGCCGAGATTGTGGCTGCCTTTGACTCATTGCCACGACATCATGGTACGTCTCCTAACCCAATTCCAATTCCCGTTTCTACTAATACGTTGTTACCCTCTGTGATTCAGGCCCCTATTCTTGAACTTAAGCCATTGCCGGATCATTTAAAGTACGTCTTCTTGAGAGATGAAAAGACGTTGCCCGTCATTGTCTCTGCATCACTCACGGCAACAGAGGAGGATAAGTTGATTCGGGTGTTGAAAAAGCACAAAACAGTCATTGGTTGGACATTGGCCGATATTAAGGGGATTAGCCCTACAACATGCATGCATCGCATACTTCTAGAGGAGGGGGCTAAACCAACTCGAGAGGCTCAACGCCGACTCAACCCTCCAATGATGGAAGTTGTGAAGAATGAGATTATCAAGCTTCTCGATTGTGGAGTGATCTATCCAATTTCGGATAGCCGTTGGGTTTCACCGGTTCAAGTTGTTCCAAAGAAATCCGGAGTCACTGTGGTGAAGAATGCCGAGAATGAGCTTGTACCAACCCGTATCCAAACAGGTTGGAGAGTGTGTATCGATTATAGGAAGCTCAACGCCACCACAAGGAAGGACCACTTCCCTTTGCCGTTCATTAATCAAATGCTTGAAAGGTTAGCCGGTCATTCTTTTTATTGTTTTCTTGATGGTTATTCGGGATATAATCAAATTGTCATAGCTCCGGACGACCAAGAAAAGACCACCTTCACATGCCCCTTTGGTACTTTTGCCTATCGTCGCATGCCATTTGGTTTATGCAATGCACCTGCCACATTCCAAAGATGCATGTTAAGTATCTTTTCAGATTATGTTGAGAAGATTATTGAGGTATTCATGGATGATTTTAGCGTCTTTGGTGATTCGTTTGATGGTTGTTTGGAAAATCTCACATTAATCTTAAAACGATGCGTTGAAACTAACCTTGTTTTAAATTGGGAAAAGTGTCACTTTATGGTTACGCAAGGCATAGTTTTAGGGCATATCATTTCAGAAAGGGGAATTGAGGTTGATAAATCGAAAATAAATCTTGTACCCTATTTACCCTCTCCTACTTCGGTTAGAAAGGTTCGTTGTTTTCTTGGACATGCAGGATTTTATAGGCAATTCATCAAGGATTTTTCAAAGATTTCTTAACCTTTGTGCCGTCTCATTCAAAAGGAAGTGGCTTTCAAGTTTGAAGAGGAATGTGAGAAGGCTTTCAACCAACTCAAAGAGATGCTAACCACGGCACCAATCATTATGCCACCAGATTGGAATCTTTCGTTTGAACTAATGTGCGATGCTTCCGATTATGCATTAGGAGTCGTGTTAGGACAAAGGAAGGACAAAAATCTGCACGTCATCTACTATGCCTCAAGGACCTTGAACGATGCTCAATTGAACTACTCTACGACGGAAAAAGAACTTCTTGCCGTTGTCTTTGCTTTAGATAAGTTTCGTTCATATTTACTTGGTACTAAAGTCATTATTTACTCTGATCATGCAGCGTTAAGATACTTATTTACGAAGAAAGAGGCCAAACCAAGGCTTATTCGATGGATGCTCTTACTTCAAGAATTCGATATCGAAATCCGGGACAAGAAAGGAGTCGAAAACGTAGTGGCTGACCACCTAAGCAGATTGGTGCGTGAAAAAGACCCAATTCATATCCCTGAGATGTTTCCAGATGAGCAGCTGCTATCCATTAAGGTAAGTACACCTTGGTTTGCTGATTTAGTCAATTATTTAGTGTCTAAAGTGATTCCAAATGAGCTAAACAAGAACCAACGTGATAAACTCAAGCATGATGCACGAAATTATGTGTGGGATGATCCTTATTTGTGGAAATATTGCTCTGATCAAATCATTCGTAGATGTGTGCATGATTCTGAAATTCATTCAATTTTAAATTTTTGTCACACTTATGCATATGGAGGTCACTTTGGCACTCAAAGGACTGCACGTAAAGTACTTGAATGTGGTTTTTATTGGCCTACTATCTTTAAGGATGCTAGAATTTTTTGCATAACATGTGATCGTTGTCAAAGAACCGGAAACATAGGACCAAAAGACCAAATGCCGCAGGTCTCTATCTTTGGTGTCGAAATTTTTGATGTTTGGGGCATTGATTTCATGGGTCCTTTTCCTTCATCTCATGGTTTTGTTTACATTCTACTTGCGGTTGATTATGTTTCGAAATGGGTGGAAGCAAAAGCCACCCGTACTAATGATTCTAAAGTGGTTGCAAATTTTGTTAGAACTAACATATTTGCTAGATTTGGAATGCCAAGAGTTCTTATCAATGAGGGGGGTTCACACTTTTGCAATCGAACCATTGAGGCGCTACTCAAGAAATATAATGTCATGCATAAGGTGGCAACACCTTATCACCCTCAAACCAGTGGGCAAGCTGAGGTCTCAAATAGAGAAATCAAGCAGATTTTGGAGAAAACCGTAGGGCCAAACCGCAAAGATTGGAGCTTGCGTTTAAATGATGCATTGTGGGCATATCGTACGGCCTACAAAACACCAATTGGAATGTCCCCATTTCGGCTCATCTATGGGAAACCATGCCATCTTCCTGTTGAATTGGAGCACAAGGCGTATTGGGCAGTTAAGACCTGCAATATGGACATAGATGCCGCAGGAATCCATAGGAAGCTTCAATTGAACGAGCTTGAGGAGCTTAGGAATGAAGCTTACAAGAACGCTCGAATTTACAAAGAGAAGACGAAGGCTTTTCATGACAAGATGATTCGAACCAAAACGTTCTCCAATGGGCAGAAAGTTCTACTTTTCAATTCCCACCTTCGTCTGTTTCCAGGTAAGTTACATTCTAAGTGGATTGGTCCGTTTATTGTTACTAATGTATTTCCTCATGGTGCAGTCCAAATTCAAAGTTTAAAGACGGGACAAGAGTTCAAAGTGAATGGACAACGTTTGAAGCCTTACTATGAGCACTTTGAAGAGCACATTGCGGATGACATATCCTTTAATGCCGTGGGCTCCATTGAAGAATAGAAGGAAGGTTCGTCCGGCTGGAAGACGTTAAAGCAAGCGCTTCTTGGGAGGCAACCCATGCAAATAAAGAGGACCTAGGAACTCTCCGGCTCCACAACCAGATTTGCGTTTCTAAACCTTACTCTTTATTGCTTTTACTTTGCCATATTTGTCATGTTTGTTAGTTGTGTTGTTTGCTTGCTTGTGTGTGAGTCTATGCTTGAAACATTGAGGACAATGTTTGGTTTAAGTGTTGGGGGGGGGTACAAGTGTTTTCATTGAAAAATTCGTGGGTTTTTATCACCTATCACTTCTAAGGTTGTTTTTCACTGTTTTTGAGTGTTTTTAGTGTGTTTTGAAGTATTTTTATGTGTCTTGAAAGAAAAATACGAAAATTTACAAAAAAAATTTAGAAAAAGTTTTCAAAATAACAAAAAGAGTCGTTTTTAGAGTCGTTTTTGTGTGTTTGTGTCTTAGGGTACCTTCCAACACAATGATGAGGATTTGGTTTTTAATTGCATGACTGTTAAAGAAAGTTACAAACATGGATTGAAGTTTGATATGCTCTTTGGTTTATGCTTGGTTATAGTTGACATTCATGAATTCACATGTAATCACACAAAGGATAAAATCAGTTTTTGTAACATGCTTGAAGGAAGTAACTCAAACTAACGCTACAACCCTGAGAGACTTGAGCCTATACGTTCTTTAGAGAGTTATTAATCTTGACATTCTGTGTTTTCTAAAGTCGTTGCATGATCTCATCATTCTTTGCTTGGTTGCTACTTAGAATGCGTTTCATCATACAGTTCCAAATACTAGAACTTATACCCATTTCATTCAAAACTAAAATTGATTAGCATAACATAAAACAAGATGAAGTTGTTTAGTTTAAAACCAGTGCCAAAACGCCTAACCCTTTGCATATGTATTGTAGGTTTAGCCCCTTTGAGCCATATTTAGCCTATTTTCTTTGTTAGCACATTATCCTTACCTAGCCTAGATTAGGACCAACCTTACCCTTGTTCTTAAGGCGTAGTGAAGCATGACCTAGAGTGAATTCCCTTCATTCGTTATTAGGCAGCAAATAAGTGTGGGGGAAGGTTGTACAATGTGGTGTGCCAAAATAAACAAGAAGGGCACGGGTAGAAGAAAAAAAGAAGAAAATTCGTGAGAAAAAGAAAAGTATGTGAAGAAGTATGAAAAGTGTTCAAAATAAGTGAGATTAAAGCTCACAAGTGTTGGTTGTTGAAGAAAGGGTCCAAAAAGTTGAATTTGGCCCTAAGTATGTGTTTTCTGTCCCTTTGTATCAAAGTTTGTGGCTGCGTTTTTAAGGGAGTTCTAAGTGTCATATTCGTTACTTTGCTTGCTATTGCTTTAAGAACATTTGTTCTCCTTACCTTTCTTTGTTAGCCAATACCCTTAGCCCTGTTACAACCCTTTTGACTTCTATCTTGATTGTTATGTGTTTCAATATGTGGAGTTTGGGATTGGTATGAGCATATGGTGTCCCTGGTTCTCGCGTCTAAGTAGTGGCATTCCATTCATGAGATCATACATATACATGCATTCCAGAAATTGCTTTCTTTGTTATATACATAGGTGAGTATTAGTTTTCTTGTTCCATCAATCTTCTCACATATAACTAGTGCAGGGAGTGTAGTCAGAAAATCTGAGTGAAAATTGAGTGCATATCTAGTAAGGAATTGAGGGATTCTCTAAGGCATGTTACTACATTCAAAAAGTTGTTTTAATTGATTAGATGCGAGCTAGTGAGTGGTAACTGTGATTAAGTATGTGCTCGAGGGTAGGGATACCTAAAATCTATGTAAGTAATGATTTTTAACATGTTATGTTCCATTGGAAATCCCTGAGGTGAACGTTGGAAGGTTTAGGTTATGTTTTGTTTGTTTTGTTTTGCTCGAGGACTAGCAAAAGCTAAGTGTGGGGGAATTTGATAGGAGCATATTTATGCGACTTAGTTAGTGTGTTTTCTTGCATTTACTTAGTTATTTGTTGCTTATTATAGTGTCTTAAGTCATTTTCGTGTGTTTATAGGTCCTAGAAGCAAAGTAGGCAAAAAGATGCAATTTGGAGCATTTTAGAGCAGTTTTGGGCTTGGAATGGATATCACAAGATTGGAGCAAGATGGATGGACGAATTTGAAGTTCAAGAGAGGATAGGAATGTGCAAAAGAGTTGAAGAAATAAATCCAAGTCAAAGAAGATAAGGCATCAGCCACAAAGAAGGAGAATTATCCAAAACATTATCCAAACTACCTTATCTTATCCTTATCTTATCCAAACCTTATCTTATCTTATCCTAATCCTTTCCTAACCAAATTCCTATTGCAAAAGGGATTCAATTTCAGTTTAGGAGACCTAAAAACCTAATTTCTAGGAACCTTATCCCCTCCTACAAAGGTGCCGCACCTATCCCCTTCTAGAAACCCCAAAATCAGCCAAATAACACCCTTTCTAGAAGTCCCTAAAAAGGTGGCGCCCCAAGCCTTCTAGATGCATGATCCAGCCGCACCTTTCTCCTGATTCCTTTTGGTTTTTGGCCTTCTTGATGTCTTATTTCCTGCTAGGATTACATAAACCTTTTCCCCTTAGGATTGTGATTTTATTTTCCTACACAAACTACATTTTGTAATCCTTTTCCAACATAACTTGTTGGTGCCACACCCTCTCCCTATATATACATATTTTCTGCACCATTCAACACCACCATCTCTCATTCACATCTCTCTACACCACCCTCTACCATAAGTCACCTACGTCCATCCACCACACACTCAGTGTGCCGCAACTTTGCAAAGGAATGAAGGAAGAAATCTGGAGCGTTTCTAGGTGTATTCTATCCTTTATTTTCAATGTCTAAGTTTATTTATGTTTGTTTGCTTGTGGACATGAGGAACTAATTTCTTTTTAGTTAGAGGTGAATTTGAAGCCATGATTATATGTTTTATATGAATTGATTACGTCCAGTTATTGTTTCTTAAGACTAGAATGTGATTTGCTTAACTGAGTTTTTAAAACTTGTTTATGTGTGTTAATTGGGGGTCGACACTTAATTTGCATGCATGAATTTGATGCTAGAGTATAAGGGAGTTTCACCTAATCGTTATGAACTTATATTCACAAGTAGTAAAGGTTGCTAGTCACAATCATGTTAAGTAAATCCTAGGCAAGAGTATCATGCTGTCATAGTTACGAATGCCTCGTCAACACTTACGATTTTCAAAGAACGTAATGACCTTTGATATGTTTTCTATCATGCTGTCATAATTAGGAGACTTGATAAGGATAATTTGGTTGTAATGCGTCTTCCATTCAATTCAATGAGTTAAGGAAAATCTAATGGTTAATTTGTGTTGTCACGATTAACTTGGGGTGTTGTCATTCATGTCTAAAGGAATAATAACTGGAAATTGGTTCATATGCATATATCATGTGTGGAGAAGGACCCTCTAACTAGCCTTTCACCCTTCGTAATTCATCAAAATCGTTTTTCTAGAGTTTGTTTTTTTATGCAAAGATTCTGTTTTTAGTTTTAAATTCGTCAAAAACAAATCCCCTTTTATTTTGAAGTGTTAGATTAGTTAAAATCTGTTTTGATTTGTATTTTTAAGTGTCTTGAGTCAAGTTAAAACCTTATTTTCGTCCAAAGTAGTTTTAGAGTCCAAAACTGCCCAGTTTGTGTTTTTAGGCAGTTTTGAGTGTTTTTGTGCTGTTTTGAGTCTTTTGAGTTGTTTTAGTGTTTTAGAATTTAGTCTTGCATTCTTTGAGTCTAGTTTAGTGTTTTAAACTTTGTTTTTACGTTTTTGAGTCAGTTTCAAGTGTTTAGCAATCCCTCATAATCCCCGGTCCAGAACGATCCCTACTTATACATATACTACAACTGTCAAAAAGAGGGTTTAATTTGTGTGTCAAGTTAATTTTCACATCACTTACCTATGCGTCCACAGCACCAATTACCATTATATACAGCTACTAATGCATGAACAAAACTGATATATACTTTGCATGGCATATCATATCACATTTCATATCACATTTCACTTAATTGATTTTCTAGGAAAAATCTCATTTATATAGGTATATACGGAAAACAAAAGCCCACTCACAGATAAGTCTAAGGGTCATCACCCCCGAGCCTCAATTGATGGCGTTCGTCCTGAGGATAAGCCTCACCTATATGTGTAATAACCGAATAAACGTTATTTAACGCACATAACCAATAATAGGTAATAACTTCTCATACAATGCTCAAATTGGGTATATAAATATACCACTGTGATCTACACAACCTCACGAATATCCCCATATTTTAAAAATAATTTTCCGACCACCCACGCACCGCCACGCACCGGCAAGTTCATGGCCACGCGCTCAGGGAACCCTGGCGGAATAGTAAACGACGTTAGGAATATTCCGTTAAAACTAACGGTGTTACCTGATGCCATTAGGAATATTTCATCAACTCTAACGGCATATTCTCCCTTCTTCTTCGACGGACCTCGCCGGTCGCCGTCGTCCACCACCGTCAGCGCTGCCGTCTGAACTTCGAATTTTCGCCGGTTTCTGGAAAATTTTCAAATCTTCATATCTTCTTCATTTCTCAACCAAATCTCATGAAACTTGAACCATTTTGAAGATCTCACAAAGACGAACAAAACCATACCGATTCGAGCCCTAAAACCACCGGAATACCTCCGGAAAAAGCCTCGATAACCCGGCCGAACTTAAAACTCGTCGATCTCCACTTCCCGACGTCCAAATCGCCTCATTTTTCTTCTCCGAGCTTTGTAGAGATGATCTAAAGCTTTCTACGGTCTCAAAACTAGCTAAAACCTCCACGATCAAAATTGTATGAACAGTGCCAACTTCGGGGTAGGGTTTTTCACGAGTTTTTCGAAGGTTTCACATACAACCAACACTATAGATTAGCTTCTGGGCTTGCTAGGAATTCAAAAACACCAACTAAAACCTCGATCTGCAACTGGAATGAGTGCTTGGATGATGTCTGTATGGTTTATACGGAAATGGAAGAAATCCGAAAGAGAGAGGAGAGAGAGAGTACATGGGAAAGGGATTAGGTGTGTGTGTGTAGTCCAAACTTGTCCACCAACCAAAACAAAAGAAAATCTAAGTCCTAATTGGTTCCCAACAATTAGAACTTAAAATAATTGGTCCACAACCTTAAGTCTAAACCACACCACTCTACAATAAAATTCAACGTCCAAGGGTAAATCCATCTTTTCAAATTACCGCTACGAAAATTCCGGGACGGGCTGTTACAATCTACCCACCTTAAAAAAAATTTCGTCCTCGAAATTTACATAACCAAAAACATTCACTAGTACTCATAAAACAACCTGGGGTACATCTCTCTGATCCGTCTCTCTGTCTCCCAAATAGCATCTTCCACTAAGTGATTCTCCACAACATTTTGACAAATGCACTGTCTTATTCCTCAAAATCTTATCTTTCCAATCCAAAATAGTCACTGGCTCCTCATCATAAGTCAAATCCAAACAAATTTCCAATGGTTGAGGAGGAATCACATGCGACGGATCTGAGACATAATGGCGAAGCATCGAAACATGGAAAACACCATGTACCTTAGACAACTCTGAAGGCAACTCAAGCCTATAAGCAACTTCACCGACTCGTTCGATGATCTTGTAAGGTCCGATATACCTAGAACTTAACTTGCCTTTCTTTCCGAACCTTACTACTCTTTTCAATGGTGACAGCTTCAGAAATACCCAATCATCAACTTGATACACTCGATTAGTGGTATGTCTATCTGCTAAGCTTTTCTGGTGATCCTGAGCCCGCTTTCAGGTTAGACTTAATTACCTGAGCGTTCTAAGTAGTCTCCTCCACAATCTCAGGGCCCACTAGCACTCATTCTCCAACCGCTGACCAACACAAGGGTGTACGACAAGCTTTCCCATAAAGCACCTCAAATGGTACCATACTAATACTCAAATGAAAACTATCATTGTAGGCACATTCCAACAAATCCAACCGCTTAAGTCAAGCGTCACCAAACTGTAATGCTGAAGATCTCAGCATATCCTCCAAAGTCTGAATGGTCCTCTCTGACTGTCCGTCTGTTTGAGGATGATATGCTATATTGTAAAGTAATCTTATATCCAAAGCCTCATGAAACGCTATCCTAACTTAGGAGTAAACCTGGGATCACGACCCAATACAATACTCACTGGAATCTCATGGTACTTAACAATCTTTGCTATAAACAATTTCTAGTTAATCGACTTAAAGAATATTTCTCCCTCACCGGAACCAAATGAGCTAATTTAGTAAGCCGATCAACTTTCACCAAATACCATCATAATCATTCATTGTACGAGGAAACTTGTATACAAAATCCATAGTAATATTTTCCCATTTCCCCTACGGAACGGGAAGTGACTACATCAACCCCCAAAAGGCTTCTTTCCTTCAGCTTTAACTTGCTGACAAATAACACACCTACTTACATACTTAGCAATTTCTCTTTTCAAACCCGGCCAATAATAAAATGGTCAAATGGTATGATACATCTTAGTTCTTACTAGATGCATTGCATAAGCCAAACAATATGCTTCATCCAAAATTTCTTTCTTTAATTCTTCATTATTAGGCACATACGTCTTGTTCTCTTGTATAAGCATGCCATCTGATTCTCTAATTATGAGGTCTTTCTTTTTCTCTTAATTCCTTAAATGAATTAGATCTTGAATTTCTTTATCATTAATATGTGCCTCGAGCACTTGATCAATTGATATTGGCCTGACTTGAAAACTATCCAATAAAGCTTCTTCTCGATCTTTCACCTTAAGCTTCACTCCAGTAAATCTCAAATCTGCAAGAAGAGGAACATGACAAGCATACAAAGCATTAATTCGACCTTGGGATTTTCTACTCAAAGCATCAGTCACTACGTTTGCACGGTTACCCTGGTCGTGCAATCATAATCACTAAGCAACTCAATCCACCTTTGTTGCCTAAGATTAAAATCCCTCTAAATAAACAGATATTGGAGATTCTTATGATCCGTAAAAATCTTGCATTTCTCACCATAAAGATAATGTCTCCAAATCTTCAAAGCAAAGATGATAGCCGATAATTCCAAATCATGAGTAGGGTAATTCATCTCATGAGGTTTCAATTCCCGTGAAGTATAGGCAATCACCCTACCATGTTGCATTAACATACATCCTAGATCATTCAAAGAAGTATCACTAAAGACCTTATAATTACCACTATCATCTGGAAGTGTTAAAATAGGTGTATGAGTGAGGAAATACTTCAACTGCTGAAAACTTTACTCACAATTTTCATCCCACTCAAACTTAATCTCTTTTCTCGTCAATGGCAAAGCAATGACTAAGAAATCCTTAACAAATTGTCGATAATATCCTGCTAAGCCAAGAAAACTCTGTACCTCAGTCACGGTTCGTGGTTGTTCCAAATTCTCCAACGCTGCTACCTTTTAAGGATCCACTTGAATACCTTGAGCAGATATCACATGTTCCAGAAATGCCACTTGATTCATCCAACATTGGTATTTACTGAACTTGGCATACTACCAATGTTCCCTCAATTTCTTTAATACTAATTTAAGATGTCTAGCATGGTCTACTTTAGACTTAGAGTACACCAGAATATCATCAATGAAAACAATAACAAACCTGGCGAGATATTCCTGGAATACTTCATTCATCAAACCCATGAAAGTAGCAGGTGCATTCGTCAATCCGAATGGCATTACCAAAACTCGTAATGACCATAACGAGTCCTGAAAGTTATCTTAGGGATATCCTCACTGATGATCTTCAACGGTTAATAACCAGACCTTAAATCAATCTTGGAAAATACACAGGCACCGCTAAGCTAATTAAACAAATCATCAATGCGCGGCAATGGGTAACGGTTCTCAATCGTTACCTGATTCAATTGCTTATAATCAATGTATAGCCTTAAGATCCCGTCTTTCTTTCTCATAAACAAAACTGGGGCTCCCCAAGGTAACGTACTAGGTTGAATGAAACATTCATCAACCAATTCCTGCAACTAAACTTTCTATTCCTTCTACTGTGTAGGAGCCATTCTATAATATAAGGTCTGTACCTGGAGACAAATCAATAGTGAACTCCACATCTTTGTCTAGCGGCAATCCAGGTAACTCATCTGGAAATACAACAGGAAAATGTCTAACCACCTTTACATCCTCCACATTACTCAGAGTAGCATCATTTAACACCACATGAGCTAAGTATCCTTGGCAGCCTTTCAATAACCATTTCTTTGCTCTCATAGCAGAATAACGGCATGCCTCACTCCACTTTGCTCAACCACAAAAGTAATCTCTGGTAATCCAAGACGATAAAAAGTAACTGTTTTCCCGTAACAATCTATATGGCACTATCATACTGCAATCAATATGTGCCTAGAATAACATCGACATCCACCATATCTAACGGAATAAAATTCGCTGCCATAACTACATCTTCTACCATCAATGAACACTCTGAATAAACACGATACTAACATATAATGACCTCCCTGATTACTTGCTTAACGAATCCAACAAATAAGTTATTAATATTACGGTCTACAGCCCGCAATACCGATAACTCACTGTTGTCTCGATAAGTAAGTAACAATTCCCAAGGGTGCAATATTACCATTTTGCCCCTAATTGGGAAATACATATATACGCCTCGATCGTGCTCATTCAATACTTTCTTTGCAACATCATCAAGAACATAAAATTTCTGCATCACAATCAATAAACTCTAGCAAAGTGACCAAAATGTTAAACGCACCCATAATCAAGTCTGAAAGATTCTGAAATTCTTGCAGTGATATGTTAACACGTCTCTGGCTTGTTGTCATCCCCCACGACCTCTATTAGCTTGATTACTTCGCCCCAACACACCATGGCCCATCTGACCATAACTACTAGATCCAGAAACCTACTAGATCGGTGCTAGTGGTGGCAAAGAGGACTGTTGGGGCATCTACTGATTCTAGGGACAATTTGCAGCTCTATGTCCCATTTATCCACATGTAAAGCATCCACTGCTTTTTCGCCTACACTCTCCAAAGTGTCTATTATTGCACCTACAGCACAAAGGTACATTTCTTCCACCAGCATTTCCCTGCCTCTGGAATCTGGAACCTCCAGTAAATCTACCACCTCGCCTCTGACCAATGGCACTAAAACCTCTGCTGGAAAGACTAGTACTAGCTTCACTTCTTTTGAAACTCTGAGTTTTGCAAGGTCCTTGAGATGACTGACCTTTACCTTGGTCATCTTTCCTCTTATTCACATTCTTTTCCTTCTTCTTCTTTACTCTCGATGGGCATATTCTCTTCAATCCTCAACAAAATCTCGTAAAACTCCTGGTAAGAAGAACTATGAATAGTGGTCACCACAAAACGCCACTTTTTTTTTTGTACCCATCTTAAAACGCCATAATATTTCCGCCAGATTAGCAGCAACATCCGGATGATAACGAGACAAGTCCATAAACTTTCTGTAATACTCATTCGCTGTCCTCTCTGCTTGTCTCAAATTTGTAAACTTTTACTTCTTACCATCAATATATGCTTAAGGAATAAACCTTTTCTTAAACAACTCTTTAAATAATTCTCAATCAGCTGTTTCTTCCGGTGACATCGTATATGACTACTGTCTCCGCCAGGATGTAGATTCAATACTCAAAAACTAGGTAGTCGTCTTGACCCACCTTTCAAAAAGAAGATTCCCTTAACTTGCATCATATGAAAGGTCATTTCAACATGATTGAGCCATCGCTCTGCTCCTTCAGGTTCTTCATTTCCCATAAAATGATTCAGCTTCAACTTATAAACAGTCTCAAGAGAAAGTCCTTTGAATAATAGACTGGATCACAATAGCAATAGCTTTACTTAACTAAGCTATATCGGGAAATTAGGCTCATCTGAACGACGTGGCTCTCTACGAGGCAGTATAGTTCTGACAGAAGGCACTAATAAATTCTCAAGATATACAGGACTGTAACCTAGGCTCTGATACCAACTGACACACCCCATCCCAATGAGGGCGTCCTGGCCATCACGTGAAAGTGACGTAACCATGTACACAGTGCGGAAGCTAATAAGAGAAATAGAAATACGACTAAATAAAAACCAACTATTAGCCGTACTATCCAAATAACATGCTAGTGAGAGTCTAAGTGTATAAATACACATTCAGAGCAATAAGAACGTCTAGTTGCAGTCAATGACAATTACTAAGATATAACACCCAAAGATGAATCCTACTTTTGTGAATTCTGTCAGAACACCGTTGAATCCCTCGTGGCCACCAAAGCACTGCTACCTAGAACCTGGAGAGGCGAAAAACAAAATGCGTGAGTGGGCAAAAACAAATCTTTTCAAAACATTTTCTCTTTTCAAAGGTTCTAACCCCTCGCCGTAAAACCTGTATAATTTCCCAGAAAAATAGCATATATACATATATACTCATCTCAACGCATAACTCAAATCATGCCAAAAGTAGTGATATGCAACGTATATGCCATGCGAAATATATCTCATCAAATCACATGACTATATCAGGTGAAATAACTCATCATAGATGATAACATGTCCACCGAGTGATCAGCTCGGCTGAACTATAGCTCATAATCAATCTCATCATATCTCATCATTACATATATATATATATCCTGCACACGAGTCGGAACCACCTCACGTGGTCTCACCGATAAGACTGGGTGTAAATAAATAAGCTCAAGTGCTACGATCAAGTGAAGACTATGTGCTAATCGCGAGTCACCTACGAGTCGAACCCACTGAAAGTGGTCTATTCAATTGGACTGTGCACCTAACTTGGATCCAAGGTGAGCGTATGGTGCGAGAGGTGAACATCACGTGAATGACTATGCCCTAGCCCTGGGCGGGAGCACTAACACCGGGGTGCAGGTTTATAAGCTTTCAATACATCTCACATAATCATCATTTCATACAAATCATTCTCTATCATCAATATATACATACCTGATACTTACCTGTGCGTCCACAGCACCAATTACCATTATATACAGCTACTAATGCATGAATAAAACTGATATATACTTTGCATGGCATATCGTATCACATTTCATATCACATTTCACTTAATTGATTTTCTGGGAAAAATCTCATTTATATAGGTATATACGGAAAACAAAAGCCTACTCACAGATAAGTCGAAGGGTCATAACCCCCGAGCCTCGATTGATGGCGTTCGTCCTCAGGATAGGCCTCACCTATATGCGTAATAACCGAATAAACGTTATTTAACACACATAACCAACAATAGGTAATAACTTCTCATACAATGCTCAAATTGGGTATATGAATATACCACCGTGATCTACACAACCTCATGAACATCCCCATATTTTTAAAATAATTTTCCAACCACCCACGCCCTGCCACGCGCCGGCAAGTGCATGGCCACACTCGCGGCCACGCGCAGGGAACCCTGACGGAATAGTAAACGGTGTTACCTGGCGCTGTTAAGAATATTCCGTCAACTCTGACGGATTATTTTCCCTTCTTCTCTGACGGACCTCGCCGGTCCCGCCGTCTGAACTTCAAATTTTCGCCGGTTTGTGGAAAATTTTCAAATTTTCATATCTTCTTCATTTCTCAACCAAATCTCATGAAACTTGAACCATTTTGAAGATCTCACAAAGACGAACAAAATCATACCTGAATCGAGCCCTGAAACCGCCAAAAAAAAGCCTCGATAATCCGGCAGAACTTAAAACTCGTCGATCTCCACTGCTCGACGTCCAAATCGCCTCATTTTTCTTCTCCGAGCTTCGTAAAGATGATCTAAAGCTTCCTACGGTCTCAAAACTGGCTAAAACCTCCACGATCAAAAGTGTATAAACAGTGCCAACTTCGGGGTAGGGTTTTTCACGAGTTTTTCGAAGGTTTCACATACAACCAACACTATAGATCAACTCCTGGGCTTGCTAGGAGTTCAAAAACACCAACTAAAACCTCGATCTGCAACTGGAATGAGTGCTTGGATGATGTCCGTACGGTTTGTACGGAAATGGAAGAAATCCGAGAGAGAGAGTACATGGGAAAGGGATTGGGTGTGTGTGTGTGGCCCAAACTTGTCCACCAACCAAAACAAAAGAAAATCTAAGTCCTAATTGGTTCCCAACAATTAGAACTTAAAATAATTGGTCCACAACCTTAAGTCTAAACCACACCACTCTACAATAAAACTCAATGTCCAAGGGTAAATCCGTCTTTTCACATTATCGCTACGAAAATTCCGGGACGGGCTGTTACATTTTTACTCACTACCATAAACTCGACATGTGTCATTTGTCTTAACTCTAGTTAATTATTTAATTAATCGATCACTTTTAATTTTTAAAATGATTAAAACGAAACAAAGAAAATTAAAAAAAAATGAGAAACTTGATATAAGTCCAATTTTTTGAGCCAATAGTAGGAATAGTCGAGTTTATCAAAATAAGTCTAATTCCTTAAAATTAATTATTTTATTATCAATAATTATCTCTTTAATGATAAGATTTATTATAAAAATCAAATTTCGTCCTAATTATCTTTTTGATTATTTCTTCTTTTTTTTTGTTTTTTGGTTTTTACAGAAACGATAGATAATTTCATTTATCAGAACAAATACATTCAACAAACGTTAATATCTTGATCTGGAGTAAATCTGCACAAATTCATTAATAAGGAAAACTCCTATACAGCTACCATAACACACAAGAACCATAAGCTACCGGTGTATATCTGCTACTATTACGGCATACGTAACAAATATGGCACCGAAGCCACAAAAGCCATCGTAAGAACGAGACTACAAACGACTCGCCGAAGCGATACAACGCAACTTGATATGCAACACAAAATAATAAATAAAAAACTAACTAAATGTTATGTCATTTCTTGTTCTTCCTCTTGCTTTAAACCCCATTTATAGATTTTATTTTTAATTTTTATAATCAACCTGTATCACAAGTTAATTATACTTATCTACCATATGACAGATTCTTTTTTAAAATCTATCACAGATTAATGTGTCTTGCTTGTAGATATATTATATTTTTTCTACATTTTAGTTAGGTTTCATATCTCGTTTATAAATATAATATATATTCATATATTTATTACTTGAGTTCAGATAGAATGTTTATATTTATGTTAGTATATTAGTTTTTTTGTTATAAGATATTGATTAGATTTTTTGGAGTTGAAAAATGCATAATATTAGAATATTTTAATTGATTTTTAATATTAAAAAATATATAAAATAAGTATAAAAATAAAAATAAAAAAAACATGTATTTAGATAACTTGACTTTTTCCTAAAAATCATCTCACTTTTGGACCAGCTCCAAAAAAAAAATCAACAATCATCATCATCGTATGCAAATCGTGAAGGATCTGCCCAGATTTATCAAAATTGATGCCAGGAAGGAAGCCCCAAAAATTTCTCTAGATTTTTCTTCCCAATTGCCGCTCGGATTTTTCGTTTTTTCGATTCTGTAGCTTCCAAATTCGAATTTTCCAGAAATTTAATTCAATTGTTCTGAAATCCGATTACAAAAATCAAAATTCGATTCTACTGTTGGTTTTGCTTAATTTGTTTTATGTTTAATTTTAAATTTTTTAAAATATTTTAAAATAAAATAAACATAAAAATTTAACTTGAGTTAACTTAACTGACACATGTCAAGTTAGGACATAGTGATGAGTATATCCTAGAGTTTATGGTGATGAGCAAAAATACTCCCAGAATTTTTAAGTCAAGAGCGATCCTAAAAAATATGTCTATCTTCATTTTTTTGAACAAATGATATTTATCAAAAATTAATATAAGGAGATGGAGAAGTGGGGTAAGCCTCACAATAAGCTAACAGTAATGTGGTTATCTTCATATAAGAAAAAAAATATCCAAAATCTCATATCGGGATTCTGTCTTCTTCTCATGGACTTCGTGTAGGTAACATTGTGTTTGCGAATGATTGCCTTTTGTTTGCTAAGAGCATCTCCAAAGGAGATGTCAAAACTGCCACGTAGACCTACAACAGTAAAAAATGGCAGCAAACTCTCTCCAACAGAGCTTTCAATTTCTTACGTGGTGCTAAGTCAATTGAAGGCACTGCCTTTTGCTGTCAAATTTGATAGCAGATGTCAAATTTATTAAATAATTTTTAATAGGTTAATATAATAATATATAATAAATATTATTGTGTTTTCAAGTATTTCATTGGTTGCCTCAATCATTAGACCCCACAAAAAAAATTAAATGACATTACTATTTTGCAAATCGGGTAGAGTAAAATATTGTTAAAAAATGTCAAATTGCCACATTCATCAGATATCATTTTGATGTTTAAAATTTGACACCGAGATGCTTTAAAGCTAAGGTTCTTGATATTCTAACTTTGTTTGCAAAAGCTTTGGGTCAATAGACAAATTTTCACTAATCTTCCCTCTATTTTTCAAGCAATACGACAAACCAAACTAGAAATGCCGTTGTATATATTTTACATATCCAGCTTAAAACGACAATTGGCAAGTACTTGGAATTCATAATATTGTGTTTTGGAAATATCATGTTAATGAAAGTGAATTACGCAAGAGTTAAACCAAAATTGGCCAGTTGGAAGACGAATTCCCTTTCAAGGGCGGGAAGATTAACCCTTATTAATTCCAATTTAACTGGTATGCTTAATCACATGATGTCGTGTTTTAAATGCCCTAACTGTCTAACTGAGAAAGTGAACAAGGAATGTAGGGAATTCTTTTAGGGAAGGGATAAAAAGTTAAATTCGGTGGGCTGGAGTAAACTTTGTAGACCTAAAGATCAGGGTGGGCTAGGTATTAAAAGAGTAGATCATTTCAATTTGGCTTGCCTTACTAAACTTGGCTGGAAAGTTCTTAAAAATGAGAATAATTGGTGGGTTCAAATTGTCAAACAAAAGTATTTATGAGGGGAGGATTTTCTGAATTGCAAAATATAGCAAAACCATTTTTTGGTCTGGAAAGGAATTTTAAGTAGTAGGGATGAGGGGATGAGGTGGATTGTGGGTAATGTTAAAGATATTCTTTTCTGGACCCAACACTGGATTTTTCCTTAGCCTCTTTTCCAGCTGATTCATGAAAATAGGCATGAGTATTTAGAGTGGGAGTTCAAAGTAAGTGATTTTATTCTGGACAATTGTTTGGACAAAGATCGCTTGTCTCAAGTACTAGATAAGGATATTGTAAGTAAGATATGTTTGATCCCTATTCCAATATGCAACAAGAATGATTACTTTGTATGGGAGCATTCTTCGAATGGGATTTTTCGATCAAATCGGCCACTTGGATTCAAGGGATTAATCAAGAAGTAAATAGGAAGAGTTTGCTTAATAATATGTGGAATTTGAAGATCCCGCCTAAGGTTAAAATATTTTTTTGG
Organism: Heteromeles arbutifolia; assembly: GCA_024362995.1. Lineage (NCBI taxonomy): Eukaryota > Viridiplantae > Streptophyta > Magnoliopsida > Rosales > Rosaceae > Heteromeles > Heteromeles arbutifolia. The sequence goes on from JANCRC010000015.1 coordinate 8,817,524, forward strand.
CTATTTATTCAAGAGAAGTTACACACTAGAGTGCGGCGTAGCAGATATTGTCACATCCCGACCCGGGCCCCACCACATCCCGGGCACGCCTCCACCGTAGCACAATATTGTCCGCTTTGGACCCAACCACGCCCTCACGGTTTTGTTTCTGGGAACTCACACGAGAACTTCCCAGTGGGTCACCCATCATGGGAGTGCTTTCGCCCGAACTCACTTAACTTCAGAGTTCCGATGGAATCCGAAGCAAGTAAGTTCCCAAAAGGCCTCGCGCTAGGTAGAGATAGGGATATACATATAAGGCTCACAGGATCCACTCCCCTAGGCGATGTGGGATCTCACAATCCACCCCCTTTAGGGGCCCGACATCCTCGTCAGCACACACGCATCCAGGGTTAAGCTCTGATACCAAATTGTCACATCCCGGCCCGGGCCCTCACCACATCCCAGGCACACCTCCGCCTTAACACAAATTGTTCGCTTTAGGCTCCGGCCACGCCCTCACGGTTTTGTTTCTAGGAACTTACACGAGAACTTCCCAGTGGGTCACCCATCATGGGAGTGCTCTCGCCCGAACTCACTTAACTTCGGAGTTCTGATGGAATCCGAAGCCAGTGAGTTCCCAAAAGGCCTCGCACTAGGTAGAGATGAGAATATACATACAAGGCTCACATGATCCACTCCCCTAGGCGATGTGGGATCTCACAGATATACCTAACACTAATAAGTGCTCAATTTGTGGTCTTGATGACAAAAGTTAAAATCACCTGTTTCTTAATGTAACTATGCAATCGATAAAATTATACTTAGAACAACACTTCAAACTCAATAATTTAGTAAAACGGAAAAAACATATATGAAATTATTGAGTTTGAAGTAGATAGATGATGAGTTTTGTCTCCCATCTATCTGAACTTTTAAAGTGCTTTTATATAACTCGTGAGGTGTTTTACTTATTTGCTAACCTTGTCAATTGGACTACAAAAATAATTATATTTTGGCTTTTTAGCTAAAATGGTCCCTGAGATTTGCATAACTCCTCACTTTGGTCCTTGAGAATTGAAATCAATATAATTGGCCCCTGAGTTTGTCCACCATTAATCATTTTGGTCATTCCGTGAAAAATCTCTATTAAAAATGAATAAAATGACCAAAATACCCTTAATTTTTGTCAAATAATTTTGGCCAATTGTTTATTAAATTGAAGGTATATTTGTCATTTTGATCTTTATTTAACATAATTTTGCACAGAATGACCAAAATGATTGATGGTGGACAATCTCAGGGACCACTTCTATTGATTTCAAATTTCAAGTACCAAAGTGATGTGTTATGTAAATCTCAATGACCATTTTGGCTAAAAAGCCTTAGATTTTCGAGTCTTTAATGGATATGTGCAAGCAATGAATGAGCACTAAATGAAACCTAGTATTGGTAAGGACATACATACATTAATTTCTTGAAGGCTAATGCTAGAGAGCAAATTTTGAAAACCGTATGATGTGATTATTGATGAGTGGACCCAGAACCTCCTTGTTAATGTTAAATAGAATAAACCACAACTTCTGGTTACATTTCTTGATCATTTGACCAAAGTTTAAAAATTTATACTCTTATGACAAGAAATTTGTAAAGTTGGAAAGTGAATAAACACTTATAGCATTTCAAACTCATAACCTTCTTATTAATTTTAAACAATTGAAATCACTAGTTCTAGTTAAACTTTTTGGATATCTAACCAAATTTTATAAATTTTCTCTAAAAACATGTATGAATATACCACCCTAATAATTTTGATGCCCTCAATTTCCGGACAGTAGCCCAGCCAGCACTGGACATAGGTCGGCCCTGGGCCTGTACCGAACCAAAATAAAAAAAAAATATACTACTTTAATTTAATATAATATAGAAATTTACCACTCAGTACTACGGTCTGGTGGTATTCCTCTTTACTTGGAAGTGAGAGGTCTTAGGTTCGAATCTCGTGGATGGCGAATTCGATACTAAATTAGGTTGCCCAGTGTGTGGCTTAGCCGAACTCCCCCTCCTCTTAGTGTAAAAATATCGATGTATTATATCGATGTATTAAAATATATATATATATATATATAATATAAATTTGGAATTATAATAGTTGCCTGATTTGGATAAGATTTAATCTCAAGCATTGAATCCAAATCAACCATCTCTCTTGACCTCACCTCACTCGACTCCTCCGCCCTCTCTGACTCTCTGATTCCCTCGATCTCTATGAGAGCAAGTCCACCCCTAAGGACTTTGCGCCAGCACCCAGCGCATTTATCCACTCAAGTGAATAGTAATAGACCCCAATGAACAGTAACAGGCCAAGGCATCTCCACCCCTAAAAAAAATGCGCTGGCACCCAGTCAAAAAATGCGCTGGCACAAACAATCTCCACCCCTAGAAAATGCGCTGGCACCCAGCCCATTTAAAACATTTTTAAATTTTTTGTAAACGAATAAAAAATTAAAGTAGTTTTAATTTCGGATAGGATTTTTAACCAATCTTGTCACGCCACGTGTCCTTATCCGAGTGTACTATTTTGTGAATAGATTTCCGCTAAGATTTTAAACCAATCCCGACGCGCCACGTGTCACTTCTGGTTCACAATAATTTAGCCAAGATTTCGATAAGATTTTCAACTAATAACGTCATGCCACGTGTCATTATCCGAACGTACTACTTTGTGGATAGATTTTCGATAAGATTTTCAACCAATCCCGACGCGCCACGTCACTTTCGGTTTACAATAATTTAGCCAAGATTTCGATAAGATTTTCAACCAATCACGTAGTGCCACGTGGCATTGTCCAGAACCTCATCCTTTCTTTTTTTGTCCATATAAACCCTACATCCCTACATCCATCCTCACACCAAGCTCAATCCTTCTTTTTAGCTCAGAATCCTTGTTCATCGTTTTCAAATCTTGAAATCTTATTACAATGTCTTCTTCAAGGAGAGTGTATAAACAGTTGCAGAAGCAACAGAAAAGGTTGTTGGCACAACAGGCGGAATTGGCCAATCTCGATGAAGGTGAAGGTGGAGATGAGGCTTTCTTCATGGAGAAGGATGAGGATGATCACCATAGAAGGCAGAGAGCCTCACATTCTCGCCGTGTCATGGAAGCCGTGGGTCAGATATCCAAACCCAGACGTGCTGCAAACCTCGATAGAAAAAGGGAAAGACGAGGTAAAGATCTCTTGGAAGATTATTTTATTCACAACAGCGTATTCCCTGATTATGTTTTTAGACGTCGATTTAGAATGCAACGAAGTTTGTTCGAAAAAATCTTAAGTGCTATTTGCAACCATGATCCATACTTTGTGCAAAAAGAGAATGCTTTTCATGTTCTAGGTCTTCTTTCCGAGCAAAAAATTACGGCTGCCTTGCGAATGCTTGCATATGGAGCATCTGCAGATCAAGTGGATGAGATCACGAGGATGGGAAGATCAACTGTTCTGGAGTCCCTGATGCGTTTTTGCCCTGCAATTGAAGCCCTCTACACCAATGAGTACCTCCGGACACCCACGCCAAGGGACATGCGAAGGCTTCTTAGGAAGGGTGAGATGCGAGGCTTCCCTGGAATGATTGGAAGCATCGACTGCATGCATTGGACTTGGAAAAACTGTCCAAGTGCGTGGCAAGGAGCTTATGGCGACAGAAAAGGAGCCAAAAGCATCATTTTGGAAGCGGTGGCTTCGTTTGATACATGGATTTGGCATGCTTTTTTTGGTGTTCCAGGAGCTCAGAATGACCTAAATGTCCTTGCCCAATCCCCAGTGTTCGACGAACTGCTGCAAGGAAAATCCCCGAAATGCACATATTGGGTTAATGGTACCCAATACGAGGGATCATACTACCTTGCAGATGGCATTTACCCAAGGTGGTCAACCTTTGTCAAAACAGTGCCACATCCACAGACTGAAAAAGAAAAACACTTCGCAAAATGTCAAGAAGGGTGTAGGAAGGATGTCGAGCGCTGTTTTGGTATCCTGCAAGCTCGTTGGGCGATTGTCAGGGCTGCAGCTAGAATGTTTGATGTCGAGGCTCTTCGATCCTTCATGATGACATGTATTATTCTCCACAACATGATTGTTGAAGATGAGTATGATTATGATGTCGTCGATGAATACGAGTCGGATCCGATCAACAACTCACGAACACGTATCTACTGTGCTCATGACAATACCGAAGATCCCGTGCAACACGAGCCCTTGGAACGGGATGGACGTTACAATGAATTGATCGTTCAACGGTACACGAACTTGCAAGAGCCATACTGGCACGTAACCCGCCAGAATGACTTGATTGAGCACCAGTGGGGATTGCGAGAAGATGAAGATAATTAAAATGAGGCTTGTGGTTGAAGAATAAAGTGTATTTTTTTTAAGTTTATGTAATTCTATGTAGTGTGTTTTGTTTTTTAAGTTTATTTGGTGAGTTTATGTAATCTTATTTCATGTGTTTGAATAAAGTACAAAAATAAATAAATAATTACATTAAAATTGCATAATAAATAAAATTAAAATAAATAAAGTTCTAAAAATAAATAAGAAATAACATAAAAATTACATAAGAAATTAAATAAAGTTCAAAGGAAAATAAGATATAACATAAGAAATTAAATAAAATTCTAAAAAAAAAAAAAGAAATTGCATAAAAATTACATAAGAAATTAAATAAAGTACTACAAATAAATACGAAATTATACAAAGTCTCTGGAGCTAGGATATGTGGTGCTAGGATCTTGGTTGCTATGATTTGTGTAGCTAGAACCCCCTTCACTTGTTTCCGCATCTCTTGCACGCCTCCTTCGCATGACATCTCTTTTTTCCGAGCTCCAAAAATATTTTGAATTCGGAGACAGTCCTACTAGAGACTTGCTCATAGTGTCACGATCTGATTGAGCCATCCTTTCTTCTCTAAGCATTTCATTTTCTCGATGAAGTGCTTCTCTAACCAGCTCGTTCTCTCGATTAACTATTTCTCTTTGTCTCTCAGCCGCCGCATCACGGGCCTCAGTAGCTGCTATTATTGCTGCCATTGCAGCAATTTTTTCCTCATCTCTAGCCTTTTCCCGCTCTATGGTCAATTCACCTTGGCGGGCAAGTTCCTCCATATATTTAGTGTAGTCATTTTTGGAAGAACTACCTTTTTTCTTTGATGCCTTTTTACCTTGAGGCCTGAGGGACTGACGAGTCGGTTGGGTCTCGGGCACTTGTTCAGGCGTCCCTTCCGTGTCTTCAAATGTGTCGGCTTCTTGTTCGGCCGTGTCTAGTTCTGGCGAACTATGTAGACCCATGCCGTGCATGACAACTTCTGGACCGGTTGCCACAATTTTGTATTTAGGGCAATCTTTGACAATTTCCCAACATTCCCATCTGTTGAATGATTTGTTCCTGTTCTTTGAATTGTAGAATGCCTGAGCTTGTAGTGTCTATAAAAATGTGGGATAAGATAGTGTTAAAAAATTACATAAGAAATAACATAAAAATTACATACGAAATAACATAAGAAATAACATAAGAAATAAATAAAAATAACATAAGAAATAAAAATTACATACGAAATAACATAAGAAATAACATAAAAATTACATACGAAATTAAATAAATTAAAATATTGATGTGGGTGGAATGCATATAAATAAATAAAAATATTGTCACCTGATCCGCTAAACTTGTCCCACTACGCAGGTTACCGGAAGCATGAGAGATGGCGTTTTTCCAACAAGTAAAGGATGCGTTGAGTTTTTTCCAACGACCTTGAAGACCTTGACTAGATCTGGCGTCTTTTCCATGTACATCACAAAACACTTGCGTAATTTTACTCCACATTTCTCGCTTATCCATCTCATTACCCGTAATCGGGTCATGAGTAGTGTGAACCCAACATTCACACAACGTAACATCTTCAATGAGCTTCCACGAAGACATTTTTTTCTCTTAAAGTGTAGAAAATATTGAAATGTAGATAGTATAGGAAGTGTAGAAAATATTGAAATGTGGTGTAAGGTGGAAGATGAGGGTTAGGTATTTATAGAAGAAAAAAAAAATTTAAATTTTTTCTGTAATTTTTACACAATTTTATGTATTTTTTTAATAATTTTTAATTTAGTTAATTAATCTGGATCGTTGGATTTGAAAAATATTCAAATCCAACAGCCCATAAAGTGCCACGTGGCCAACGGTCATAATTCTGACCGTTGGGCCCTTTTTTTTTTTTTTTTAAGGGACAAACATGGATCGTTAATCTGTGATCGGACGGTCCAGATCAAAATTTAAATTTAAATTTTTTTTACCGTTGGAAATCCAACGGTCTAGAAAAACTAGTCGTTGGAAATCCAACGGTACATAGCGCACCACGTCGCCTCCCCGGTGAGAACTAAGTGCGCCTGCGCCGCGGGCCCCGCCTGTCGGCCACTCGCGCCCACGCACGCGTCAACTGCACGCGCCTGGCGCAAAAAAAATTTAAATTGCCGTCTGACGCCACGCTGGCGTCAGCATGGCTTCAGATGGACCAGGCCACGCCTCAGTCAATTTTGGACTGGGCTAGAGACCGGCTTGGGCTGGGTGCCAGTCAATTGGATCGGCTGGAGGGGATTCACTGGGTGCTGGCCCCTTTTTTCGGCTGGGTGCTGGGCAAAAAGCCCTCCGGTGGACTTGCTCTGAGCTTCTCCTCCCTATTCTCTGTCCGTCTTCGAATTCGGCCAATCCACACACATGACCCCCACACACCACACCACACCGTCTTCAATCTCTCTCTCTCTCTCTCTCGAGTTCTTAGTCCTTTGTCAATCTCGCCTCTCATCTCTCGCTCTCTTTCTCTCTCTCTTGCTCGAGACTCCTCTGTTGATTTGCTCTACACTGCACAAGCATAAAGGTAAGAAATTGGGACCTTCCTTCCTAAATCATTTCATAATTTCATTTGCCAAATTTGGTTTGAATTCGAAAAGGGGATTAGGGCTGCTGAAATTAGGGATTATGGTTTTTGGTTTGTATTAAAGAGGGATTGTGATTTTGGAATTAAAGCTTTTTGAAATGAAATTTCGAAGTGGAATTGGATATCGAAATTGGGGATTAGGGTTTCGAAACTAAGGATTAGGGTTTCCAAATCCCAAATCAAATGAAAAAGCCCAAAAAATTGGGCCTAAATGCCCTCTCCCGATCCGAACAACAAAAAAAAACCGAATTATTTCAGGAATCCCGAAATTTTGGTCAGGTTTATGGTTTTGAAATTCCCGTCTCGAAATTTTTCGATTCAGTTTTTGGAATTGATTTCGATTCGTGATTCCAAACCGAACCAATCCTAATCAACATTTACTATAATTTTTGCTTGTTTTGTTCTAAAAAAATTATACATTTACAATTCAAGTCCTTTGGAACTTAGGTAGCATTTACTTAATACATTTATCTTTTAACGATCAGATGTGATTAGATATGATATTTTTAATTTTTTTTGTTGCATATCTGACTATTTAATGATGAATGTTAATAAATATATATACTGTTGTGGGTCTGTCAATTTTTTTTTTTTTTTTTTTTTGGTGAAAGCGAAACTCCTTTATTTATAATAAGGAGCCATAAAAAAAAGGACAACTAATTAAAATTACACATTTTGGGTTGTTCTAATCAAAAGGACAAAATATTTTCAAATATCCTCTTGGGAAATACTAAAACAAGTTTAATAAACTTAAACAAAGATCAACACTCAAACTAAAAAATAAATGAAGAACAATAGCAAGAACAACATGAACACCAAGAACACAACCATGAAAACAATTTCAAGATTGGAACTTTCTTGGTGGTTTTTCAAGCCAAAAACAAAGGTGACAAGGTCTAGGGTTTAAAGCATAAATGTGTATGTCAAACAAAAACAAAACACAAACACCTACCCAAACCCCAACATGGCCGAACCCCTCCTTAGAAAATAAGCCCCAAAATTTGTTCAAAATCTCACTCTTCATTCAAGTACCAAATCACTTTTGTAGACATAACTTTTTCAACTCAAACACATTTCTCAACTCTTGAAACAAATGTAGTACTGTTTGAGCCCAAAATATCGGTTTGGGCCGAGTTTAGAATCATTCTTGGCCCGAGAGCCTTATTCAAGAATTATTGTGTCATCCAGTTCGTGGGCCGCCTAGTCGAGGCCGCCCGAGTCCTATTGGGAAATGGAGTGTTCCAGATAAAGATGGAGTGAGTCCCACGGATGGGGAAGTTGAAACCTGATGCAATAATGACTCTTGGCAGGATAAGGATACTAAGATTTGGAGTGTATGTGGCCTGCTAAAGGGTTGGGTTCAAAGTCCTAATGGGAGTAGGATTGATCGAGATAAGGTTGGATCAGAATAAGAATTCCTAATCCGAGTATGGTTTTAACTCGATTGTAAGAGGATTTGCTGCTATAAATAGAGGAGGATGTGCATTATTCAACCCTCTCCAACTCAACACGCAAATCTGCCCTGCGCAAACCCTCGCTCTACGCGAAACCTCTTAACAACCTTGTGAACTTTATTCTTACCCCATTTCTCGCCAACATACCTTCGATTTGGATAAACAGCACTGTGAAGGCAATCAGTGATACCTTCAGTTTGGATAAATAACACTATCACGCGTAGAATCAGCCGACTGCGGAGCACCTTCAATTTAGATAAACAGCATTGGGTCGAGGCCGACTGGTTATCTATCCAAGTCTCGGTCGAGAAGGACTTTCGGGTCTCTATTGGCAAAGGTCATCTCACTAGCCTTCTTGGCTTAGTGAGTGTTATAGTTTACTAGGGCTCGGCACATTGAACGCCGAGTTGTTTTATGATTGGATACTCACAAGTGGGATTTAGAGTTCGGCATTCTGACGGTCGAACCACATTCACGATTAAGACGTACATCTGCTTTGAGTACTTGTGTCCTTATACTTTGGTACCGATTTGGCATATTTATACCTTCACGAATATAATCACTGTGACCGAATCTGGCGCTGACGATTCGTGAACTTCGCAGAACTAGCAGTCTTGTCTTTAGGCTCTAGAACCCAAAGGTCAAGGCGTGTTCTTTCCTCGATCGCAATCGCAAGACACAGAAGTCAGCCGTGCGCTCAACGCAACATCAACATATTTTACTCCTCGGTCGAGCTCGGTCGACGAGTTGGCACGCCCCGCACATAACTGAAGGACGTAGTTAGCTCGTTAGTTACTCGGACTGCGCGCCACGTAGGCTTCGTAGTTTTTAGGGTCAATATTTTGGCACGCCTAACGGGACCTAGTGCTAAAACTTTGGAATTCATGACCATTGAAACAGTCATGGGAAAATCGACTGCTAACCCTACAAACCAAAACTCAGGGCCAGAAGGCTTGTTACAGGCACAAATTACTATTGCTGCGACGCCCGAAACACTGAGCACGACACGTCGAGAAAGGGAAGTTAGTCTCGCCAAGCCGTTTCATGATACAGGGATCCTCACTAAAACAACAAAAGGAGTTTTGGTCAAAGGAATAATAGAAGATTGTGATGAAGATGGTGGTGATTCCTCTGACCCACCAACCAAGAAATACGAGACGCTCTAGTCAGCAAGGGCCATGATCATGGATTCGCCAATCATTCTCGGTAATTTCCGCCAAGAAATAACCCATTACCAACAGTATAGGCCGAGCCAGTATCCGTTTGGCTCAAAACAATTGACTTGGAAAAAAAAAGAGGATCGAGCAATAGATCAGACGGATCCGACCAGAGAGTGGAAACGACATCCGTTGATATGATCGAGGTCCAAAGAATGATCGATTCAGCCTTGAAAAAAAGGCCGAAGTTCCCAAAATTCATCCATCCAGACCCGGCTTACGTGTAGAAGTTTAAGTATCCTAAAGGTTGCAAAATCCCAGATTTTAGTCTTTTTGCTGGAGAATCGTCTTTGTCCTCGTTAGAACATGTAGCTCGGTTCACTACGCAATGTGGGGATGTTAATAGTGATTTCCATAAATTGCGACTATTTAACATCTCATTAACAGGCTCAGCATTTGTGTGGTACATCAACCTCTCACCTAACTCCATCCAAAATTCGGAGGAGCTAGTCGAAAAATTTCATGAGCAATTCTGTCGGTCGGCGATGGAAATGTCAGTTTTTTTGTTGGCCAGGATGGCTCAAGCATCTAATGAGTCACCAATGGATTATCTTACAAGGTTTAAGTTGGCCAGAAATTGGTTCCGAGTACCTTTCCTTGAAGTCGAATTTGTTAGGCTTGCTTTGAATGGGTTGGACGTGGAGTACAAAAGGAAATTCCTAAAGGAAAACTTCTGAGACATGTACGAACTAGCTCAGCACGTCGAGTAATATGATCATTTGCTTCGAGAGGAAAAGATCTCGAAGTTCCCACCCAGAGGAACGATTTACAAGAATCCCACGATCAGCTACGCATCGACTGAAGGCGAGGATTCTTAATACGCCAGTGTGGACGCAGCTGAGATCGTAATCGATAAGCCGTATATATGTAAGGCATTGACTCACCTTAATTCCAAAGATGTCAAAACTCGCTCGGCCACTGAAGAAGTTATAATCAAAGCATCAAAAGTTTATACTTTTGACTTCACTAAGGCTGATGCAATTTTCGACCAGTTGTTGCTTGCAAATATTATCAAGCTTCGGCCAGGGCATAACATCCTTAAGGCCGAAGAGTTGAAAGGCAAGACGTATTGCAAATATCACAACTCGAACAAGCATACGACCAACAACTATGTTGTGTTTCGTGATGCCGTTCAAAGCTGGATTGATAAAGGAAAACTCAAATTCCCTGAGAAACAAATGGTACTAGATGCCGATCCCTTCCCTTCGGCGATAGTTGGCATGGTGGATGCTCACTTACCAAAAAACAAAGGGAAAGGGAAGACCGAGTTCATTCCAATACAACATGTCCCAAAATAGAATTCTCAGCCCCGACTTAAAGTTGATTTATTTTCAAACGACCCATCTATAAAGTTTTCGAGACCAGCGATTGTCGAACGTATGTCAGACTCCAGCGCAGACGAAGCGGATGGACCAATGGTGTTATGTAGCCGGTGTAAAACAGATGTTATCTTGGATAAGCCAAAGGAAAAACCACCTCAGGCTACGACACCACAATCTTCATCCACGGCCGCGACGACACCCCCAAAAGTGCTCGGCGCAGGCCAGCGTCAAAAGGTTTTCAATAGGCTTGGTCCTCAAATGCTAATAGACGGTCTAACCTCGGCCAGACGATGCCTTGATTTTGATGCGCCGTTTTAAATGAAGATTATTACTCGCGTAATTCCAGCAGCTCGGGTTTGTCCGCGAATCAAAGAACGTTCAAGCTTCCCTAGCCACGCGACCAATGGTGGTATAGTTACAATTCCCCTACCGGCGTCTATACCGCATTATCCAAATCTGAGAAGCATCGACGCCAATAGATAGACTGCATGGCCCGCCAACAAGCCGCACAGGCTTCGGCCACCAAATGGCAGCCGAAAGAAATGCCAAGTAGCGAAGATGATCGTGAAGGAAAAAATTTTGTCCTAGCTAAGAACATGTGAGAACATTTGAACACATATGCAAACTAATAACATTTTAAAGTAGGCATGTATTAAAAAACAATTCTAAAACCCATGACTTTCAAAGCCTAGTGAATGGTGAACCACAAGACTCTTTAACAACATTAAAGAGAAGAAGGATTTTGAGATTCATTACCCTTGAAGCTCATCCTTGTTTGCACAAGGGATTCACCCAAGTAGAGGGCCTTCAAGTCACCTCCTAGCTCCTTGGATCTTCCTTGTGATTCCTCTCCTTTAGATGCTCCTTTGCTCCTTGATGATGTGAGGAAAGGATCTCCAAAAAGTACCAAAGGTTTGGTACCTCTAAGTCTCCACACCAAGGATGTAGTGTGAAGAGAAGATGGATGACTTAGAGAGATTTTGATGCTAGTGAAAAGCTCTCTAAGTGGCCGGCCTCTTTGGAGAAAAAGAGAGAAAATGTTTCTCTTCTTTGCCTCTAGAAAACCCTAAGTGAATGAAAGCTATAAAGTTGACTTTATACTACATCACATATGAGTGGCAAACTTGCAATTAAATCAAGTTTGCTTCCACTCACCCTTATGGCCGGCCTTGGCATTGTTATTGGGCTAATTGCTCATTTTGTTTTAGTTGTCATACAACTTAAACATAATGGGCCTTGTGGCCCAAAAACCCTTTTGGGCCCCGAAACCCAAAACGAATTTAAAAGCCCAATACGAACCTTTCGTAAGAGTAATTAACTAATTAATTAATCTTGACCATTCTCAATTAAACTATTTAATTGCTTATCCATCTCATTTATATTTCTTCACTTTCATCCTTACTCGGTGTACGATTAATTAGGTTCCAATTAGCGAGGCAGTGGGCGATTGTTACTCTTAACGATCGATTATGAATTGAAACTACATTTCAATTCTCCCTTTGATGAAGATTAGTGTTTGCTAATCCTCAGGGCTTCCACAAACCATGAGTGACACCTAGCAGTATGTCATGGCTACCCAAGCTAAGTAGAAGTGGTTGGAGAACCTATCCAGTTACAATTACAATGCAATACGATCCTTCTCTAATACAATACTCTCAATCACATTGTTTGAGTGATAGTTAGTTTCATGTCTACTATCCAATGTGATACTTCTCTATATGATTCAATTGAATATGATTTGGAACAAACTTCCTAAGTCATATTCGTATGCTTTGGCCAAAGACTCTTGAATCATATCTCAGAGTATTCTCCTTCCACCATGGAAGGTTAGAGATCCCTTGTTGTGCATTCACATGCCTACATGACTAGATAGGTTGACCCCAACAATGCCGTGGACACTCTCAATGGAATGCCTTTGACATGATCAAAGATCAAGGACCTAACCATTAGACATCAATGATGCATTAGGTCAAAGGACTACTTTGCATATTGCAACTTATGAGTTCTTACATGACATGTATGCTCGAACTCTCTTTTGATCGTTGTTCAGTGTACTCGATTACTCTTTCGAGCACCTATGTGTTTGTCTCAGTGTCCAATACTAAATGACTTGAGACTAGTCATACTCATGCTTGAGTTAACATAACACATACTAACCTTAGCGAATTGTCAATGCCCAATTGGCAATCCTATGGCTAGGAACGTTTTAGGAATGAACATAAGAGAAAGGTCTCGTTAATCTAACTTACTTAAATCACTTCTCTCTTAGATCAAATACATTCCTTGGATTCCCTTATTGCTTAAACACATGATACAATAAATAGTGATTAACAATAAGCTTTGCCCTTTATTAAACATATAATAGTTTAATACAATAAGTATTCCAAAAGCTATTACATCAAATGAGTGGCTTTGTGGGCATACTTCCAACAATCTCCTACTTGCACTCAAAGCCACCTTCCCATGTATCTAATACCCATCCTTTCCATATAGCGGTCAAGTTGGATTTGAGACATTGGCTTCGTCAGTGGATCTGCTACGTTATCTGTTGAGGCAACCTTGAGGATGTTGACTTTCCCCTCGGCAGCATATCTTCTAATGATATTAAAGCGCCTGTCAAAATGCTTGTTCTTTTGATGAGCCCTGGGTTCTTTGGCTTGAGCTATCGCCCCACTATTATCACAGTACAAAGTTACTGGTGATGTAATGGTTGGAACCACTCCAAGTTCAGTAATGAACTTCTTCATCCAGAACGTTTCTTTGCCGGCTTCAGCTGCAGCGACATATTCAGCCTCTGTCGTGGAATCAGCAATTACTTCTTGTTTCTTGCTTTTCCAGCTAACAGCCCCACCATTCAGAGTGAACACATATCCGGAGTTGGAACTTCTATCATCGACGTCAGACTGGAAATCTGCGTCTGTATAGGCTTCCACTCGCAACTCTGTTGCTCCTCCATAAACGAGGAACATGTCCTTAGTTCTTCTTAAGTACTTAAGGACCATCTTGACAGCTGCCCAGTGTTCTGATCCTGGGTTAGATTGATATTGACTAGTAATGCTCACAGCATATGCGATATCAGGCCTTGTGCATATCATGGCATACATAAGACTTCCTATGGCGAAAGCATAAGGAATCCTACTCATTTGCCGTATTTCTTCAGGAGTTTTCGGTCCCATGGATTTAGAAAGGTGAATTCCATGTCTCACAGGAAGAAGACCTTTCTTCGATTGTTCCATTTGGAACCTACTTAGCACCTTATCTATGTACATAGATTGGGATAATCCAATTAATTTTCTGGATCTATCACGATAGAGCTTTATCCCCAATACATAAGATGCATCTCCCAAATCTTTCATATGGAAGGTTTTGGACAACCATACTTTTACAGAATAAACTACTGCAGTGTCATTCCCGAATAGTAATATGTCATCTACATATAACACTAGGAATACAATTGCATCCCCAACGACCTTTTGATAAACACAATTGTCGTCTTCGCTTTGAGTAAAACCAAACGATTTGATTTTTGTGTCAAAACGAATATTCCAGCTCCTTGAGGCTTGTTTAAATCCATAAATGGACCTTTGAAGCTTGCATACCTTAGTCTTTTCAGACTTGGACACGAAACCTTCGGGTTGAGTCATATAGAGCTCTTCCTCTAGGTGGCCGTTCAGAAAGGCCGTCTTCCCGTCCATTTGCCATATCTCATAATCATGGTACGCAACTATAGCAAGCAAAATCTGAATGGACTTAATCATGGCTACAGGAGAGAAAGTTTCTTCATAGTCAATCCCTTCTCTTTGCCTGTAACCTTTGGCTACTAGTCTAGCCTTATAAGTCTTCACGTTTCCATCAACGTTTATCTTCTTCTTGAATACCCATTTGTTTCCAACAGGTACTATACCTTCTGGAGGGTCTACAAGAGTCCAGACCTGATTTTGATACATGGAATCCATCTCAGATTTCATGGCCTCTTGCCATCTCTTTGAATCAATGTCGGACATTGCTTCAGTGTAGTCTCTAGGGTCCTCCTTTGTGTCATTGTCACCTAGAAGGTGCAATTCCCCAAAGTCATTATCTAAGCCAGACCTCTTAGGTGGCTTACTGACCCATTCAGATCTACGTGGAGCTAGGGGTTCAGGAACATGGTTGTCTATCTATTGATTGCTTGTTTGTGGCTCATCAGGAATTTCCTTTAATTTTATCGTTTTCTCGCTACTTCCATTGAGAACGAATTCGTCCTCAAGGAACATAGCAGTTCTGGCGACAAAGACTTTCTGGTCGTCAAGGTGATAGAATTCGTATCCCAAAGTCTGTTTGGAATACCCCACAAAATAGCACTTAATAGACCTTGCTTCAAGCTTGTCTGTTTCAAGCCTTTTTACGTGAGCTGGACAACCCCAAATCTTAATATGGTTAAGATTTGTTCTTTTGCCATGCCATATCTCATATGGCGTTTGTGGAACTGACTTGGAAGGCACTCTATTTAGCAAATAAGCTCCTGTTTGTAGTGCATATCCCCAGAACGAAACTGGTAGGTCAGCGGAACTCATCATAGAACGAACCATATTCATCAAGGTTCGATTTCTCCGTTCAGAAACTCCGTTATGTTGAGGAGTTCCTGGTGGAGTCCATTGTGATACTATTCCACACTCCTTGAGGTAGTCTAGGAATTCATTACTTAGATATTCACCCCCTCGATCCAATCTTAGGGTTTTTATCTGTTTCCCAGTTTGGTTCTCCACTTCATTCTTGAACTCTTTGAACTTTTCAAAGGATTCTGACTTGTACTTCATAAGATACACATAGCCAAACCGAGAGTGATCATCGGTGAATGTGATATAGTAGGAGAACCCTCCTCGTGCTACAGTGGACATAGGTCCACATACATCTGTGTGGATTAACCCTAGTAGTTCTTGGGCTCACTCTCCTTTCCCAGTGAATGGAGATTTAGACATCTTTCCCAGTAAACAAGATTCACAAGCGCCCATTTGGTCATTACCTACTGAGCTGAAATATCCGTCTTTCGACATCTTGCGAATCTTATCTTAGTTTACATGTCCAAGTTTAAGATGCCAAAGCTTAACTCGGTTAACTTCTTCTCTAGCCCTTTTGGGTTTTGAGGTATTCCCGCTTTCAATACAATGCATCCCACTACTTGTCTCTAGGTGAAAAAGTCCCTCTATCATTACCATGTGAGATAATACGACCGTTCAAGTATAAAGTGCAACTCATTTTGTCAAACAATACTAAGTGCCCATCTCGTAAAAGCATAGAGATAGAAATCAAATTCTTTATACATGAAGGAAAATATAAACAATTTTTAAGTTCCAAGACTTCCCCAGAGGGTAGTTTAAGCATGTAGGTGCCTATTGCTTTTGCAGATATCTTAGTGTCGTTCCCAACTCGCACAATCATCTCCCCATTGCGCAGTGTCCTGCTCCCTGTTAGTCCCTGCAACGAATTGCAGATATGTTGACTAGCACCTGAATCAAATATCCAGGAATTGGAGCCTACTGTAAAAGCACTCTCTATGACATAAATAGTCCCTTCAAAAGTTCGTGTCATAAGGCTCGCAATGCGCACCCTGTATTTCTTCTTCCAACGTTCATCCTTTCCACAATGAAAGCATGTTCCCTTGGATTTTCTTGCCTTCTTCTTATGCAACCTTTTCCTTATGATTGCATTCTCACTCCCACTGTCCTTTTTGAAACTTTGTTCAAACTTACAGCACATGTCAATCATCTCGGTAAAAGTATGATTGAATCTATTCACTTTATAGTTTACTATAAACTTAGTGAAATCATCCGAGAGAGATGCAAGGAAAAAGTCTTGGGCCATTTTCCCATCGATAGAAGTTCCTAAACTTTCAAGATCTTGAAAGATCCTTTCCATCTTTTGTCCATGTTTTTGGACCGATGTCCCCTTTGCCATTTTGGCATTTAATAGACTACAAACATTTGAGAATCGTACGTTACTTGTCTCAATGTCATGCATCTTATGCAAACTTTCAACCATGGCACATAAAGTGTCCATGTGCTTATGTAGCTTCATAAGCTCCTCACTAAGTGAAGTGAGGATTAAGCATTTGGCTTGTCAGTCATCCTCATAATATCTAGCATAATTCTGACACTCCTCATTTGAAGCTAGTTTCGTAGGAGGTACATAAGGAGGGGATTGCTTGAGCACATACACTATTTCTTTCACCTTTGAGACATTCCCAATATGGCGATACCAAGCAAGGAAACGTTGGCCCCTAAGGCCCTTTTTGTCAAGTATAATGGTAGGTGTAATTTTAGGAATGTCGTTAACTACATAACATAACAGAAATCGTATTAGATTGTTGATTTTCAAACTACTTGATTGGGTCTTAAATCAAATAGTACCACCCACTATTTTTGGCAAATTCCACACCCCTCAATGGAATCCGAGAGTTATGTTGAACTCTTAGTGGGGTATGGGAGACTCACCATTACCAAGCCCACCTCAGAAGAATATCATATTGGCTAGCAACAATAATGATAAGAGGATAACGCTTTAGCCATTTACAACTTTTGTAATTACCCATCTAATTTGGCCTCTAGAGAATGATGCCTCAGAAGAATATCATATTGGCACCATTGCACTTAGTTAAGTCATTCCCACCATGCTAGTTAAAGTAGGGGTTCAAGAATGGCCTCAGAAGAATATCATATTGACCATACTCGTTGCCTACCTTCACTTCATGATATGTTTATAGGCTTCTCCTGAATGTAAGCACATACTTTGTATACCCCAGAACTGGACGAATACGGTGCATGAGTCACAAACTATTGGAGCCCACCATGGTGGAAGGCCTACGAAGAGATGTTCAAAGCATCTCTCGCTTATCAACTTAATATTCGTTTTGTCGAGGGAGTAGTGTTGGGCTACATCAATTTCATTTTAATCTTATTAAAAGGACTTAGGATGATTATGAACCGTGTGATTTGATCCAACACGAGTCTTGTGTTGGACCTTGGGTCTAAGGTAGGTAGTTGTTGATTTTAGTTACGCGTTTAATCTAATTAAACCGTTATTTCCTATTCGGCGTTAGACCCAAGTATTCCAATTTGCATACATATAAACAAAAAGGAATACATGAAATAAAGAGAAGGGCTTATGCCCTTTTACAACACATTTGAAGGACTTATGCCCTTTTACAATAAATTTGAACTAATCAAATTACATTCAAATCTAAACTACTTAACCCAAACATTCATAATGTAAAGCGGCCAATCACATAGCTCCATTATCGAGGCCTTTGGTTCATAATCATCCTTTTCTTAATCAATCACATTAACTAAGAAAGCAACTTAAACAATTGGTTTTCGGATTCATAGAATTGATTCAAATGGAACTAAATGAAATGAAAATCCAATTCTCATTAAAGAGACAAAACCATTTTGTTCTCATCATATTTTGTGCCGAAAATGCAATGACCACAACTATTGGGCCACATTGCTAAAACAAAAACTTTTGGGGTCACTTTGTAAAAACACAAGAGTCCACAACTTCATGTAATTACAACTAGAACCCAAAAATTTCAACAATAACATAAACTTCATTAAAGGAGCAAAACAATTTGTCTTTTAGTGATTTTGGACCTTTATGTAAAACGTAAACTTTTGGGCCAAAGTACAAATACACAAAAGTATCAAAACTTTATGTAATTGCATAAAAGGCCCAAAAATACCCTACTTAATAGGGTGGCCGGTTTTGGAAGTGAAAAAGGAGGGGGGAAAAGGTTTTGGTGAAAAATTCAAAATTTGAAAGTGTTTTGAAAAAGTTGATAGGTAGGTGTGGAAAAGTTGATTGGTATAGGTTGTAAGAAAATGTTTTGTCAAACAATAAAGACATAAATCATCCATCACCAATCATCCATCACCATTCAAAATTAAACCAAAACTTTATGAAAAACACCAAACACTTTGAATCAAAACTCCAAACCTTTTTGTTCTTGGTAAGAACATCAAGAACATTGAAGAACACACATGAAAACTCATAAGAGCTCCATGAATGTTTTCACTCAATGAAACTCAAATTTTCACTACATAAAAGAGGGTTAACATCCTAGGATACTTAGGGGTTCCAAAAGTCACTTTAAAATAATTTTAACAAGACAAACAAGAACCCAAAAATCCACCCTTTGGATTTGGCCGAATTTCCCCACATTCATGGCACCAAATTTTAGTTTCAATATTCATGCTTAAATGAACTACATCTACAACATTTGAGATGCTAAATTTTCAAGCAAAATTTATATTCAAAAGCAAGAACAAAGCTTGTAACATTTACAACATTTAAATCACAAACCATGAAAAACACAAAACCCAAAAGGATTCACCATAAACTAGACCTAGGCTCTTGATACCACTCGAAGGAAAAAATTTTGTCCTAGCTAAGAACATGTGAGAACATTTGAACACATATGCAAACTAATAACACTTTCAAGTAGGCATGCATTCAAAAACAATTCTAAAACCCATGACTTTCAAAGCCTAGTGAATGGTGAACCACAAGACTCTTTAACAACATTAAAGAGAAGAAGGATTTTGAGATTCATTACCCTTGAAGCTCATCCTTGTTTGCACAAGGGATTCACCCAAGTGGAAGGCCTTCAAGTCACCTCCTAGCTCCTTGGATCTTCCTTGTGATTCCTCTCCTTTAGATGCTCCTTTGCTCCTTGATGATGTCAGGAAAGGATCTCCAAAAAGTACCAAAGGTTTGGTACCTCTAAGTCTCCACACCAAGGATGTAGTGTGAAGAGAAGATGGATGACTTAGAGAGATTTTGATGCTAGTGAAAAGCTCTCTAAGTGGCTGGCCTCTTTGGAGAAAAAGAGAGAAAATGTTTCTCTTCTTTGCCTCTAGAAAACCCTAAGTGAACGAAAGCTATAAAGTTGACTTTATACTACATCACATATGAGTGGCAAACTTGCAATTAAATCAAGTTTGCTTCCACTCACCCTTATGGCTGGCCTTGGCATTGTTATTGGGCTAATTGCTCATTTTGTTTTAGTTGTCATACAACTTAAACATAATGGGCCTTGTGGCCCAAAAACCCTTTTGGGCCCCGAAACCCAAAACGAACTTAAAAGCCCAATACAAACCTTTCGTAAGATTAATTATCTAATTAATTAATCTTGACCATTCTCAATTAAACTATTTAATTGCTTATCCATCTCATTTATATTTCTTCACTTTCATCCTTACTCGGTGTACAATTAATTAGGTTCCAATTAGCGAGGCAGTGGGCGATTGTTACTTTTAACGATCGATTGTGAATTGAAACTACATTTCAATTCTCCCTTTGATGAAGATTAGTGTTTGCTAATCCTCAGGGCTTCCACAAACCATGAGTGACACCTAGCAGTATGTCATGGCTACCCAAGCTAAGTAGAAGTGGTTGGAGAACCTATCCAGTTACAATTACAATGCAATACGATCCTTCTCTAATACAATACTCTCAATCACATTGTTTGAGTGATAGTTAGTTTCATGTCTACTATCCAATGTGATACTTCTCTATATGATTCAATTGAATATGATTTGGAACAAACTTCCTAAGTCATATTCGTATGCTTTGACCAAAGACTCTCGAATCATATCTCAGAGTATTCTCCTTCCACCATGGAAGGTTAGAGATCCCTTGTTGTGCATTCACATGCCTACATGACTAGATAGGTTGACCCCAACAATGCCGTGGACACTCTCAATGGAATGCCTTTGACATAATCAAAGATCAAGGACCTAACCATTAGACATCAATGATGCATTAGGTCAAAGGACTACTTTGCATATTGCAACTTATGAGTTCTTACATGACATGTATGCTCGAACTCTCTTTTGATCGTTGTTCAGTGTACTCGATTACTCTTTCGAGCACCTATGTGTTTGTCTCAGTGTCCAACACTAAATGACTTGAGACTAGTCATACGCATGCTTGAGTTAACATAACACATACTAACCTTAGCGAATTGTCAATGCCCAATTGGCAATCTTATGGCTAGGAACGTTTTAGGAATGAACATAAGAGAAAGGTCTCGTTAGTCTAACTTACTTAAATCACTTCTCTCTTAGATCAAATACATTCCTTGGATTCCCTTATTGCTTAAACACATGATACAATAAATAGTGATTAACAATAAGCTTTGCCCTTTATTAAACATGTAATAGTTTAATACAATAAGTATTCCAAAAGCTATTACATCAAATGAGTGGTTTTGTGGGCATACTTCCAACAGATCGACAACCCTCTACAATCATGGCCGAATTACTTCGGGGAAAGAAGGCGATCGATCGCGACTTTGAGACTACAATCGAAATCTGAGAAACGCATCAAACTTCTTCTTCGACTAGGGGAAATGAAGGCTCGTTTTGAACAATTCAGAAAAGAGGCAGAAAGCAAACTCCTTCTGTTGCCTTCACCAGAGCCACTAATTAAAATACGGCAGAATTTGCACCCTCCGTTTCTCGGCGAGGCCTTAGAGTACATGCGGGAGTTTCACAAGAAATATTCCGCTAACGACTTATACGGCCTTCCAAAAGAGTGTTAAGAAGCCCTCGATTTAGCCCTCACTTGCCCTGACGTTGAACAAATTATCCAAAAAACCACCGATCCAGTGATGAAAGCCAGGTTCCAACACATACGAGAAGCTTGAGTTCTTAGCTTTATGGTCGATCCATATACCGATATAAACATTGCCGAACTTCACTTTTCTCTTGAGGACCTTCAGTATCTACGGCACAACTTCAAAGTCTTCTCGGCAGTGGCTCTTTTCAACCTTACAACAGATGAGAAAGAACGCGTGGCACGACTGGATACGTACCTCGACACAAGGAATGCTTGCATCACCTATCAGGAGCAAGCTTGTAAGGCCGCACAAAAACAAGACCAACTCTCGACGTCAGGCAAGCTCGACAGAAACAACCAAAACGACATAGAACATGAGGATGTGCCACAGCAGCCACCCGCTGAAACAAATAACGGTCAAGTTGAGGATACTCAAGAACAGGATACTTTGGTCGATAACCCGGAAAACAACGGCTATGACCCAATAGGCCCTTCGGTCCCTGAGAATGTGGAAATTAACATGGTCCACATTTTACCTGCTGAGTTTTAGTCGACCACATCTCAACTGAATTTCTTGGATGGTGACGTGGTAGATGAAGAGGCAACGCAAGTTGACTTTGTCGCCGTCGACGAGGACGGGCCAGAGGGCAAACAGGCTACACTTAAAGCCGCCATTGCCGAGTTGTTTCCCTGCTCTTTTACCAATAATCTTCAGCATCTGAAGCCGTTGTATGTTACGGCTCATATTGAAGGATACCCAGCCTCTAAAGTATTCGTCGATTGTGGGGCGACAGTCAATATCATGCTCGTGTCAATCATGAAAGCACTACGATGTTCTAAGGATGAACTCATCCCGTCAGGGGTAACTATGCGCAGCTTCATCGGGGACAAGTCCGAGACAAAAGAGTTGCTTCCTTTAGAGGTAAATGTGGCTGGTCGTAATCATATGACCGCATTTTTTATAGTTGATTCCAAAACCGAGTATAATGCGTTACTCGGCCACGACTGGATCCATCAAACATGTTGCATTCCCTCGTCATTATACCAAGTTCTTGTTTTCTGGGACGGCAAATCGATTTTAGTTCACCTGGTCGATAATCAGCCATTCAAGGTGAACATGATTCAGGCTCGATACTACGACGATCACGTCGGCTATATCACCTTACAAGGCTTTAATAAGGAAGGGCAACCGACTCGGATATCAGTACAAAAGGCCATCGAGGTAGGCGCCGAGACTGTGCACCAGGATTCGGCGAGACTCGAGTTGGCCAATCTGATTGCTGACACCGATGTCTGAAACCACACAAGAAAAGGGTCGGGCTGCGGTTTCATCAACCATGGAACGACTGCTGGCCTATTGGTACGTCATTTCCAAGCAACCAGATTCGGGCATAAACTTAGTTGAGTTTCTTGCCGAAGGAGATAACGGTCTATTTCTATCGTTAGATAAAGTTCAAGCAGCTCCATCTGAGCTCGAAGATAGTCGGCCCTAGGTCAAGGACACTTTAGAGGAAATAAATGTTGAGACGGTTGACAACCCACGTCCTTTATTTATTAGTGCTTTGTTACCCCAACATATGAAAGCCAAACTCTGTAATTTACTTATGGAATTCAAAGATTGCTTTGATTGAAGCTATCATGAAATGCCGGGTTTTAAGTCGAACGCTCGTTGAACACAAGTTACGTATTAAACCTGGGTGTAAACCATTCTGTCAACCACCTCGTCGATTCTCAACCGAAGTGCAACTTGGCATAAAGGATGAGCTCGTTCGACTTCTGAAAGCCGGGTTCATTCGGACTGCTCGATACATCGAATGGTTGACAAATATCGTCCCAGTGTTAAAGAAAAGTGGTGCTTTACGAATCTGTATCGACTTCCGAAATCTGAATTTGGCAACTCCCAAAGATAAGTATACCGTGCCGATTTCAGATTTGTTAATCGACGCAGCGGCAAACCACGCAATTCTATCCTTTATGGATGGACATGCCGGATACAACCAGATTTTCATTGCTAAAGCCGATGTCCATAAAACTGCTTTTCGTTGCCCAGGGGCACTCGGCACATATGAATGGGTCGTCATGTCGTTCGACCTCAAGAACGCCGATGCCACATACCAACGAGTGATGAATACTATATTCCATGATCTAATTAGAACCATCGTTGAAGTCTACATTGATGATGTCATGATAAAATCAAAATGTCGGCAGACACATTTGGATGATCTTTGACAAGCCTTATTACGTATAGGCCAGCACAATCTGAAAATGAATCCTGCCAAATGTGGTTTCGGCATCACATCCTTTTAGGATTCCTTGTACATCATCGTGGCATTGAGGTCGATGAAAACAAGGCTCGCGAGATCATTAGTGCTCCACCCCCTGCGACCAAAAAACAACTACAGTCGTTACTCGGCAAGATCAACTTCCTCTGTCGATTCATTACTAATTCAGCAGGAAAAATGAAAGCTTTTTTTACGTTTTTGAAACTCAAGGATTGCGATGCCTTCGAATGGCGTCCTGAACACCAAGAGGCGTTTACACAGATCAAGGTATCCCTCACGACTCCACCCGTCCTTGTCCCACCACAACGTGGCAAACTTCTCAAGTTATACATCTCCGCAGCCGATGAATCCATCGGTTGCCTTCTTGCACAAGACAATGAAGCTGGCCGAGAACAAGCCATTTTTTATCTCAGTCGGAATCTCAACCAACCGGAGATCAATTATTCCGTCGTCGAGAAACTTTGCCTAGCCCTATTCTTCGCCGCATCAAAACTCAGGCATTACATGCTTCCATCGGTTACTCAAGTCATCGCCCAGACCGACGTTATTTGTTACATGCTCACTCGGCCAATCGTGAAAGGCCGAATTGGGAAGTGGACAATGGCACTATCTGAATTTAGTTTGCAATACGTGCCCCAGAAAGCCATCAAAGGTCAAGCTTTAGCCGATTTCTTGGCTTAACATCCTCCATCTTACGTTTTTTAGGCAATGATGTTGAAATCGGTATGGTAGATACGCATGATAGTCACTGGACGATGTACTTTGATGGCTCTAGTACTTCAGCTTCGATTGGGGTTCGGATCGTCATTGAATCCCCTGATCATAACCGATGGTATTTTTCTCTCAAACTTGATTTTGATTGTATAAATAACAAGCCAAATACGAAGCTCTTGTCATCGGCCTTAGTGTCCTTCATGAATTATGAGCAACCCGGGCCCTCATCCTCGACGATTTCGAACTTGTGATTAACCAGCTTAATGGTACTTTTTGTTGCATAAGTTGCACTTTGGCGCCCTATCATATGGTTGCCAGCTATTTGGCCGAGTCTTTTGACAACATTACATTCGAACACATCTCTTGAGTTTGAAATACCAACACAGATGAACTGGCTCAAATAGCCTCCGGAGCACAACTCCTGGGGGCAAGCTAGGCCAGGAAATACCTATGTTACGACAATCATACCCGGCCTTGGTTAATCAGCAAGTTCTCCAACACGACAGCCTAATCTGTACACGAGTCATGTCCCTACCTTTGTTATTAGAGTGAAAGGATCCCATAGACATTTGCGCAGTCGAGGCAATACCAAATGACTGGAGGAAGCCAATCATGCAGTACCTTGATAACCCCAATGGTAAACACGACCGCAAGACAAGGGTTCATGCCACGAACTATGTCACGTACCAAAATGAATTGTACTGAAGAGGTGAGGACGGTCTATTACTGTTATGCCTCGGTTCTCAGAAGGCTGCTCAAGCAACCGTAGAAGTTCATAAAGAAATTTGAGGGGCTCATTAGTCCGGTCGAAAGATGCGATGGTTGCTTTGCCGACACGGTTATTTCTGGCCAAGTATACTGAAAGATTGCATTGAGTTCGCACGAGGATGTGTACAGTGTCAAATTCATGGTCCTATATAGAAAGTCCCGGCCGAATCACTACATTCGGTCACTAAACCGTGGCCATTTAGAGGATGGGCCATGGACGTAATCAGCAAAATTACACCATCTTCTGGGTCAGCAAAGCATGCATGGATACTTGTTGTGACTGACTACTTCACCAAATGGGTCGAAGCGAAGTCATATGTCGAGTTAACGTTTAAAGAAGTTTGTAATTTCGTAGAAGAAAACATCGTGACTAGATTCAATGTACCAGAAACAATCATAACTAATAATGGTATAATCTTCACATCTGACAGGTTTAAGGAGTATACGGCGAATCAGAAAATTCAGCTTGAGCAGTCTACGCCGTATTACCCGCAGGCGAATGGGCAGGCCAAAGCAAGTAATAAGGTTTTAATCGGTATTCTTGAAAAAATGGTAAGAGAAAGGCCTGGTATGTGGCATCTGAAGCTAAACGAAGCGTTATTGGCCTATCGAACTTCACTCCGATCAGCCACTGGAACGACTCCATACGCGTTGACTTATGGACACGACACAATGTTGCCAGTCGAGTTAAGTATAAACTTGTTGCGAGTAATTGAACAAAGTGGTTTGTTCAGTGCCGAGTACAGTCAGGCCATGAGACAAGAGTTAGAAGAGTTAGAAGAAGCTCGGCTTGATGCTTATAACTTATTAGTGGCACAGAAGAAGATTGCCGAGCGAGCTTATAATCAACAAGTTAGGCAAAAAACGTTCGGCAAATGAGAGTTGGTTTGGCAAACTGTGCTACCCGTGGGAATTAAAGACCCTAGGTTTGACAAGTGGTCGCCGAATTGGGAATGACCATTCGTTGTGCATAAAGTTCTTGGCAATGGAGCATACCACCTCAGGGATCGAACTGTTTTGATTCATAAACTACCAATTAACGAGAAATTTAAAAAAAAAAATTATCCGGTAACTTGGGAGATGCGAGAATAAAAGTTCATTTCATTAATATTTGCAAAGAGGGTGTACAAGTAGAAGCTGATCGACCAATTTACAAAGACAACTCAGGGGGATGAAGGAAGAAAAGCTTTAAGGACAGCCTTCAATTCCAATCATCGTACCTCGCTTATTGTGATTTCAGCTTGCCGGGTCCTTCTATCCATATTTTGTTGCTCAATTCGCTTTGCACCAGCCGCATAGTTAGTCAAACGAGTTTTACTCAACTCAAAATTATTAGCAAGATCAGAGACAACGGACGACCGTTGACGTTGACGTTGAAGTTCGACAATTCGACGGTTGAGGTCGATAATTTACAAGTCGAAGTCAGCAAGCTGTTCTTTCTTTGCCTTTATCGCCTCGACTCCTGGCCACAGAACTTCTTGAGCGACCAATGCAGCCTTGAGGTCGTCTTTTCCCCGAAGAGCTCTTGCGAAAATATCAAAATACTATCGAGTTCAATATAGGATGGAAGACAGGCGAGTGACGGTTTTGTTGCTCAGAAGACCGCCCGCTACAAGGTCGTTCAGACATTCTCCCACAGAGTCGAGACCCTTGCTTTCAAGAATTTGTGAAGCCGAGAGAGACAAAAGCGCCTACAGCTTGACGAAGGCATTTAATTCTACCATTGATACAAAGGGTCTGGTTGTAGTCGCCGATGAGCCGACCGCTCCTGAAGTGTTCAAAAGGAGAGCATCAAGTTCAACCTCCCATGAAGGCTGTGCAAAAAAGAAACTTGTCAGAACAAGTTAAGTCACAAGAAAGTAAAAGGGGGAAAATGTTATACCTGCCGAGAAGAGACTTCGACCATGTCTGCTGGCTCATTGCTCGAGCCTAGAGAGCTTAATGGCCGAGCCCAGTATTTAAGACTGCTTTTCAATTCACGTGGCCGATGAACGTTATCTATGTTTGATGGTCACTGAGGTGGCCATGAGATATAGATAACGCCCTTTGGCACATAGAATTTTCGATGAAATAAGAACGTGGGCACCTGACATTTAATATTTTCCTGGTTCAAAATTCTAAGGCAGAAGATTGATCAATGGAAAGAAATAAGAGTACTTACATAAGCCGAAGTGGCTTCCTGCGGAGGGATGCCGAAGTCTTGATCCTGTGGGTGAATCGGCGTTTCTACCATCACTTCAGGCTCGACGGCGGGCCTTTATCCACGATCGGCTGCAGGAGGGTCAACATGGTCAGTCGCCTCGATCACAGGGGAATGATTAGTTGGTCGAAGGCTACGCGACAGCGAAATCTCGTCGCTTTCATTATCCTAAAATGAAAATTGTCAGCACTTTTGAATTTAATAAGAATAGAGAGTTATACAACTGTATAATCATACCTCTTCCAAGATGATTGTTGGTCGTTTAGGAAAAGTCCTCCCGAGCGAAGGGGTCACGATCCCCAAGACAGGTGCAACGGCCGACTCTGGAGTTGTCAATTCCTCGACCAGCGGAGCAGCGATTGGTTCAACCACGACTTGAGGGTTAGGTCAAACTTTGGATGCTGGGCCAGTTGGAGCTGGCTACACGACAGGGGCAGAGTGAGAGACATTTGGAGTAGTCGCTTCCGTGGTTTGGTTGGAAATGATGTGGATTTCCCGCTCTATTTTTTTTTGCCAATTTCTTGACGCGTTTTGTATGTCGTGAAACGTCACCTGTTGATGCGAAATATATAAGCACACAAATTAAACCCTCTTTTTATCAATTGTAGCAAAGTATGTAAGTAGGGATCGTTCTAGGCCGGGGATTAGGAGGGATTGCTAAATCACTTGAAAACTGACTCAAAAACTTAAAACAAAGTTAAAACACTAAATTAGACTCAAAGAATGCAAAACTAAACTCTAAAACACTGAAACAAACCAAAAGACTCAAAACAACAAACAAACACTCAAAACTGCCTTAAAAACACAAACTGGCTGTTTTGGACTCTAAACATAATTTTGGACGAAAATAAGTTTTAACTTGACTCAAAACACTCAAAAACACAAACTAAAACAGTTTCTAACTAATTTGACACTTCAAAATAAAGGGAGATTTGGGTTTGACGAAGTTGAAAACAAAACATAAACTTTGTAAAACAAAACAGATTGTAAAACGAAATTGGTTTAAATTAATGGATGGAAGGCTAGCTAAGGGGTTCTTCTCCACACATGTCATACTTGCATACAAAACGATTTCTAATTGCAATTCAATAAACCACGAATTCTCAACACTCCAAGTTAATTAGGTCCGCTTAAATTAACTCTCAGATTTCCCTTATGTCAATGAATTGGACGGAAAATGTGCATCACAATCAAATTATTCTTCAAGAGTTCTCTATATGAAAGCGCATACTAGAGATACAATCAAAGATCATTACGTTCAATAGAAATCATAAGTATTGACGAGGCACTTGTAACTATGAAAGTGCATGATACTTATGCCAAGAATTTACTTAACACAATTGAGATCATCAACCTTTACTACTTGTGAATATAAAGTTGTAACAATTAGGTGAAACTTCCTTATATCCTAGCATTAGATTTATGCATGACAATTAAGCGTGCACTCTCAACCAACACACACAAATCAGTTTAATTCAAATAGATAAGTAAATTGAATTCACAACTTATGAAACGCAATTAGAGGTAATCAAGTCATATAGCAAGCATAAACATGGTTTCGAATCCCCCCTAGCCAAGGGGAGTTTAGTTCCTCATACGTACAGAACAAAGAGTATTGAATTTAAACATTGAAATCAAAGGAAAGAAAACACCTAAAACTTCCAGCAATTCAAACTTCAATGGCATGCACGTCCCAGGGCTCCTTCTCCTCCTCTTTGCTGCGGCACAAGGTCTAGGGACAGATTTTAGGGGGTTATGAATGGTGTAGAAGGCTGGGTTATTGGCTAGGATGGATGTATGGTGCGGCAGTGGTGAATTAGGTCAGAAACTATGGAGAATGGTGAAGGAAGGGTGCGGCAGAGAGTGGTGGATGATTTCTGGCGTGAATGATGTATATGGAGGGTGGTACCTGCGGCAACCCTCTAAACTTGTATATATAGGCACCACAAACCCTAGGGTAATCAGATTAGGGCTTGGACTCAGCATTGCACAAGGAATTAGGACCCTAGGTGCGGCACTTAATTTGGAAAAAACATTGTGGTCCAATTAATTTCTGAAAAGGATTTGTAGACACCAAATCCACAAGGAAAAGGGCCTAACAATCAGAATCCAAGAGGGAAAAGGCCTGAGAGGTGCGGCACAATAGGATAAGGGCAGGGAATGCCTTGCAAGGCAAGGAAAAAGGATTCTAGAAGGGAATGAGGCGCCAGATTTTCAGGGTTCTAGAAGGAATGTGTTTTGTGGCAGATTTTGGGGCTTCTAGAGGGATTTGGGGCGCCACTTTTATAGGACAAGGGATAAGACTTCTAGAAATCAGGTTTTAAGTCCCCTAAACTGAAGAAAACAGGTTAGGATAAGATTAGGATAAGATTGGATAAGATAAGGTAAGGATTGGATAAGATAAGATAAGATAAGGTTGTTTTGGATAATGTTTTGGATAATTCTCCTTCTTTTGAGCTGATTCCTTATCTTCTTTATCTTTGACTTCTTTCTTCCATCTTCTTAGCTGATTTCAAGCTTTTATATCTTCAATTTCGTCCATCAACTTGCCTCCATGCTTGCACTACCCAATCTTGGCCCAAAAATGCTCTAGAATGCGCCAAATTGCTTCTTTTTGCATACTTGCCCTTAGAACCTGAAAATACATCAAACTAGCTTAAAAGACTACTTTAACTAAGGAAAAACAACATAAATGCACAAGAACAAGCTAACTAAGGTGCATAAATATGCTCCTATCAAATTCCCCCACACTTAGCTTTTGCTAGTCCTCGAGCAAAACAAAACAAAGTAAACAAAACAAGTATAACACAACCTAAACCTTCCAACAATTGTCTCAGGGATTTCCAATGCACATGACACGTTAAAAATCATCATTCCCACAGATCTTAGCCATCTTTACGCTTAAGCACATACTTAATCATAGTCACTACTTACTAGTTCACAAATAACCAATTAAAACGATGTTTTGAATGTAGTAACATGCCTTAGAGAATTCCCTCAATTCCTTACAAGATATGCACTCAATCTTCACTCAGATTTTCTAACTACACACCCTACACTAGTTATATGTGAGAAGATTGATGAAAATATGAAAACGAACGCTCACATATATGTATCACAAGAAAAGCAATTTCCGGAGTTAATAACATGTTTAGATATGATCTCATGAATGGAACGCTACTACTTAGATGCGAGAACCAGTGACACCATATGCTCAAACCAAATTCAAACTCTACAAATTGAAACACACAACACTCAAGATTAAAGTCAAGGGTTGTAACGGGCTTGGGGGTATTGGCTAACAACGAAAGGATAGGAAAAACAAACGTTCTTAAAGCAATAGCAAGCAAAATAATGAATATGACACTTAGAATTCCCTTTAGCATGCAGAAGTCAACTTTTAAACACAAAGGGAAGATTCAAGCAACAAATAGGGCCGGATTCAATGTTTTGGACCCTTCCTTCAACAAACAACACTTGAGAACTCTTTTTCACATCTTTTCAACTCCTTTTTCATTTTTTTCACAACTTTTCTTTTTTTCTTTCTATTTTCCACGAATTTTTCTTCTTCTCTTTTTTTTTCTTTTTTCTTTTCTTTTCTTTGTCGTGCCTCATTCAAGACTTTGGCACACCCACAACAAAACTCACTTCCCCCACACTTGTTTTCTGCCAAACAATGATCAAAAGGAATTCATATTGAGTCATGCGTTACTATGCTTCAAGAACAAAGGTATGGATGGTCCTAATCTAGGCTAGGTGAGGATAATGTGGGTTAACAAAGAACATCGGCTAAACAAGGCTCAACGGGGTTAAAACCTACAAAACACAATGAAATAGGGAGATACGGCAATTTGGCTATGGTGGTCACTACACAACTTCATCTTGAATATGTGTTATGCAAATCAATAACATGCTTAGAATGAATTGGGCATGAGTTCTAGTGTTTGGAACTAAATGATGAAACGCCTTCTAAGTAGCAACCAAGCAAAGAATAATGAGATCATGCAACGACTTTGGAAAACAACAATGCACAGATTATTAACTCTCCAAAGAACGTTAAAGGCTCAAGTCTCTCAGGGTTGTAGCGTTAGTTTGAGTTCCTTCCTTCAAGCATGTTACAAAAACTGATTTTATCCTTTTTGGGATTGCATGTGAATTCATAAGTTATAACCACAACCAAGCATAAACCAAAGAGTAAATCAAACTTTCATCCCTGTTTACAACTCTCTTTAACAGTCATGCAATTACAAACCGAATCCTCATCATTGTGTTGGAAGGTACCCTAAGCCACAAACAAACACACAAAAACAACTTTTTTGGGTTTTTTAAAACAATTTTTCAAAAGTTTTTTGGGATTTTCGGATTTTTGAGTCAAAACACACTAAAACACACCAAAACAGCTTAAAAACACCATAAAAACAGCAAGGAACAACATTAGAAGTTATGGGTGATAAAACCCTACGAATTTGCATCAAAACACTTTGGTTACCCCCCCACACTTAAATCAAACATTGTCCTCAATGTTTCAAGCATAAACGAACACAAATAAGCAACAAACAAACAAAACAGTAACTAAACAATAAACAAGGCAGAAACGAAAACAACAACAAAGAGAAGGGTTTAGGAACGCAAATCTGGAATTGGAGTGCTCCCTAGGTCTTCCTTTGTTGAATGCATGGGTTGCCTCCTAAGTAGCGCTTGCTTTAACGTCGTACAGCCGGACGAAACGCCCATTCATTCCAGGTTGGTACCCATGGCATGCAGAGGTAGTTCTTCCACCACATGCTCCTCAAACAGCTCGTGCATGGGATCTATGAATGGTAAGGGATAGTGATCCTTCCTGATTGGGGTGTTGAGCATTCTAAAGTCCATGTAATCATGCCCACCAGCTTGGATTCGATTGGGATTCTGCACCATACAAGGTAACAACCTATTAGTTGACATGGGAATCGAAATTGGAATAGGTGGCTTACCAATGTACTGCAATGAAGTGGCAGCACTATCAACAAATGCATGAGGGGTGCTCTCGGCCAAATTTGGGGGTTTTAGGGTTATGGCCGTGCAATCCTTGTGCTTCAATCCAATTCCCTCTTCGTTGGTGGTTCGAAATGCATCTTTCTTGAATGATACTAAACGTTCCTGCCCTTTATTTTTTAATATTATCAATGACAAAACAAGAGCGAACACGATTAGTATTCTCAACAGATTCAGAAATATTAAAATTAATCATATCACCATCAAACTCCATAGTTACTGCTCCTTTGGCCACATCAATCTTGGTTTGAGCTGTTTTCATGAAAGGTCGTCCAAGTAAGATTGGCAATTTTGAAGAGTGGGCTGAATCCTCCATGTCAAGCACATAGAAATCTGCAGGAAAAATCAAGTGGTCTACCTGCACCAAAACATCTTCCAAAACTCCTTTTGGGTATGCATTAGATCGATCGGCTAATTGGATAATAACACCATCCTTTTTAAGCTCCCCTAGATTCATAGATGCATAAACAGAATATGGCATGACATTAATTGATGCACCTAAGTCTAACAGGGCATGTTTAAACCGAGTATTGCCAATAACACAAGGAATTGTAAAACTACCCGGATCTTTGCACTTAGGGGGCAGTTTACGTTGCAAGATGGCTGAGACATTTTCACTCACATGCACCACTTCTTTCTCTTGAAGTCGTTTCTTGGTTGTGCACAGCTTCTTCAACAACTTAGCATACTTCGGAATTTGCTTTATTGCATCAAGGAGCGGGATATTGACATGCACCTTCCTAAACGTCTCCAGAACATCTTTTTCATCCTCTTCCTTCTTTGATTGCATGAATCTGCTAGGAAAAGGCACAGTTGATGGAATAACATTAGAAGGAATCCAATTTCGACCTACCTTAGTTAAAGCGGATGGCATAGGGTGCTTAGGAGGCTGCGGCAATGGTGTCTCTTTTCTTGTCGTGGGTTTCACTTGCTCTTCCTCCTCAATCAGCAACTTTTCATCCTCCTCTTGACTTGATTTGGATGGTTGTGGGTCGGCTCCAACCTGTTTGCCACTTCTCAACATGATTGCATTGGCGGTTTCAAATCCTCCTTTAGGATTAACAACGGTTGAACTAGGCAGTCTGCCTTGTTCTCTGAATTGGCCCATGAATTCCGCTATTTGCCCCATTTGCTTTTCCAAATTGTCCACCCTTTTGTCTTGGATTTGCCTCTCTTTGTTTTGAGTTTGTACTTCATGCGTCAAAGTAGTAAGTAACTTAACAACTTGATCATTATCCAAAGACATACCTAAGTTTGTTGGGGCAGATTGCATTTGGGTTTGATTTGGTATGAATGGCTTTGTATAAAAGCCTGGTGGTTGCTGCCTAAATCCTCCTTGTTGTTGGGGTTGTTGAGGCTCCCTCCACTTGAAATTTGGGTGATCCCTCCAACCCGGATTGTATGTGTTTGCATATGGATCATTGCGTGGCTGATTTTGGCCCCCAAATCCCATGGCATTGGCAGATTCCCACCCTCCATTCTCAATCAATTGAGGGCATTGATCGTTGTGATGTCCCTGCATAGAACACACTCCACATATGGCCGGACTTTGCACTTTGGTTCCATCAACAACCTGTGACAAAAGAAAAGTGAGATTAGCCATTTGAGATTGCAATTCTGAAATTGCACTTACCTCATTCACATGTTGTTGCCGTGGGGGGTCCCTTTGTCCAACACCTTCGTATTGTTGTGCATTCAAGGCTCGGTTTGCAATTAAGATTTTGGCAACCACCGGGGTTTTGTCAACCAAGGCACCTCCCGCTGAAGCATCAAGCATTTGTCTCTCAATTGGAAGAAGTCCTTCATAGAAATATTGAATCAAAAGCTCTTCCTTCACTTGGTGTTGTGGGCAGGATGCAACTAGGGCCTTAAAACGCTCATAATATGCTGGAAAAGATTCTCCTTGGCTTTGTTCAATGCCACTAATTCTCTTCCTCAAAAGAATAACTCTCGACGTTGGGAAGAATTTCTCTAAAAACGCTCTTTTCATGCTTTCCCAAGAAGTGACCGTTCCAGGTGCCAATTCGAATAACCAATCCTTAGCCTTTTCAAATAGAGAGAATGGAAAGGCTTTCATCTTCAGAATATTCCCATCTACGTTGATTGGTGTCATGCTTGAGCACACCACCTCAAATTCCTTCAAATGCTTATTTGGATCTTCCATGGACAGCCCATGGTACTTAGGAATGTGGTGCAACAAGCTTGACTTCAATTCAAACTCATCAGTCTTGCCTTGAGCCGCCCTAGGATATTGAATGCATAAGGGCACAGCATTGTCAAGTCCTGAGGCTGAAAGCTCTTTGATTGTACGATTGTCACCATCCATGTCTTGCTCCTCTTCCAAATCCTCTTCAATTTCAACTTCAGAATCAGAATTAGAACTTGAACTAAGTAGATCAGGTTCTGGGTGCTTCCTCTTCCTTCTCAAATCTCGCTCAAAATCGTCGTTAAAATCCAAGATATGTGCGTGAATGGGTTGAGAATTTCGAGTCATACACTACAACAAAGAAAACAAAACAAAATCAGAAGACTAGACAACTAACCCAAACGAAAATAACAATCCAAGGGATTAGCAAAGTTGCTAATCCCCGGCAACGGCGCCAAAAATTTGATGCGAAATATATAAGCACACAAATTAAACCCTCTTTTTATCAATTGTAGCAAAGTATGTAAGTAGGGATCGTTCTAGGCCGGGGATTAGGAGGGATTGCTAAATCACTTGAAAACTGACTCAAAAACTTAAAACAAAGTTAAAACACTAAATTAGACTCAAAGAATGCAAAACTAAACTCTAAAACACTAAAACAAACCAAAAGACTCAAAACAACAAACAAACACTCAAAACTGCCTTAAAAACACAAACTGGCTGTTTTGGACTCTAAACATAATTTTGGACGAAAATAAGTTTTAACTTGACTCAAAACACTCAAAAACACAAACTAAAACAGTTTCTAACTAATTTGACACTTCAAAATAAAGGGGGATTTGGGTTTGACGAAGTTGAAAACAAAACATAAACTTTGTAAAACAAAACAGATTGTAAAACGAAATTGGTTTAAATTAATGGATGGAAGGCTAGCTAAGGGGTTCTTCTCCACACATGTCATACTTGCATACAAAACGATTTCTAATTGCAATTCAATAAACCACGAATTCTCAACACTCCAAGTTAATTAGGTCCGCTTAAATTAACTCTCAGATTTCCCTTATGTCAATGAATTGGACGGAAAATGCGCATCACAATCAAATTATTCTTCAAGAGTTCTCTATATGAAAGCGCATACTAGAGATACAATCAAAGATCATTACGTTCAATGGAAATCATAAGTATTGACGAGGCACTTGTAACTATGAAAGCGCATGATACTTATGCCAAGAATTTACTTAACACAATTGAGATCATCAACCTTTACTACTTGTGAATATAAAGTTGTAACAATTAGGTGAAACTTCCTTATATGCTAGCATTAGATTTATGCATGACAATTAAGCGTGCACTCTCAACCAACACACACAAATCAGTTTAATTCAAATACATAAGTAAATTGAATTCACAACTTATGAAACGCAATTAGAGGTAATCAAGTCATATAGCAAGCATAAACATGGTTTCGAATCCCCCCCTAGCCAAGGGGAGTTTAGTTCCTCATACGTACAGAACAAAAAGTATTGAATTTAAACATTGAAATCAAAGGAAAGAAAACACCTAAAACTTCCAGCAATTCAAACTTGAATGGCATGCACGTCCCAGGGCTCCTTCTCCTCCTCTTTGCTGCGGCACAAGGTCTAGGGACAGATTTTAGGGGGTTATGAATGGTGTAGAAGGCTGGGTTATTGGCTAGGATGGATGTATGGTGCGGCAGTGGTGAATTAGGTCAGAAACTATAGAGAATGGTGAAGGAAGGGTGCGGCAGAGAGTGGTGGATGATTTCTGGCGTGAATGATGTATATGGAGGGTGGTACCTGCGGCAAACCTCTAAACTTGTATATATAGGCACCACAAACCCTAGGGTAATCAGATTAGGGCTTGGACTCAGCATTGCACAAGGAATTAGGACCCTAGGTGCGGCAATTAATTTGGAAAAAACATTGTGGTCCAATTAATTTTTGAAAATGATTTGTAGAACCCAAATCCACAAGGAAAATGGCCTAACAATCAGAATCCAAGAGGGAAAAGGCCTGAGAGGTGCGGCACAATAGGATAAGGGCAGGGAATGCCTTGCAAGGCAAGGAAAAAGGATTCTAGAAGGGAAGGAGGCGCCAAATTTTCAGGGTTCTAGAAGGAATGTGTTTTGTGGCAGATTTTGGGGCTTCTAGAGGGATTTGGGGCTCCACTTTTATAGGACAAGGGATAAGACTTCTAGAAATCAGGTTTTAAGTCCCCTAAACTGAAGAAAACAGGTTAGGATAAGATTAGGATAAGATTGGATAAGATAAGGTAAGGATTGGATAAGATAAGATAAGATAAGGTTGTTTTGGATAATGTTTTGGATAATTCTCCTTCTTTTGAGTTGATTCCTTATCTTCTTTATCTTTGACTTTTTTCTTCCATCTTCTTAGCTGATTTCAAGCCTTTCTATCTTCAATTTCGTCCATCAACTTGCCTCCATGCTTGCACTACCCAATCTTGGCCCAAAAATGCTCTAGAATGCTCCAAATTGCTTCTTGTTGCATACTTGCCCTTAGAACCTGAAAATACATCAAACTAGCTTAAAAGACTACTTTAACTAAGGAAAAACAACATAAATGTACAAGAACAAGCTAACTAAGGTGCATAAATATGCTCCTATCACCTGTCGTCCGGCCTCCTGGTGAGGTCGTTTGCTTTTCCTAGAGGAGGAGACAAGTTTTTTCTAAGATTCTAATCTTCCATAGGGGTAACGGCATCTTGAAAGTCAGAAACCTCCATCTTGGTACTCTCTGGTTCATCCACTTGCACAAAGTTTGATTCAAACTTCTTACGACGAGAATGGTATTCATCTACAACATTCGGGAGAGAATGCAAACACGGGACCAATGGTCATTTGAACCACAGCGGTAGCACATGTCTGCATCCATGGTATCAAGTGCTTTGCCTTTATTCTTGAAGTTCGGGGCCTTGGCAGCAAGGTTAGAATGCTTATGGGCTTGGTTTCCTCCCTTAGATAGGCCTTGGCTTTGTTGACCTTGACAGGGTGGCTTATAGTCGCTTTTACCACGCCTATGTTGGCGTTTTGGGCGTTGGTTAGTGCTATAGTGTGCTTCAGGCACAACAATCGCCCCAGTAGGTCGATCTTGATGATTCTTCATCAACAGCTTATTCTGCTTTTCAGCAAGAAGTAAAACAAATATCAAATCCAAAAACTTAGTGAACTTCTTAGCCCTATTTTGTTGCTGCATGACAATATTGGTGGCAGAGAAAGTCAAATAGGTCTTCTTAAGGAGATCCTCTTCGGTCAAGTTCTCGTTACAGAACTTGAGAAGTGATCAAACTCGACAAACTTCAGAATTATATTCATTCACATACTTAAAATCTTGGAAGCGCATATGCTGCCAGTCATGTTTTGCTTCAGGCAAGAAGATGTCATTTTGGTGATCGAAACGATCAGCCAAAGTGACCAAAAATGCTCGTGGGTCTTCCTCAGCAAGGTACTCGGTTTGTAATGCATCATGAATGTGTCTTTGGATGAAGATCATTGTAGTAGCTTTCTCAGCTTCGCCAACCGAGTTGTCCATCTCATCTTCAATGGTAGGACGCAAATTCTTTGCGGTGAGGTGGAGCTTCACATCTTGGACCCACTTGAGGTAGTTCATTCCGGAGACCTCTAAAGCGGTGAAGTCGAGTTTGTTCAAATTTGACGTCCCTATCACAAAATAAATGGACAAGAATGTGGTTAGTGTAATAGATAAAAATCAATCCATTCACATAGGAGTAGAACATTCAGGTTCTAATAGACATTTATTGGTTTAAAGTTGCATGAAAAAAAAACTTCAGCTTTTCATGGGTGATGTTTTAAGGAAAACTTCAGGTTTTCAAACAGGGC
Source organism: Heteromeles arbutifolia (assembly GCA_024362995.1). Lineage (NCBI taxonomy): Eukaryota > Viridiplantae > Streptophyta > Magnoliopsida > Rosales > Rosaceae > Heteromeles > Heteromeles arbutifolia. Next base: position 8,856,091 of record JANCRC010000015.1, read on the forward strand.
ATGTTTCTAGAAACTTCAAGTTTCGAAGGAATTATGAACTTCAGGTTCATATGTTCCTGCAGACAAACACAAATATATATACAGAAATATGCAACAAGAAAATATGCAAATAGATCTTTGGGGTCTAGAATTGTAATTGAATTATTTATTTGGACTTCGAGCCAAAATTAAAATATGGGAGAAAAATTATAAACCCAAAAAATAGGGCCTAAAAATGGCAATTAAACTCGGGGCCCAAAAATATGGACCAAAGCCCATAGGTGGGCTAAGTAGTTATGGCCGTGCGTCCCAGGCCCAAAAACTAGGCTGGGAATAAGACGGGTTGAGCCAACAAAAAAGGTTGCAGGCTTTTCTGGGCTATAGAAGCAAGCCCAAATTGTTGGGCGAGATCCAAGAGGGCCCGTTAAGGGCATGGATTCGCTGCGGTGCGGGACAGGGGCCGAGAATAGGGGTCGGGGTTGGGCTTGCAGTAGTGAGCCTAGAGAAAAAAAACTTTTTTTTTTTTCGGCCCGAGTCAAGGTTAGGCCCAATAAACTGGGGTCAGGCTTAAACCAAGAAATCCTAGCAAAGCTAGGTGTCCTCGCCGGGGAAGTTGACCGGCACTGCCACTGCACGTGGCTAAATCTTGGGTGAGGAAGACTCGGGATACCATAGTGGGTCGTTATCGACCATAAAGATGAATGGAGATAGGGAAATCTCAATGTTTCAACCAAAAACCCTAGAAATTTAAATCGAAATTTCAAAAAATCCGATGAGATTCGAAAGAATCTCGATCAAGCGACATCGGGGATGAGCTGCAGGCCATCGGGACGGTGACCCGTGGGCAAATTGGCTGCAGGCCAATCTGCGACTGTGGGGACACCATGGAAGGCGTCGGGTTTCCGGGTTTCAAACCTGGAGCCTGTGGCCTCGGTTTGGTCTCTCGGCATGGCGGCGCGGCTTCGAGATGCTACTCGTGGGTTGGATATTTCTGAAACCCTAGATTTTAATTAATTAATTTTTTTCTTCTTGATTTCCATATTATAATTCAATTGAATTTCATGCATATTCAACATATAATTCAATGCATGAACATATATATGATACAATTCATGGCAATATCAATTCAAATAATTCGACAATTACGAATATAATGCATACACAGTTTATGTAGAATCTAAAATTTAAAAACCGTAAAGTTGGGTCATGCATTATGGTGAATGTTCATGCTATCAGGGCTGCAAAAATATCGAGATAAAAACAGTTGTTTTGGAACCTGATTGCGTGATGATATTGATGAACTGGTTTGATGCAGAAAACTTCCACGCCAGATTCCTAAGCGCAACGGTATGAGCTGCTGATAACGTGTTGTGGCTTATTTTAATCTGACAAGGGAAAGAAAGGGCACGACAAAGAGATGTGTTTGTAGGGTTATGTAGATGATGTGTTATTCCCCCTACGCAGTGCCTTTATTTATAGTAATAGGGGACGGAAATCCTTCTCCTCCAAGGAATACAAGTCCTAATAGGGAAGAATAACTAGTATCAAATCTAATCTAAGATTAACACAATCACACTTAATACAATGTTTATAACAGAAATGACGCTTTTTACATTATTAACTTATTACTGAATACACATGCTGCCCTTTTTCCTCCGTCTTCATGTTTTTGTATTGTAATATTTATGTAAAACTCATCTTTGCTCGCCCTATTTTGAATAAAAGTTTACTAACATATTTCAAGTAACTTCCTTCGTGTGTTTGTATCTTAAACTCGTGTCACAAGTACAAGTGTCATATTTCAGTATAATATTCGCCATGAATTTGGGGGCATGACAACTTCAATATGGTTGTCAAAGAAAAAATAAGCATGAGAAAATATATAAAACTAAGTACAAGCCATATAAACCATATAAGCAAAATTTCGCATTTAACCATAAAAAAAACATTAAAATTCAACTTTCAGTATTTCCACTAACATTGACAAGCACACAAGAAAGTTACACGTTTCCCACAAGTTATAAAAGAATACATTCACAAATGACTACTCAATGGACTTTTGACAAAAAATCAAAATCTTTGGGATATCATGTACATTCACATGATAAATAATCCAGACTGAAAATTCAAAAGAAAAGAAAAAAAGAATTATCTTTTTGAACATGTTTCCCCTAATAATTCATTTGCACAAGAATTATAACAAAAACTCAATGTGGGTTTTGTTGTTACTTGTTAGACCACTGGAACTCTATTTCTAAATTCCGTGACGGCCCGCTTCTGCTTTCTGGCAACAGAGTGTACTCTCCGGCAACTGCTCCCAGCATTACTACGCGATCAATCTGGATGGTTACCTTTCCGAATGAACTCTGTCAATATATCAAACGAGAATTGGTTACCAGTTACTTGGTAGATCAAAAATGATGGATCAGATGAGAAAAGATATCCTCTTTATTATAAATAGAAGTGCCTATATGTGATATCTTTGTCCACTTACCTTTCCCATTTTGCTCTTGTTCTTGCAAGATATGTGAAGCTTCTGGCCTTTCGGAGGACTCTCAAAGGACCACGAAAAGCTTTCATCCCATTCGGGATTCGGTCCAGTTGAAACAACCTGTAAATTCAGAAAATCGTGATAAGAGGTTAAAATGGCACCAATATCAAGGTCATGTATCACTGGAGAAACAGAAAAGACACCATGCGCTATATCCCCAGAAACACAATCAACATGGCTAGTATATCTAGTTTCCATAATTCTACTGTTCTTGCAATAACTATGAACTTTACTTCGGTTAATATATACAGTAAAATGGCCTACAATTCAACAGAAATCACAGTTCAGAGATTTCTCCTTGAATATGTCAACATGAAGACGAGAATTTAGGCATTTACTAAGATATTTATTTTGCATTTCTTCAAGTTCCCATATAAAGATTCATATATTCGACCAAACTAAAAAATAAGATTCATATATCACTTGTGAATAGAAAAGGTAGTGGAGAGAACGCATTTAAAAGCATTTTACCTGAGTTTCCTTAGGTGGAGTGTTGCCCAGTGTAATCTTGCAATAAACACTAGGATTTCCCACTGACTGCTTCATATTATTTCCACGCTTGATCATCACCACCAATGTCCCCGGCAAACATTGTAACAAAAATTCTGTCTTCTCCTGAAACCGAGGTGGGCCAGACTGAATTAAGTATTGCAGCAAGGGGATTGCATCAGCTGCAGCAATTGACTGCGCCCTAGAAACTTCAGCTGGGCAAGCTGACCAAGCTTGCCTAAGAAGAAAGAGTGCATCCAAGGCAGCTTCTTGAGTTGCCTCTGACCCTGTCTTGAGGGATGTAACAAGATGAGGAATGCTTAACGTTGCAGGTTCTGTGGCTCTAAGTCGTGGGAAGTTGCTAAAAAGAGCATTCAGAGCTTTCAGGTACTCCTCATTCACAGTTCCGGTTGCCCATAAATCTTTCTCGATAGCAGCTAATGAGGCCAAAAAAATTGTATCAGTTATTATTTTAAAAGAACAAAGAAAAATATCCGCTTCAGCAGCAAGGTTATCCAAGTAACAACTGAAACCTCTGATTCAATGAACTAAAATGATTATTCACGTGAACCAAAATGATTAATCTAACTCTAACTCTTCAACAACAACAAAAATAATCTAAATTAGCGGATTACTTAATTATTGATTTCAAGTTTCAACCTAAGGGTTCTACTATGGTCGCACACCGCATAGCATCGTTTTGCACCTTTTAACCACAATAAAACTGAAGTTAGATAGCTCAAATAAAATTCTGCGTAAAAGCCAAAAATAACTTACCAGTAATCACCCTTACTGTCTCACTAGAAGCATACTCTTGAATGGTATGGTTTGAAAAGAGAAGTTTAACAAACATTCCAGCCTGAATAGAAGTATCTGGATCACTTGAACCAATCAGATCCAACACAACCTGGACGCCACCAGCCTCAGCAACTGCTCTTTTATTAGATCTACTGTACATGACAAGGTTTTGCAAAGCACATATCGCTACAACCTTCATTTCTTCAGTAGGTTGTTCTTCAAGCACATTTACTAGTGCACGACAAGCTGAAACAGCGTCAGTGCTTCGAGCAAGGCTCTCATTCTGGAATAGATCACCAAGAGCTAGAGTTGCCAGCAACCTCGCTTGCTGAGCTTGGGTTTGTGGATCTAAGAGGTACTGAGACAATGGTAATACGGCAGACTTGGTAGCCTTAGTTTCTCTGATCTTCACATTGTTCAACAATACTTCCAACAGCCTAGCAGCAGTTTCCTCACACTGATGAGATCTAAGAAGATCCAAAAGAGCCTCTAAAGCACCACTTTCAGCCATTGCTTCTGCGCTAGTCGCATCATCACTTTCCAGTACCAGAAGAGCATTCAATGCACCAATTACTGTGCCTTCTGAGCCAGAACGAAGCAACCTTACCAACACAGCCACAGGCACTTCCAAATAAAATTCAGAACTAAACTGCAGAATGCTTGATAAAACAGCAGCAGCCGATTCCCACAAGGCATGAGGAAGAGATGGATCTGATTGCAATATCACCTTGGACAATGCAGTGACACCACCCTCTTTTGCTATTTCATTTGGCCAAATTAGCGCAATACTAACAAGGGCCTTCACAGCTCTCTGCTGCAACATGTGTATACCAGAGCCAAGAACACGTATGAGAGGACCAATCACTTGCTGAGTCACTGAATCCTTTTGAAGTTGTTCTTCAAAGAGTAAATGTGACAGAAGCTCAGCGGCCAACTGTTGTACTGCTGGAGCAGGAGAATCAAGTAAGGGAATAATAGGTTCAACAGCTTGGTGGGATGTCAACTTATAGTCAGAACGACACTGGGGATGCTCCAAAATGTTGACAAGAACTTGGAGTGCACTATGCTGCCCATCAGGTCCAAACTCTGGTCTTGTTAGAAGCACAAAAAGGGGCTCAACCACTTTTGAAGCAGACGGTCCCTTAGCAATGCTTGCATTGTTGGTCAATATTCGGAGCAGTTCTGCAAAAGCAGCAGAGAGAAAATCGGGTGCCTCATGGAGGATTTCAAGTATGCTCTCAATTACTCCAGCTTTTACCATTTCCACCTTGCAAGCAGGCCTGTCTTTCCCTAATTTCACAAGGGCTCTGGAAATAGCTTCATGGAGCAAGTAATTCTTACCATATAGAAGACCAACAAGAGGAATAACTGCCCCGTGAGCAGCAACAAGTTCTGCCAGTTGCTCATCATCAACAAGTTTATCCAACGCACGGACAACTGAATGCTGCGCAGGACTGAACTCAGTCACAAGAAGAGACACCAGAGGCTCCACACATCTAGCTGCAGCCATTGTTGACCTGATTCTTGTATTTCCAAAGAGAACACAACACAACTCGGCAGCATCCCCTTTCAGCTCCATTGAGCAATTTGAAGAAAGAATCTTGCAGAGAACATCTACTGCATTCATCTCAACATCTGCAACTGCTAAGGCTCTTGATGGATTTTCACTCAGCAGCCTTACCAACGCAGCAATTGCAGCATGTTGCTCCTTCTCAGAACCAGTATTGAGAATCTCCACCAAGGGTTGAACAGCTTGTCGAGCACTTTCTGCATTCCTTATATGGTCAGCAGAAAATAAGCTTTCCAATGCTTTAGCAGCACTGTACCTTGAAGCTCTTCCACCTAACCTTAAAACTGCCACAAGCTGACCAACAGCACCAAATGAAGAGTCATGTCTCCTGACTTCAGCACTGCCAAATAGTATACCTAACAGATCTGTAGCAGCTTCCTCAGTTGCATCTTGAGGGCCAAGTGAAAGATATTTGGTCAGTGCTTCCAAAGCTCCTGATTCTACCATTACAATTTTATTCGACGGACAGTCTTTCGCAAGCTGAGTCAGAAGCCCAAGTGCTAAAAATGGTGCTCCAGGACGATCTGGAATGGGTTTGAGTAGATCAACAAGTGCAGGTATTGCTTTCCTGGAAGTAGCACCAACCCTTATGTCTTCAACTCTGAACAACCTCTCAAGGGCAACTTGTTCAGGATAACGCACTAAACCAAACTCTTCTGACAACTGCAAAAGATCACTTATATCAATATCTGCACAGCCAAGTAGGGAAATGAGCCCACCTGCTGCTCCAGAATTTGCAACAGATAGAAGAGTCCCCCTGCTACCATTACAGACTAGGCTGGCCATCGCCTGTGCAGCAAAATATCTGGTGGGCAAATCCTCTGATCTCAACCAGTTTGCAAGTACTGGTACAGATTTCATAGTTGCATGTGCTCGTATGATGTCTCTGTTTCGAAACAAGATTGCCAACAGCAAAGTAGAAATCCATATGCTACCATCTTCTTTAAACTCAATCTGCATATATTGCACCAAGGACAAAACCAGGTTAGATCATTAGGGCTATAAGCAATATTTAATGTAGTGAACAACACTTTTCTATGATGGATCTCCGTATAAACAAATTCAGAAATGATCCAATGTATCTTGATCTTCTTCCTTATTGAGTGAATACATTAAGCAAAATAACAGAGTTGATTACCTGTGAGTAGGGTGAGAAATCATTTGAGATCCTATCAGTGAGGACTTCCACAGCCCCAGCCTCCATAATCACAATTTTGCACCTTTCATCGTGACAGGCAAGAACAGACAGTAGCCACATAGATAAATTGACACCACTAATTACTCCTGTGCTTGAATAAGACTCATGAATCTTTGTTTCCTCTTTAGTATGCCTATAAATGCCAATAGAATCATTCTCATTATCCCCTGGGCTTCCCAAAGAACTAAGCATTGCAACAAGAGCTTGAATTAGCTGGGTGCGTAAGTTTGATTCACTAAGATCTTCCACAACTCTCTGATGACTAACTTTTGCAACACAAATAAGTAGTGCAGTTCCTCCAGTTTTAACTTTTGATTTCATTGAATTGATCACCCTTTTGGCAATTGATGAAATACATCCATAAGCAGTAGCAACTGTGTCACCCAATACATCAGGCTGATCTCTGCAAAGCCGTGATAATATTTCAATAGCCTTATCCTGCAACAAGGGTGTTGCATCAGCAATGGATAAAACTATCGGGGTAATGCTTTTCGGGAATTCAGCTAAAACTGCCCATGCAGGTTTTATATCTCCAGTAGCACCTTCTGACCTGGATAGAATAGCAAGTGCCTCAAGTGCCTCTGATGTGGCAACAGAATCATGATTAACAGATTCTAGAAAAGAAACTAATGCAAGAACAGTTCCACCACGATTCACACAATCAGTTAAAGCATAATCAATTTGACGAGAATGGAGCAGGCGAGCAATTGCTGCTGCTGCATGGGTCTTTCCAGATACTGTGCCTTCACGCAAAACTCTAGTAGCCGGGAAAATAATATCTTCAGCAACTACTTTCTCTGAAACTTCACTGTCCAAAATGAGATTAGCCAGAGCACATGCTGCTAGTTCTGCAACTTCCAGAACTGAAGAGTTAGCAAGCACAACTAATGGAGATAATATATCTCGAGCAACAGCTGCCACATCCCGGTTCTCTTTAATCGAAAGAAATATTGCCGCAAGGCAACGTGAGGCCTCTGCAAGGATATATACAGATTCAACACTAATCAACTTAATGGCTGGCCAAAGAGTTTTAACAGCAATGCTACTTTCACGCAAGTCCTTCCTGGATTCAAATATTCCAGCTAAAGCTGATGCAGACTTGGCTTGAGTCTCTTCTTTAGTTGAGCTCAATATTTTTATCATTGTCTCAATTGCATCATTAGCAGCACTACCTTCACGTGATATATCATTGAGGGGGACCACGGACAGCATACTTTTTAAAGCATCCAAAACATACACTTTAGATTCAGGTAGATCACTGGTCAATAATGCAGTAAGTTGGCTAATGGTTGCTGTATCAGATTTATGGATCAAATGATTTAAAGTCTTTGCTGCAATTTCTTTTCCGTTTGAACTTCCATTCTTTAGAAGCCACAATAATGCAGGAACAGCATCAGCACTTTCGACACATGCACGTATATCTTCACTGTGGTTGCACAGGTTCCTAAGGATTGATGCTGAATCTTCCTTGGCTTTTGCAGGTCCCGTCTCCAGAATCTGAACAAGTGGAGGTATGCCACCAGCAGCAGTAATAGCCCATTTACTTTCATCATTCTCATTGGAAAGCAGGCAAAGCAGTGCAACTGTACATTCTTGCTGCTGTTCTGATGAAAGCCCAAGAAGTGATATCAACAGCTGAACCCCTTCACGGCCTTGAAGGGCACGCCACAGACTTTCCTCACTATTGCAAAGTGCAAGAAGAGCTCTCATTAGCTCATCCTGAACTTCATTTGTTGCCATTGTGATCAAACCAACAAGCATACGCTTTGCTTCTGAATTGGCAAGTTTAACTGAGAGTACAGAATTCCCATACAAACTCGCAAGGGCCTCTATGGTTCGTTCCTGAACAAGAAACGGTGAACGCGGTTTGAACTGTGAAACCAATGTCTGCTCAATAACCACAGGATCTGATGCTCTATTAGATTCTGCTGTACTATCATATATCATCAAAGCTGAAGCCAAAGCCCCTAATGTATCAGAAATTTGGGCAGCTGAAGTGCAAGATTCAAGGCTTTGCCCAAGGCTTGAGATAACATATGACAAACCACCAGAAATATTTGCTAAAGCACACATGGCATTCTCCTGCAACGCTTGGGCATACTCACCCTGCATGAATTCTTTTGAAGGGGCTATTGTAGCATTTATCAATACAGGAATGCCATTGAAGTTAGTTATTTCCCGTCTTGCTTCTTTGCACTGGGCAGAAAGAGATTTAAGAGCACCTGCAGCTTCTGCTCTAACAGAAGCTTCATTTCCAGATCCTAAAAGCTTGAGAAGTTGTTTGGTAGCCTCTGAAGCCAGCACCTTAGAACAGACAGATGGATCTTCCACCATCATACATGCAAGTAGAAAGCACACGTTAGCTTGAGTGCTTGACTGCCCGGTTGTCAGCAACTTCACAAGTATATCCACTGCTCCAGCTTGGAAGGTTGCAGTCCAGAATCCCTCAGTGCTGCTGGATAGGTTCTTTAATGCTCCAGTCAACAAGCTATCAACCAAACTACCAGTCTTGATCCCATTTTGTAGCTGCTCCCAGAGCACTGGCACAACTCCTTCAGTTGAAAATATTTTTGATCCAACATGATCCCTGGCACCACCTTGAGAAACAGCATAAATTGTCTTCGCAGATGCAATTTGCCCTTCTGCTGAGCTGGACCTGAGTAGACCAAGCAATGGTGGAATGCATCCTCCAAGCAAGACTTTCACCCTGAGTTCATTCTCCTTGCAGAGAGAGCCTAAAACAGTAGCAGCTTGTATCTTAACTCCAACTGAACCTGATCGAAGAAGAGAAACAAGCACTGGAACTGCTTGAGAGTGAGATCCAACAGCACTGAAAGCATTTTCGCGAGTATTGATAAGCTCAAGCAACTGCTTCAACGAATACTCCTTGTCTTGTACAGATGAGGAACTTTGACGCAGCTGCTCAATGCATTGAGCAACACTTGCCAATGTCCCATCTGCATCCTCCATGCTACTACTACGATCTCTGTAAGAAATATGAGAACCAAAGATAAATGAGTCAGAATTATCCCCTTGTTTTATAATAAACATAGCTTTTATTAACTAAAGAAAATACAAAATAGTGGACAAGGTCCCCCCCCTTCCTCCTCCTCCTCCTCCTCCTACAAACACTTATTAGCCTGCATCTAAAACAAGAAAATACGACTCTGAAGAAAGTAAAACAACATGACATAATTACAAGACAACAGAATTCCAAATATATAGTATGAAAACCAAATCCTATAACCTCAGAGGAAATAATTGATGGAGACACTTAATACTTCAAATTGACAACCTGTTATTGGGTGTCATTTATTCACAGCTTGCAGAAGACACAGATCACTAGTTAAATTCCATCAAACAACTCAAACCCATAAAATTTAAAAAAATAAATAAAAAAAATTGGAAAGATGTCCGACCAAAGGTAACCAAAATGCATCATTGCTTCAAAGTGACAAAGTACTGATTCTATCGTAACAGCATTTATGGGAAAACACCCACCAACATAGCGAGCATTTAATGCACTGGAAGGAATATCATGTGTAGGAAGTATCGAGAAAAACTACCTATAACATTGTCAATCTTCCTGCGTACAAAATCCAACATTTGCATGTTCTTTCTCCTGTGATGGAGATAAGAACTTCTAAAGTATGATTATGATATGAAAAAAGTGGTTCTTAAAACAGTATTAATTCCGTCATAATTTGAGACAGAAGATGTGGTTCTTAATTGATAAACTAAACAAAGATCAAGTTTTGCTAGAATGGAGAGACAGTGTGTAGAAGAGTAGACAAGCCCCATTAAAAAAAGCAAGCAACCAGATCCCCGGCTTCGTTTGCATGAAATCATTTTGGACCCTTAGGATTAGACACAGAAATAAACTGTCATTAATGGAAGTGCTATCTCCTAAGGGAGACCGGTACAAGTATTTCTCCATCCTGCCACAAGCAAACACTAGCTCACAGAAAGCAGCAAAATACTCGCTAGCATAACCTACTAGAACCTTAATGATTACCAAGTGGCAAAAATGTCCCAGATGCAAACAAATTCCTTTTACCAACTTGGCCAAATAATTTGCAGAAAGAAATTTTAACCGACCTTGAACCCATCTTTGAAAGAGAATGTGGTGTTGGAGGCTCTGAATCTTGAACTTTTGCATCACCATTCCTTTCCTGAAATCACAAGAACGAAAGCAATGAGAGAATAATCCATTACGCGCTTTTGTATCTAAAACATGAAATCTCACCCTCTCTCTCCCCCCCCCCCCCTCGGTTTCATTTTTCTCAATATCATTCTTTCTTTTCTTCTTAACTTGGGATCATTGTGAGTTGCTTTTCAATATCCACTCTCAACCAATATTTTGGGTGGGAAACAGACTTCTTGGGATCGGTTATGAATCCAATTCCAATTTAAATTTTCCCAAGCTCCCAGAAACGCATTCCCGAATCACTTAAAATTCAGTGCTACTAGATATTCAGTCTGCTAGACTATAGAGTAATAATGCATACCAAACACTGTGCAGCAGAATGAGGCATATAGATTGGACAATGAAACAACAAGATGGAAAATGGCACCCAACCCAATATTCATAAAAGAAAGAAACCAACATAAGAAATAGAAATGAAACAGAAACGACATAAGAGGCGGGTACGGGTACGGGTACCAGATCATTAGTGGAAAGGGTGCTGCCATTGGTGGCAGCGTACCTCCATCCCATTGTGGTTGACATTCCAGCTTTGCTGCTACTGTTCAAGATTCCTTCGGAAAAAGGAGTGAAGAGAAGAGACCAGCTTGGCCTTCTCCAGATCTACCTCACCTCACAGCCTCCTGCCACGCAAACACAACGAATCCAGATCAGATAACAAATCTAACAATTATACTACAAATTGAAGCATGATTGAGTGAGTGAGCTAGTGAAGCTGAATTGACTTGTTCCTCACGTGCATTTCTTGTTTCTGCAGAAGAAAGGAACAGATCAACATACAATTGCTCTCTCACAGGAAGGAGGATTCGGACGAGATCGAATCAAGTCCGGAGCTTTCAGTGGGGAGTCAAAGCGCAACACTAACAAATGCAAACCCAAATGTGCAAATGTGCAAATGTGCAAACGTGCAATTGAGAGAGAGATGGAGGAGGTGAGACCTTGAGAGAGTGAGAGATGCAGAAGCTGTTTGGTGCATCAATTCGATTGAACTGGCAATTGGGTTTCGTAAAAGACAAGGGAATTGAAGAGCAACAACACCACAACTACAAGTCTACAAGCAACAAATCAAAAGGATAGAGATTTATATAATTTTCCTTTTTCTTTTTTAGTTTCCTTTTTGTCTGTTGGACGAGTTTTACGTTTACATTAGACACTGTGAAGAAGCGCGAGAGAGAGAATGACAGACGGCTGCACCGTCGCAGCCTAATAAGACCACCGACAGTCAGTTTCAAGCGTGAAACGCTTCCATGGCTTGGCTTCGGCTTTCCTTTCAGCTCTATAGTTGACCGGCAAGTAGCAAATCACATTGTGAAAGTACAAATTGAGCTTGTGAAAGTATTAGGCCCGTTCGGTAATGTTTTGCAAAACGATTTTCAAAGAATTGTTTTGTAAAATGAAAACGATAAACAGGATTTTTTATGGTTATGATTTGAGAATGCATCTGGTTGTTTTAACTCGAGAATGATTTTTGAGAATGAAAACATTAAAGCGCGTTTTGGTACAAATATGTAAAATGTCAAAAAATTATATATAAATTTGTGCTTGGTAATGGTGGCAATGGTGGTAGAGATACCAGTTGAGATGGGAGTGGTGTTTGTAGCAAGGTTAATGGGGTGGAGATGGTGGAGGTGGTGGTGGCAATGGTTAGAGAAATGGGGTTGAGAATGTGGTGATGGTGGTGGTTGCGATGGTGGTGAGAGGGCGGTGAGAGGAGGTGATGATGGTGATGTGATAAAACTTTTTGGGTCCAACATGGTCCACTACTAACATCACTAAAATTGTCTCAACTTAACCACTTATTCTAGTTGTTGGATTTTACCACAAAAAGGCATTGGTGATATTGGGGGAGAAATAACAAATATAAGTTGTATTGTATTTTGTTATATACTCGATGTGAGACTCTATTCTCAACATGATGGTGGCAGTGGTGGTGGCTAAACAGTGAGACGGTGGAGGTGATGATGACCATGGTGGTGAGTGATGTTGGTGGATAATATAGTGGTGGTGGTGGTGACGGTGGCGGTGGTTGTGGCTAGAACGGTGAAACGGTGGAGGTGATGATGACCATGGTGGTGAGTGATGTTGGTGGATTATATAGTGTGGTGGTGGTGATGGTGGCGGCAGTAGAGTTGCAAGTGACGGTGGTCACGCGCGAGACGGTGGCAATGGCGTAGGTTGTGGCCATGGTGAGATGGTGGAGGTGGTGGTGGCCATGGTGGCGAGGGTAGTGGCAGTGCAGAATATGTTGATGGTGTTGGTGGGAGGTGGTTATGTCAAAGATGGTTGCGGCGGTGGTGATCGTGATGGTGAAGGTAGTGGTGACATACATGATTTTTTTTTTAAATTAAACTCGAACTTTATTTTATAATGGTTTTTTTAGTAGAGTGATAGCATTAGTGGATAAATAGCTATTGTTAGGGGAAAGAGAATCGTTGGGCATCAAACCCTCACTAGAGCGTAAAGACATGATTGATTTCCACAATTGCAGTAAAACTCCATATGGATAATGTATATTTTATATGCTATTATTTTGGAAACTATTACGGAAAAAACTGAAAAAAAATATCAATTTGATTTTCTACAAAACTTAAGTTAAATATTGTTTTCTAAATTTATTTTCATAAAAATGTCTAATGAACGCATTTTCACACGTTTTTATATCTGCAAACAAAAAAATTGTTATGCAAAACGTTGACGAATAATTTTGCCAATTTCTATAGTTTTTCATTTCGAAAACAGAAACCTGTACAATTTGGCAGAGGACATAATGTTTTTTTTTTTTGGTAAACGAGTACATAATGTTTGGGTGATAATACAAAATTATAAAATTGGGCTAAATAGTTTAAAGCCGAGCCGAAGCACATCAGTCTCGCTTGATGTGATACTCTTTCTCTTTCTAAGTTGGCTGGAATTATTATGGCAACTTAATATTTATCAATAAAAGGCAATTACTAGTGGCATACACAAGTACTATACACCTAATAAGATTAGGGAATCATGCAACTATAACTAATTATTATTCAACCTTTCCTAATTTTTTTATTTTTTTTATTTTTGTAAGTGAAAGGTTTTATATTTGATTCTCGTCAAATAAGTGGACGAGTGTGTTAAACCTCACAATAGGTAAGCCATAATAATGTGATTCAAAATCGCCTTTAGCGATAATCGAACATAAAACATCTCGCTTACAAGTAAAAAGGAATACTACTAGACCAGAGTACTAAGTGCCAACATCACTAGACCTTCTATTTTTTTTTTTTTTTAACATACGATATTATCTACATTAAGGTGAGGGAGTGTGTTAAGCATCACAATGAACTAACAATAATATGGTTCTTATTCGCCTTTGGCAAGAATCGAACCTAAAATCTCTCACTTACAAATAAAGAGGGCACTATACCGTAGTACTAAGCGGCCATTAAACTTTCTTTTAGTTATAAAAAGTTCCATACCAACTTGGACCAATTATATACAGTATTTTACAAGAGGAAAATTTCGCATTAAAAGTCCAGATTTCTAATTTATCCTCCAAAATACCCCATTTTACTATGCTTTTTGTCAGGCTTGATTTTAGGGTACACACTCTTATTAAGTTTTGTTCATTGATGTTTTTCAATTCATTTAATCCAACAGCCGAAAATCAAAAAAATGTATGACAAGTAAAAATAAGTGTGTGAATAACATCATCATAGTTTTATTGTTCCGGTCAGCACCTGGAAAGTCAGGACTTAAAAACTAATTGGTCAGTCATTAAGGAAGGATACAGCAGCACTTTGTGTGATTCCAAAGTGAAAGCTTTTTTGTTGGGTAAATTCCAAAGTGAAAGCTTGGTGTTTTCTTTGGCAAACCAAATAATTGAAAGTTAATTTTCATTTGTCAAATAGTTCCTCTTGTTTGTTGGCATTTTATGTAGGACCTGTGAAAAGGGATTGAGACTGAGCAGCCGGGCTGCCAAAATTTCGACAAGGATGTAAATCAAAGCTGCAATATATGTCATGTTTTGTGGGTGAAGATGAGTACTAAACATTTCCTAATAGGTCTTGTACTGATCGGATTAGAGAGTTTGGGCATAGTGTTATTTTGTCTCTACTACCGGCTTAAGTTCGACTCATGTGTGGGTGAGACGAATAAAATGGATATATATCGTATGTTCGATATTTAGTTATAACTAGCACATTGACAATGAAGTATTTTGTTGCCGCATTTTGTATAAATGCTAACTTTTATATAAATATATATTATTGTGGTTTGTAGAAAATGGGTGATATGTTATAAAATCTTTTTTTTATTTAAGTTACAAAAGTGGAAAATTAGAAGACCCAATATTATTCAGATTATGACTGATATTGATCACTCAAGATTGGTGATGAGATAAGAAATCGAATAATCATATTCCAGTCATAAGCCATGACCTCTAACGTCTAAGGCCCTTAATGGCACCACCGATGCTTGGCTACTTAAGGATAAATAGAAATTTCTACTCAAAATTCTTCGTATTCAAATTATAGAGGTTTGTGTTTGATCAGAATCATTCATATTATGAATCATTATGTAAAGATCATATTTGCCAAAAATGAATTAAAACTAAGGTCGTTTAGTCAATCTATTACAACAAATACATAGACGGTTCATAATACTTTTATCAGTTCCGTTCATCTGTTTTTATACAGTTCAATGACCAAAAGACTTTAGTTTTAAGTGATTTTTTACAGAGGCGATCTTTATAGAGTGATTTATAATGTGAATAGTTCTAATCAAATTCTATGAATCGACAAAGAACGGTTTTGAATATGAACTTCTACTTAACCTTTGAATACCCAAGTATTATTCTAATGGCATCCCTTATCAAATCTTCCAAGTCAAAGAAACAAATTGATTTGATCGGAGGGGTAACATGGTTCAAGCCCTTCAATCACAATACACCGAATGTACCTCAACAAGTCATTGTCGTGCTTAACCCCTACCGATACAAATCTAACTTAACCATGAGAAGTACCAAGTAACAACTCCTCTACCATGACAATCTAAGCTCTTGAACTCTCATTCATCTGCTAAATCTAACTTAAAGCACTGGTATGACAAGTCTTTCAAAAAAAAAAAAAAAAAACACTGGTATGACAATGTCTAACTTGCCTATTCCTTTTACAACGTAATTTACTCTTCTAGCCTGAAATCATTTTCAACGAAAAGGAATTAAAAATACAAATCAATCCTTTTACAACGTAATTTACTCTTCTAGCCTGAAATCATTTTCAACGAAAAGGAATTAAAAATACAAATCAAAACAACACTTAGTTGAGAAGTAAATATTTTTGTGTTGATATGTTGTGTTGTATGCAAGGTATTAAATATCGGTAATATCGGAAATATCGGTAGTCCAAAAACACGGAAATATCGATGGAAATATCGGGATAATATCGATATCGATAAAAATTATATGGAAACCACGGAAATTGTAAGAAAAACTTGGAAATTTTTATTGAAACTTTGCAGGATGTTTATTTAGTCAATTATCTATTAGTTTATCACAAAAAATTAGAAGGAAATGCATTGCATGATGGATTTAACATTATCAAGTTGATTATATAGCGAGCTGACAAACATTGTGAGTGTAGAAAATATGTAGTAATTAATGAAAGAAGTTTAAACACATCATAATCATTTATATATAATGAATTAGTTGGTAAAAGTAATGTAAAGGCTGTAAAAGTAAGCATATTTTTTGGTTCTTTTCTTACAAAATTTTTGGTCTTCACGTGTTTTGGTTCCTCTCTTACAGAATATTTGGTCTTCACGTGGAGAATATTTGGTCTTCTCTAACAGAATATTTTTTTGTTTTTCTCTAACAGACATACAAAAAATCGTACACACGCAAACACACACAAACACACAGAAAAAACCGTACACACACACACACACACACACAAAACCATGTGCCAAAACCATGGTTTCATACAAAACCATGTGTGACCATGTGCCACAGACGCGCAGGCACGCACGCACGCAGTCTCTCAATCATTCCACTCCACACACACCCACCCGCCCGCCCTCTCCTTCTTTCTTCTTCTCCACTCCCCATTACTGCCCAGGATCCCTTCTTCCCCCCACCTTTCTCTCCCGATTCCCAGGTTCCCATCCCCCCCCATCCCAAAACACCTCGGACGGCGTCCATTGTTGTTGCCCAGATTCTTGTTCCCCCGTCCTTGCACCCCGGCTGTTGCCCAGATTCCCCCCCAGATTCTTCTTCCCCTGCCCCCCCTCTCCAGATTCTTCCTTCCCCTCGGATTCTTCCACCCCCTGCGTTCACGTCACCCTTCCCCCCCTTCCTTTCCCCCGCGCCGCTGCTCACGTCCCCTTCCCAAAACACCTTCCTAAAACGCGTTCCTCTGCTCGAAGCCCCTTCTCGCCCCCCCCAACACACACAGCTCCCCTGTTTCCTCTGCTCGAAGCCCCTTCTCGCCCCCCCTAACACACACAGCTCCCCTGTTCTTCCCCCCACTTCTGTGTTCCCTTCTCCTTTCAAAATATCGCGATAATTTCGAAAATATCGCGATATTATCGATATTATCGATAATATCGTGATATTTTGACGAAAACCAGTTGGATAGTGATTAAAATATCAGTACCATGAAAAACCGATAATATCGGCGATATTTCGCCGATATTATCGGCATTTTGTTCCTTGGTTGTATGTTTGTGTGAGTGAGGTGGGGCCCTGTGGTGACGACCATGGGCCATGTTCTTTTCATTTTTAATGTAGTAAAGATTTCATGTGAGTTTGATTTCGCAACCAATTACGATTACAATTGAAAACTCATACAAACAATTAATTAATTAATAATTTAATAATTTAATAGTGTAACTACACCACACCATCTTCGCTGTCAGATGTGGATGTTTCTTCTTTCATGTCATGTGTGATGCTGCATTGCAGGCTGCACCTAAGTTAGGAAGAATGTGCCACATGCATGTTTTTAATTGGGTTTATATTACAAAAGGTCATTGAAATTGATCTACATCATCAAGATGGTTCTTGAAATTGAAAATCAATCAATGTAGCCCCTGAAAATAGGTGTCGCAAATCAATGTGATCATTCCGTCACAATTCCGTCAAAACTTCTGTTACATGCTAACGGGGCACATAAATGAGGCCCACAAGATTTAAGAGTTTTTATTACAAATGGTCATTAAAATTGACTCAC
The DNA here is from genome assembly GCA_024362995.1 of Heteromeles arbutifolia. NCBI lineage: Eukaryota > Viridiplantae > Streptophyta > Magnoliopsida > Rosales > Rosaceae > Heteromeles > Heteromeles arbutifolia. Next base: position 8,874,082 of record JANCRC010000015.1, read on the forward strand.
ACCATCAAGATAGTCCCTGAAATTGACCCACCATCAAGATGGTCCCTGAACTTGAAAATCAATCAACGTAGTCCCTGAAAATAGGTATTGCAAATCAATGTGTCATCCCGTTACAACTCTGTCAAAAATTTTTGTCATCTGTTGATGTGGGTTTAATAATTAATTAAAAAAGTTGTCAAAAAACTTCTTTGCACAATGAAATTATCTCAAGGCAGAGCTCGTCATTCTCTGTGTCACCAAGATCATTGGGGGAGCGTCTAACAAGCTTTCCAAGGTTAAGGTTGTGAGGTTGTCGATCGCCCAAATATTGATCGCAGAGTCACAAAATTCGTCACCAATCCAAGTTGTCATCAAAGGTAGTCTCGATCCTGCGGTTACGATAAGCAAGTCTATTAGTACACAACACTCGTTTATAAAAGGCGAATAACTGACTTTACTGATGAGCGTGAGAGCGATGCGCTTTGTCTTTTGGTTTTGAACTTCTACGAGCTTTTAAGTCGGAACTCAAAGCTAGTGCATTAAGCAAGCTTGTTTGTTGTAAGGCTATTAGATTAGAGAATTCCCTTTTTTTTGCTAGCAACGTGATCGATGTAGATTCTTCCTCTCCAGAGCCCCGGCCAGTCTTGACTGAAAAGCTTTCAGACCGCAAGTTATACTAGCAACTTGATGTGTCATGTCCATTCTCGTTACACATATGATATGGTACCTCTTTATCCTAAGATCTCTTTTGCTACTGGTGCAATCACCTCTCATGAGGTTGAAGCTGAGCCAAAATATGTCCCACTAACCTGGCGGGTGAAATGTCTAGGGTGACATGTGCATTCCGAAATATTTCCATTAGGTGGTGCTCTGAAGTTAAAAGAAGACCTAAGATCCAATTCGATGAAAGGTGTGAAAATGAGTGTCTTAAGAAATTTATTTTTTTTATTTTTTCTAAAGAAGAGAAGACAAGGGCTACCATAGATGAAGGTAGAAGAGTATGGGTTGGGATCAGAGGTGATTGTAGAACCAAGTTATTAATTATTAAATTATTAGACATATTTCTAATTTATTTTTTATTTAGTTAGACTTGTGGGCCCATTTATGTTCCACATCAGTACACAACAAAATTTTTGACATAATTACTATAGAATGACCACATTGATTTGAGATATCTATTTTCAAGAACTACATTGATCGATTTTCAATTTTAGGGACTATTTTGATGGTGTGGGTCAATTTCAAGGACCATCTTGATGGTGTGTGTCAATTTTAAGGACCATCTTGATGGTATGAGTTAATTTCAGGAACCATCTGTGATTAAAAAAAAAGGACTTGTGGGACCCATTTATGTACCACATCAGCACATAACAGAATTGTGGCGGAACGACCACATTGATTTGTGACACCAATTTTCAGGAACTATATTGATCGATTCTCAATTTCAGAGACCATCTTAATGGTGTGGGTCAATTTGAGGGACCATTTGTGATAAAAACCATTTTTAGTTCATGCATCTTTCTTTTTAAATAAAAATTGAAAAGAAAGGTATAATTCAATGTTCTTGTTGTGGGGAACAAATTTCACACAAACGTAGAATTATTATGAGGTCCATACAATACAAAATGAACACACACATAAGGCCTTGTCTCATTGTTGTGGTGTGAGCCAAAGGTTCTTCAATACATAAGTTCGTCTTAACAGTAGGAAAATGAATATCAAGCTATGAGTTTCTTGGCTAACGAATAATACCTGTCACTGTGTATGAGCATGCCTTTATATAAGAGCTGGACATGGGCTTGAAAATGATTTATAAAGGCACGCATGGCGCTCCCTAAGCGGTTAGTTTGAACCCCATGCGGTTCTGCCCTTTTAGCCACAAAGGTTGGCTAAGGGAAACATGAAAAGCGGCCTAGTTAGGAGTTTCTTTTAGGAGTGTGTTTGATGCACGAGAATGAATCCATGGGAAATAATTTTCCATGCCCCTTCTTAAGAATGGAAAATATATTTTCTTATTACCATGTTTAGTAAAGATGAGAAAGTAAATATGAAAAAAGAGACATATTTCAAATTTACCAAACATGGGAAAGGAAATGATTTCTCATATACCTAATGCAACTTTAACAACATCGACAATCATGACCTTGTCTAGGCCATGAGTGTAAGAATTATTGTTTCTTGAAGATTCTACTAGATCTTGCCTTGTCAGGCCCTTCTGAACTAATGAAACCTTTCTTGGACCTCAATTGCTCTACTCAGCCTGCCAACTATGCTTAGAAAGGGTGATCCAACGTATCATTTTACGTGAGGCATAAAGCGCACATTGCCTAGTAGAGGTGCCACCTTTGTTGATGTGATTCACGAAGAGGCATCCCCTCTTGCATTTAACTCTCAACCCACACGCCACTTAGTAATAACGATCTAATGATATTCTTTTTCACTTGTGAGTAAGAAATTTTATGTTCGATTCTCACCAAAAGCAAATTTGAAACCAACAAGTGACGTCCTCTCTAGGACCAATGTATTTTGGTTACCACACGTAATAATCCTTTTATGAATTATAAGGCAAGAAAAAAATGGGATAGTTTGTAATATTCTCCTATTATAAACAATTGGAGAAAAAAAAAACAATGCTCAACTATAAATCTTTAGTGTTTCTTTGACATTTGCATTTAGTTTAATTTAAGCTTCCTCAAAAGTCACAATGAGTTCCTTTATTTATTTATTCTATTTTTTTTATTCATAAAAATTGGGATATAGTGGTCCTTTCATAAATTGTACTAGATGCAATGTGTGTGATTTAAAATTATAAAAAAACTAAATTTAATTAATGTTAATTTATGTATAAAAAATTAGTGAAATGGGGAAGTTAGAAAAAGTGAAAAAAAGAGAGTAGAGGTGTGCATAGAAGAGACGGAAAGAGTTTAAGAGCTCGTGTGGATGTGCTTGTAAAATGACTGAAAGTGCTTTTGATAAAAAAGTTTTTGGAACCAATATTTAGTAAAAATGTAAGTAAATTCTGAAAAAACACTTAAAGTGCTTTCTGGAAGAAACACATAACTGGTGCTTCTTGCATAAAGCACTTCAAGTGCTTTTGAAACCCAAAAACATTTTCTCTAAAAGCGCTTTCAGTCATTGTAAAAGCACATTCAAACGAGCCCTAAGACATTGATAGGGTGATATGGTGCATGGTTCTAAAAGATGCTAGGCGCTAGTCGGGCGACATGCTGGGACCTAGCCCCTAAGCATCTAGGCAAGGCGTAGATGGATTTAAATAAATTTACTTGGGTAAATTACATAAAACTACCTCAACTATGTGTCAAACTACAATCTCATACCTCATGTTTTAAAAATGACAATGTCATACCTCATCTTACAAATTTGTTGCAATGTCATGCATCCGTCAATTTGTCTGTTAATTTTTCTGTTAAATGCTGACATGAATTGAGGCGGAGCCTGTCACAGCCTGTCCCAGAATTATTTTATCGAGGACGTGAAATGACGGGATTGCCTTAAAGGTTGCTAAGGTGTGTGACATTTATATTTGGTTTTTATGTCATATCCCTAAGTTTTGGAAAATAATTGGAACTTATTGTGTTTTATTATTTTTGTGTGGTTAGGATTGTAGAGGACCACACACACCTAACCTACCCTCACTATCTCTCCCCCGTGCACACTCTCTCTCTCTCCCCTCTCGGTTTATCCTTCCCGTGTACTGTTCATGTACGGACGAGATGTGAACGTGACCATTTCTTCACAGATCGACGTCCAAAAGGTAAGGTTCTTGATCTTTACAACCTTCTGAGTATTTTGGTACCAATTTTGGAACTTGTAACCCTCGAATTAGGCGAGAAACCCTAACCCCAAAAATGTGCACTGTTCATGCACACGTAAAACCTTGCATTTCAGGGAATTTCAAGCTCACAGTGAGCTTAAGGAGGTCCTCACGAGCCACGGGGTACTTCGTTGGTAGAGTTTGGACGTCGGAGGACTAAGATCGAAGGTTTTTAAAGTTTGCCGAGCTATCGAGCTTTCTCAGGTAAAATCTAGTGGTTTTCAAGCCTTGAAACTTGTTTAGATGTGTTCTACATGCTTAGAGCTTCATTTTGGTACCAATTTCATGAAAAATGGTTGAAAAATGAGTGAGAAACCATAGTTGGAAAAATTACCCAGAAACCGGCGAAGTCACCGGCGGCCGGTGAGTCGCCGAAGAAGAAGACGGAATATTCCTGACGCCGTTAGTTAAGTTTAACAGCTGCCGTTAGAAGTTGACGGAATATTCCTGACGTCGTTTGAAATTTCGTCCGCATGCTTGGCACGTGACCGCGCGTGGGGGCACGTGGGTCCGTGCCATTCCTGGTGCGTGGGGGCGCGTGGTAAGTCCAAAAATAATTTTAAAAATATGGGGATGTTTGTGAGGTTGTGTAGGTCACGTTGGTATATTCAAACACCCTAATTGAGCATCGTACGAGAAGTTATTTTGGATTGTTGGTTATGTGCTCTAAATAACATTATTATAGTTGTTTCGCATATAGGTGAGACCTATCCCGAGGACGAGCGCAATCAAAGGCGTCATATGGGTTACGACCCTTCGACATACCAGTGAGTGGGCAGTTGTTTTCATTATATACCTATATACTTACTGATTTTCCCAGAAATCGAATTTAATTGAAAGTATGTTTTAAAATGCCATGCATAGAATTGATATGAAATATATGAATGGATATATGATGCATATGTGTGAAATGATGCGGTGGACGCACAGGTAAGTATCAGGTGAGTTATATTGTGTCGATGATGTGATTTGTGTTGAGAGCTCATAACCTACACCACCGGTGTTAGTGCTTATGTTGATATTCACCTCCCGCACCGCACGCTCCCTTGGATCCAAGTAGGTGTAAGTCATGTCGTACAGACCACTTCTGTGGTTCCGACTCGTAGGTGACCTGCGATACGTCGCACAGTTGTTTGATGAGAATTGCACTAGAGCGTATTATTACACCAAGTCCTGTCGTACAGACAACTTTTGTGGTTCCGACTCGTGTTCAGGCATAGGTATTGAGCTATATGATTATCCGTACAGGACCACTGCTGGATCTCCGGCTGATTTATTATTCTACCTGATATATTTGCGTAGCTTCATTATGTTTTGATTCATATGGCATGGCATACTTTCATATGATTGATTTTGAACTATGATTTGAGAATATGTTGAGATGCATATGTTATATGCTATTTTCTGGGAAAGTATACAGGTTTTACAGTGAGGGGTTATATATGTTGATAAAGGAAATGTTTTGAAAACTTTGTTTTACTGACCCACTCAACTTTGTTTTACGCCCCTCCAGGTTATAGCTAGGAGTGCTTGGTGGCTCACAAGGATTCCCACGGTTGTTCTGACAGACTTCACACATGTAGGACTCACCCTCGGGTGTTGTAATTTCGTAATTGTCCTACTTGACTGCATTTAGAATCTTATGCTCTGATTGTGTGTATTTCACACTTAAATTCTCGCTAGCATGTCATTTGGATAGTACTGCTAGTATTTGGCTTTTAGTCATTCATAATTCTCTTATCTTATCGCTTCCGCAATTGCGTTATGGTTACATCACGTTAGTGATGGCCAGCACGCCCTGATTTCCAGGTCGGGGTGTGTCAGTTTAGTATCAGAGATTAGGTTTGCAGTCCTATATAAATTGTGAATTTTCTAATTATCTTTGGTGTCTTCTGTCAGAACTATGCCGCCTCGTAGGGATCCACGTTCTTCTTCTGAGCCCAGTTTCCCCAATGTAGCTCAGTCAGGGGAAGCCATAGCCCATGCCTTCCAGACTTCATTTCGTCCTCCTCAGAGAACACCCCTGGAGACCGTTCATAATCTGAAGTTGGATCATTTCATTGGTAATGAAGGTCATGAAGGGGCAGAAAAGTGGTTAGACCGTATTGAGAAGACCTACCTGGTGATGCAGAGTTAGGGGAATCTTCCTACTAGTAGATGGGTCGAGACTACTACGTGGTTTCTAGGAAAAGAACCTGCAGGTTGGTGGGAAAATGAGACTAAATTTATGACACCTGAAGCAGCAGCTGATTACGAAACATTTAAAGAGACATTTAAGAGAAGATTCATTCCTCCAGAGTATATTGATCGAAAGAAGCAAGAGTTCACTCAACTGAAGTAAAAGAAAATGTCGGCGAATGAGTACTATAGGAAGTTTACAAACTTATCTCGCTATGATCCAGAAGTGGTTGTTAATCAGGTGGAAATGCTTCGTCGCTTTAAGTTGGGAACAAAGAAGAAATGGCGGACACTTGCCAGTGCTATTTCTTGCACCACTTATCATGAGTTTTCTGAGATTTTGGTTCGGATTGAAGACTCCGAAAACTTGCCTAGTGAAAGTGAAGAAGAGGAAGATAAGAATGGTGATAATCAGAGAAGAGATGATAGGGGTAAAGGTACCTTGACTTCGGGACCCTGTAAGACCCAGAGTTTCAAGAAAAGTGGAGCGAGCTCGAGTTCTTCTAGTGGAAGATTTAGTGCCACATGCCCTAGGAGAGGTGGAAGATTTACTGGTGGACCCAGGTTTCAGAGGCAGAGGGATTTTGGTGATGCTGGTGGTTCAGGCCCTCCCTTATGCCGCCGTTGTAATTCCATACATTATGGGGAGTGCATGAGAGGTAGCGGTGCTTGCTACACATGTGGACAGACAAGACATAGAGCTGCACAGTGTCCCCAGAGTCAGCAGAGGCCTCAGCGGTCTGTTATGCCTCATCTAGCGCCGATTCAGCAGAATCCTTAAACATGTAGTTATGGTCAAATGAGTCAGGGTGTTGCTGCTTACCACTACCAGGGTGATGCTGCTCCCTATGCTTCAGGACAATATCAGTATTCCCAGGATCCTTATTTTCAGAGTGGGTATTCCCAAAATCCTAGGGGTTATCTTTCTTATCCTTCTATGCCAACTAGCGGATCTCAGTGGTATCAGGGAGGTCAGTTCTAGCAGGGAAAGGTTGCTGCTAGCAGTGCAAGACTATCTAGGCAGTCTAGCCAGACAGGACAAGGACGTAATTCTTAGAGGCGAGGTAATCAAAGTAATAGAGGTCGTGGAGGAAGACAACAAACCCAGGGACGTGTTAACAACATCTCACTGCAAGATGCTCAGAACCATTCGGAATTGATTATGGGTACATTAAACATCCTTGGTCACTTTGCTAGAGTTTTGATTGATTGTGGTGCAACGCACTCTGTGATTTCTCATACATTTGCTCAAATGACACAACCTCATCCCACACCTCTAGGATTTGATTTAGAGTTTGCTATGCCTAAAGGGGACATATGTCATGTTGATAGTGTTTATCCAGGGTGTCCAGTGATGATAGATGATCTAGCTATGCCAGCTAATCTTATCCCGTTAGATATTGTGGATTTTGATGTGATTTTAGGGGCAGATTGGTTGCATTATAATCGTACCCATATAGATTGTTACAGGAAATCAGTCACTTATCATCGTCCTGAACTACCTGAGGTTATGTTTGTGGGTGAGAGAAGTGGGGTGAGGCATAGTGTTATTTCTGCCATGAGGGCAAAGAAGTTGTTATCGAAAGGTTGTCAGGGATACTTAGCACATGTGGTGTTAAATGATGTTACTCCTAGTAGCGTGGAGGAAGTTGGAGTAGTCAGGCATTATCCTGATGTATTTCCTGACGATTTACCTGGATTGCCGCTAGACAGAGATGTGAAGTTTTCTATTGATTTGCTTCCAGGTACGGACCCTATATCTTTGACTCCATATAGAATTGCTCCGGCTGAATTGAAAGAGTTGAAAATTCAGTTGCAGGAATTAATTGATAAAGGTTTTATTCAACCTAGTACTTCACCTTGGGGAGCCCTAGTATTGTTTGTGAGAAAGAAAGATGGAACTCTGAGATTATGTATTGATTACAGGCAGCTGAATCGGGTAACGATTAAAAATCGTTATCCGTTGCCTCGTATTGATGATTTGTTTGATCAGCTTAAAGGTGCATGTGTATTTTCTAAGATTGATTTGAGATCGGGCTACTATCAGTTGAAGATTAAAGATGAGGATGTCCCTAAAACGGCTTTTAGGACCCGTTATGGACATTATGAGTTTTTGGTGATGCCATTTGGATTGACTAATGCACCAGCGGCTTTTATGAGGTTGATGAATGATGTATTCCAGCAATATCTTGATAGGTTTGTCATTGTTTTCATTGATAATATTCTGGTATATTCTAAATCGAAAAATGAGCATATTCGACATCTTCATTTCGTGTTAGAGAAATTGAGGGAGCATCGTTTGTATGCCAAATTTAGTAAATGCCAGCTTTCGTTGAATCAAGTGGCATTTTTGGGGCATGTTGTATCGGCACAAGGAATCCAAGTAGACCCTCAAAAGATTGCAGCAGTGGAGAATTGGGAGCAACCACGAACCGTCACTGAGGTACGGAGTTTCCTTGGTCTAGCAGGGTACTATCGACGATTCGTTCAAGATTTTTTTGTGATTGCTTTACCACTAATGAGGTTAACCAGGAAGGATGTTAAGTTCGAGTGGGATGAGAATTGTGAGCAGAGTTTCCAGCGGTTGAAGCATTGCCTCACTCATGCACCTGTATTGGTACTTCCTGATGATAGTGGCAATTTTGAGATTTACAGTGATGCTTCATTGAATAGTTTGGGATGTGTTTTGATGCAGCATAATAGAGTGATTGCCTATGCTTCTCGGCAATTGAATATTCATGAAAGTAATTATCCTACTCACGACCTTGAGTTGGCAGTTATTGTCTTTGCTTTGAAGATTTGGAGGCATTATCTCTATGGTGAGAAATGTCAGATCTTCACAGATCATAAGAGTCTTCAATATCTTTTTACTCAGCATGATCTTAACCTTCGTCAGCGAAGATGGTTGGACTTACTAAGTGATTATGACTGCATGATTGAGTATCATCCTGGTCGTGCAAATGTAGTAGCTGATGCACTGAGTAGGAAACCTCAAGGCCGACTTAATGCTTTGTATGCTTGTCGTGTTCCTTTTCTTGCGGATTTGAGGTCTACTGGAGTAAAGTTGGAAATGGAAGATTGAATGGAGGCATTTCTTGCCAGTTTCCAAGTCAGGCCAATGTTGGTTGATCATGTACGTGAAGCTCAGGTGAATGATGAGGAATCTCAGGATATAATTGAGGCTGTTGAGAGAGGTAAGAAGAAAGATTTCAAAATCAGGGAATCAGACGGTATGCTTATGTAAGAGAATAGGATGTATATGCCTAATAATGAGGAATTAAAGAAAGGAATTTTGGATGAAGCACATTGTTCGGCTTATGCCATGCATCCAGGAGGAACTAAGATGTATCATACCATTCGACCATTTTATTATTGGCCGGGTATGAAAAGGGAGATTGCAGAATATGTAAGTAGGTGTATTGTTTGTCAACAGGCTAAAGCAGAAAGGAAAAAGCCATTTGGGTTGATGCAGCCACTTCCCGTTCCTCAGTGGAAGTGGGAAAATATCACTATGGATTTTGTGTATAAGCTTCCACGTACGCAGAATGGTTTTGATGGTGTTTGGGTGGTCGTAGATCAGCTTACCAAGTCAGCGCATTTCATTCCAGTGAGGGAGAAGTATCCTCTGAACAAGTTGGCTAAATTGTTCATTAGGATGATTGTGAAGTATCATGGAGTTCCAGTGACTATCTTGGATTGGAAAGACAGGGTTTTAAGGAATAAGACAGTGATCTTGGTGAAAGTATTGTGGAGGAACCACTCGGTGGAAAAAGCTACTTGGGAGACTGAAGATCGAATGAGAGAGATGTATCCGAGGTTGTTCTATGAGTATTAGTGGTTTGATTGGTTGTGTGAATTTTGAGGACGAAATTCTATAAGGAGGGTAGATTGTCACAGCCCGTCCCAGAATTATTTTATCGAGGACGTGAAATGACGGGATTGCCTTAAAGGTTGCTAAGGTGTGTGACATTTATATTTGGTTTTTATGTCATATCCCTAAGTTTTGGAAAATAATTGGAACTTATTGTGTTTTATTATTTTTGTGTGGTTAGGATTGTAGAGGACCACACACACCTAACCTACCCTCACTCTCTCTCCCCCGTGCACACTCTCTCTCTCTCCCCTCTCGGTTTATCCTTCCCGTGTACTGTTCATGTACGGACGAGATGTGAACGTGACCATTTCTTCACAAATCGACGTCCAAAAGGTAAGGTTCTTGATCCTTACAACCTTCTAAGTATTTTGGTACCAATTTTGGAACTTGTAACCCTTGAATTAGGCGAGAAACCCTAACCCCAAAAATGTGCACTGTTCATGCACACGTAAAACCTTGCATTTCAGGGAATTTCAATCTCACAGTGAGCTTAAGGAGGTCCTCACGAGCCTCGGGGTACTTCGTTGGTAAAGTTTGGACGTCGGAGGACCGAGATCGAAGGTTTTTAACGTTTGCCGAGCTATCGAGCTTTCTCAGGTAAAATCTAGTGGTTTTCAAGCCTTGAAACTTGTTTAGATGTGTTCTACATGCTTAGAGCTTCATTTTGGTATCAATTTCATGAAAAATGGTTGAAAAATGAGTGAGAAACCATAGTTGGAAAAATTACCCAAAAACCGACGAAGTCACCGGCGGCCGGCGAGTTGCCGGAGAAGAAGACAGAATATTCCGTTAGTTTGGACGGAATATTCCTGACGCCGTTAGTTAAGTTTAACGGCTACCGTTAGAAGTTGACGGAATATTCCTGACGCCGTTTGAAATTTCGTCTGCATGCTTGGCACATGACCGCTCGTGGGGGGGCGTGGGTCCGTGCTATTCCTGGCGCGTGGGGGCGCGTGGCAAGTCCAATAATAATTTTAAAAATATGGGGATGTTTGTGAGGTTGTGTAGGTCACGTTGGTATATTCAAACACCCCAATTGAGCATCGTATGAGAAGTTATTTTGGATTGTTGGTTATGTGCTCTAAATAACGTTATTATAGTTGTTTCGCATATAGGTGAGACCTATCCCGAGGATGAGCGCAATCAAAGGCGTCATGGGGGTTACGACCCTTCGACATACCAGTGAGTGAGCAGTTGTTTTCATTATATACTTATATACTTACTGATTTTCCCAGAAATCGAATTTAATTGAAAGTATGTTTTAAAATGCCATGCATAGAATTGATATGAAATATATGAATGGATATATGATGCATATGTGTGAAATGATGCGGTGGACGCACAGGTAAGTATCAGGTGAGTTATATTGTGTCGATGATGTGATTTGTGTTGAGAGCTCATAACCTGCACCACCGGTGTTAGTGCTTATGTTGATATTCACCTCCTGCACCGCACGCTCCCTTGGATCCAAGTAGGTGTAAGTCATGTCGTACAGAACACTTCTGTGGTTCCGACTCGTAGATGACCTGCGATACGTCGCACAGCTGTTTGATGAGAATTGCACTAGAGCGTATTATTACACCAAGTCCTGTTGTGCAGACCACTTTTGTCGTTCCGACTCGTGTACAGGCATAGGTATTGAGCTATATGATTAGCCGTACAGGACCACTGCAGGGTCTCCGGCTGATTTATTATTCTACCTGATATATTTGCGTAGCTTCATTATGTTTTGATGCATATGGCATGGCATACTTTCATATGATTGATTTTGAACTATGATTTGAGAATATGTTGAGATGCATATGTTATATGCTATTTTCTGGGAAAGTATACAGGTTTTACAGTGAGGGGTTACATATGTTGATAAAGGAAATGTTTTGAAAGCTTTGTTTTACTGACCCACTCAACTTTGTTTTACGCCCCTCCAGGTTATAGTTAGGAGTGCTTGGTGGCTCATGAGGATTCCCACGGCTGTTCTGACAGACTTCACACATGTAGGACTCACCCTCGGGTGTTGTAATTTAGTAATTGTCCTACTTGACTGCATTTAGAATCTTATACTCTGATTGTGTGTATTTCACACTTAAATTCTCGCTAGCATGTCATTTGGATAGTACTGCTAGTATTTGGCTTTTAGTCATTCATAATTCTCTTATCTTATTGCTTCCGCATTGCGTTATGGTTACGTCACATTAGTGATGGCCAGGACGCCCTGATTTCCAGGTCGGGGTGTGCCAGAGCCCACTCCCTAGCCAAGTGGATAAAAATATTAATAAATTATTAATAAATTAAAAATAAATTATTTTAATATTTTTATTTAAAAACATGTAGGACCCACCCCTTCTTTCTCTCCCCTCTCTCACATCCGATCTCTCTCTCCCTTTCTCCCCTTCCTTCCCCCTCATCTCTCTGCAACTCCCGCACTCTCTTCCTCCATCTTCACCTCCCTCCCATGGTGCTCCTCCTCCTCCCCCTCCAACACACCCATCACCCTTACCAAATTAATCCTTGTAACCAATTTCAAACATTAGAACCAAAGACCTTTTTCTGGGTTTTCTACCTTCGACCTTCTCTTCAACCGCACCGCCGCCTCCTTCCTTCCACAAGCACAACAACCTATCTCCCTCCTCGTCGCTGCCAAGTCATCAACAATCCGCCTAGCCTTCCTTACAGGGCAAAAACAGAGTCCTCGAATTCCAAGTTCAAGTCGGTACTCTTTGGCAGGGCCGGCCCTAGCCCAGTGCCACAAGGGCAACTGTCCAGGGCCCAAAAATTAAAGGGGCACCAAAGTAATAAAACCCAAATAATTAGGTATAATAAAAAAATTAAAAAAAAATTACTAGAGCCCAATTTCCAAATAGGGGGACGGCCCAAGATTGACAACAAATTAAAGGGGCCCAGGTTTTATGCATTAAAAAAAATTATAAAAAAAGAAGTCATACACTCATAACAGGGACCACTCTCGGTCCCATAAACCCTAATTTCTAACCCTTTTCCCGATTCCCCCACGCACCCCCCTCCATTTGTTCCCCAATCCCCACTAACTTCCAACCTTTTCCCAATTCCCCATCCCCTTTGTTCCCCAATCCTCACCCACTTCCCCTGTGCCTTGCTGCCGTGTGCTGCCCTTGGGCTGGGTGAGTCTGCAAGGTGATGTGAGTGAGCAGCAGCCAGACAGCACAACAGGAGGAGGTCCCTCTCCTCCTTTTTCTCAACGTGACAGCACATCACCATTCATTTGGGTATTGGAATTTGACTACAAGTGCATTCACTCATCACCAACCCTTTTGAGTTTTGAGGTAACTAATTTTTAAAATTTGAATTATCAATTCATAATTTAATATAAAACTTTGCAAGTGACATAGAAATATAATTATATGATAATTGATGTATAGAATTGTTGTTGTGGATGAATTGAATTCTTGATTAATTGAATTATTTGATTTCATTTCAAACTCAATATTTAGGTTCAATTTTATCAATTTGTATATGTTAGACTATGTGTTAGTGTTTTTATAATATATAATATATGTTGGAATGATAATTTTGATAGGAAATTTTTGTTATATCATGTGTAGGTAATTTTTGCAAACAAATTATCAAAGCCATGTCTTTTAGGAAACAACTCTCTGGTGATATGAAAAGGAAAAAAAAAGCAAAGGATAACGAAATTGCCGAAAGTTTAAGAGGATTTCCTAATAAATTTTTCTCTACAAAGAATGAGTTGGTTGAAAATTTGAGAGAAAATGATGTTGTTGGGGAGTCTCATGATCATGAAATTGGTGGTTATGATGGTGGTGATTTAGAAGAAAATGTTGGTGATGAGTCTCAAGACCATAAAAATGGTAGTGATTTAGAGGAAAATGTTGGTGATGAGTCTCAAGATCATGAAAATGGTGGTGATATAGATTTAAATGTTGACGATGATCATATTGGTGTAGAGGAAAATATTGAATCTCCCGAACCTACATTCCATTTAAACATTTATGATCCAAGAATTTGGGATGGTCTTAATGCAGAAATGAGAGCTTTACTTGTAGAAAAAGGACCAATTCGAGAAACTAACCTCACTTATCCTAAGGACAAACTCTCTAGAAAATTTTCCTCACACTACTATGATCGAAAATTACCAACGGGTGAAATTTATGATAGGAAATGGCTCGTGTACTCAAAAGAGTTGGATAAAATCTTTTGCTTTTGTTGTAAATTGTTTAAAACAATTGCCTCAAAAAGTGAGTTAGCAAAAGATGGAATTAGTGATTGGAGACATCTTGGTGTGAAGCTTGATCAACATGAAAAGAGTAAAGAGCATCTCATTAATTCGAGAACTTGGGTTGAGTTGAAAAGTAGATTGACAAAAAATCAGACAATTGACAAAGAATTTCAAATGCGAATCAAGAAAGAGACAAATCATTGGAAACAAGTGATGCTTAGAATTATTGCTTTGTTGTGAAATGTTTAGCCATACGTAATATAGCATTTTGTGGAATAAATGAAAGACCTTATGAAGACTCTAATGGCAACTTCTTAGGTTTACTTGAAATGATTGCGGAGTTTGATCCAATAATGCAAGAGCATTTTCGACTCATTGAGAATAAAGAGATTCACCACCACTGTTTGAGCCATAAAATCCAAAATGAGTTGATAGCTACTTTAGCTTCAAAAGTCAAAACCGCAATCATTAAATAAGTAAAAGAAGCCAAAATTTTTTCTGTCATTCTTGATTGTACTCCTGATGCAAGTCATGTAGAACAGATGACTTTAATTTTGAGATGTGTTGACTTGTCAAGTAGGTCAATACATATAAGGAGTATTTCATCGAGTTTTTAAGTGTGGAAAATACATCAGGACAAGGACTTTTTAATGAGTTGCAAGATGTCCTAAAGTCTCTTGATCTTGATATTGATAATGTGAGGGGACAAGGTTATGATAATGGATCTAACATGAAAGGGAAACACCAAGGTGTCCAGAAAAGATTGTTAGAGATAAATCCCAGAGCCTTTTACATGCCATGTGGTTCTCATTGTCTTAATTTAGTAGTTTGTGATATGGCAAGTTCATGTGTTAAAGCAAAATCTTTTTTTGGAGCATGTCAATGCATATATACGGTGTTTTCCAACTCTACAAAGCGTTGGAATATTTTGCTTGAACATATTGATGGGTTAACTTTGAAGTCATTGTCAACTACTCGATGGGAAAGTCACATTGAAAGTGTTAAAGCAATTAAATCTCAAGTAGCCCAGGTTAGAAATGCTTTGTTTACGTTGGTGGAAATTACTGAGAATCCCCAATTGAGTAGGGATGCCGGATGTTTAGCATCAAGAGAACTTTCCAGTTTTGATTTTGTATTAAGTTTGGTTATTTGGTATGACATTTTGTTGAAGATTAACATGGTGAGCAAAAAATTACAATCTGAAGACGTGTGTCTTGATGTTGCTGTAAAGGCACTGGAGGCACTTGTTATCTTTTTTGAAAACTACAGAGAAACTGGTTTTGCTTCTGCCATGCGTGATGCTAAAGAAATTGCACTTGATTCGGAAATTGAACCTGTTTTTCAAACTAAACGTTATAAACCTAGAAAAAGACATCATGATGAAGTTGATGGTAATGAGAGGGAACAACAGTATGCTGAAGAATCATTTAGAACAGATTATTTTCTTGTTATAGTGGATATTGCTCTTTCTCAAATGAAAAACAGATTTGAACAGTTAAAGGCTTTTGAATCTATTTTTGGCTTCTTGTTTGATGCACCGAAGTTAATTTCATTGGATGATCAACAGCTAAAAGAAAATTGTATGAATCTTGAAGCACATTTGAAACATGGAAATACCATGGATGTAGATGGAGCCGACTTATGTTTCGAATTACAGGTGTTGCAAATGACGTTACCTGAAGAAGCATTTCTCTCTAATAACCCTTGGACATCCATGGAAATAGCAAACTTTGTAAAAGAAACTGACATGTGTCCTAATGTCATGATTGCTTATCGTGTACTGTTGACTGTACCTGTGACCGTGGCATCTGCAGAAAGAAGTTTTTCAAAATTGAAATTATTAAAATCTTACTTGCGGACCACTATGACTCAAGATAGGCTAAATATATTAGCAATCTTATGCATTGAAAAGGATGAGATTGAAGACTTGGAGTATGATGATATAATTGATGATTTTGCTTCAAAAAATGCTAGAAGACAATTTCTTAAAGGTTGAAATTTCAAGGAGCTTTACTAGGAATGGTTGTATATGATTGTATTTTTTATTGTCGGGGTTTAGGTACTATGTCCCCTCCGTTGTATATTTTCTCAAGTAATATAATTTGGGCGTGAGGGCCTAGCCCCCCAGCTTCGACTGGGTTCCAGCCCTCGTTAAATATTATTTTTTTTAAACATATGTTTTCGTAATAAAAAAGGGCACATTTTGAGCTTTCGCACCGGGCACTTAAAAACTCAGGACCAGCCTTGCTCTTTGGACCAGAATTCGGGTTCGAGTTCGGATGGTTGTTCATGTTCAAGTAGAAGGAGAGTAACCTAAAAGCTAAGCGATGCGCTTAGAGCTGGCTGTCGCGCCGGGATTGCTCTTGGCACTGGAGTGCAAGCTCTTAGCGCCTCTTCTAGTTTAAGGTCGCCGATCTGGGTTTATCTCATTTCCAAAAATTAGTCATAGGAATTTGGTAAGAAAACAGTCTTCGAGTTTCATATTGGTTTCGATTCGTTTATACCTATTTGATTACTGGAAAAATGCAGGTGAAGAAAGTGAATTTGAAGATTTGGAATGGTGGTGGTGAGAGATGAGAGAGATAGGAGAGAGAGATCAGATGTGAGAAAGGAGAGAGAGAGATAATGGGTGGGTCCCACATGTTTTTAAATAAAAATATTAAAATAATTTATCTTTAATTTATTAATATTTTTATCCACTTGGCTAGGGACTAGGCCTCGCCTCAAGCCACATCAGCATTTAACAGAAAAATTAACAGACAAACTGATGGAGGTATAACATTGCAACAAATTCGTAAGATGAGTTATGACATTGTTATTTTTAAAACATGAGGTATGAGATTGTAGTTCGACCCATAGTTGAGGTAGTTTTATGTAATTTACCCAATTTACTTTATATATATAAAAGTGCTTATGCACACTTAAAAAATAGAAGAAAAAAAACACAATTATTAATTAAATAATTATAAGTATGAATATATGGATTTATGTATACAATTTTAAGGCTTTGAATGTTGGTTTTGTAATATTTTTAAACCCATATGTTATAAATAATTGGTGGGCCTAGGTTTCATATAAATAAAATAAGGGTGGGCTTAAAAAAAAAATACAAATTCTGTTATGCTGTGAGAATAAACAGTTGTAAAATAAATTTATTGAGTGTTTGATAAACTTTTTTTTATGTAAAAATGCTTTTAAAAAAAATAAAAATAAAAATAGTGTCGGAGTATTTGATAAATTTTTATATAAATTGCTGTGAATATAATACATGATTAAAAATATAATATTTAATGTGAAATAATAATTGTAAAAAAGAATAATATAAAGACAATGATTGTATTTTTATAAAATATGTGGGAATATACTTACCATTTGAGAATTTCATTAAATAAGCATTCATTACTATGCTTTCAAAATAAAAAGTATTTTTTTCAAAGCACGGTAAACCCTGCTTTTGCTTTTCTATGCTTTCTACTGTCATTGACAACAATTTCTTAAAAATACACTTTTTTTTTTGTTTTACCTAATACATTTGATGTTTTAGATTTTTTAATAAGATGCTCTTAAAAAACCAGCTCTTAGGCCTTTAAATAAACATTTCATTTTTAGTTTTCATTTTTTATTTGAAAACACTGAAAATAATTACCAAACGAGCGTTAAAAAAAATTGAAAATGAAATAATTATCAATAGGCCCTTAATTATACCAAATAGTAAACAATTTATTATATAAAAATTAATAACGAACTTAACAGGAACCCTTAACACGTGACGGTGTTCAAATAGCGTAGTTACTCAAAAAGAGAACAATTTCATTTATTCATCTTGTGCACAAACTTGGTCGCTTCTGTTTCAAGAATGTCCTGAAGCACTGACTATATGCAAAACTTGGTAGCAACTGAAACAAAATGCCACTCAAAGAGACGATCCGAAAACTTCCCATGGCAGTGACCCTGCATGAAAAGAACTGACATTTTCACTCTTTCTGCTGGTGACACATTGAACTGGATGATTCGCATGTTTAAACAATTATCGAGAACTACAACACTAGATCAAATGACACTTACGTATCTCTCAAAGCGTTAGCCCCTCCATTTTAATATGGCAGGCTCGGTATGTATAGTCGAGAAATGGACTTTATGTAACGCTGATAGAAGTAGCATATGATTGGAGAAGCGTTAGAGCTTGGTCTGTTATAGCCCTATTCCTAGCACGCTTCACCCATTCACTCACTACTTCCATTGCTTGGGTGCCTTTCACTCCTTCTTCAAGTGCCTCTGCTGCTTCGGCTATCTTTCCTTCAGCAAGGTAGTACTCCACTTTGTTGATGATGGACTCAATTCCGTCCCCTGAGTGGTCCACTTCCTTCACCTATACAAAATCCCGAGGGCAAGTACACCAAGCACTTCAATAAGTTGACTTATACTAGACTAGTAATGAATTTAGTACGGAAACCCAGACCTCATATCTACTTACCTTCAACCAGGATGCAATATGTGCCAAGGAATGTGCCAAAATGCCACCACCACCAATAGGGATTAAGCTGAGGTGCCGCACTGTCCCTTTCAAGGCATCAAACTGCACCGAGAATTAAGTTTAGCATGAACATTCTTACTATGATTTTCAGAATTCACAAATCACAACTTGAAGCACTCAACTATTTTCAGTTCACAGAACTTCATAGTTCAGACTAAAAACGGCGAGAATTCATGTAGCTGAGGAAACTTCAATTAATAACTCATCCATTTTTCATATAGACACTCTCTAAGTCAGGATATTGCTCACAGTGAACCTGTACCTTTATGCATTTAATAAGGAAATAGCGAAGGCAAATTTATAATCTCAAGAAATGGAACTCAAGTGACAGAACAAACATTTAAGGATATTTGAAAAGTTTAGTCAATATGTCCTCGATAAAGCATATTCAATTTTAATCTTACATATTTTCACAACCAAAAAATATATTAGAGACAAGGCATGACATTGTCTAAATTCCGGGCATATGAAGTGAATGCAATAGATTACCCTCGCCTACAACAAAACTTTATCAATATCAGCCTAGTTAAGTCCATGAGTCATGTCTTAAAAATGGCGGATGGGGCAATTTCCTCAGAATCCTTGCTAATAAATAAAGAAGTAGACAACATGTCATCAACAGTTTTGAAAAACTTAGACGTCTTTTACTGGGTAGTAACTTAAAATATGTTATGCATCTGTAGCCTGTTGCTCTAAAATGATGTATGAATTCTGAGGCAACACTTGAGCATAACTATAGCAAACAGCTTATGTCAAAAAACTTAGAAATGCAATGAATTACTAGCAGTTCAATGTTGCGCAATCAAACTTTCCAGGAGGAAAAGACTTCCTTCCATCAACTATATAAAGAGGTATGGTCTTTCTTTACCATTAGCTAGAGGGGACCAAAGCCAAGTTCAACAGTAAAAGTAAAAGGTTACATAAGGGTGATAATAGTTGACAGTTGATCATAAGGGTAATGATCTCCGCTAAAAAACTATGTAATGAAAAAGTAAGAAAAGAACTACTAACCTTCTGATTCAATTGCAATAAGGTATCTGTGCCATTCCTTCGTGTTTCTTCAGGAAGAGATGATAGGACCACATCCAAAATTGAATCTTTATCAATGCCTTCAAGGTAAGTGTGCAAAGCCTCTAATTCTCTCTCAATTGGCAATCCTTTTGAAAGTGCATCATCTAGTGCAAGTGCTCCCTGCAATACCCACAACACATCATTGATAGGATAAAACTTAAAGGCTAGAAAAATCACCGATGGGGGTATGAATAAGATTATGTTCTCTTCAAAATAAATACAAAGGAAGTGAATGGGAAAAATAATAATAATATTCACCAAAGCAAATTTGTGAGCAGAGTGAGTCTGACGAGCTTCCTCAGATCTTGCATAGAATGCCACACACAAGGCATTTATCTACAAAAAGAACCTAAACATCAGATTTCGTAGTGGACAAATTCATCAATCACTAATTAGATACATTCATACACACAAACACACTATGTACATCCCAGGAATAATCTATTTAAACTAAATTCATCAGTTAATATTGCAATGTGTTGACAAAAACGCCCACTAGACCTTGTTCTTTAATGTAACAACCGACAATAGACTAAACTAGCAAATATAGAAAACTTAGAAACACACAAGAATTATACTGGTTCGGCAGAACTTTTGCCTATGTCCAGTTGTGATTTCTCTAGGTAGAGAAATCACCGCTCCTTTGATTAATAATAGAGATTACAGAACTTTTGCAAGCCTAGAACTAATCTCAAAACTCTCGGTTGTCTTTGGCTGTTTTTATCTCTGAAAAATTAAGCCTTGCCGCACCCTATTTATAGGCATAGGGTAGGCTTACATGTCCCAAGGCTGATTGAATTCCTATTTCTAAGTGGATTAGGAAATTACACTTATCAAAACCAAATAGACTTCTAGAAATCCAAACCTAAATTGAACAAGGAAAACTGAAATTCTTTCCTAATCCCACTAGGACAAGAATTGGTATACCTTTCCTAAAACAATCCTAAACCAATTAGGACATATTTGACGAGTCAAAAATCCTAACAATCTCCTCCTTGGTGAGTCAAACCAAGTCTTGATTGTTGCACCCCAGAGTATCTTTGAACCTTCTTGAAGCAGCTCTGGAAATCTTCAAGAGTCCTCACCTTGGCAATCTTCTCCTTGCCTCATTGCATCTCAAGTGAGGAGGTGCTTCACTTTGATTTGATCAAGTTCAAGCCTCATTGCACCTCAAGTGAGGAAGTGCTTCACTTTGATTTGATCAAGTTCAAGCAATGCTTGAACTTTTTGGCCGGCACTATCTTTGTAAGGAAATCTGTGGCATTGTCATCCGTATGAATCTTTTCAATCCAAATTTCCTTAGACTCCACCCAATCTCTGATTGTGTGATACCTTGCTTCAATGTGCTTTGATCTTCCAAAAAAAACCTGATTCTTTGCCAAGTGAATGGCACTTTGACTATCACACTTAAGCTTCACACAATCTTGAGTGATTCCCATTTGATTTACCAAGCCACTAAGCCAAATCGCTTCCTTTCCAGCTTCGGCCAATGCAATTTTCTCTGCCTCTGTGGTCGACAAAGCTGTAATTGGTTGTAGTAGTGCCCTCCAACTGATTGGTCCTCCTGCGCATGTAAACACATAACTAGAAGTTGACCTTCTCTTGTCCAAGTCCCCTGCATAATCAGCATCCACATATCCTAACACCCCTGCATTTTCTTTTTGCTTCTCAAACATAATCCTTTGTCGCCAAGAACCCTTCAAATAACGCAAAATCCACTTGATTGCATCCCAATGTTGCTTTCCTAGATTTGCCATGTATGTGGAAACGACACTAATTGCTTGAGCTATGTCAGGATGTGTGCATTGCATACATGAGGCAGCCCACGACATTAGCATAAGGCACCTTCTCCATTACGTGTTGCTCTTCCTTGGATGTAGGACACTGTTGCCCACTTAACCTGAAGTGAGCTGCCAAAGGAGTTGAGACTACCTTTGCTTCTTGCATGTTGAACTTATCAAGAACCTTCTGAATATACTTGACTTGTGATATCCAGATCTTTCCAGCGGTCCTATCTCTCTGAATTTTCATGCCAAGGATCTTCTGTGCAACACCTAGATCCTTCATGTCAAACTCCTCGCTCAACATCTTCTTCAAGTCTTGAATTCTAGACTTGTCTTGACAAGCAAATAGCATGTCATCCACATATTGCAATAGCAATATGATCATCCCATCTTGGGATGCTAGTACATGCAACAGTCATATAAACATCTTCTAAAATTGATTTTCAACATGAATGAATCAAACCTCTTGTACCACTGTCTTGGAGCCTATTTCAGGCCATACAGGGACTTCCTTAGCTGACATACTATTTCAGGCCATATTCCACAAACCCTTCTGGTTGAGCCATGAAAATCGTCTCCTTTAGATCCCCATGAAGAAACGCTGTCTTCACATCCATCTGCTCAATCTCCATGTCATGCTGAGCTGCCATTGCTAAAAGCAATCTGATAGAAGTATACTTGACTACAGGTGAAAAGATCTCATCATAATCCACCCCTTCCTTTTGTGAGTACACTTTAGCCACGAGCCTCGCTTTGAATCTCACAGCATCTTGTTCATGTAGTCCTTCCTTTTTCCTAAATACCTACTTGCATCCAACTAGCTTTCTGTCTTTGGGCTTAGGAACCAACTCCCAAACAAAGTTCTTGTAAAGAGACTCCATTTCTTCTGTCATAGCACTTATCCAACTATCTCGCTCATCACTTGCTATAGCTTCTCGATAAGTAGTCGGATCTCCTTGACTAATGTTAAGAGCATAATTAACTTCGTCTTGGTCAAACCCAAATTTGTCAAGTTTCTTCTTGTTCCGATTAGGTTTGTCCAGTGCTACACATCTCTGGAATGCAGGTGCATTGTTGGTTGGAGTTTGACCCCTTTGGGGTATTTGGGGGATTGGAGTGCCTTCAATCTGTCCTGTTTCTTGCTCCACCTGATTCCTAACTGGTGAACGATGTTGATGATCTTCTTCTTCCTCAAAACCATCAGATTCGGCCTCTTGCTTGATTTGCTCCACCTGAGCTGCTTCTTTATCTAAACTGATTAATGGAATCTTTGTTGCTTCAATTTCAACATCGTTCGTCTTCTCCCTACTGCTCTCGACTTTATTCAGAGGCATAGTTGTCTCATCAAAGACAACATCTCGACTAACAACCTTTTTCCTGTTGTTGAAATCCCAAAGCTTGAAACCCTTAACTCCTTTCTCAAAACCTAAGAATATGCAATGTGTAGACTTCGGTTTGAGCTTGGACCTTTCATCACTTGGAATATTTGCATAAGCACTACAGCCGAACACCCTGAACTTGGAATAGTCCACTGGCTTCTCAGAGCATACCTTTTCTGCACTCTTAAAACCGAGAATTGTAGATGATGATTTGTTAATCAAATAACTTGCATGATTAACAGACTCTGCCCAAAAACTATCAGGCAATCCTACACGAAATTGCATGCTCCTTTCTCTCTCCATGAGAGTTTGGTTCATCCTTTCAGCAGCTCCATATTGTTGGGGATTCTTCTTTACTGTAAAGTGCCTTATGATGCCTTCCTACTTGCAGTAATCAATAAACTCATTACTTGTATATTCACCTCCATTGTCACTTCTTAGGTACGTGATATTTCTTCCAGTTTGATTCTCGGTTCATGTTTTCCATTCCTTGAACTTTGCAAAAACCTCGGATTTCTGCTTCATGAAATAAACCCAAACCTTCCTAGAAAAATCATCCATGAAAGTAACAAAATACCTGGCTCCACCATTTGATTTAGTTGGTGCAGGGCCCCAAACATCTGAGTGAATATAGCTGAGTTGCTCCTTGCTTCGGTTATCTACACTGCTACTTGCGAATGATACCTTTCTTTGCGTCCCGAGAACACAGTATTCACAAAAGTCCAGTTTGCAAGATGACACGCCTTCTAACAGGCCTTGCTTGTGTAATTCTTGCAACCCCTTCTGGCTTATGTGCCTGAGCCTATGATGCCAGCATTCAGTCTTGTCTTCTACATTCTGATTTTCAGATACAGCTGCCCCCCCGACTATAGTGGTCCCAATTAACTTATACAGCTTATTGGGTTGTAGGTCACCCTGCATTACCACTAGCGACCCTTTGATTACCCTGAGTCTTCCTTATTTAGACTTGTACCCATAACCGGCCTCATCTAAAGTACCCAAAGAAATCAAATTCTTTCTTAGTCTAGGGACATATCTAACGTTCCCCAAAGCTCGTATCATCCCATCGAACATTCTGATTCGAACAGTGCCAATTCCTCTTACAGGACATGAAGAATCGTCCCCCATTAAGACTTCCCCACTGTTGACTTCTTTGTAAGTATCGAACCATTCTCTTATTGCACATATATGAAAAGCGCATCCGGTATCCAAAATCCAATTTGTAAAAGCCTTGGAGCCTGAGGTTACTGAAAGAAGTTCCCCATCACTCTCATGCTCGGTGACTAGCTGAACCTGAGCTTCCTTCCACCTTGGCTTACTTCTCTTTCCAAATCTTGTAGTTCCTTTTCCAATGATCGGCTGAACCACATTCAAAGCAACCTTCCTTCTTTTCCATTTTGGATTTTGACCTACCTCTTTTGCCGGTTTTTTCTTCCTTTGTCTTTTCCCGTCCCTTCTCCTTGCCTTTGGCATAAAGGCCTTGAGAGCTTTCAGTTATATCATCCAGTTTAGCATATGACTGAAGAGCTTGAATTACGTCTTCAAGCTTCAGGGACTCTTTTCCAAACATTAGAATTGTTTGAAAGTGCTTGAAAGACGAAGGTAGAGACCTCAGCAAGATGACAGCCATATCATCATCTTTGTAAGTTTCTTCGACCTTCTGAAGATTAGCTATGCAATTCTGGAACTTGCATACGTGATCTTCAATATCACCTTCTTGTAGTCGAAGCCCGAATAGTTCATCCTTTAGAAACAATTTATAGGACATGGTTTTGCCCATATAAACATTCTCCAACTTTTCCCATGCTTCCTGGGCAGTCATTTTTTCGATGATGTGTGACCGAACTGATCTTGTGAGATGGATCTTGATGGAACTCTTAGCCTTCTTGAGAACCTTAGTCCATGCTGCTTCTGTCATGTTTTCTGGCTTCTCACCATCGAGTGCATCGTCCAAATCCTGCTGTATCAGTACATTCTTCACCATCCTTTGCCAGTCTGTGAAGTCATCCTTGCCGTCAAAGGGCTTTAAAGCAGGTCCTGGATCCGCATTCATCTTCCCTTTTGACATCGTAGAACACCTTGAACCTAGCTCGACACCAATTGTTGAAAAAACGCCCACTAAACCTTGTTCTTTACTGTAACCAACGACAATAGACTAAACTAGCAAATATAGAAAACTTAGAAACACACAAGAATTATACTGGTTCGGCAAAACCTTTGCCTATGTCTAGTTGTGATTTCTCTAGGTAGAGAAATCACCGCTCCTTTGATTAATAATAGAGATTACAGAACTTTTGCAAACCCTAGAACTAATCTCAAAACTCTCAGCTGTCTCTGGCTGTTTTTATCTCTGAAAAATTAAGCCTTGCCGCACCCTATTTATAGGCATAGGGTAGGCTTCCATGTCCCAAGGCTGATTGAATTCCTATTTCTAAGTGGATTAAGAAATTACACTTATCCAAAACCAAATAGACTTCTAGAAATCCAAACCTAAATTGAATAAGGAAAACTGAAATTCTTTCCTAATCCCTCTAGGACAAGAATCGGTATACCTCTAATTTTCCTAAAACAATCCTAAACCAATTAGGACATATTTGACGAGCCAAAAATCCTAACACAAAGTTGTATAATACTGAAGCCTGCATGCCTTAACCCTTTGAAAAGATCATATGTGGACCATTAGGTGTGATTTCATTTACTAATTCGTTTATGAATTTTCAGCCCTAAAGAGAGGCTTATAGTGTAGAAAAACGGGTGTGTGGATAGCACACCCCTTTTTACTTCTCACACATGCTTTTAATTTTCGACCATCGGATCAGATGAATTGAAGAAGATCAAAGGACAGAAATTAATAAGGGGTGTATGAGAAGTAAAAAGAGGTGTGGATAGCACACCCCTAGAAAAAAAAGGACCAAAATATTATGTATATTTAGCTAGAGCATTTTACACCAATAAATTTTTGGCCTGCAAAATTGGTGTTGCATTTCAAGTAACAAACGAAAAATGGACCTTCTGTAAAAACGAAATTGTATCCTGGCACCTATTACACTTCCTCCTAATTGTTTTGTTCCATTCCTAAAATACAACTTCAAGTGACCACTGACATGGGTGAAGTGAGTTCATTTTCTGAGTACTATACAATTAAT
Organism: Heteromeles arbutifolia; assembly: GCA_024362995.1. NCBI lineage: Eukaryota > Viridiplantae > Streptophyta > Magnoliopsida > Rosales > Rosaceae > Heteromeles > Heteromeles arbutifolia. The sequence continues at coordinate 8,900,075 of JANCRC010000015.1, forward strand.
TGTTGTAGATGACACAACTACTTTTCTGGATTCAAATTATCTCATCAAGATCAATATCACAATTTTCACTAAAACTTTTTTTAGACGGTTTAAAACTTTTAATACAAATGAACACGAAACTAAACCATAAATCCACATTTAGTTGTTTTGAACTATCCTTAGGAGACTTGAGCAGTAATCTTACATGAAGGTTTGCTTCTGCCATTTTCTCAATTTGGGATGCCTTCTCTCTTGCAATTGTTGCTGCCAGTCCCGCTTTTGCTAATTCCTCAACCTTTTTTAACTTCATTTCAGTTTTACTTTCCTGCATTTACTTCAAGTATCAATTTCAATTTACCAGTCATAATACGCTGATGCACCATAAAGACAAAAAGATAAAATAAAACAAAAAATGACAGCACCAAAGCAATTGTACACCTTGTGCTCAAGTTCTGTCTTATATTTCTCTTCAAGCTTTTCTTGAAGTGACTTGAGTGCAGCAGCTGCTTTTGCCCTCTCTCTCTTTAATTCCTGAAAAAACACCACCAAAAAAAAGAATGAAAAAACTATAAATTTCCCTATAAAGTATAAAGTATAAGTACTTATTTCCTATGGACGGTTGGAATAAAAGTAAGAACAATAGCTACATTGAAGTAAATAAAAGCTATTTGTAGGTCAGTCCTGAATAATCAGGATTACTGGATCTGGGGGTGGTGAAGAATATATGCAACTCTGTGCATATGCAGGTTACCTATCTCACTCCTCGTGCTTGACACCACTAGTCTTCCAACAGGATATGTATCCTAAAGATTTGAGCAAAGAAATGACCATTTTCTAGACCAACAATATGCATCTTTTACTTGCATAGAGATCAGTATAACAAATTACAGACTAGACTCTTCACAAGCAGACAAAAGATGCCCCTGTGCTAGTGAGACGATGGGATGACTAGTAAAACAGGTCAACTAGCATGGTCATTTAGTATTGCATGGAATTATTGTAGTACACAATTTATACAAGGTGTCCTCCCAGTCAAGGCTCCAAATGAAAAAAGCAACAAGAAGATAGTCCATTGAAAATAAAACAAATCAGATATATGACAGAGCTCTTGAACCTTGTCTAGCATTGCTGCCTCTTCTGCAAGCATCAGTTCCCTGGCTGCAGCATCCTTTAGTTTCTTTTCATACTTCTCCTGTGGTGAGCTAGGTAGTCAAGTTTATGAATAGTACAAAAAGTACCATAAATTCTTGTCAATTTATGAATACTAAAGAGCTCCCCACAACTCTAGTTAATCTTATAAAGCAAAGTGAACAATAAATTCTTGTAAGTAATAGTAGAAACCTTTAACATTCTCTTTTCTTCTGAAAAAACACGAGCATCTAACTCTGCTTGCCTTTTCTCAGCAGTATGAATGGCTTGTAAGAAGTCGAGAACTAACTTTCCATCTTTAGATATGTACGCATCATTTAGCCCTTCGATTGCATCGAGAGCCTATTGATCCAGAGAACCAGAATACAGTGATACAATTGGACAATCCCTTTGATATTACAACATCAATATGCATCAAACGGGAAGAAGAAAAAGTGCTTATAACTACCTCTTTTTCATTAGGAAAGTTACTGTATTCATTACCATCCTCCCTATTAGTAATTTCGATGCTTTCATCGGCCTCATCCTTCAGATGATATGCCTTGAGGAGAGAACCTGATGGCTCTTCATCAATACCTAATGCAACCTGTAAAAACAAAGTTTCACCAAAGGCAACTGCATTTAAAACCCATTCAAATAAGCTCTCTTCGATGTTAACGTCCAATTGACAATTGTTTCTACATATAATTCGTGTGATATATCAAGTTTAATTGGAAAGTGCAGCCTAAATTATCGGCATTCAATATCCACGAGTACTTAAAAGGAACCCAAATGAGAACTACCTCTGCCTTGTCTTGTACAATATCCGGTTGAGGTGGCGGTGTTTTCGCCTCGTTCTCTTGCTCATCTGCACTCGTCTGGGAAACTACGGTCGCCTCATTTATCTCCACACTAGTTTTTTCCTCTGCACTCTTCACGTCTACATTCCCTTCAGATGATGACCCAAGATTTACATTTTGGGAATGCTCAGGCAAACCTTTCTCACATGTGATGTCACTCTCAGCTTTATTATCCTCATCCACCTGAGACTGCGGGTTTCCACTCAAACCCTCAACATTGGGAACATCCGAACGCGTTTCGACCTTCTCCTCGGCAATGCCGGCTCTTTCTTCATCATGCTTTTCTTCTTCTACATGTTTGTGATCCTCGAAACCAATGGCGGCATCCTTAATCGAATCACTCTTCTCTTTGGCACCAAAAATTGGGTCTAGATACCCGGTTTTGTAAGCTGCCACAAGCCCAGCACCAACGGCAGCGCTTCCGAGGAAAATTTTGGCGCTGGAACCGCCGTTTCCCGCCGGCGGCGGATTGGTTGCATCGCCAGGGTGGTGGGAAGCAGTTTTGGAAGCTGCGGCGGAGAATTCCCTTGTAATCGGCCTCGGAATCCTTCTTCTAAGTCCACGACGAGACGCAATCTGCAGAATTGACCTTCGCAACATGGATTTGTGATGAGAGAGAAGAGAGAGAGAGAGAGAGAGAGAGAGAGAGAGGGAGAGGGCGGTGAAGTGAAGGTGTCTCGTGGTGGTAGTGGTGGTGGAGAGGGGCGGAGTAGCAAACTAATAAAGTGGGAAAACGAATCGTTTCGGTTCTGGGCCGGGTACGTAAATAAATTAGAAAGAAGCCCTAAGTACCTCTCTGAACTCTCTCGTCCTCTCTCTCCCTCCCAACTCCTAATTCTTCCTCAGCGCCTTCCCTCTCCCAGCTCGCTCGTCCTCTCCATCTCTTAGCTTGGTAACCCTAACTCTCTCTCTCTCTCTCTCTCTCTCTCTCTCTCTCTCTCTCCCTCTCTCTCTCTCTGTATTCAGTTAGTTTTGTGATTTTGTTGGTGGGTTCTTCTCACTTGAACATTTTCAGAGATGGGTCTATGTTTTTGGGTTTCTGTTAATTGTTTGCATATGGTTTGGAGTTGCTTGAAATTTAGAGGCCTTGTGTCTCTTGAACTGGGTCTTGAGTTTTAGGAGAAACCCAGAACCACTTTTGTACATTTGCGTTCTACAAAGCTTCAAGTATCATTTTTTTTACTGTTTTATGAGGCTTTAATTTCTTTAATTTCATGATTATATAGGTCTAACTTTGCTGTTGAGCTCAAACTTTGAGTAAGAATGGTCGATTTCCTATTCGATGATATATTTAGCATTGAGAAAGTGGACCCAGATGGCAAAAAATTTGACAAAGGTTTGCTTCTAACTAGCTGCTTCTTGCTCTCTCTCTCTTGTCATTGCCACTTGCAGATCCAGACAATTTCATTTTTCAATCTTCATTAGATGCATTTATCTGCCTCTGAAATTTATTTCCATCTAATCGTGTTTTAGCATAATTATGGTCCTCATATGCATTACTCTGAGTCTCGTTGTTGTTAAATGTGTGTGTGTGGACTTGTATTTTTTGTGTGTAGTAGAATTGATTTCTATTGGATTCAAACTACAATGAACTGGCCACTTAGTACTACAGTCTAGTGGTATTCCTCGAGGTCTTAGGTTCAATTCTCGCCAAAGGCGAATTTGAACCACAATATTGCTAGCACATTGTGAGGCTAAGCTCACCCCCTCCCCATTAGTGTAGATTTCGTTTGTTAAAAAAAAAAAAAAAAAAAAACTACAATGAATGGACTTTTTTATTTAGACCAACAATAAGAAAAGAGAATTGAGGTCTATCTGATTTATACTAGAATGAATTTTGCAATTTGTAAATATATAGAAATTTAATCTCCACTCCCTGTAGTGGTCGATCCTTTCGGGCTATGAAACATTATCCCCCCACCTAATAAATTGTCTAAAGTGGTTTATTGTTGCCAACCCTCACATTGTTGGGAAAACGCCTTTTCCAAGTATTAGTTTGGCTGGCAATGGCATGATCAATAAACCTTTCAACTCCTTTGAAATATATTCTAATGCTCTTTTGGTACTTTGATTAAATTTGGATTTTTGCTTCTTTAGTTTCCCGGATTGTAGCACAGAGTGAGAAGCATGGTGTGTTGCTGCTCCTTGATGTGAATACGGAGATATATCCTATGCATGCAAAGGACAAATTCTTGATGGTGCTGTCTCCCACACCTGAGTGGAGCGGAGCAACTGCTACTGGAAAACGTGGACAGGTACTCTACTTTGCATTGATTTCTGGTGTCCGATATTCCTTTTGGAGTGGAAATATATATTAACTCTGAGATATTGAATTTTGATGTAACCTCGTGGGTTGGTAGATTGAAAACATAGAGGGGACATGTGCTTATGTCTTCACATGTTTCAGTAAGGTAAGCAAAGGGCAGAATAGATAAATGCGAGTAAAATTTCAAATGGTTTGTAGTATACAAAGTTGATGGCGTATAATAGAACATTCCATTGGCATGTTCATGTCTGATTAGCTCTCTTACCTTCCCATGTATCTGTAGGGAGTGATAACATGTAAGAATAATATTCTCTTCCGTTTTGTATTTGGATATTTTCTGTGGGTTGGAGTCTTTATATTGCGTTATCTGAAGTTACTGGATTTGAGCCTATTTACTGAATAATATTACCCTTTGGCAGGTTGAGCAGAAATCTCTTGCCGACAAATTTGAATATATAATGCATGGATTGCTGTATAAAATGTCAACAGCAAGTTCAGAATCTTCAAAAGGAAAACCGAATGCTGATGAAGGTCCAAGGACTGACGTCAAAGTGTATGTGACATAGTTCTCAAACATTTTTTTTTTTTTTTTTTTTTTGGCAACCTTCGAGGTTTCTTATTTGCGTGTTGAGCTCATGACTCAACACACGCACAGAGGCACACTCACTCATGCAGGGTGAACGTTACTGGCATGCGTCTGGTTTAGTGGGATTCATTTTGGATATCATTTAGGGATTGCTTGTGATATATGCAAGTAGCGCGCTTGTTTTAAAAATCATGTAAAGGTCGAGATCCATTTGATGTCTGATATATTGCTGTCATCTTACGTTTTCTTGAAAACAAATTGTCGAGAGTAAAAAGAGATGAAAATGTTCTAATCGTTTGACGGCTTTGCGGTTACCTTGTTAAAATGCATGCGTTTGACTGGGTTTTTGTGATTGGGTTCAGGGAGGTATATGCTTCATTTGGTGGGCTTCAGATGATGCTGAAAGGAGATCCTTCGAGTTGTACTAAGTTTACGATTGATCAGAACTTATTTTTGCTTATCAGGAAATTGATATGACTTCATCGCGTCATTGAAACTTTCTATGTTACTGTTACTGTATTTCCCTTTTAAATAGGTCGAATTTCAACTTTTGCGTTTCTTTAACGCTGCAACTTTACATTCTCATATATATATATATATATAGAGTGTTGCTTAGTAATATGATCTAGTGGTATTTCTCTTCATGTGTAGGTGAGAGGTCTTAGGATTGATTCTCGCCAAGACGAATTTGAATCATATTATTGCTAGTCTATTGTGAGGTTTAGCCCACTATCTCACCCCTTAGTGTAGATATATTGTTTGTCCCAAAAAAATTAAAAAAACACTTGCCAATTCGTCATGATTAGGTAGGTTCGTTTTTCGGTTTTAAATCTAGCCCTTGTTGGTTGTATGCCCTAAAAGAAAATCGTCCGACAATAAAATTAATACCTTTTGGTCGATATATTTTCTGTTAATTAAACCATAATAAATTGGGAAATACTCCAAAATGGGAGAATTTCTTAATCTTGGGACATAAATAGGACATTTCAAATATGCATACGCCATGCGCATGCGATGCACAACAATTCGACAGAAATAGGATTTTTCTTACACCTTGAAATGACCTAATTGCCCTTGTATTTAAATGGGTTAATTTGTCAAACCAAATCCACATTTCTTCCTCCTTGTTTGAAAATCTGTGGCGCCCAGCTCTTAGCTCCAATAACCCTAACCCTAAACGGCGTGACCTTCCACCCCATTTTTGACCGATGCAACCTTTTCTACCCCATTTTCGGCCAACGCAACCCTTTTTCACCCCAGTTTTTGACCGACGCAACCTTTTCCATCCACTATATATTTAGGAGGTGTTGTACTGTGCATTTGCACATCCTTTCGAAATATTTGAAAAAGTTGTTTCCACCCCAGCATTTGCACATCCTTTCCAAAAAAATTCAATGGCAAAATCCAAAAAGTGGTATGCTTTGAAATGAAATTTAATTATTTGAACCTAGGTTATGTAAAATTGGGAATTTTGGGTTTTGGGTGCGAATTAGTGTTTTGTATAGTTAAGTTGTTTGATGTTAATTTCTATCGTGCATGTGGTTTAGAGGTTGGTGGAAATTAATTGATTGAAACATGTTCATCAATTCGTGCATGTCTATATATTGGGCACGCTTGAATTTGGTTCATGAATTCGTTGAATTTGTGCATACTATATGTATATTATGTGCATATCCTTTTGATATTGTTGGAAATATTCAATTGAATGTTGTTCATGAATTGGTAGATACTATGTGCATATATTGTGCATATTCTGTGCATATCATGTGCACGCATTGATGTTCGTAATACTTGTAGTTGGTTGATGAATTGGTTTAATTTGGGCAAACAATATGCATATGATGTGCATATCCTGTGTGCATGCTTATCTTATTTTATTGATTTGCTTATGTTCTAAATATTGCAGTTCCAAAGTCAAATCTGCGTCTCTAACGGAACTCGTGTATCCGCCTCATGAGGTGTTTCCTACAACCATCTCTTGTTTGTCATATGCCTCAGGGTGTTTGGGTAATATTAGAGGCCGATTTACAAAGGATCTACTGAACAAATTTGAGACTTCATGTTTTGGCCATTTGGTTGATGTGGATCACATTGACTGGTTCGGGCAGCTTACCCACTACGCTATCCTTAAGCTATTAAGGATAGAGTGAGTGATGATTCATTATCCTTCCTTTTTGGGGAACATGTTGCGACTTTCGGGAGCCCCGAATTCTGTTTGGTGACGAGACTCAGTTTCGGAGAATCCCCCCCCCCCAAAAAGAGAATGACGATGAATGTCGTCTTAGAGACATCTATTTGAGGGGGAAGAAGAAGATAACCCTGGAAACAATTGGAGGAGTAATTCAACATGTGTCAACATCCAAAAGATAGGTACAAGCTCGGTCTACTGTACTTCGTCCACTTTGTTGTTTTGGGCAAGAGAATGAGTCAGCCATTGACTACCACCTGCTTTAGTTGGTAGAATATGAAGAAAAATGAGAGAGATATCCCTAAGGAACCGCATCATTCTAGGTGTTGATACCAAGCATATCCGCAGCTGCTTTGACTCGCGACAAGGTTGTAAAAGAAAAAGCTATAGAGAAACCGGGGGGAATGGTCCGGCACTTCTATAAGTTGAACACACTTTTGCATTCGTTTTCGTTGCAACATATTAACATTATCGCTTTAAATTTTGTAGATCTGGTTGTTTGAAACATTGTCATACTTGAGATAAAAAAACTATGCGAATGTGTGCACGGAGAACCCTCAGTTATTGCCTCAGTTATTGCCTCAGATTTGCCGTTGGGCCACCTTCCTAAATTCGTCCCATCACAAGTTGAATAGCAGTATTTTTGCTCAAAAAAAGGTATGTGTTTATTCGAGTTTTAATAAACTTAGTGAATTTTGTATTACGAATTGGTCCTACTTATGTATGCGACACCGATTTTGTCTGATGTAGATTGTTGTCCACTCGATTACTCCGACCGAGGAAGAAAAGATGGCTCCTTACTGGAACGTCATGTTTGATGATGTTAAGGCTGGTACAGATGCAACACCGGAAGACAAAAGTAAAGGTGTTGCGGATGCTGATCTGGACTCCGAGGCCACGCCTTCATCTGGACTAAAAAGGAAGGTGAAGAAGGAATACCACACACGCGTGGGAGCGTTGCCATCATCGTCCCAGTCAACGGTGAGTACATAAATCCCTGTAAATTGTAGTTTGAATTTACAGGCATGTATTGTTTCTGACCGGATATCGGTTTTGGTGGACTTATGATATGAAATCATTTTTTTTTATACACAGGAGTTTGAGTTTGTTTCTAAGCGACAATTTGAAGAATTTTCAGTGACAATGGAAGTCCGGTTGAGGACAGTTGTAGAGGCATTGGAGGAGGAGCGGTGTGCCTGCATGGAGTTGGCTGCTGAGCTTTAGCTTCTACGAAACGACACCTGGAAAATCGTTTGACAAGCCCCCGACCCCTGAAAAGTCAGTAGGGTCAGGGTGGGACGCATATAATATCCTCGAGGATGAGAAGGTCGACAGTTCCCCAGAACGTCCATCGAGTTATGAAGATCTCACTGCACTTTCCCTCAACCTGAAACCTCTACTGGCGAAGGGAAGTTGGATCGGTGAAAAGACATGGCCCCCGCTGCAAATTTGCCTACTTTTGATGTGGACTTGTCGGAGATAATTGAGGCCGAGAACGCAAACGATGTTGCTCAATCACTGCTGCGTATATTGTAGTTTAGAGTGGAGGGTGAGTTGGGAGAAGAGCAAGTTTCTATCTTGGAGAGGAAGACGAGGACACAAAGGTCAACAAGCATGGTACCCACATTGACAAAGGCGTTGCCGTGAACTAGGCCGCCACTCCATCTGGTTTAAAGCCCTTTCTTGGTAACATAATGAAAATATGGGGAACAAACATATAATGTGTATTCATTTAAGTATTCAACAAGTCTCTTACAATTTATTGAAAAATAAAATGCAAAATGAAAGTTATCTGTTTTCTGTCTAAGTGAGTTGCAACTTAGACAGGTGCCTAGCGGGTCTGGGCAGGCTAGGCGGTTGCTTAAGCGGTTTAGGCAGGGACCTAGGCGGTCTAGGCGCGCACCTCAATAGGTCTAGGCACATTTTCTTAATTTTCAAACGCCTATGCATTAATCAGGGCGATGACTAGCTGCCTAGCACCTAGGCAGGGCCTAGGTGACTCTAGGCGTGAATTTTTAGAACAGTATTGGTAAGAGAATGCAACTAGTGCACCCTTTCACCCTTCTCGAAACCTACAAAAGAAGGAAAGTTGAAGATGGTCGTTTAGCCGAGGATTTTGTTGTTGTCCCGAAGCCCATGCGGATCATCCCAAAGTCGGATGTGGAGGTTTTGTCGACATCTTAAAGCGTTGGGTGGGTTCGTCGAGGTAAGTTCACTTTCGGTTGTCATTCAAACAATTGAATATGAACTCGATGTCCATATATCCCTAACAACCGATCCTTGCTTTTTGTGTACCAGCGATAAATTGGACTTATTTGGATTGGCTATCGTGGGTCGGGATTTTTTTACCATATTTCTTCAATCTGAGGGTACTTTAAACAGCAATGTAAGTAATTGTTCTTCATTTGTAACTAGTTTCTATTTACCACATTATAATCTAGTACAATAGTTTGATTTTGGCTTTTACAATGCATTTGACCTTGGATTCAACACATCAACGTTGGCCTTTACCTTATAAGGAAGTGATCGATAGAGCATCCTAGAGATTTCGGGGCGCGATGGACAATTGCTGACTTCTATTTAAGGGTAAGTGTTATGTTATTATTGTTATCATATCTTCTATCTACTTATGTTTGTAATATGGTTTTGCACCCCATTTACAAATAGGCAGACATGTCCTTGGTTTTTGTTTTGTGGGAAAATCTGAAATCGTGTTGCAACGTATTGGTGCAGGAAAAAAATGAAACAGGAATATGCACAATTTGAGACCCTTGTTGCAGGAAATGGTAAGGGCAAGTCCAAGGCAAAGGCAAAAGAAGCTCCGGTTTTTAAGCAGTTGATGAAGGTTATGTCAGTTGATGCAACTGTGACGCCACACACACATGCATGGAATGATGTTGACCAAGTATTCATCCTATGTCATGTGAATGGCGACCATTGGATGTTGGCTGATGTCCATCTTCTACTTTGCACGATCACAATTTACGATTCACATGTCAAGGTCGGGGTGTTCAAAAATGAAGAAACAACTTGCTCATATGTGTTTTGTAATACCTCAACTTCTAAAGGCGACGAGATTACAGGCTGTGCGAATCGATTTGAACCTAACCTCGAAAGCAAATTCAGGCGAGGGCAAACTGCGGCCAACAGAAGAACGAGTACGTTCCTTTCGTACTTATCTCAAACTTAATTGTAAATGTCTTTAATATGTACTGTGTTGTAACCTAGAGTTGTTGTTTTCTGGTAGGTCAGACTGTGGACTTTTCTTACTCAAATTTGCTAACTACCTATCATCGGGCTTGGACATTGACCACGTACAACCTCAGAACATGCCTTTTTCAAACTAAAGCTTGCCATCGAGTTCATCAGAGGTCGTGCATTTGCGTGAATCATTATGTAGACACCATTTATTTCAGTAGTTTTATTGTCATAACCAAACAATTGGGTTACCATTCCAATCGTAATTTGAGTACTTAGTATGTAATTGTAATTTTAGATGAGTTTAGCATTGCATTGTTTCAGCATTCATTATGTATTCTTAATTTTATTACTTAGCATTCAAGGGCCTTTTGTTGCCATTGGTTGTAATTAGTTTGTTAGTCTAATTTTAGTACACTTTGCAATCACATGGTTTATGTATTGAGCATGTAATCCTTATTTTATTACTTCGCATTCAAGGGCCTTGTGTTGACATTTCTACTTCTAAGGCTTCCTGATGCCACAATGTATGTGAATGTCCTGTTCATTTCATGAGCATGACGTGTACATGCTATCTGCATCATTTGGACATATAATGTCAAGTACCGGTTATTGTATTGTATGTAAAAAACCAACATCGAAAACGATAACGGAATTCCATTAATATACGTAGATAACATTGAGCTAATTAAACATTAAGGTCCTTCTTATTTATGACAAACCACATGCGGAATGTCAACATATAACAAAATATGAAGGACCCACAAAAGACTTCAAATTAAATTATTCATGGCGAGTAGCCCCAACGGCAAGTGCCTTATAGTAGTCAATGGTCACCCACTTCCCGTTGATATCCACTTTCATTACATAGCGGCGAAATATCTCAAACCCCTCACTAAGTCTCGACTGAAAGCCTTGTTTATATTGCTTGGCCAAGGCGTGATTGTACGCTTCGGATGACATGAACTTCTCGATCTTTTTTGCCACTAACATCTCCACGGTTCGACAAGCCCTTTTCAATTTCCACTTCAAATGTTCTTTGCGTGATCTTCTTCATGCTTAGTAATCCTCCCTACAATTGTTTCAAGCTCATATAGCTCGAACGAGCCTATGTCTTCCGTCTGGGGGAAGGAGGGAAGTGAGCATGAATGGGAATGGGAAGAAGAAGATTTATGAGGGGAAGTGCGAGGGGACCAAGGGTGGGAACGGAAAGATGAAAGTTTCATAGCTTAACTGTGGTATGGATTTCTTCATTAGAGGGGTGAGATAATGGGGTGTTTTGTGTTTCCTTATATACACCCAAAATCAAAGGACAACTAAATTAAAAAAATGAGGTGTCTTGTACGTTTCCCAAAATTAAAAATTGGGCCCAAATTTTGGTGGTGGTTTAAATTTCCCGCCTAGGAAAAATGTGAAAATTTAGTATTTGTAATTTTTGTGCACATTCTATGCATGTCCCATGCACAATGCATATGAGTTTTCCATGCATGTACCATGCACATAAAATGCGCGTCCTAGGCACATAATATGCACATGGTATGCACATGATGTGCATAATACATGCACATGATATGTACATATTGTCCAAGTGGAATTTCGTATATTTTCTTAAGTTCTTTAGTTTTTGTCAAAAATTTCTTAACTTCTTTTAAGGATAACTGAAAGCATACACTAAATGGCGATATACAGCAATGGAAGTAGTCATTAATCCCATTTCATTACAACGAGTGACAATGCATACTACATCAAAGTGATCAGTATTATCTTGATGCGCCAATGTCCCAATTTAAAAAGAAGGACAGTGGTGCAGCAACTTGAGAAAGTCTCTGTAAGTTTCAACTTTGGAAGACTACACAAAAAATGGACTTTCAAAATCTACAAAAAAAGGGTGGCCAATGCCACGCCTAGAACAAACGCCTACGAAGGAGGCTGTGCTTGTCAGTTATGTCGACATCAAGCCAATCCTTGTTGGCCTTGGCGCTGCTGTGAAGATTGGCATACGCTCGAAACAACTCAACTCCTCCCTCATAGGCATTCTTCATCTTCATCTCAAGCTCCTCGGAGACCTTGAACCAGCTAACACTGTCCTTATACGAACACTGTTTCAGTTTATGTTTCAGGAGTTTGCCCATGAAGCGGTTCCTCCGAGCTCGAACCATGTGGCTGTCCTTGATAGACTTCAACATCTCAATTCTTACCCTACATGCCTTTTTTTCCTTTT